>CM070775.1:83096532-84296532 GCA_036346955.1 Dipus sagitta | reverse complement strand
TATTGTCAACTTCTTAGAGACCAGCAAAAGTTGGTAGAACTCAAAGGCTGGTATACAAATCATTGTCATTGTCATTTATAATTAACTTACTAACAAAACTGCTGTTCTTTTAAAAAATGTTTTTATTTATTTGTAAGCAGAGAGATAGAGAAAAGAGAGACAGAGAGTAGGGTACGTCTGGGCCTTAGACCACTGCAGATGAACTTGAGCTGAATATACCCCTTTGTGCATCTGGCTTTACATGGGTACTGGAGAATTGAACCTATGACATTAGGCTTTGCAGGCAAGCGCCTTAACCACTGAACCATCTCTCCAGCCCCAAACAGTTGAGTCGGTCAGTTACTCCAGATGACTGGCTGCATTTTCTGTTGCTTCTCTCAAGGTTATGCAGCTCTAATGTCCTTCTCTGTTACTAACTTTTCTCCAGTGCATCTAGATGCATATTGGTTATGTCACAATATTGTTAGGAAAATACACAAAATAGTCATTTTCTGTGTTCTCCAGTTTGTATGGTGAATATTTAATAAATGAAACAGTGCATTTGTAGGTGTTTGGTGGGCATGCAAGAGGACAGAAGAAAAGGAAATGTTCAGTGTGATACCTCACAAATGACTTGTAAGACAGCTAAGGAAAATGAATAGAAAATTTTTCTACTGTAATCCAGACATAAATTATGATATTTGTTTTAGTAAAGAGTATTGGCAATGCTTTTCATATGCATAATTACACACAAACCATCTAGTGTGGTATCTGTTTCTTAGAGATGTAGTTAACATTTTTATCCCTATTTACTTATCCTAAGCTAGTTCACCCTCAAGTAGAATACAGGGACACTGGATCTTCAGTGTTTTTGAACAGCATGCCATGAAGTACAAGTTACCTTTTTAAAATTTTCGTTCATTTTTATTTATTTGAGAGTGACAGAGAAAGAGAGAAAGAGGCAGATAGAGAGACAGAGAGAGAATGGGCATGCCAGGGCTTCCAGCCACTGCAAATGAACTCCAGCAGTGTGCGCCCCCTTGTGCATCTGGCTAACGTGGGTCCTGGGGAATCCAGCCTCGAACCAGTGTCCATAGGCTTCACAGGCAAGTGCTTAACCGCTAAGCCATCTCTCCAGCCCAAGTACAAGTTACTTTTAAAGTATTTAGCCAAGGGCTTGTGCAGGATTTCTTTCAGTGGTTTGAGCACTTGCCTAAACCCTGGGATTAGTCCCCATCATCAGACAAATGCATATATTTAGCCAGGCATGTAATCCCAACACTTGGGAGGCTGAGGCAGGAGCCTCAAGTTTGAGACCAGCCTGGGCTACATAGTGAGGTCAAAATAAACCTAGGCTACATAGCATGTCCTATCTCTACATAAATAAAAATGTAAATAAGTAATTTATATTTTTTCCTTTTAACTAGAGTAAATGTATGCTGCTAGCTAACGTATATTTCTGTTTCTAGCTCATTAACAATGGGTGATTACTAGCTGCTTTTGAGAAAAGTTTTCCTATTTGAAATTTGACTTGTTTTTAGTTTTTCGGGGTAGGGTCTCACTCTAGCCCAGGCTGACCTGGATGGAATTCACTATGTGGTCTCAGGGTGGCCTTGAACTCATAGCAGTCCTCCTACCTCTGTATCCCCAGTGCTGAGATTAAAGGCATGCACCACCACGCCTGTCTCTGTAGAGATTTTGGATGTAAATTTAAAGCTTTTCCCGTTCCAATTTTTTAATATTCTCACTGCCCTTTATAATGTACTTACACAATAAAATATGTAATGTTATTTTAAGAACAATGAATTATATTTTAAAGGTTGTTGTTTTTAATCTGATATATAGGCACCAAGAGTAGAAGCACAAGTTCTTCTGGGATCTTTAGTTTGCTTTCCCAGCTTATATTGTGAACTGCCTGCTCTCCATCCCAACATTCCTGATATAGCTGTGTCTCAGTTTACAGATGTTAAGGTAAGAAATCAGCTTATCACTTAGGTGATTTTATAGCTATGAAATATGGAGGATAAAAATTTGTGTTCTTTTGAAACCTGTGCAGTTTATGTCCTTTAGGCACAAAAACTATAATGTCCATTAGAAGCATAGCCTTTTTGGGTTTAAGTTGCTTTGGAGCATTTTTTTTAGGGGGGGGGGTATCAAGATAGGGGTCTCACTCTAGCCCAGACTGACCTGGAGTTCACTCTGTATTCTCAGAGTGGCCTCAAATGTAGCTTCTCTGTCTATTGAAGATACTCACCCACATGTCTACCTCTTAGGATTCATTATTTCACTCATTGAACATTATGGTGCTACTAAAAGGAGACTTTGGAGATTGAGAGGGCATATTAAACCTGCATATTAGATCTCCACTTCTAGTTTCTCAACATGTTACATCAAATAAAGTAATGAGAATTTTCCTGCTATATGAAGCATGGGGTGTCAGTCTCATGAATCTGAAGCATTAAAAGGCTTGAACAGTAGTCAGAAGCAGACACGATAAGAAATCTTTGTGTATATGTTTTTTGAAAACTTCCAGGTAGAAATCTGGTGAGAACTTGTGTTGTGCCTCTGTGGAGGTCAGCCTCTATTTAAAATATTTTATTTATTTATTTATTTTGCAAGCAGAGTGAGACAGAGAGACAAAGACAGAGACAGAGAAAAAGGGTGCGCCAGGGCCTCTAGTCACTGTAAATGAACTCCAGACACGAGCACAACTTTTTGCATCTGGCTTTACATGGGTACTGAGGGGAATTAAACCTGGGATGTTAGGTTTTGTAGGCAAGCACCTTTAACTACTGAGCCATCTCTCTCTAGCCTTCAGCCTCTGTTTAAAGTGGAGATATGGCATGATCGCCTACTCAGTTGTTAAATGGACTTACTCAGTAATTATTAGGCCTAGGTGAAAGGAGTGATAAAAGTTCTGTTGGGATAAAATTGGTCTATGTGCTTGGCCCCATAATGTGATTTGTTGTTGTTGTTGTTGTTTGTGTGTGTGTGGTAGGGTTTCATTCCAGCCCAGGCTGACCTGGAATTCACTATGTACTCTCAGGGTGGCCTTGAACTCACAGTGATCCTCCTACCTCTGCCTCCCGAGTGCTGAGATTAAAGGCCTGTGCCACCCCTCCTGGCTTAACAATGTGATTGATAATGTTGTCACTCAGTCAAGACCTGTTTGTAACTGAATGCTTCTGTGTTATAAATTTCCAAGGACTTAGCAGTCTTGAGGAATTGTGCTGTCAGAGTAACTGCCAGATGCATCCTTGTGTAACTTGAATTGGTCTTTAGAATTAGAACTGAGAAAAACAAAACAAAACACTGTAATTTCTCAGGGATCAACCTGATGGTGTGTGTGTGTGTGTGTGTGTTAAATTTTTGTTTTGGGTTTCTTTTTAAGTCTTAATTTTTTTCTTAAAATAGCATACAAAGTAGATTTTGCTATGGCATTGTTGCCTTTGTTTTGAGGCAGGAACTCACTCAGTAGCCCAAGCTGGCTGGCCTCTGTCTTATAGTGCTCCTGCCTCAGCCTCCCAAGTGGTATTACAGGCTTGGGCCACCAAGCTCAGCTTGAAAGAAGCTTTTAATACAATTTATAGCAGAAGTGCTACATATTCTCCAAGGATCTCTATTTCTCCTTGTAACATTTAAATTTATAAATACTTGTTCCATGTCTAGCTTCTGCTTTAGACCTTACATACTGCTATATCCTTATAGCCACACACCCTTCTTGGCTTGATTTATAAACAAAATCATACGGGTCAATACAAATTTACAAATAAAATAAAATATAAATAATAAATACAAATAAAAACATTCGTATAGCCAGTGAATGTATGATTTTTTTTTTAATGAGTGAACAAAGTTTTAATCAATGGTGTGCTTATTCTCCCCAATCAGTATAGTATTGAACCCTATTGATGTCCATGTCTTATGTCCTTTTTTTTTTTTTTTTTTTTTTTGTTTTTTGGTTTTTTTTTTGTTTTGTTTTGTTTTGTTTTTTTGAGGTAAGGTCTCACTCTAGTTCAGGCTGACCTGGAATTCACTATGTAGTCTCAGGGTGGCCTTGAACTCTTGGCAATCCTCCTACCTCTGCCTTCCAAGTGCTGGGATTAAAGGCGTGTGCCACCATGCCCGGCTTCTATGTCCTTCTTAAATGCCTCGTCATTTTTGGCTTATTTTACACAGACCTATCTTGATTTATTTTTTGTGACTCTTTACTAGACTAATTTTATTTTCTTTGTCACTTCAGTATTCTACCCTTTCATTCTTCTGCTTTTTTTCTTTTACTGATTTATGTAATTTAAACATCTAGAATCCATCTGCAAACTTGAATTTTCATACTTTACAATTATCAACTGTTTTTTTTCTTTCCACTGTACTGAAATAAAATTAATAGATTAAAAATTATATGTGTTTAATATGTACTAGATATATATACTTGGTAGTAAATATCAAGCTAAATGACATCTTCATCAGCTCATGTGATAACCTATGTGTGTGTAGTGGGGAGTGAGAACAGCTGAAGTCTCCTCTCAGCAGATTTCAGGAATATGCTATGGTACTGTAGCTGCAGTCAGCTTGTGGTCACTGGATAGGATAGTCCAAAACATATTCATTCTGCATATATAAAACTTTGTACCCTTGATTAACATTTCCCCAACTGTCCCCATCCCTGGATACCTAGCGTTCTCTCTGCTTGCATAAGTTCAGCATCTCAGATTCCACATATAAGTGAGGTCATACAGCCTTTTCTGGTTGTTTCACTTAGCATAATTGACTCAGGATTTGTCCCTATTAACAACTGACAAGATGTTCTTCTGTTTATAGGTTGAATATTTTTTCATGTTGTGGGTAAGGGAGTTTGTATGTATGTATATATGACACCTTTTTTACATGCCTGTTGGGAATAATGTTGCAGTAAAAATGGGAATACAGATAACTTTAGTTTTATTTTGTGTTTGAGACAAGGTCTCACTATGTAGCCCAATATAGCCACAGACTTGTTATGTAGCCCAGGCCTGGAACTTGTGACTCTTCAGTGTCTGTCTTCTGAGTGTTGAGGTCACAAGCATGTGCCACCATACGTACTGCAGATAACATTTTGTCATACTGATTTCCTTTCTTTTAGTTGTCTTCCCAGAAGTAAAATTGCTTTGGGTACATGGATCTTTAGGCAGTGTTCTTCCAGTCTATGGACACAGTATGTTTCCATTTGTCTCTGTTCTTAGTGCATCACTGTGTTAGTTTTTGTTGTATAGATATTTCAGTTCCTTGTTCAAATATAATCCTAAGTATTCAGTGGGCTTTTAAATTATTTTATTATTTATTGACTTTTTATAAAATGGTTACACTCCTTCTCCCCGACTCCAATTCTCTGAGGGTCTTCTTCAGTGGGATTATTGGTATTCACTGTGGGGACCAAGAGACCTCAGTCAGTCTCTGCAGTTGGGGGAAACATGGTGTCTTGGGCTATTCCCACCCACCTTGCGGCTCTTACAGTCTTTCTGCTCCCTCTTCTGCAGTACTCCATGAGCCTTGGTGAACAAGATAGGGATCTGATTTAGTGTTGCTTTCTCTGAGGATTCTGGATCTCTGTTTTGATGAGGTTTGAGTGACCACAGTGTTTGTCACCATCTCCCTGAAACTAGTTTTCAGACTAGCTATGAGAGCAGTATTCATGTTACTCCTTCCCCTATAATGACTTCTGGGCCAAGGCAGATAAGGTGGAGGTGACTCATCTGGTAGACAGTTGGCTTTCTCTTCTTGATGCATTGATGTATCCTGCTTCTCGCCAGTGTTCTCCTTCATTTGTAAAACAGAACAGATTCTGCCCTACACGAGCCACCCACACATTTGCCCTTTAGTTGTTTTTAATGCTATTGTTAATACTATTATTAATACTATTGTTAAATGGAATTGCTTATCTAATCTTTTCTTCAGATAGTTAATGGATTATTAAAACACAGAAATAATGTTTTGTTTTTCATAGTTAGGCTTTATTAAAAATATTTTCAGAGCCGGGCGTGATGGCGCACACCTTTAATCCCAGCACTCGGGAGGCAGAGGTAGGAGGATCGCCATGAGTTTGAGGCCAGCCTAAGACTACATAGTGAATTCCAAGTCAGCCTGAGCTAGAGCAAGACCCTACCTCGAAAAACCAATATATATATATATATGTATGTATGTATGTATGTATGTATTTTCAGTATTGGCTCTTACTGTTTTATTTTATGACACTTTTGAAAATTACATGTTACAAATTTATATATTTGTCTGAGAGAGAGAATGGAAACGCCTGGACCTCTTGCCTCTGCAAATGAACTCCAGAAGCATGCACCAGTTTGTGTATCTGGCTTTACGTGGGTACTGGGGAATTGAACCTAGACCATCAGGCTTTGGAAGCAAGCACCTTTAACCCCTGAGCCATCTCCTAGCCCTGGAGCTATTTGAAGCTGTCAGTTTACACACTTTGGCACTTAGGGTTGTTTTTTCTTCTCCACCTCTGAATAGCTATAGGGATCTCAGCAGGGGTGGGAAGAACCAGCTTAATCTTGGCATAGTGCCAAGATACCGCCAGTAAATCAGCAGGGCTTTTCATGCTGAGCCATCCCTCTATGGTGGACCATCGTATCCACTTTTTGTCTCTTTTGTTAACATTCACAATGTTAACAATAAAACACCAGACTCTTGCCTAGGCTACTCTTTTTATTGTTTTTGTTTGGTTTTTCGAGGTAGGGTCTCACTCTAGCCCAGGCTGCCTTTAAACTCACTGCAGTCCTCCTACCTCAACCTCCTGAGTGCTAGGTTTCAAGGCATGCACCACCACACCCAGCTCACAACTAATTTTTGTACCATGCAACTCTGCTAACTTTATTTTAACTGTTTTGGTGCTACCTTTAGGATTTTCTGATATTAAATCATCTCACCTGCAGACACTTTTTAAAATTCTTCTAATATGATCACCTTCATTATTTTTTGTTGTTGTTGTTTTATTTTTGTTTATTTCTTTTTCTCCAAAATTGCTCTGGCTAGCACTTCCAGTACTGTGGTAAAGGTAAGCATCCTTGTTGCTGACCTTACAGGAAGAGCTTTCAGCTTTTTACCACTGAGTACAGTGATAGACTTGCTACATGAGACTTTCATTATTTTGGGGGACATTATCTAATTTCTTTAAAGTCTTAAAATTTATTTATTTATTTATTTATTTATTTCAGAAAGAGAGAAAGAGGCAAATAGAGAGAGAATGGGTGCACAGGGCACTCGGCCACTGCAAATGAACTCCAGACACATGTGCCACCTTGTATATCTGGCTTATGTGGGTCCTGGGGAATCGAACCTGGGTCCTTTGGCTTCAAAGGCAAACGCCTTAACTGCTAAGCCATCTCTCCATCCCTCCTTTGAGTTTTAATGATGAAAAGGAAGTTAAAATGCTTTCTGTTTTACCTATTGGGATAATTATATGATTTTTACCTTTGATTCTGTTAAAGCAGCATAGCACTTTTAATGATTTGCTTATGTTGAAAAATCCTCCAATCCAGGAACAAATCCTATTAGATCATGGTGTTATGATCCTCTTAATGTGCTGTTCAATTTGTTATACTAGCATTTTGTTTAGGATTTTTGTATCTATATTCATCAGAGATTGCCTGATATTATTTTTGTTCGTTTGTTTTGTTTTGTTTTGTTTTGTTTTGTTTTGTTTGGTTTTGTTTTGTTTTGTTTTGTTTTGAGGTAGTGTCTCACTCTAGCCCAGGCTGACCTGGAATTCACTAGGTAGTCTCAGGGTGGCCTCAAACTCATGGCGATCCTCCTAAATCTGCCTCCCGAGTGCTGGGATTAAAGGTGTGCACCACCAAGCCCGGATTATTACATGTTTTTGTTTATAAATTTCACAAGTTATTAGTTACCTTTAGAATAACATTGGGCTTTAAAATTTTTTTGGTTTCATTTATTTTTATTTACTTATTTGAGAGCAACAGAAAGAGAGAGAAAGAGGCAGAGAGAGAGAGAATGGGCACACCAGGGCCTCCAGCCACTGCAAACGAACTCCAGATGCATGTGCCCCCTTGTGCATCTAGCTAATGTGGGTCCTGGGGAATTGAGTCTTGAACTGGGGTCCTTAGGCTTCACAGGCAAACGCCTTAACCGCTAAGCCATCTCTCTAGCCCTAATTTTTTTTTTTTTTTGGTGTTTAAAAAGTATTTATTCATTTATTTATTTGAGAGAGAGAGAGAGAGAGAGAGGGCAGACGCCCCAGAGCCTCCAGCCACTGCACACGAACTCCATACACATGCGCCACCTATCTTACATGCATCTATCTTCCATGGATACCAGAGAATCAACCTGGGTCCTTAGGCTTCTCAGGCAAGTGCCGTAACAGCTAAGCCATCTCTCTAACCCTAAATTTTTTTTAAATTTATTTTGCAAGCAGAGAGAGAGTGAGAAAGAATGGATGTGCCAGGGCCTTTTGCCATTGCAAACAAACTCTGGATACATGCACTACACTCTGTATCTGGCTTTATGTGGGTATTGGGGCATCAAACCTGGGCACACAGGCTTTGCAAGCAGTGCCTTTCACCACTCAGCCATCTCCCTGGTCCAACATTGGACTTAATTAAATATATACATGTATTTAATTGTGTGTGTGTGTGTGTGTGTGTGTGTGTGTGTGTGTGTGGTTCACACACAGAGACACAACTGTTTTGCTTACTACTGTGTCTCTAATACCTGGCCCAGAGTGACCATCTAATGATATTTATTGAATTATTAAGTGAAATATTAGTCATTACTACTATTTCTTCTTATTTTAGGAACTTATAGTGAAAACTGTATTGAACTCAGCAAGAGATGAGCCTTCTGGTCCTGCACGGTAGGTCAGATATTAGTAGACTTAACTCTTAATGCAACTTCTCTGTTTTTTAACTCTTTTTAAAAATTGATTGAATTATAACATTTGAGATTGTTTCAGGCTCATAAAAGCCATTCTGATTTACAAGTTTAAATTTAGTACTCTTTTTCATGGTTTATATACACTAACCTCTGTTATTTAATAAAAAGTCTAGTCATCTTTTTCAATTATGTCATTCTCTATAACTAAGTTGCTATAATTTTATTTAAGCACATTTTATTTTATTTTCAGATTTTATTTCTGACTGACCCTTATGCAATACTTTGAAATATAGCAGTGGGTATCCAGTGAATGTTCATTAAATTGAATTAAAATATTTTTATAGAAGTAATATATATATATAAGAAAATAGTGGACTGGAGAGATGGCTTAGTGGTAAAGCGCTTGCCTGTGAAGCCTAAGGACCCTGGTTTGAGGCTTGATTCCCCAGGACCCACGTTAGCCAGATGCACAAGGGTGCAGTGGCTGGAAGCCCTAGTGCACCCATTCTCTCTCTTTCTCTCTCTCTGCCTCTTTCTCTCTCTATCACTCTCAAATAAATAAAAATAAAAATAAATTATTTTTTAAAAAAGAAAATAGTATTTTTTTTCTTTCAGTTTTCAAGAAAGGGTCTTCTTATGCACTCCAGGCTGCCCTCATACTGTCTGTGTAACTGGGGATGGCCTTAAACTCTCAATATTTCTGCCTTAACCTCCAAGTTACTGAGATTATAGGCATGTACTACTGTGCTAACAATAGAAAATAATATATTTAAAAAGTTAGCCAGGCATGGTTAGCACATGCCTTTAATCCCAGCTCTCAGGTGACAAAGATAGGAGGAACACTGTGAGTTTGAGGCCTGCATTGTGAATTCAGGTCATCCTGGGCCAGAATGAAACCCTACCTAGGAAAAAACTGAAAGAAAAACAAGTTACACATATTCTGTCATGATTTTACTAGAATATAGATAACAAGATAATTACCTCTTCCCCCACCTCCCATGTTGCTGCTTATCTAACCCAGAACCTCATTCATGCGAAACATACATTCTATCACTAATCTATATCTTCAGACTCCTTTGTGTCTTGAACATTCAAAAGTGACCTTTTATGTTTGTTTAAGCGTTCCCCAAAAAGGTTGAAACTAAACTTAGTAGGTTTCTAGGGACACACCATGTTTCTTCTCTTCCCCAAATATCATTATGCTTTATATTTCTTTTTAAATTTTTATTTATTTATCTATTTATGAGAGAGAGAGAATAGGTACACCAGGTCCTCTTGCCACTGCAAATGAACTCCAGACACATGTGCCACTTTGTGCATATGGCTTTACATGGGTACTGGGGAATTTAACCCAGGCCATCAGGCTTTGCAAGCAAGCACCTCTCTAACCAGTGAACTTCTTTTTAGCACTATATTTTGTATTTCTTGATTCCAATTCTGATCGTATCTCATTGGCCTCAAATTAGTGTATATGACTTTTCTTCTGATCTCCATCTCTGTGAAACTTGCAGTTTTCTAATGATGTGTACATTTGTTGAGCTAAGGGTCATAAGGTACAAATGAGGGCTTTTACCATTTGGATTCTAATTCTAACTTAAACCTCTTTTTAATAAAATTAGTGTAAAATGAACTCTTTCAAAAATATCATTTATTTATTTGCAAGGAGAGAGAGATTATATATGGGCACATCAGGGCCTCCAGCTGCTGCAAATGAGCTCCAGACGCATGCACCACTTTGTGCATTTGGCTTTATGTGGGTACTGGAGAACCAAACCCAGGTCATTAGGTTTAACCACTGAGCCATCTCTTCAACCCTAAAATGAACTCTTGGTTAAATGAGATGCAGCTCCTGGTGTTTTTTAAATTGCTAATTTTTCTCATTTGTCAAGAAAACTACAAAAATCTGACTAAATTTTTCTTTCACACTAATCCTATAATATCTGTTGCATCTCATCTCTATCACAATATAACTATGAGATAGATACAGTTTTTGTCCTTTTTCTAGATATGTAAACTGGGACCCATAGAACCTATCAGATATGAAAGAGACCTATCATCACCCTTGCATTTTTGTCTTTGGAATTTTATTAAAGGCATATGTACTAAGTAGCACAACAAGGTTTGAACCTACAAACTAAAACTCTACTAATATTATGCATTTGTCTTACAAACTGTGTTGACTGTCAGGTGAAACAATGTGGAAACTCAAACATAGCCGCCCACAGGTAGAATTGGGACTCATTAAAACAGCAACTTGTTAATGAGGATGTACAACAGCCCAGAAGCTGGACATAAGCATTGTCTCCATTTGTTTTCCTATCCTTTTGTACTGTACATATTTATTCTTTCAAAGCTTATACCCCAGATAATATACTGGGAATAATCTTAGTTTTTTTTTATTTTTTGAGGTAGGGTCTCACTCTAGTCCAGGTGGACCTGGAACTCATTCTGTGGTCTCATGATAGCCTTGAACTCACAGTGATCCTCCTACCTCTGCCTCCTGAGTGCTGGGATTAAAGACAAGCACCTCCAGGCCCAGCAATCTTAATTGTATGTATGTATGCATGCATCTGTCTGTCTAGCTGTCTTATCTGTCTGGACTCTGTCTGTCTGTCTATCATCAATCAAAATTCAAAAACAGCTTGTTCTTAGCCTCTCATTTATTTATTTTTAGTATTTTCAGCCTATTATTGCCCAGGCTGGCCTTGAACTCACTGTGCAGCCAGTATTGACCTTGAATTCCTGATCTTCCTGCCTTAGCTTCCTAGGTACTGGGATACAAGAATGAGCCACCATACCCAGCTTTCCCTTTCTTGCTACAACAAAAACTGATGGGCATGGTGGTGCACACCTTTAATCCCAGCACTTGGAAGGCAGAGGTAAGACAATCACTGTGAGTTTAAAGCCATCTTGGGAATACAGTATGAGATCCAGGTCAGCCTGAGCTAGATAGAACAAGACCCTACCTGAAAAAATGAAAATAAATAAATATAAAAATAGCTGGGCATGGTGGCGCATGCCTTTAATCCCAGCACTTGGGAGGCAGAGGTAAGAGGATTGCCATGAGTTCAAGGCCACCCTGAGACTACATAGTGAATTCCAGGTCAGCCTGGACCAGAGTGAGACCCTATGAAAAAGCAAAAATAAAAATAAAAGTAAATAAATATAAAAATAAAAAACACCCTGTGTATTTGTACCCCCACTCCCCCTTTTCTTTCTTTTTTCTTTTTTTTTTTTAACCTTTTTATTGATGACTTCCATAAGTATAGACAAACCATGATAATTCCCACTCTGACCCACATCTTCTCCCTCTCAAATCCATTCTCCATCTCAGTTTCCCATAACAGATGGAGAATGGGCATAAACACTAAAAAAAGTGCTTAGAGGGAAATTTGGTGGATATAATACATGCATTTAGATGGACAACAGCAGGCATTACTCCCCTAGGGTTCATGACCCCCCCAGCCATAGGCTTTTGACTAGGTTTTCAGTACCAGACATGTATTCTCTCCCATGGAGTGACTTTTGGTTCAATTACAGTCGATTCCCCTCAAAACCACCAGAGATTAATATTTTATTTTAATTAATTATTATTATTTTTTTTGAGTTATGTTCTCACTCTAGCCCAAGCTGACTTGGAATTCACTATGTAGTCTCAGGCTGGCCTCAAACTCACAGTAATCCTCCTACTTCTGCCCCCCGAGTTCTGAGATTAAAAGCATGCACCACAGTGCCTGGCCCCAATCCCATATTTTTATTCAAGTTCACTTTACTGTCACCAGTCATTAATTTAGACTCCTGTTGAAAGCAGTTTACATATTTCTTTGGGAAACTTTATAACATACTCAGTTTATTAACATGGGAAAATGCTGTGTATCATCCCAGGTCATTCTGTTGGTAATAAATTATGTAGAGAATTATGTTTAGAGTTTTGGAGTTTGTTTTCTTTGCACTTTCTCTTCTTTAATCACTGGCTAATTTACAGAGTAAAAAAGTTATTAATTCACTTATGTAGTGTGTGTTCATTCTGTCACTTGATTCATTGTAGTGATGTTCTTATTTTATTTAAAATAACTTAAAAAATACAAGCCATTTACTTGTATTGGTATCATAATTGGCTACCTTTTTTTGGCAGATGTGTAGCACTTTGCAGTTTAGGTATCTGGATTTGTGAAGAATTAGTTCAAGAGTCTCATCACCCTCAAATTAAAGAAGCTCTGAATGTAATTTGTGTTTCATTAAAGGTAAAGAGAACTGTTTGATGATATATTCAAATAGTATGATTTTAAGTTTAGTTAAGATTCTTGATTGCTTTTTCCTCCAGATGTTAATTATGTCCTGTGCCTTTATGAACAAGACACTTACTAAATACTTAATTCTTTATTATTACATTATTTCCTGACTCTCCTTAGGAATGGTTCCACTCTTGAGGTTATGGTATTTTTTTTGATGATCTCATTTATCTGAACTTTTTGTATATTTGACTTCTTCCCTAGAATGTATGTTGAAGACTTCAAAGACTGAAACCTGTCAAAAATACAACATATTGTGGGAGGGGTTATTTATTTTTAATTAATATTTTTATGACTTACTCTTCGATCTTTTTTATTCCACAAACTCTTAAGCTTTCATAAACTCTTAAACTCTTAAACTGTTCAGCTTCTGGTTTTATTATTAAAGATAAATGCTCATTTTTGTCACCAGAATAAGATTTGTTTAGAAATAATAATCTAACTATTTATAGAGTCTGAATGCATAAATGTTTTTGTTTTATTTTGGGATTGTTATTCTTAGTATTGAGACAAAGTCTCACTATTTTGCCCATGCTATCTTTGAACTCAATAGGAAGTTTGGGATTGAACTTACACTTTTTCCGCTTCAACTTTCTGAATGTTGGGTTATAGGCATGCCTACCATACCCCACTTAACTTTTTTTTTAAGTTATGAAAGGATGCTTCTATTTTTTACTTAAAACTTTTAATAGCATAGCATCTATTTACAACTAAATGTGTACTTAAACTAATAAGTACTTTTGAGTAATATTATTTAATTGATAGATATTTCTAAAAATATGCTTGTTTGCTTGTTTTTTTTAATTAATTAATTTTGTACTCAGTGAATACAGTCAAGTTGGTACCATTGTTAGTCTCTTCCCTGTCCTCCCTCCTCCCCCTGACCCCTCTTTGTTGATGTATATGTGTGATGGATTGTGGAGTTAGCCCTAAGTTATGGTTGGGAAGAAATGTCTCTGTATCATGACCCAATGTGTAGCTTTGACATTCTTTCCACCCCATCTTCCACAAACTTCCCTGAGCCATGTTGGGTTCATTTTACGTCTGCTTCAGTGATGAGGTGCTGATTTAGTAGGAGTTGATTGTTCTCTGTGTTGATCTCCTTCATCCTTGTGCTGGTACCTGACTCACCAAGGAAACAGCACCCTTTCTGTTTCGCCAATTATTCTTAGTTTCAGCTGGGGCCCTTTTGAGATATGATGGAGTGGTTCTGTCCTTAGGATCTGTATCTGTCTGAAAAACAGAAGCAGATTCTCCGATGGAGAGCAAAGTTAGCACCAGATAAATGGGATAACCCTTATTTTTTTGGAGAATTCAATAGGTGTAGGCCCTCTTGTAGCCCACGATTGATGGTAGCTTGATAATGGAGAGTGGGCTTATGTTTGGATGTGGTTCCGACTTGTTTCCCAGCTCCATCCATGGGTTCCGTACCACTGAGGGGATCAGTTAGCCAAATAAAGAGTAGTTGGTTCCCCACCATGGCTGTGCACCACTACTGCACTCATGTGGGCATCACAACAGGTTATTTGCTGCTAAGTAGGTTAGACCATGAGTTGCTTGGACAGATATTGGTCATTTTCCCCCAGTTGCCCATGTAGCACCTTCTGGCACTAGACGTGCTGACTCTCTGGGGACTGACTCTCTTCAGCTTCCAGCCACATCACTCAATGTTATGTGCCAACAGCATATGGTGTCTTCAGGAGTAGGGTCTTACCACTAACCTTTGGTGGGTCATCAAGTACTGGCAGAAATCTGTCATTCTTTTTGGAAACCTTGTAGGTCTCTCTGATCAAAAGCTCATTGTGAATCATAGCCAACTGCTGGTACTGGGAGTTACAGGTCAGTGCCCATGAAAAGAAGGAAGAAAAAGATAACTAATAACTAATATAAAAGAGTTAGAGAGAAGAGGGAGGGAGGGAGGGAGAGAAGGAGAGAGAGAGAGAGAGAAGCTGTAGAAGATTAAGATCTTCACTGTACCCTCTCCAGTGCTTTGTGGCTCAGGTGTTTCCTCTAAGGACCTGGTGAAGGTTCAACCATTTGGTCTGCCTTTTGGGATGTAGAATTTTATGGTACCATTGCCGTTTGGGTCCAGATTTGTGTCCCCCACCCCCTCCCTTACCCTCCCCAATATCCCCACCCACCCTATTGTCCGGTCCTGCAGATGCTTGGCTGGGTATGTCGGCATCTTGGGTAGATTCAGGTTAGGTCCTTTAGATGAGTGAGACTATGTGGCGATTATCTTTCTGTGATTGGGTAAGTTCACTGAGATTGATCTGTTCCAGGTTCGACCATTTTTCTTCAAATTTCTTTGTGTCGTTTTTCCTTACTGCTGTGTAGAATTCCATCGTGTAGATATATCACATCTTGGTTATCCATTCGTCTAGTGATGGACATCTGGGTTGATTCCATCTCTTAGCTATTACAAATTGAGCCGCTATAAACATGGTTGAGCAACTCTCTCTGGACTGAAGCTTCAAGGTTTTAGGGTACATGCCCAGTAAGGGAATAACTGGGTGTGTTGGTAACTCTATAGTCAGCTTTTTTAGGGGTCTCCATATTGCTTTACAAAGTGGTTGTACCATCTTACATTCCTACCAACAGTAGATGAGGGTTCCTATTTCTCCACATCCTTGCCAGCATTTATTTTTATTTATTTATTTATTTATTTATTTATTTATTGGCTTTTCGCGGTAGGGTCTCACTCTAGGCCAGGCTGACCTGGAATTCACTATGGAGTCTCAGGGTGGCCTCGAACTCACGGCAATCCTCCTACCTCTGCTTCCAAGTGCTGGGATTAAAGGTGTGTACCACCATGCCCGGCTTATTTTCATTTGATTTTTTAAAGTTTGCTGTCCTTACTGGGGTAAGGTGGAATCTCATAGTTGTTTTAATTTACATTTCCCTGATGACTAGGGATGGTGAACATTTTCTTAAGTGTGTGTTTGCCATTTGTATTTCTTCCTTGGTGAACTGCCTGTCTAGCTCTTTGCCCCATTTTGTGAGTGGGTTGTTTGACTTTTTATTGTTTAGGTTTTTGAGTTCTTTGTAGAATCTAGAGATTAGGCCTCTGTCAGTTGGATAATCAGCAAATATTTTCTCCCATTCTGTGGAAAATCTATTGGCTTTGCTTATTGTATGCTTGTCTGTAAAGAAGCTCTTCAGCTTCATGTGATCCCATTGGTTGAGTGACTGTTTAAGATCGTATCCTACTGGGGTTTTGTTCAGGAAGTCTTAAGAGTTTTAATCACACTGACTGTCAGGGTTAAGTTTAATTTGGGAGGCCTAGTGTGTTGGCACATGCCTTTAATCCCAGCACTCTGGAGGCTGAGGTAGGAGGATCTCTGTGAGTTCAAGGCCAGCCTGGGCTAGTGTTAAGACCCTGCCTCAAAAAAAAAAAAAAAATGGAGCTGGAGAAATGACTTAGTGGTTAAGTGCTAGTCTGTGAAGCCTAAGAATCCTGGTTCAAGGCTCAGTTCCCCAGTATGCACGTAAACCAGATGCACAAGGTGGCGTGTGTGTCTGGAGTTTGTTTGCAGTGGCTGGAGGCCCTGGTGGGCCCATTCCCTCTCTCTGCCTTGTTCTCTCTGTTTAATTTGGAAGTGTGAAGAACAGATTGGGATGGTGGAAATATAGAACAACAATAGGTTAGAGGTCTTTGCAAAAATCTATGAAGGAGAATATGCAGTAAAAATGTAATAAGGACCCATCTTTACAAAGAGAAGTAAAATTATACATATCTTTAAAATGTGTTGTGATATTTTATTTTATATCTAGTTATCTCTTATACCTCAATAAACATTTGTACATTTATGTCAAAAGGACATGAAATTTCAGAATTTTCAGACTAATATATTGATGAATAGTTCATGACAAAATTTTCATAGTGATTTTTTTTGTTGTTGTTACAGTTTACTAATAAAACAGTGGCCCATGTAGCTTGTAACATGCTTCACATGCTGGTTCATTATGTACCTAGACTTCAGATTTACCAGCCTGATTCTCCCTTGAAAATTATTCAGGTAAGTAAATTTGCACTTTTTTATTATAATCTTGTAAAAACTTCTTAGGTTTGTATACCTTGAAATGTAAAATTATTTAATAGGTATTCACCATTTTTTGAAGAAAATAATGACTATCCATCTTGCTTTTTTGTGATTTCAAGGTTTCCAACAGTTCCTTTATATTTTATATTAGAAATTTGCTTTCTTACTTTGAGACAAAGTAAAAACAAATCATTGAGATAATTTATTAGTTGTGGAGGTGGGGAAATAGCTCAGTGGGTAAAGTGCTTACCTTGCAAGCATGAAGACCTGAGATTGATTCCCATAGCCCATGTAAAAATGCTAAGCATTCTGATATGAATTTGTAATATCAGCTGTGGCAAAGCAGAGACAGGTAGATCTCTGGGACTCACAGCCTAGCCAGTCTATCTTAATTGGCAAGTTCCAGGCTAGTTAAAGACCTGTCTCCAAAAAAAAAAAGGATGGCATTCCTGAGAATTAGCACCTAATGTTGTCCTCTGGCCTCTGCATGCATATGAAAACAAACATATGTGTACCTGTACACACAAACACACATATGCACTTATACATATAAAATAATAACTTGGGGGCTGGAGAGATGACTTAGCAAGTAAGATGCTTGCCTACAAAGCCAAAGGGCCTCAGTTCGTTTCCCCAGTACCCATATAAGCCAGATGCACAAGGTGGCACATGCATCTGGAGTTCGTTTGTAGTGGCTGGAAGCCCTGGCTTGCCCATTCTCTCTCTCTCTCTCTCTCACTCTTCCTCTTTCCCTTTCAAATAAATAATAAAATATTAAAATAATAATGTGTTAACTTGGACATTATATGTTACATATAAATTATTCCATTATCTATAAATCTACTTTCTGCTTCATTTTCTCTTAGGCAATTTATCAGAATCATAGCATTAATCTTTTTCTTTCCTTCTTAGCCAATCATTTGTGAAGCCTTAATTTTTTCCATTCTAATTCAGTATCTCCTATGCTTCCTGCAACACTTAACATATTTTGTTCCTATGTTTTTTCTCTTTTGAGGTATTGTAGTAGCCTTCTTCTGGCTTGTATTCACTTTCCCTTTAAGATATTCACATTCATGCATTCATGACTAAGGAGATTGCTCAGCAGATGAGCATTTGCCACACAAGCATGAGGACCTGAGAGGACTTGATTTGCTCTCAGTTTGATCCCTAGTCACACTCACATAAACAGCTATGTATGACCATGCATGCCTGTAGAATCCCAGTCCTATGGGGTCTTTTGCCTAGTTTTTAATTTTTCCACATAGTTTTTTCTTTTTTTAAAAAAATCTATTGAGCTGTTTTACTTCTTATGTAAGGTATATTTATTTAGAAGAAACTTTCTACTTAATGCATTGAAACAATTTCTAAAAATATGACAGTATATAAGTACAAAAAAAATAGGTACCAGTGGGCTGGGACTATAGCTTAGTGGTAGCATGTATGAGGCCCTGGGTTTAGTTGCCAGCACCACCAAAAAAAAAAAAAAAAAAAAGTGCTAAAAAATGTGTGTGTGTATGTATTTTTTTTTTACATTTTTTAAACATGCACACACACAAATTGGATAGAACATGTGTGATGATGTATGTCTGCAATCCCAATTACTTAGGAGGCTGAGGAATGAGGATTACAAATTCTAGTATATCCTAGACTTTATAGCAAGACCTTTTCTTAAAATAAAATTAAAATAAAATAGATCCAGGCCTGGTAGCTCACACCTTTAATCCTAGCACTCAGGAAGCTGAAGTAGGAAGATCGCCATGAAGGCCAGCCTGGACCACAGAGTGAGTTTCCCCATCAGCCTGTGCTAGAGTGAACACTGCTTCAATGCTTACCCACATTCTCCGCACACGCGCACGTGCACACACACCCACACCCACACACACACGCCCACACACGCCTATGAACAAAATTGTCTCAAATTCTAGTTGCTGAAGAAGCAAATGCATCATTATCAGTTCAGTGCTACAGAAGTCAAACCATTCACACACTGTAACTTGTCCCTAAAGAACAAAAACCTCACACATGTAAAATATCCTATTTTAATAATGACGCAAAAATATTAATGCAACATACGGTAAGGAAAACCAACATAAAAGAAAGTACCAAGATTGAAAGGTGACTTCACCAATTGAAGCATTTAAATCAGGGCTGAAGAAATGGCTCAGCAGTTCAAGTTACTTGCTTGCAAAACCTGATAGCCTTGGTTTGATTCCGCAGTATAAGTGGCACATGTCTGAAATTTGTTTGTAGTGGCAAGAAGCCCTGGTATGCCCATATTTGCTCATTCTGTCTCAAATAAATATATTTTTTAAAAGCATTTAAATATACTGCTTTGAGGAAACAAGACGGAGTAGTGGAGAGGAAGTGATCAAAGTACATTACATCTATTAAAATGTCACTATGAAGCCTATTATTTTGTAACAATATATACTAATAAAAATTTTCAATTAAAAAATTAAACACTGTTTAAAATGCAAAAAAAAAAAAAAAACCATAAAGAAGGGTTGGAGTTGTAGTGGAATGGTAGAGTACTTACCTAGTATTTGCAAGGACCTGGGTTCAATTCTTAGTATTAAAAAAAAGCTGAATAAAACTAGACATGCTATCAGGCACCTGTAATCCCAACTACTCAGGGGGCTCAGGCAGGAAGTCCACTTTAATCCAAGAGTTTGAAGTTAATATGGGAAACATAGGAAGGCCCCATCTAAAAAAATATATTCAGTAAAATCAAGAAATTTTCAGGATAGATATTACTGTATATTCATATTTTGCATTAATATGTTTTTATTTCATAGTATACCAAATTTCTTCATTGAATATTCAGTATATATGTTACTTGAAAAACTATATATCTTGTTTCACAAAGTATGTATTTTTATATACACATTGAATATCCCTTATCTGAAGTAATTGGAACGAGAAGTATTTTAGATTTTGGAGTTTAGGAAAACATTTTCAGGGCTGGAGGGATGGCTTAGCAGTTAAGCGCTTGCGTGTGAAGTCCAAGGACTCCTGTTAGAGGCTCAATTCCCCAGGACCCATGTTAACCAGATGCACAAGGGGCCATTCACGTCTGGAGTTCATTTGCAGTGGCTGGAGGCCCTGGTGCGCCCATTCTCTCCCTCCCTCTCTCTCTCTCCTTCCCTCTCTCTCTCTCTCTCTCTGCCTCTTTCTGTCTGTTGCTCTCAAGTAAATAAATAAAAGTAACAACACCAAAGTATTTTCAGGGCTGAAGAGATGGCTTAGCAGTTAAGTGCTTGCCTGTGAAACCTAAGGATCCCAGTTCAAGGCTAGATTCCCCAGGACCCATGTTAGCCAGATGCACAAGGGGGCACACGCATCTGGAGTTCGTTTGCAGTGGCTAGAGGCCCTGGTGCACCCATTCTCTCTCTCTGCTTCTTTCTCTCTCTGTCTGACGCTCTCAAATAAATAAATAAAAATGAAAAATGAAAAAATATATTTTCAGCTGGGCATGGTGGCGCATGCCTTTAATCCCAGCATTTGGGAGGCAGGGGTAGGAGGATCACTGTGAGTTCAAGGACATTCTGAGACTACATAGTGAATTTCAGGTCAGCCTGGGCTAGAGTGAAAAACCACACACACAAAAGAAATTTCATACACTATTAGTCAAAACTCCATAACCCCAAAATTTGAAATATTCTAAAATGTATAACTTTTTTTTTTTCCTTGTCTTTTTGAGGTAGTGTCTTGCTCTAGCCCAGGGTGACTTCAAACTCATGATGATCCTCCTACCCCTGCCTCCCAAGTGCTGGCATTAAAGGCATGCACCACCACACCCATAAATTCCACAGCTCCCTAAGCACTCCAAAAATTTTAACATTTTGAAGCATTTCAGATTTTGGTTTAGGGATATTCAACCTAAATCTGTAGGAAGATCTGGAAAGGCCTCAGAATACATGTCTGGTAGTATGATCATGATGAGTTTTATAAATCTTGTGCATCTGTCCTCTGATTTTTCACTAATGAACATAGTCATCTTTGGTACATATTGTTCCTTTTTGATTAATTAAATTAAAATGAAATTATCATTATCAACATAAGAATTTTGATTTTTTAAAATATTTCATTTTTATTCATTTATTTGAGAGAGAGAGAGAGAATGGGTGTTCCAGGGCCTCCAGCCACTGCAAACGAACTCCAGATGTATGAGTTCACTTATGCATCTGGCTTATGTGGGTCCTGGGGAATCGAACCTGGGTCCTTTGGCTTTGCGAGCAAGCACCTTAACTGCTAAGCCATCTCTCCAGCCCCAGAATTTTGATTTTTATAGCTAAAGTTTGTAAATTATTGGTAGTTAAGTGTACTTGATAAGCATAACTATCACATTAAAATAACTGTGTTTGAGTTAGGTAATTTATTTAGGTTAAATTTGCAATAATAGATTTTTAAAAATCATTTTACTGTCCTTATAACCAGTTTTAGGATCTACCATGACTTTAATATATCATTGAATTTACTTGTTTGTTTGCTTGTTTTTGCCTACAGATCCTGATAGCCACTATCACCCACCTTTTGCCAAGTACAGAAGCTTCATCATATGAAATGGACAAGAGGGTAATTTTCATTTTTTGACATTTAATATATGATTATTTAGAATACTTATATTTTAAGATTTTTAAAAATACATGTTTATGTGATAAAAATTGATATTAGATTCAAAGTCAACTATAGTGTGAAATATATCTTTCCATCACTTAAGTTTAGATTTCATGGCTGTTTGATAATGTTTGAATCTCAGGATAGTGAGGAACCTTAGCAACCATTTGTCCTCATACTTACTTTCCTATATCCTGGCAGATTATGGTGTTCTTCAAGATTATTGATTCTGACAAACTCATCACCTCTCAAGGGAGTTGCTTGTTTTTATATCATGATTAATAGTGGAAAGTAAGCAGAGTACTTAGAATATATACAGAATTACTCCTTTGAAGTGGACATTTCTTCTGTCTACCAAAAAGTTTAACTGGGTAGCATTTATCTTTATAAATTCATTAAGAGAGCCCTTTAATTATTTCAGATGTTGGAATTATTAGTTCTAGGGTTTCTTTTTGGCTTCTTTAAATATTTATCATAATTATTTTAAAGCCTGTCTGCTAAATCCAGTATCAAAGTGTTTTTCTTCTTTACTGCATGTTCCATTTTTATTTGTTCATATGTCTGTTGATTTTGTTATTGTGTAGCAGTCATTTAACATGACATATGGAAGGAGATTAAATCTAAATCTTGCTTGTCCATTGTGGTAGCTTCGAACTATGTACAGCTTAAAATTGAAATAAAATTTCACATTAAAATAAAGTACGATTTTAATTCTGGCCAGACTTGGTGGCATATACCCATAATTCTAGAAGGCGGAAGCTAGAAGATCAAGAATTCAGGGTTACTCTTGGATACATAGAGAGTTTGATGCAACTTGGGCTACATGAGACCCTGTCTCACTCACACACACACACACACACAGACACACACAATAGTTTTGCATTTGTGCATTATTTTCTATGTTTTGATTTGAGATTAGGTCTTACCCTGTAGCCCATGCTAGCCTGAAACTTAATGTAGCTCAAACTGGCCTTTAATTTGTAATAATCCTCCTGCCTTCACCTCATTTTCCCAGGACTATAGGAGTGAGTCACTGTGCCAAGCTGCATTTGTACATTTCAGGTACTCAATGTCTACATGGACAAATAGAGACATTTCTATCGTGAGCATACACAAGTCTCTTAGACAAGGCTGTTCTAGGTTCTGGTAATTTCCTCAGAAAATTCTGTTTCTTTTCCTGTGGCATCTCAATATTAACCTTCTATTTTCTAGGTTTCAGTACTCATGCAACTCTTCATCCTATATTGAAACAGTATCTTCAGCAAGCTGGATGTATGCTTATGTTGTGCCCGTGAATTTACAGAAACTTGAAAGTATAGTTATGCTTCTGTACCTGCTCCTAGTTATTTTCTCCTGTGACCTACATATAGTTGTCAGTTTTTCCCATGATATTTTTGTCTTTCAAATCATTGCTTTCATGAATTTACCTCAGATTTTTCATTTTTCTTTTCTTGACAGATTGCATAGTTCTTCATAAATACATTATTCTTTATCTTTAAAATAGAAATACACAAGTTGAGACTTCCTTATTTGAAGTGTTTAGTACCATAAATGTTTTGGATTTCATATTTTTTAGAATATTTTCATATACATCATTAAATATGTTGGGGTTGGGCCTCAAATCTAAACAAGAAATTCATTTATATTTCCTATACCTCTTATACACAGAGCTTTTGTTTGTTTTTTTTAGTGCATGTACATTTGGACCACATCCTGTCACAAGATCAGGTGTTGAATTTTTCACTTAATGGCATCATATTCATATTCACAAAGCTTTGATTTTTTTATTTTAGATTTTTGGTTGAGGAATACTTATCTTGTGCTTTATTTTTAGCTAAGAGCACTTTATTTTAGTTTCTTGGGCTATTGTATAGAATTCCAAATCTAGTTTGTGAACAACTCGGAATAACTAACTAATCTGCCTTCTGTGTCCTCTACAGTTCTTGCTATTATGAAAGATCTATTCTACCAAGGCCACCCCCTCACTTAATTCACTCACTGAGCATTTATTGATTCCAAAGTATGCATGTGGTACTGTGCTGGAGCTAGCTAAACAGAGATAAATAAGAGAGCTCTCTACTCTCATGAGATTTAAAGATTAGAGGGACAAGTGAGGTAATGTAGTAAGTTTTTAATACGAAAAAGATTATGTAACATAAGAGAATAAAGAAGGAAGTATTTAGCTATTAAAGGAGAAGAGGCCTGCTAAAGGAAAACTTCCTTAAAGATGTTTCTATAGAGAGAGAAGAGCTTAAGTCATAGTTATTTCAAATACAAGGAATAATGGGTGTGCAGTCATGGAGATGAGAATTAGAATGATGTGAATACCAGTCAGGCTTCTCTAGAGGAACAGAACCAATAGAATGAATATATATTACAAAAGAGATTCATTAGTTTAGTTTACATGATACAAGCTGAGTAGCCCAATAATGGCTACATGATGGAGAAGCATGAGAGCCCTGTAGCTTCAGTCCACAGGGCTGGATGCCTCAGCAGTGCCAATCTGGAGCTGCTGGTCTTGAATCCAGTGGAGAACCCAAGAAGCTGACTTCTCATGTCAGCAAAGGATGGCATCAAGAGGATAGATGAACTCTCCAGCAAGGAGCAAGGGCATCCAGGCAAAAAGAGCCACTTTTTCTTGAAAACTTACATATAGGCTGCCACTGGAGAGGCTGCCCACTCTGGGAGAAAGGCTCCTCCTTCAGTTAATCCTTCTTGGAAATGCTCTTACAGACCTGCCCAAGTGGCATGTCTCTTCATTTCTCATACAAACAACTTGACGAGAGAGATTAACTTTTTTGAAGAAATACCAACCAGTTCCATGTTAAAGATTGTAAAGTGTTCAGTTGAAAATAGGGAAACAAGAAATTTCAGAGATAGCAAAGGGCAGTTTTTCAAGGCCTTAGACACAATGCTAAGAATCTTGGACTTGGGTGAAAGTCATTCTTTGAAAGTGTTTTTTTTTTTTTTTTTTTGAAGGATTTTAATGCACAGTGAAATAGGATATGTTTTGTGAAAAGGCACTTCAGACAATATGAGCATTGGCTTAAATGGAATAATATAATTGTTGTTAAAATTTCTATATAGTAGTTGGTGTTCTGAACCAAGATTAAAAGAATAGAGAATGGATATTCAGAAAGTGAAATTCATAGTCAAGAAGAAATTTAGGAACAAGAGCTGCATTATTAGAGGAAAATGAATTTCTGTTTATTTGGGGAATAAGATTAGAAAATTTGAGGCCAGGAATAAAGTTGTTGGCATTGTCAGCACATGCATAGACCTAAAATTATGGGAATGCAGAAGGTCACTGAAGGAGAAACAATTGAGTAAAAAAGATCTTGTGGAGTATAGCACAGTGCAGAATAACAAGGTGAGGATGGCAGACTGCCTGAGAGGACTTGTAAGGGGGCAGGAAAACCAGATTTAGGAGAGACATACAGATGAGCAAATTAGTCAACAAATGCTTTTCTGGTCTTAAAATTTATCACTTATTCCTATGCAGATCAGTAATAAATAACAGCAGGTTTGAACTTATATGAGTATTGCCATCATACAGGTACTTGCCTGAGAAAATGACACACTATTTAATTTACCCTTTAGAACCTAAATATACCCATTAACAGTGAATCATCTTCCAGCACAGTTTAGTCCATCTTTCCTAGCCAATAGCAGATTTCTTAATGCTGTTCTAACATACTTTGCTAATCTGGGTGATATGTTTAGAATATCTGGCTTGCCTTTCTGTAGGATCAACATCATAATATTATCCAAATTCAGTGGCTTTACTCCACTGATTTGCATCCTGTTCATTCAAGATTATCTTGTTGGAAGCTTATACACTTACACAGATATATATGTTGAAATGTCTTTATTATTTTATTTATTTAGAAACTGTTAATATTTTCAAATAAGCCACAGTATAGAGGCATTTTTCAAAGATGGCATCCAAATGCTTGTAGGGCAAACATAACTGGTTCTTACATCTTTGCTTAGCAGCAGATTTTTTTAAGAATATGAGTAAACTTTTCATAGGCAAGGAGTTTTGGATCTCTGAAGCAAATTGTCATCATTGGAATATAAATACAATAAAAAGATTTTTGAAAAGTATGTAGCTCAGCAATAGAGTGCTTTCCTAACATGCATGAGGCCCTATGTTTGATCCCCATACTGCCAGTAAAAAAAAAAAAAAAAAAGCAAAAGATCATCCACATGGTGATTTTTTTTCTTAATTGTCCAACATATTATACTTCATATGCATTACTGCAACTTCAAAAAAACTTTCTGATTTTGGAGATCGTGAATTTGCTGCTAACAGAATTAAGTTGAGTTATCACCCATGTTCATATATTTATTATATATATTTATTACTAAATTCAGGCTGAAAAATAGAATCTACCATTGGCAGATAAATGAAGCCCATGTATATTCTTTCTGTTGACATCAGTTCAGAACTTTCATTTAAATTCTAAATTATAACAATCTCAGGCTGTTGTTTTGTTTTTTTTAATTTGGGGGTTTGTTTTATTTTGTGGTGCTCAGGATTGACCATAGCCTCATGAATGGTAGACAGGCACCCTACCTTATAACATCAGGTTGTAGACAGGTTACAAGAATGGTAGAAGGAAGTCTTTATCCCTCTGGAGTATATGATTGGAAGGGACAACTTAGTAGTTCATTATGTTTTCCCTGAGGTCAAGCAGTTCCTTTATATAACCAAAGTATGGTTTTCAACATTTAGAAATTAACATTGCAACATTATGTAACCTAATCTCTAAATCTGATTTAGATTTCACTAGTTGTCTCAGTAATGTCCTCTATGACAAAAGAAAACCTAGTTATGTTCCATTCAGTCAAGTCTTTTTTAGCTTTCTGCCATCTAGAACAGTTCCTTAATCATTTGGTATTTCTTTTTTTTAAATATCTCTTTTTACTAATCATTATCATTCTCTTTATAATTCATATAGCTCCTTAAATCAGAATACTTATAACTTCTTTAAGGAGTGTGTTAGTTACTTATTGCTGTGACAAAATATCGGACAACTGAAGGAAGGAGAGTTTATTGTGACTCACACTTTGAGCATTTAGTCTATCATGGTGGGGAAGGCTCAGTGACAAGAGCTTGAAGCTACTGCTCACACTGCTTCCTCTCTGAGGAAGCAGAAAGATGTGCATGTTAATGCTTGGTTCATTTCCAACTTTTTATTCAGTGTGAGATGCCAGCACACGGAATGGTGCTGCCCATTGATTGCTTTGATGCCCCCACCTCAGATAACCTGATCTAGAAGCTCCCTTGCAAACATGTCCAGAACTTTGTCTCCTAGACGATTCTAGAGCCTGCCAAGTTGACAATCAGTATTAACCGTCATATAGGTGCATAGCAAGTTCAAGGCCAGCCTGGGCTACATGAGACCTTGTCTAAAAACAAAAAGGAATTTACAATGATAATGATTTTGTTGTTGATGATGTTACAGTTGGTAGTATCACTACTTCTTTGCCTTCTGGACTGGATCATGGCCTTACCTCTAAAGACATTACTCCAGTCAGTCCATGCCTCAGGAGCAGAAAATGAGAAGACAGAAAAATCTGTTCTCAATTGCATTTATAAGGTAAATGTCCTTGTTTGTTTTAATACGTACTTGGTAATCAAAGGTTTTTCAGACTTCAAAAATAATGGTTAAGAGACTTGCCTGCAAACCCTAAGGATCCTGGTTCGATTCCCCAGTACCCACATAAGGCCAGATGCACAAGGTGGCACATGTGTCTGGAGTTCATTCATTGCAGTGGCTAGAGGCCCTGGTGTACCCATTCTTTCTCTCTATCTGCCTCTTTCTCTCAAAATAAATAAGTAAAATATCTTTAAAATATATAACATTTCTGAATGTAACATTTCCATTATGTTAGAGCTAGTTTTTAAAAATACAGATTTACTTTGTAGTACTTATGTACTAAGCCATGTCCCTAGGCCCCTGCTCATTTTTTAAGAGATACTAAATTTTACCTTGACCAAAGAGCTACATTTTAAAGTAATTTTTCCAAGCTCTTTTGTTACCAGTAACTTTGTTTTCCTTATACCTTTGTTTATTTTAGATTTTAAAAATGCGGTGTTTTCTTTTCCCTTAGGTATTACATGGGTGTGTATATGGAGCTCAGTGTTTTAGCAATCCGAAGTATTTTCCAATAAGCCTTTCTGATTTGGCATCTGTAGACTATGATCCTTTTATGCATTTGGAAAGTCTGAAAGAGCCTGAACCTCTACACTCTCCAGACTCAGAACGATCTTCTAAGCTCCAGCCAGTAACAGAAGGTAACATGAGATCAAGTCAAGGCAATATTATTGCTTGGGTTCTTACAAAGTATGATTTGAGGCTATGGGTGGGAATCATGGAAGAGAATAGTTTTAGCTATGTAGTTTTGTACCTAAACCATGTATATTCTAGCACAAGTTAATTTTAAGTTTAAAAAATAACTTTTTATTTATAAGGATGACTATTTGTGATAATTCCCTTTATACTTCTGGCTGTTACAGTATTTTTTATTTTAGACTCCATATGATTTATGTAGAATAAGAGAACTTTGAAATCTAATAGACCTGATATTGAATTTTGTCTCCTGCTTAGTTACTGACTGTCTCTGCCTATTTATGAGATACAGATAATATTAGTTTCATCATGGGATTATTTTGCTCACTAAGCAAGATTATATCTGTAAAGCCCTTTGCATAGTCTGTGGTTCATAGTGAATTCAGTACTCATAGTGAATTCAGTATTTAGTAACAAGTTTTTTGAGCCAGATTGTTTCTATTTCAGAGTTTACTATCTGACAAAAGAAAGCTATAAAGATGACCTTATAAATATAAAAAGGGAAGATACATAATAAAATTAGTATTAATAACACTCCAGGCTGGCCTGGAATTCACTATGTAGTCTTAGGGTGGCCTTGAACTCACAGCAATCCTCCTACCTCTGCCTCCCGAGTGCTGGGATTAAAGGCGTGCACCACCACGCTCAGCAACACTTTTGATATTTCACAGGATTCAGATCTTTCTTTTTTAAAAATTATTTATTTACTTATTTGAGAGAGAGAGAGTCAGAGAGAATGGGCACACCGGGGCCTCCAGCCATTGCAAACAAACTCCAGATGTATGTGCCACCTTGTGCATCTGGTTTATGTGGGTCCTGGGGAATCAAACCTGGGTCCTTTGGCTTTGCAGGCAAATGCCTTAACCGCCAAGCCATTCCTCCAGCCCAGGATTCAGATGTTTCTATCAATCAGTTTTTTCTTTCCTTTTCTTTTGGCTGCGTGTGCATGTGTGTTGTACGGTGAATGTGTGTGTGGTATATGCAGTATTTGTGCCCTTGCAACACCCATGTTCTTGTCTGCAGCAACTGGAGCTGAACCTCTGGTGTCCTGCTGTGTCTTTATTTGAACCTGTAGCTTGTCATTGCCTCCTGTGCTCCCTTCCCCTCATGAGCTCTGGCAATTCCCAGGTCTTTGCTCCCTACAGGACTGTGATTACAGGTGCATGTGGCCACATCAGCCTGTTTATGTGGGTTCTGGAAATTAGAACTTAGGTGGTCTTAGGCCCCGTCAGGCCTTCATGCTTATACCAGAAACACACTTCACCACAAAGCCCTCACTCCAGTCTTAAATTGTTTGTTTATTTATTTTTTGATACATCTATGGCTGACCTTTATAGGAAGAGTTTATCACTGGTATATTAAGTTCTTTGGGGCAGTGATCCCAGAAGCAGAGTGATCAAGCATAAGGCTGTTGTAATATGCCAAACAGGAACAGCCAATGGCTTAATGTAAATTTTTTATTTAATTGCTAAAGAAGAGTAGTAGCAATAATAAGGACAGATGGATTTGAGAAATATTTAGGATGAAATTCACAAGGCTTTTATGATGGATTAGGAAAAAGGAGGGATTTAGAGTAGGTTTCTAACTGGTTAGATTCTGACCTGTGCATAGTTTAAATTTTTTTAACCTAGAGCAAGAAAATGAGAGAAAGTACAAATTTGGAGGGAAAATGGAAAAGACAGTGGGGTAAGTGGTTTAGATTAATGTGTCTTCTGTATATTTGTGTAAGGATATCTAGTGGATAATTACAAAGTAATTGCATATACAGATTTAAATCTTAGCAAAGAGATCTCATATGTGGGTTCTGAGAAGAAAATGTTGCAAAAGAAGGAAGGAAAACTAATAGAGAACCCAAGAAAGATGAAAGCTTTAAAAAAGAAAACAAAGGGTCTGGAGATATTGCTCTCAGTGGTTAAAATGCTTGCTTCCAAGGCCTGAAGGCCTGGGTTCGATTTCCTAGTGCGCACATAAGCCAAATGCACAGAGTGGCACTTACATCTAGAATTCATTTGCAGTGGCAGGTGCCCCTTGGTATGCCATTTTCTTCCCTCCCTCCCTCTCTCCTTTCCCCCCAAATATATATGTATACATATTGAATATGGTGTCAATTACAAAAGGACTGGAAACTATGTCTTTATTTTCAGCAGAGAAGCATTTGGCAGAAGTCAATGTGTATGGGTTGCAGCAGAAGATCAGGAAGTAGAGCCATTCCATGGAATGGATGTATGTGTTGTGTTAGGGATCAAGCCTAAGGCCTGTGCTTATGAGGCAAGCGCTCTACCACTGAGCTACACCCCTAGCCTGAAAGTACTGCCTTTAAAGAAGCTTAACTATTTAAATTTTACTTTAAATAAATGTATTTGATTTTTTAAACTATTTTTTAAAATTATTATTATTTATTTGCAAGCAGAGAGAGGTAGACAGAAGAGAGACAGGCAAAAAGAGAGAGTAAATAAGAATGAGTAGACCTACCAAGGCCACAAGCTGCCACAAACGAACTCCAGATGTATGCACCACTTTGTGCATCTGGTTTTACATAGGTACTGGGGAATTAAACCCGGGCTGTCAGGCTTTGCAGGCAAGGGCCTTAATGGCTGAACAATTTCTCCAGCTCCATGACTTTTTAAAAATAATTTTAGTCTTTTTAAAAATTTTAGTTATTTATTTGAGAGAGAGAAAAAGAGGCAAAGAGAGAAAGAGAGAGAGAGAATAGGCACGCCAGGGCCTCCAGCCACTGCAGACTAACTCCAGCTGCATGTGCCATCTTGTGCATCTGGCTTACATGGGTACTGGAGAATTGAGCCTGGGTCCTTATGCTTCACAGGCAAGTGTCTTAACCACTAAACCATCTCTCCAGCCTACCATGACTTTTTTTTTAAGTAGGTCAGCTAAGGGTTAATTCAGGTTTAAGATGATTTAAGAATGGGGTTAAATTTATTTGTAAACTGAGAAGAAAATAAGAGGGCAGAGTATTTTTAAGAGAGGGAAATAAGGGGCTGGAGAGATGACTTAGCAGTTAAGGTGCATGTCTGCGAAGCCTAAGGACCCAGGTTCAATTCTCCAGGTACTACATAAGCCAGATACACATGGCGGTGCATGTGTCGAGTTCGTTTGCAGTGGCTAGAGGCCCTGGCATGCCCTTTCTCTCTTTCTCTCTCTCTCTCTCTCTCTAATAAATAAAAATAAATCTTAAAAAAATTAAAACTAATAAAAAAGAGAGGGAAATACTTGAGGGGATAGGCTGGAAAATATTAGTGCTAGGATTGGTCTTTCATTTGGAACTAAAAAGGAGAGGAAAACAGAAATAAGTAAAGGGTATTGCCAGGAGTTATTGAGGGCCCAAGGAAGATGGTAACTCCTAAAAAGTTTTGGTTGCATAAGACCCAGCTATACCACTTCTGGGTTTTTTTCCAAAGGACTCCAGACCCTATGACATAGATACCTGCACACCCATGTTCATTGCTGCTTTATTCACAATAGCTAGGAAATGGAATTAGCCTAAATGTCCATCAACTGATGATGGGATGTATATACAGTGGAATTTTATTTAGCTATAAGGAAAAAATGAAATTAAGAATTTTGCAAGAAAATGAATGGGACTGGAAAATATTATGCTAAGTGAAGTATCCCAGGCCCAGAAAGACAAAAGTTGCATGTTCTTTCTCATTTTCAGATCCTAACATTTAATGCATAGATGTATAGCATATGTATATGAAATGTATAACATTGTATGTATATATGTAAATAAGGAGATGTGAGAATGAGTATAACTTATGAATCAAGATAGGAGACCACTGGAGGGGAACAAGAGGTAATGAGAAAGTTGGTAGAGAGCAAAGAAGGCTGTGGTGAGAAGGAGGGATAGAGAAAAGAGAGGAGAAACAAATCAAAATTTGTTTGAAAAACACCATAATGAAAATGAATTATTTGTATCCTGAAATGCAATAAAAATACATTTTAAAAGTTTGTGTTGTGACAAACATCAGTTAGTAAGGTGGGTGTAGCAGAAATACAGGGAGCTATGGATTTCCAAATATCAGGTTTATCTGTGAACCCAGATTTGGTAAAGCTTGAACTGCTGCCAGGAGTGACTAATAAGTTGGGAGGAAATAGAGTGATCTAGAGAGGCAGAATATATAGGTGGTTAGTAATAAGAAAGTAAAGCAGCAGTTCTGTTTCGGCCACACTGGAATACTGATACTCTAGTTCCATCCGTAGAGAGGTTGAAGCTCTGTATGAGTAATACAGCCACAGTTGAGAACCATTGAGGGAGTCAGTATATTAAAACACTGGTTCTTAAAATGAATTTTTAGGGGCTGGAGAGATAGCTTAGTGGTTAAGGCATTTGCCTGCCAAAGCCAAAGGATCCCGGTTCGATTCTCCAGGACTCTCATAAGCCAGATGCACAAGGTGGCACATACGTAATGGAGTTTGTAGTGGCTGGAGGCCCTGACACACCCATATTCATTCATTCATTCTCTCTCTCTCTCTCTCTCTCCCCTCCCTCCCTCCCTCTTTCTGTCTCTCAAATAAACAAATAAATAAATAAAATCTATTTTTTAAAACTATTTTTTAGATAGTAGAAATTCTTCAAAAATGTGTTATAAGGAACTCCAATTTATAAAGCTTTTAAGAGAGCTAGCTACAGCAGAGTGGAGCCCTAAGATCCTACCATCTTCTATCCAGACAGTTTCCAGGAGCCTTCTCCAGGGACTCTAGAAAACACAATTGAGAAATCCTTAGACTGGGTGTTTGTGATGAAAGGGGAGACAGTGAAAGAATAGTTGGTTGTTCAAAGGTAGAATAAATAGTTCAAGTTATTACAATATCTAGGAAGTGACCAGGGTAAGATATCAATGGCAACATCAAGCCAAAGATATGAAGTGAAAAGTTAAGGAAATTGGGTTTAGACTTTGGATTAAATATAATTGAATATAAATTGCTAGTGCTTTGTCTGGAGCATGTTTACAAGTGAAGTGGAAATATGATTTAAATGATTGCTAAGATCTAAAACATATACTGGGGATTATAATGCAGCAAAAGAATTTTTAGACAGTAATTGATAGAAGTAATGCAAAATTATCACTTTAGCTTTTATATAGTAGTGTTTATTTTAACAATGTTATCTGAAAAGATTAATTGCTCTGCATTCTTAAAGGTAAACAATAGTACTATTTTATTTGATAGTACATTTTTAGACAATATAATAAATTGAATTTACTTATATAAAGTTCTTATATATTTTACATAAATTTTACAGTACACTAAGTAGAAGAAAAAATATAAATAGACAAGCTTAATATTGATACCAGATACTCTATATACTATTCTTATCTCAGTGTGGCAAGTTGTTCCCCTTGGGCTTCTCAAAGATACTGCAGGCTAGGTAAATGCAGAATTTTTTAGGAATAGCCATGAGCTAACAGCAGGTCTGGAGGGTGTTTGATTTGTTTTATTTTGGGGTGGAGTTGTGACAATAATCACTGATCATTGTACCCTTCTCCAAGGCTTGCTGCTTCATCTTCAAGTACTATCTTGGCCAGTGAATTCTGAACAGAATATCCTTAATCAGCTCAGTATTGGGTCGAAAAGTCTTATTTGAAAACTGTTGGCAGGAATAGCTGCAATTATTAAATTTACTGTAGAATAAGACAAGGTAGTGAAGTTGGCTTTTTGTCAAATGGCAGTAGTTTTATTAGCTAGAAGTCACCATTTACAGAGCCAGAGTGAAAGAAGGCTCAAAGACTCATTCTGTTCTAATTATGGTTTCACCTATACATATTATGCAAAGCTAATATTTAAAGCATTTTCCAAAATTAACTTCCTCTGCATGTTCTTTTACAGTGCAGTGAATTGCAGCAGCTTTTTATGCCTTGCTGCTTTTGTATGCTATAATAATCTGTAATTATGGGTTTGCTGCAAATGCTGTGAGTTTGTTTAATCTGACGATCTGAAAAGACAACCCTGAATAGACTTATTTAAATGAATCCTAGCTACACAATGCCTTAGAAGCATCAATATCTTCATTTTGCATTTTCAAACAAGACTAGTTCTTTTAGAAGTTCCTTTTGGATTGCTAAGTTAGAGAATTTTTTATCTTCTTTATATGTTAGTAGCTAAGTTATGTGTGTGTGTATGTTCTATAGTCTACTGCTCAAAAGTAAATCTTAATCTAATTGTTCAGTTAACAAGTTAAAAGATTTTTATCTTTTCATGTATAAGCATATATCCTGAATTTAGAGAAATAACTTAGGGGAAAAATTATTTTTTGCCCATATTTGAAATAAAAATTTATCCATTAAGTGTTTTCAGTGTTAAAAATTGTGAAAATTATTTTTTATAAAAGGGATGGAGAGATGGCTCAGCAGTTAAGGTGCTTGCCTGTAAAGCCTAAGGACCCAAGTTTGATTTCCCAGAAAAAAGATTCCCACATAAAGCCAGATGCACAAGGTGGCACATATGTCTGGAGTTTGTTTGCAGTGGCCAGAGGCCCTGGTGTGCCTATTTTGTTTTTACCTTTTTCTCTCTCTCAAATAAATAAATTACATACACACACACACACACACACACACACACGTGTGTGTGTGTATTCGTGAACAAGCTGGCTCTGTGGGGTAGAAGGTTGTTGTTTCTTTGAGACAGGGTCTCACTAGGTACCCGAGGCTAGGCACAAGCTCCTGATCATCTTCCCTTAACCTTCCCAAGTGCTAGAGTTATATGAGTACGCCAACAGTCACAGCCCCTCAGCTGTTTTAAAGTACATTCCCACTGTTTCCTCCTTTGGGAAAAAGTTATGTAGGGTTGTTGCAGTCAGATTCATATTGCTGGCAAAAATCACCCAACCAAGAGCAGCTTTTGGGGGAAAAAAAGGGTTATTTTCATTTGGTTTACAGATTCAAGGGGAAGCTCCATGATGGCAGGGGAAAACGATAGCATGAGCAGAGGGTGGACATCACCCCTTGGCCAACATAAAGTGAACAATAGCAACAGGAGAGTATGCCAAACACTAGCAAGGGGACACTGGCTATAACACCCATAAGCCCACCCCCAACAATACACTGCCTCCAGGAGGCATTAAGTCCCAAATCTCCATCAACTGGGAACCTAGAATTCAGAACACTTAAATTTATGGGGGATACCTGAATCAAACTAATACATTCTGCCCCAGCACCCATAAACTGATAACCATCCATGATGTAAAATGCAGTGCATTCAGTTCAACTTTAAAAGTCCTCATATTTCTTATCAATCCCAATGATATTCAAACATCCCCATAATCCAAGGTCTTTTAACTGAGCCATATTACCAAATATTTCCCCCAAAAAACCATAATGGCACAGAATAAACACACTCCAAAAGATGGAATTGGGCATAGCAAAGAAATATGCAACCAATACAAGATTTAAACAGGGCAAGTGTCAAACTATGTAGCTGCAAGTCCAACAACTCTAGTCAATGACAAGTCTCCAAATCCGATAATTCTAACCACTTACAAGTCTCTGGAATTCCAATTCCACCCCTCCAGCTAGGCTACCCACAGTCCTGGAAAAATTGATCCAGGGCTGGCTACTCTTGTTAGCAGCCATTTTGTGGTCCCAGCATCTCCACTAGGTCTCCAGTCTTCACTGTAACCCGTGGTCCATCCTCATGGCTCCATCAAGTCTCCATGCAGACAAACCAGCAAACCTGCTTCACACTGTCCATGCCATTTCCAAAACAAGACTGTGTTGCAAATTCAATGACCCTCTCTCTTTCCTGCATTTCTTATAATCCATAATACCAGGTAGGGTGCCAATTTGTTAATCCAGGAGGGGGGGATAAATCAGACTTTGAAGAACAGGATACCCTTTCAGCATTCATGCCCCTTTGAAAGACTGCATTTTTTCTGTTGTCCCAATACAGGTCAGCTAGCACAATCTCAATGGTTGAAATCTCTCATACAATTGCAGCTGAACAGACAGAGTTTCAGCCCAAAGATTTCATTTTTCTGTGCCACATCCCTCTGCTCACATCAGTCTGTTTTTATGCAAAGCAACCCTGCACAAGTTCACAGGACACGGGCATAACAGCAAACCTCTCACACAAACTGCTTCTAGCCCAGTCCAGGCAAAGCTCTGTCTCACCCTCACAAGCCAAACCTCACAGTTCATTGTTCTTACTGCATTCTGGTCTTTTAACTGTGACCAGAATAGTCCATCAAGTTGTACTTATAGCACTGCAAAGTGTCTCTTAGGCCAGGGTTTCAAATCCTTCTGCATTCCTCTTGAAAATCCAACTCAAAAAGGCCAAAGCCACACAGGTGTCTAGAAGCAACCCCACTCTCAGTACCAACTTTTCTGTTGCAGTCAGGTTCACATTGCTGGCAGAAATCACCTGACCAAGAGCAGCTTGTGGGATAGAAAGAGGTTTATTTCAGCTTACAGACTCGAGGGGAAGCTCCATGATGGTAAGGAGAAACAATGGCATGAGTAGAGGGTGGACATCACCCCCTGGCCAACAGACAGTGGACAATAGCAACAGGAGAGAGTGCCAAACTTGGGCAAGGGGACACTGGCCATAATACCCCTAAGCCTTTCCCCAACAATACACTGCCTTCAGGAGGTGTTAATTCCCAAACCTCCATCGGCTGGGAACCTAGCATTCAGAACATTTAAGCTTATGGGGGACACCTGAAGCAAACCACCACAGGGTGGAATAGTACTTGAGCTTAGGGTTTATGTTTTAGGGAAAGAGCTGGCTCATTCTTGGGATTTATTTATAAGCAAGCTTAAAAAAGAAACTGATAACCTATGTCCCTTATAATGCTCAAAATTGAATGATTTATATTGTATCTATTATTTCTAGTTTTGTATATAAGCGCTTTTAATTCACCTTCACAAGTAATTCCTTGCTAGTAATATAGAAAAGTGGTTTTTAAAGGATTTTATGTGATTTAACCATGATCACAGAACCACCCCAAGCCAGAGACTTTTTAATCGCTTTGTGATCATTTCCACTAAATTATAGCCTTTCCTTTCTTTATAATGTCAACTTCTGTTCCATAAATATTAACTGCTAAGAATTAGTCACCTATTTAAGTATATCACTCAGCAGCAAAAAGTAACAGTAAACAATATATTTTTCATACATCAAAGATTTTTAATTATCAGTTTGAATTTTTAATTTCCATTTAAAACATGACTTAGTCATATTTAGATGAGCTTTTTCAGTTGATAATATCTGTTTGTTTAATAATTTACACTATGAAGTTCTTTGAAGTTGTATGAACAGAAAAATTTAAATTTTCATCTCATTCTTTCCATATGTCAAAAAGAGGTAGTTTAGAAAAAGGATAAAATATAGAAGTTAGGCACTAATATGGAAAGCAAAAGACCAGCAAATAAGTCATTTAGATTTGTGAACCATTCATCTTCATGTGTAAGAAGAAGAAAACTAGGCAGTTTATCACTTATCATGTGAACATCTATTGTATTCTGTTATAGTGAGAGAATGGAAAGAGACTTTAGATTGAAGCCTTTTGTGACACAGTTGAAAATGGAGGAGTAAATTAAGATCAATCATAGTGGATTTGCAGAGCTAGCATAAATGTAATTTAGAAACAACTCAGTATGCTAAGAAACTATGAAATCTTCATATTTATATAAACTTAGGATGACCTATTATAGAAAATTACGGTTTTGATAGTAACATTTCAAAATTAAGGAAAGCTAAAGTAAACTCTTCTTTTTTATTTGGTTTTTTGAGGTAGGGTCTCACTGTAGCCCAGGCTAACCTGGAATTCACTATGTAGTCTCAGGCTGGCCTCGAACTCACGGCAATCCTCCTACCTCTGCCTCCTGAGTGCTGGGATTAAAGGCATGTGCCACCACTCCGGGCTAACTCTTCATTTTTTAGACTTGGGAAAAGTATTATTGGTATTTGTTGCCATTACTTTCTTGGTGCTAGGAATAAACACCTGACCAGAGTAGCTCCTGGGAGGAAAGGGTTTATTTCAGGCTTACAATTTTGAGGGGGAAGTTTCTTCATAGCAGAGAAAACAAGAGACCTGTTCACAACTTCATACATCAGCAGCAGGGAGGGAGCAACAAGAGTGGGCTAGCTTAAGCAAGGCCTGCCCCCATGACACACCTTCTCCAGCAAGGCTCCACCTCCCAAAGGCTCCACCAGCTGGGGATTAAGTGTTAGGCTTAGTTACAAAGACATGAAGCCATGGGGGACATTTAACAATCAAACTACCACAATATTGATGGCATAGCAATTGATTGGTTGCTAATGTCCTACCTATACCCAGTAATATAATGTTGAATTTTGAGGGTTAAAACCTTAAAAATTTAACACTATTCTCTTGCCTCTTTATAATAAATCATACTAGTGGTGTTCAAGTTGGTCTTTTTTATATTTTATTTTTATGTATTTATGAGAGAGAATGGTCACTCAGGGCCCCTAACTACTGCAAATAGATTCCAGACACATGTGCCATCTTGCGCATCTGGCTTATATGGGTTCTGGGGAGTCAAACTTGGGTCCTTAGGCTTTGCAGGCAAGTGCCTTAACCACTAAGCCATCTCTCTAGCCCAAGTTAGTCTTTTTTTAAAAATATTTTATTTTTATTTATTTATTTGAGAGAGGGAAAGAGGCAGAGTAAGAGTAAGAGAGAGAGAGAATGGGTGCACCAGGGCTTTCAACCACTGCAAAGGAACTCCAGATGCATGCACTACCTTGTGCATCTGGCTTACATGGGTACTGGAGAATTGAACCAAGGTCCTTTGGCTTTGCAGGCAAGCTCCTTAACCGCTAAGCCATCACTCCAGCCCCCCAAGTTAGTCTTTTTAAATTTAAGTTAGGTTTATTGAGGTATGGTGTACATAAAAATAAATGGATTCTCTTTGATGAGGGAATTTTTTTATATGTTCATTATGTTGGTAGCTAAATCATTACAGTCGTTATAATTTATCAAACATCGTCAAATCAAACACTTAAAATTGGGGGTTTTAACTGAGGATATACTTCAGCAGTAGAGTGATTGTATCGTTTGGGAGTGGCCCTGAGTTTAATACCCAGAGGGTATTAAATGTAGAGGGGCTGGAGAGATGGCTTAGCAGTTAAGGTGCTTGCCTGCAAAGCCTAATTAGCCAAGTTTGATTTCCCAGTACCCACATAAAGCCAGATGCACAAAGTGGCACATGTATCTGGAGTTTGTTTGCAGCAGCTGGAGGCCTGGCACACCCATTCTTCTCTCTCTCCCTCCCTCTCTTCCTCTCTCTGTCTCACCCCTCTTTGGGAATAAATAAAACTTTAAAAGTATTTCAGAAAAACTCTAGAGATTTTATTGTATGTATATCAAAATATTTTTAAATGTTTTTATTCTGACAAATTTATATTTATTCTAATAGCTTGATCCTAGTTTTCCCAACTATTTAACTTTCAGAAATATAAATAATACATAGACAAAATTACTGTCTGTGGTAGAATAAGATAGAAATACAACCACTGTACATTACGTTTAAATCCAAATAGAGATAAGAACACTAACTCGTCCAGACACATGCAGCTAAACATCCTCTTCTAACATGAGTTACTAATAATATGTCTTTACCAGTGTCAACTTTCATTGTGCTTCTTTTTTAAATATTTTATATTTATTTATTTGAGAGAGAGAGAAGCAGGTAGATAGAGGGAAAGAGAGAGAGAGAGAGAGAATGGATGTGCCAAGGTCTCCAGCTGCTGCGACCAAACTCCAGACACATTTGCCACCTTGTGTATCTGGCTTACATGGGTCCTGAAGAATCAAACCTGGGTCCTTTGGCTTTGCAGGCAAACACCTTAACCACTAAGCCATCTCTCCAGCCCTCATTGCACTTCTTGAATGAAAAAAATCAAGATAGCAGTCAAGTTATTATCTCTACTTCCTGACACTACTCAATACAGAACTTGTTTCTGAGCTAGTCCTCCTTAGAATCACAGTAGGAATGTTTAGCAGGCTAGCTTTGCCAAGTTACTGTTTGTTCTTTTTCCATCTATTCTTACTATCTGTGGCCTCTCTTCCTACTCCTGCTTCCTTTTTCTCAGTCTTCAGATCCTAACTTAAGATTTCTGGCCTTTCTAGGTCTCTCAAACTGCATTGTTTGGGTTTTGTTATTTTATTCTTTCAACTGACTTTAAAAAAAATACTCATATGAATGTGCTCGTCTGTTTTGCTTAATATGTATAGAGAATGAAGAATGTTTTTTTCTCATTGTAAGACTAGACCACATTATAGCAGAAGAATGCCTTAGAAAACTTTTAATACCTAAGAAAACAGATATTTTTGCCTTCTGTGTATGTGTATGAGTATGAGAGAGTGTGTAAAAAAGAGACTGAGGGTCAAACCGAGGACCTTGATAATGCTAAGCAAGTTCTCTACCACTGAGCTACATCCCCACCCCATATTTTTGCCTTTAAAATCAAGTTTTCTTGACATATCTGGCTATACAGATTTTCTGTTGAAATTCATTCTTTTTCCTGAAGTTTAATTGAGATATCACTTTTATTTGATGTGTTTTCTGTCATCAATAAAAGCCAGAATTAAATGACACTGAAAGGATGCTGCACACCATTTGTCTGAATCTGGAATGTATTCATAAGATAAACTTATCAGTTGGGTAGATTTCATTGACTTTTTAATCTGTGTGTTGAGTATGTTTCAGGTGATTGATTTCTAATACTTGTGATCTTCAGATGTGATCTACATTTGAAAGTTTTGGTTTTAATTACGAAGCCATTAGCAACAATTTCAAAACTATTTCCTTATAAAATAAATAGAACTTCATCAAAAAGTTTTCTTTGTTCTCTGCCATCATTCCTATAAAAAGGAACACAAATTGAATACATTAATATTCAGATATTTGATTATTAAAAAAAAAAAAAAACGAGCCGGGCGTGGTGGCGCACGCCTTTAATCCCAGCACTCGGGAGGCAGAGGTAGGAGGATCAACGAGAGTTCGAGGCCACCCTGAGACTACATAGTGAATTCCAGGTCAGCCTGAGCCAGAGTGAGACCCTACCTCAAAAAAAAAACAACAACAACAAAAAACAAAACAGATATTTGATTATTATCTTAACAGTATAATGAAGTCCTTATTTCTCATCTAATATTTCATTGTTTTTAAGACTTTTGGGTTGAAGCAATATTCCTACTCATTTATGTTTTGTTTTTTTTTATTTTCAGTGAAAACCCAAATGCAGCAAGGATTAATCTCTATAGCAGCTCGTACTGTTATTACCCACCTGGTAAATCACTTGGGCCATTATCCAATGAGCGGTGGTCCTGCCATGCTAACAAGCCAGGTGTGTGAAAATCATGACAATCATTACAGTGAAAGTACTGAACTTTCTCCTGAACTCTTTGAAAGTCCAAACATCCAGTTCTTTGTTTTAAACAATTCAACTTTAGTGTCTTGTATCCAGATCAGATCGGAAGAGAGTATGCCAGGTGGAGGCTTATCTGCTGGCCTTGCATCAGCCAATTCAAATGTCAGAATCATAGTGCGTGATCTCTCTGGAAAATACGCATGGGATTCTGCCATACTATATGGACCACCCCCTGTAAGTGGCTTGTCTGAACCTACATCTTTCATACTTTCATTGTCTCACCAAGAGAAGCCAGAAGAGCCTCCTGCATCTAATGAAAGCTTAGAAGACACAACAGTGAAAGATGGACTTTCCCTCCAGTTTAAAAGATTTCGAGAAACTGTACCAACTTGGGATACCATAAGAGATGAAGAAGATGTTCTTGATGAGCTCTTGCAGTATTTGGGTATGACTAGTCCTGAATGCTTACAGAGAACTGGAATCTCCTTGAATGTTCCTGCTCCACAACCTGTGTGTATTTCTGAAAAACAGGAAAATGATGTTATTAATGCTATCCTTAAGCAATATACAGAAGAAAAGGAATTTGTTGAGAAGCACTTTAATGACTTAAACATGAAAGCTGTGGAACAAGATGAGCCAACACCTCAGAAACCTCAGTCAGCATTTTATTATTGCAGATTGCTTCTTAGTATATTGGGAATGAATTCCTGGGACAAACGGTAAAAATAAAAGAGAATTTTTTTAAATATTAGTCTTACTTACCTTGTGATCAAGGTTTTTAGTCTCTATTCTTTTCCTTACTAAATTCTATCTACTTAATTAGTTCGTTGGCCAGTAGGTAATTTTGTTGTTGTTGTTGTTGTTGTTGTTGTTGAAACCATTGAGTTATATATTAAAATCCAAGGATTAGAGAGTGAGGAGTCAGTTTATCTGTAAAGTGCTTGCCTTGAAACCATGAGGACCCAAGTTGAATCCTTAGAAACCACATAAAAATGCTGGGCATTGTGGTATGTGCCTGTATTGCCAGTACTGGGGAGACAGGAGGATCCCTAAGACTTCTCTGGCCAGGCAGTTTAGCCTAATCAGTCAGCTCTAGACCAGTGAGAGATCCTCTGGCTTCTATATGCATGAGCACACACATGTACCCACACATATACACATACACAAACATTAATAAACAATTCCGGGGCTGGAAAGATAACTCAGTGGTTAAGGTACTTGCCTGCAGAACCTAATGATCCAACATTGATTCCCTAGTACCCACGTAAAACCAGATGCACAAAGTGGTGCATGCATCTGGAGTTTGTAGGGGCAAGAGGCTCTGGCATCCCCATTCATTCTCATTCTCTCTCTCTTTCCCCCTCTCTCTTCTCGCCCCCTCTCTCTTCCCCCTTGCAAATAAATATATAATTTTTTAAAATTATTTTTGTTTATTTTTATTTATTTATTTGAGAGCGACAGACAGAGAGAGAGAATGGGCACGCCAGGGTCTCCAGCCTCTGCAAATGAACTCCAGATGTGTGTGCCCCGTTGTGCATCTGGCTTAACGTGGGTCCTGGGGAATCGAGCCTCGAACCGGGGTCCTTTGGCTTCACAGGCAAGCACTTAACTACTAAGCCATCTCTCCAGCCCACATATATAATTTTTAAAAAAGCAGTTTGGGCCTGGAGAGATGGCTTAGCAGTTAAGTTGCCTGTGAAGGCTAAGGACCCGAGTTCAACTCCCCAGAACCCGCATAGGCCAGATGCTCAAGGTGGTGCATGCGTCTGGAGTTCATTTGCAGTAGTTAGAGGACCTGACATGCCTATTCTCTTGCTTTCTTATTTTTTTTTCTCTCTCTCTCTCATAAATAAATGAAATTAAAAAGCCAATTCAGGAAAATAAAAAATAATCCAGTAAGTTATTACTAGTTTTAGTGACTTGGAAATTTTAGCTCATATAATTTAAAAAGGCAGTTCTTTCCCAGCTTTCACTCAAGCTGTTCGGCTTTTACATCAGCCACAATGTGATCATTTTAAGTTTGAAGTAAAGAAATTAACTCAAGATTCCAGATCAAACCAAGAAAAGAACATGAATTTGTTTTCTTATGCATGCTATAAAACTTTATTAAAATAGGGGCCTAAAGCCGGGTGTGGTGGCGCACGCCTTTAATCCCAGCACTTGGGAGGCAGAGGTAGGAGGATCGCCGTGAGTTCGAGGCCACCCTGAGATGACATAGTGAATTCCAGGTCAGCCTGAACTAGAGTGAGACCCTACCTCGCAAAACCAAAAAAAAATAAAATAAATAAAATAAAATAAAATAGGGGCCTGTAGAGGAGGCTCAGCAGGTAAGAGTACTTCTCTGCAAGCATGTGGGCATTGAGGGACATGAGACCATTACCCACATAAATAGCTGATCATGGCCACACAGATCTATACTCCCAATCCTACTGGGAACAGTGGCCAGAGTACCTTTGGGGCTCACACAAAGCAGTGAGCTCTAGAATCAGTGGATGAACAATGAAGGAGAGCACCCAAATTTCTCACACATACTCATGCATACATTTGCACACACATGCATACATACCACATCACAGATACTGCGCGCGCGCACACACACACACAAATACACACACACACAAATAGGGCAACAGGCATGGTGGTGCATCCCTATAATCCCAGCACTTGAGAAGGAGATGTAAGATCAGAGTTCAAGGCTAGCCTGGCCTATAAGAAACCCTGTTTCAATTAAAAAAAAAAAGAGAGAGAACTTAAGATAGGTAGGGCTAAGAGTGTAGTTCGGTAGTAGTGTACATATTTTAGCATGTGCTAAAGCCACCAGTATTAAAAAAAGTTAAAAATAAACACATTTATTCAAGTAAGTTAGAAGGGTTAAATGAAAAGAACATTGGGCTTAAGTCAGAAGAACTAGGGTAGAAATGCTTAACCTTTTAACCTTTGAGCTCTGGGCTCTAAATGCAAACTAATTCCCACCCAATATAGTAGAGTAATGTACAAAAACACTTAAAATTTTATATAAAGGATTACTAATGTGTATTTAGGTTTGGGTGTTTTTGTTGTTATGTATCTGTTTTGGTTTCTGCTTTTTGGTGTTATTAGACAGGGTCTATTGTAGCCCAGACTAATCTTGAACTTTCTGTATAGCTAAAGATGACTGAACCTCTTTATCCTTCTGCCTCCACCTCCCAAGTACGGGCACAACAGTTGTATGGTTTCATATCCATGTCTACCTATATTTAATATATTTAGGTTTTATTCTGGGGCTTTGGTTTGCTTGGAGTTTTTCTCTTTTTGGTAGTAGGAATTGAACATAGGGTCTGCACATGCCAAGCACAATCTCTAACACTCAGTTGTATCCCCTGTATTTTGCTTTTAACTTCTATGCTGTCAAAAGCTTGTAGGAAAGTGAGAAAAGCAGCCTTAGGTAATGTATCATTAAATAATACATATAATATTGCTGGCTGGGATGCAGCTCAATGGTAAGTGCTTACCTGGCATGCTCAAGGCCCTGGATTTGGTCCCTTGCACTGGAAAGGAAGAAAGAAAAGAAAAAAATTTAAATATATATAACTTAAGGAAGAAGAAAAATTCCTACAAGTACCATCTTTCTGTTACAAGCTTAGGGTGTGCACAGCATCTGCAGGGAAAGCTTCAACTGGCCAATAGATAGCCCACTAGCTTATGAAGGAGGGACTGGTAGAAATAATGACAAGTATTCTTTACATTGTTTTTACATTCTGTTCTCCTTTGTGTTAGGAATATAAAAAGGCAAGAAAAACCTAAAAAGTTGTATCAGTAGAGTGTAAAGTATGTCTGGGGTAGTCATGTCATTGACTCACAGGTGGTGAAAGTGTTTATAAATCTCTCTGTTTAGGAGGAACTTTCATCTCCTGAAGAAAAATGAGAAGCTGCTTAGAGAACTTCGGAACCTGGATTCAAGACAGTGGTGAGTTATTGGAAACCCTTCCTATCTGCACCTAGAAGCTCTTAGCACTTTCTCTTTTAGTTTTGAAGTCAGCTTCATTATTGTTTTTTGCTTATTTTTTTGTGGTTTTTTTTTTTTTTTTTTTTTTTTTGGTTTTTTGAGGTAGGGTCTCACTCCAGCCCAGGCTGACCTGGAATTCACTATGGAGTCTCAGGGTGGCCTCGAACTCAAGGCGATCCTACCTCTGCCTCCCGAGTGCTGGGATTAAAGGCGTGCGCCACCACGCCCGGCTTTTTTGTTTATTTTTATTTATTTATTTGAGAGTGACAGACAGAGGAAGAGGCAGAAAGAGAGAGAGAGAGAGAGAATGGGCACACCAGGGCCTCCAGCCACTGCAAACGAACTCCAGATGCATGCGCCCCCTTGTGCATCTGGCTAACGTGGGTCCTGGGGAATTGAGCCTGGAACCAGGGTCCTTAGGCTTCACAGGCAAGCACTTAACTGCTGAGCCATCTCTTCAATCCCTTTGTGCTTATTTTTAAAAATGCATTTCATTGAGATTTTCAAATAGATAGTAAAGATTTTGCTTATGATATATCCTATTGTACTACTAGAACTTTCAGCATGTCATAATTCTCTGTTCTATTCCCTTTTTCAACTTGGTTTTGTGTAGTTTTTTGAGAAGAATTAGTGCAGAATTAGTCATCTTAATAAAGTTGTCTTTTCAAAATAAAGTTTGTAATTATATATATTCTGTTTTAAGTCATTAATTTCTGTTTTATCATATCTTTTTAATAGGTTTTGTTTTCTTACTGAATGCTATGTTTTATATTATTATTTTTAAACAAAATAATGAAATGATCCTAGGATGTAAGTTCTAGCAAAAGGTGTAGAGTTTCTGCCCATTCTTAAAGTCTCAACTTAAGCATAACGTTTTCTGAAAAGCCTTTAAGCCACTCCAGCCCTCTTTAATTTAAGCTTGTTTAAATGTTTTTTGTTTGTTTTTGCTTTTGCTTTTGCTTTTGCTTTTGTTTTGTTTTTGTTTTTGTTTTTCAGGGTAGGGTCTTGTTCTAGCCGAGGCTGACCTGGATTTACTATGTAGTTGAGGGTGGCCTCAAACTCATGGCAGTCCTCCTTCCTCTGCCTCCCAAGGTCTGGGATTAAAGGTGTATGCCACCATGTCCAGCTTTAACTGTTTTTATTACTTGTGTGTGTGTGTGTGTGTGTGTGTGTGTGTGTGTGTGTGTGTGTACATATGCTACAACACGTATGTGGAGGCCAGAGAGCAACTTCCTGGTTGATCCTCCCCTGTCCACCTCATTTGAGGCAGGGTTTCTTGCTCTGGATTCTTACTCCGCTGCTCTTTGCTGTGCTCATTGTGAACTTCTGAGAAATTTTTTTTTGTTTTGTTTTGTTTTTCGAGGTAGGGTCTCACTCTAGCCCAGGCTGACCTGGAATTCACTATGGAGTCTCAGGGTGGCCTCGAACTCACAGCGATCCTCCTACCTCTGCCTCCCGAGTGCTGGGATTAAAGGTGTGCGCCACCACGCCCGGCTTCTGAGAAATTCTTTTATCTCCACCTCCCAAGATTATAGAAGTCCACCAGGGAATCAGGGAATCAAACTCTGGTACTCTAGCTTAAGCAGCAAGTGCTTTACCCACTGAGCCATCTCCATAGCCCCAAATTTAAGCATGTTTTAAAATTAAAGTAGTTTATGTTTGAAAAAACTTGAATAGAAAATATGAAGCACTTTCATATCCTCCTGTCTCCTGCAGTTCCCCCTATTATTTACATCTTATTTTAGTGTGGGACATTTGTTTAAAGTTGACAAACCAATATTAAAATTAATCATTATGTAATATATTATTAACAATGTATTCATAAGATTGTTTAACTATCGCTATAATCCAACTAAGAATCAGCTTAACATTTGAAGAACTGCTGAATTGTTCTGTACAGCAGCCATGTCATTTTTATATTCCCAACAACATATGAGTGACCTACATTCGCCATGTCATAACACTCATGTTATTGTGTATCTTTCAGTATTCATCTTAGTGGCTAGGAAGTGGTATCTCATGGTTTTGATTTGGCATATAATATTATATATTTTTTCAGTGATTAAAAGACCACTTGTATATCTGTTACAGAAAGTATTCAAATCTGTACTGGGGCAAATAATATCTCATAAAATTTTCATGTCTAACCAGAAACTCAGAATGTAATTTGGAAATCAGTTGTGGATATAACTAGTTACAATGAGGTTATACTGGATTAGATTTGTCCAAAATCTGATGACTGCTACACTTCTAAGAATGCCATTTGGAAACCCATAGACAACCACATTGCAAGCAAGTAATGGCAGACAGACATTGCAGTGTTACATCTGGAAGCTAAGGAGTGCCAGCAACTACCAGAAGCTGCTAAAACTACCTAATTTGTATACTTAGTTATAGAAGCCCTAGGAAACTAATACAAAAATATTTGCCAATCCTTTAGTATTGACTTATGAAAGTTCTTTATACATTTGTAGATATAAGTTCTTATCAGATGTGATTGACAAGTGCTTTCTCTAATTCTGTAGGGTTAGGATTTTTCTTTTTTATTCATAATTTTCATACATGTGTATAATATATTTTGATCATAATCCCCTCCTGTTACCTTCTGGATTTTTTAAAATTTTAACCTTCACTTTTTTTTTTTTTTTTTTGCTTTTTTGCTTTTTTGAGGTAGGGTCTCACTCTAGCTCAAGCTGACCTGGAAATCACTATAGTCTTAGGGTGGCCTCGAACTCATGGCAATCCTCCTACCTCTGCCTGCCGAGTGCTGGGATTAAAGGCGTGCGCCACCACACCCGGCAACTTTCACTTTCTTAATGGTGTCTTACATAACGGAAATTTCTAATTTTGATAAAGTCCAAATTTACCTATTTTATTCAGCTGTCACTGTGCTTTTCATATTTTATTTAAGAAGACTTGGCCGAATATAAAGTCCTATATTTTCTTCGAAGGCTTTCATAATTTTAGCCCTTATATTGTGACTATGATTTGATAGTATAAGAGCACTGAGAAATAGTCTGGTGGTATAGTGCTTGCCTAGCATGCATGAAGCCTTAGGGTCATTCACCATCACCACATAAAAACTGAGTGTGGCTGGGCGTGGTGGTGCACGCCTTTAATCTCAACACTCAGAAGGCAGAGGTTGGAGGATCATCGTGAGTTCAAGGCCAGCCTGAGACTACATAGTGAATTCCAGGTCAGTCTAGGCTAGAGTGGGACCCTGCATCCGAAAAAAAACAACAACAAAAAGTATACCTAAGTGTTTATTCTTTTAATGCTATTATACAAGGAATTTTTCTTAATTTTGTTTATGGCTTGTTATTGCCAGTGTGTACAAGATCACAATTGTGTTGCCAAAGTGATGTAGTATCTCTAACAGCTTTCTAGTGAATTTTTCAGGTTTCTGTATGTAAAATCATGTTACCTGCAAGCGGAAATAATTGTGTTGTCTTCCTTTCCAATCAGATTTTAAAAGTTACAGATTTTTTTTCAGATATTCAATTTCTTCTTCTTTTAGTAATGTGTACCTTTCTAGAAATTTGTCCATTTATTCTAACTTATCTTACTTGTTGACATGCAATTTTTTTAAAATTTATTTTTATTTGTTTATTTATTTATTTATTTATTTATTTGAGACAGAGAGAGGGGTGGGAGGGAGGGAGGGAGAGAGAGAGAGAGAGAGAGAGAGAGAGCGCAGGAATGGGCACGCCAGGGCCTCTAGACACTGCAAATGAACTCCAGACACATATGCCACCATGTGCATCTGGTTTACGTGGGACCTGGAGAATCGAACCTGGGTCCTTAGGCTTCACAGGCAAGCGCCTTAACCGCTAAGCCATTTCTCCTGCCTGACATACAGTTATTGATAGTGTTATCTTATCCCTTTTATTTCCATAAAGTATGTAGTGATGGCCCTTCTTTAATTATTGCTTTTAATAACCTGAGTCGTCTTCTTGCTCAGTGTAGATAAAGGTTATCGATTTTGCTGATCATCTTAAAGAAACCACTTTGCTTTCATTGATGTTTCTACTGTATTGTTTTGAGGTAATATATTGGTAGCACCACTCCAGCTCCCTTGATCAACATTTGCATGGTATCTTTTCCATTCCTTTTATTTTCAACCTTACCTGTGTGTTTGGATCAAAAGTATGTTCGTGATAGTTGTTTCCATTATTGCTTATTCCTAGCAGCTCTCCTTCCCAACAATTGAGGATCTAATATCCTGCTCAGTTTTAAATTATTTTTCTACTTTAGCCTGGTCACTCATTGAGGGACATTCCCTGGGTTTATTGCTTATTGCTTGAAACTTGTACTTGAAAAACAATTCCTTAGCCAGTTATATTTTTGTTATTTATTGTTGGTTGTGTGTGGCTTGAAGGTTTCTGTCACAATTCAGAGTTTTTCTGTTTTTTTTGTTCCACCTTTACCTAGAGACTAATAGCTTGAACCTCCATTCTCTGACCATGTCAAAAAGGGTAAATCTTTGGGCATGCACACAGATTTCCTAATGCAGGGGATAACTGATGCTTATTTTAAGGTTTGGAATCCTGGAAGTTGACCCAGAGTTAGAGTACTTTACAGTGCCAGCGAGGCTTTCCCTGTGCTTCCAGTTGCTCCTGGCTGGGTACAGGCTGGCCCATGTGCACAGGCTCCCTGACCTCCAAAACTGATTGTGACCCCCAAGGTTCTTTTGAGAGGCCTTTTTCCTTCTTCTTGCTATTAAACTTCTAGCTGCTTTGCCATTTAGCTTGTGTCTCAGAGCTGCCAGCTTCTCTTCGGTGCTTTACTCCAACCTCTTGGGCAGAATGTGCTAAATCTTTGCCCTTGTGATCTGCCCTTCACGTTGGGTGTACTTGTCTTGCCACTGTAGCCTGAGCTAGGGTATCCTCAGTCTACAGTTGGGCACCTGGCAGTCTCTGGTCTTCTTAGCTTACTACTACTAGCAGAACTTTCATTCTTCCCTCTCTGAGCATAGCTGAAATGAGGAACTTTGGAACTCTCAGACTTTAGCACCTACAGCTAACATTAAAAAGGGGAAGCTAGATAAGGGAAGGGACATCTGGTCCACTCTGCCTGTCCACAATCAAGCCTGTGTAACACAGCTGGGAAAAGATGAGAAATGCACCAGTAACCTACATCTTTTGGGATGAAATCGCAGCCTCAAACTGGCAGCAAGAGAAGAGGAGAGGGAGAAGAGAGGTGGAACTCTTTTCTAGGCCTGACTAGAATGCCCAGGATCAAGCCTATGTAATATGAAGCTGAGGAGATAGGATAAGGAAACAAGTGGCTCGTGTCCGATTGGTTCTTACCAAGGTGTAGTAGACTATCTTGAGTGAATGCTTCCATATTTTCCCTGTGCCTTTTGTACACATCAAAAAGGCAGTTTTTTTTTAAATCATTTTCAGCAGTTAAATAGGGTTTTACTTGCAAAAGAGACCATACATATTCTACAATTCTGGAAGTCCCCTTCTCTCCCCAAATTGTAGGTGACTACTTGTATCTGTTGTACAAATATGTTGGGCACATTGAATTTTTTCTAGTGCATTCCCTGCTTAAAGTAAAGTATTTCTACTTATTGAAAGCACTGAATCTTTTTGTTGCTGTCATTGAAACCCACAATCATGATTTGGCAACTTTTCAAGATATATGGGAGAATCTGGTTGTCAGACTAAAGCTTTATAATAAACCTTTATTACTTGTTGTTGGCTATGTTCTATTTTTTTAAATTTTATTTATTTATTTATTTATTTGAGAAAGAGAAAGAGGGAGAGGGAAAGGGAGAGAGAGAAAGGACGTGCCAGGGTGTTCAGCCACTGCAAATGAACTCCAGATGCATGTACCACCTTGTGTGTCTGGCTTACATGGATCCTGAGGAATCAAACCTGGGTCCTTTGGCTTTGCAAGCAAGCACCTCAACCACTAAGTCATCGCTCCAGCCCTGTTTTTTTTTTTTTTTTTTAATTCCTACATGGTATAACAACAAAAATTTAACTTCTGATCATGAAGTTTGTCAACCCATTTATTTAAATCAGCATTGACCAAACATACTGTGGCCTAGTTAGGTTACATTTCCAGATTCTTCATGTTTGTTTTTTACAAACACTTAAATTTAGAGAGAACTAAAAGTTAACATGTATAAAAATTTAGAAATGAATCTGTACAGTTTTATGTTTGTATATGTGTTTTTTTCTGTGTTATGTACTTTAAAGGAATATATATCATTTCTTACTCAACTCTGCATGACTGTTTACATCTGGTGGACACCCCTTAAATGACATGTGCTTACATTTATCTGTCCTTCCTCTTACTCTCTCTTCATTCCTTTAGTCATTTTTACCTTTACCTAACTCATCATTGTCTTTGAGTTGCTCTCTACTTCTCTAGTCAGCAGTCTTCTGTTCGAGTGGCATGTTTTTCTGGTTTATGATTTTGTATTGTTATTGAAGTTTCCTTGTGAACTGTAACATCTGTCTTTTCATCTTCTTACTGCTACATAGTTTGTACACAGAATCTGAATGACTGAATAGAGCATTGAGTAGTTAAATGAGTGGAATAATATTTTGTTTTCTAGCCGAGAAACACACAAGATTGCAGTATTTTATGTTGCAGAAGGACAAGAAGATAAGCACTCCATTCTCACCAATACAGGAGGAAGCCAAGCATATGAAGATTTTGTAGCCGGTCTTGGTTGGGAGGTATTGTTTTTTAAATTATACCAAATGTCACTTTATAATTACCCTTTGGCATCCATGCAGTATTGGTTCCACGATCACCCTGGCAAATATCAAAATCCAAAGATGGTCCAATCCCTTCTGTAAAATAGTGGAGTATTTGCATAAAATTTATGCATATCCTCTTGTATGCTTTTACATATCCCTGCATCATTTATAATGCCTCATAGACAGTAATTACCACACAATCATTACTATATTATATTAAGAAATAATGATAAAAAAAAAGTTCAGTACTGATAATTTGTTTTTACCATTAAAGAGTTACTTGAATTCATGGTTGTGGAACTCAGTGTGATTTGCAATCAGGCTATTTTTCTTTTTGTCTTACTGTAGAAAAATTATTTTAGGAGGCACAGCAACTTAACACTGGACTTGTGTTGTAGTTACCTTCTCATTACTGGGGTAAAGCACCCAACCAAAAGCAGCTTTTGGAAGAAAAGGGTTTTTTTATTATATTTTTTATTTTATTTTTTTCATTTTAGCTTACAGTCTCAAGAGGAAGCTTCATGAAAGCAGGGGAAAGCAGAGCATGAACAGAGACTGAACATCACCTCTGCCACAGCAGGTGGAAAAAAGCAGCAGGAGTGAGAGTGAGCCAAACACTGGCAAACTAGGGGCTAATAAACCTCAAGGTCCTACCCCAGTGACACACCTCCTCCATCAAGGCTCTACCTCCCAAATTACTACTAGCTGGGGATCAAGTATTCAGAACATATAAGTTTAATGGGGGACACCTGATTCAAACCACTACAAATTGTTATTTTTTCTACCTATTTCTCATCTATAAATAGAGCAGCAATATTTTTAAAGGAATGCTATTGGGAGGCTGGAAAGATGGATTACTGGTTAAAGACAGTTGCTAGCTGAAAGGAAGGCTATTGACCGATTTTTGAAAACAAGTTTTTGTCAAAGAGCATTGAATTTATAGGTTTAGATTAGATTTTCCTGATAGCCATGGCCACTATACTGGTGATCTTCAAACTTTACATAGTAGCTTTCCAGGAACTTGTGTGCATGTTAAATTTTAAGGAAATTATATTCCATATTCTCAGCGTTACTAAAGACTAATGCCAACAGGCCTACCTGAGCTCTTGCCTTTTTCTGTTCTACTTTTGGAAAGAAAAGCATACTGCTTTCCCATCCAAATCTTACCCTGCTCAGAGAGGTTTGGCACCAATAAAAGAAATAGGTCAAGAGGATATTCTCTTAAGTAAGCATCTCTGAGAGAAAAGCACAAAACATTGAAAGGTACTGCATTTGTACTTTTGTGGCAGCCAACTCATGTCAAGGTTCCTGTGTTATAAAATCTACCATAGAATTATTAACCAAAATCTTGGTATTTGTAACAGGGGTTTGTGTTCATTTGTTTATTTGAAAATGAAGTATCAGATATATATTCTAACATAAAATGAATGATATGGTTAATTGGTATAACATTCACTGTATATTGAATTAAGCCAAGATGGTAGCACATGCCTATAATCCCAGCACTTAGTAAATAGAGTGATTAGGAGTTCAAGGCCAGCCTTGGCTATATGGTGAGTTTAGAGCCAGCCTGTCCTCAAAAGGGTAGGGCTAAGAAAAGGGAGGATGAGGGGCAACAAGGTGGCTGTGAATATTCTCAACATACAATATATACATATAACAAAATAATTTAAATTAAAAACTTTGTGTGTGTATACATATATGTGTAAATATGTACATACATACATACAGTCAACAAACTGTAGTTTCAAGATTTTTTTTGTTTGTTTTTTGAATCAGGATCTCACTGTAGCCCAGGCTTACCTGGAATTCACTCAGTAGCCCAGGCTTGCCTCAAATTCACAGTGATCCTCCTACCTCAGTATCCCATGTGCTAGAGTTAAAACCATGTGCCACCACACCTGTGAGTTTTAAGATTTTTGATGAAAAGATACTTAAAACAGTTCTATAAGGCATTCAGTACACTAGAAATTATATCCTTGGCAGCCATTTAAATGTATATAAAAATTTTATTCATAGTTCACAGTTATTTCTCATAATTTTTATAGAGTATATGAATAAAATCATTGAAGACTATTGTACTAGACTGTAACCTTTTAGAGGCCAGACCCTTTCATCTTACAGATTTATTGTTTTTAATCTGAAAGTTTTTCACAGTGTCTAATACATAGGACATTAGCATACTGTATGTGTTTTATGACTAATCACTGTTGTTTTTTTGTTTGTTTGTTTTTTTCTTTTTCTTTTTTTCTTTATTAGTTAGTTTTGGATTCAGCAAATACAGTCAGTTTGGTACCATTATTAGGCTCATCCGTGACCTGCCCCCTCCCCTTGGCCCCTCCTTGTTGAGGTGTATGGGTCATGCATTCTGGAGTTAGCCCACAGTTATGGGTAAGATAAATGTCTCTGCATATCATGACCCAACATGTGGCTCTGACATTCTTTCCACCCCCTCTTCCACAAAATTTCCCTGAGCCCTGTTGAGTTCATTTTGGGTCTGCTTCAGTGATGAGGTGTTGGGGGCCTCTGAGGCTCTGGCTCTCTGATTTGGTAGGAGTTGATTTTTCTCTGTGTTGATCTCCTTCCCCCTTCTGCTGGTATCCGGTTCATCAGGAAAACAGCACCCTTGCTTGTTTCGCCAATTTTTCTTAGTTTCAGCGGGGCCCTTTTGAGTTATGATGGGGTGGCTCTCTCCTTAGGATCTACATCTATCTGAAAAAGAGAAGCAGATTCTCCAATGGAGAGTAAGTTAGCACCAGGACAAATGAGATAAACCTTACTTTTTTTATAGAGAATTTAATAGGTGTAGGCCCTCTTGTAGCCCATGATTGATGGTAGCTTGATATTGGCGAGTGGGCTTATTTTGGATATGGTTCTGACTTGTTTCCCAGCTCCAGCTATGGGTCCCATACCACTGAGGAGATCAGTTAGCCAAATTAAGAGCAGTTGGTTCCCCACCATGGCTGTGTGCCACTATTGCACTTGTGTGGACATCACAACAAGTTATTTGCTGCTAAGTAGGTTAGACCATGAGTTGCTTGGGCAGATATTGGTCATTTTCCCCCAGTTGCCCATGGAGCACCTTCTGGCACTAGACGCGCTGACTGTCTGGGGACTGACTGTCTTCCAACTTCCAGCCATGCCATTCTATTTTGCATGTCAACCACATAAGGTGTCTTCAGCACTAGGGTCTTACCACTAACCTTTGCTGGGTCATCAAGTACTCTGACAGAAATCTGTCTGTCTTTTAGGAAACCTTGTAGGTCTCTCTGATCAAAAGCTCATTGTGGATGATAGCCCCATGCTGGTAGTGGGAGTTACAGGTCAGTGCCCACTAACAAAATGAGGAAAAAGATAACTAATATACAAGAGTTAGAGAGAAGAGAGAGAGAGAGAGGGAGAGGGAGAAGGAGGAAGGGAAGATGTAAAAGATTAAGGTTAGTCTTGATCCTTCCCTCTCCAGTGTCTTGTGCTAATCACTGTTTTACCATAAGTAAATTATGTAAGTTCTCCAGACCTCTGTTTGTCACAGAGTATGCCTTTATTGTTTTAAACCAGAGATTTGAAATTCAGTTTGAGATGATGTATATGAAAATACTTCCAAAGTATTTTTAAAACATTACAAATAGATTTTATGTATGTAAAAAATAGCCAAAGAAGAATTAGAAAAAGTGAGGGGCACATGAAAAGAAGAACAAAATAAGAGAACACATATGTTTGAATTTCAAAGTTTACTTCTAAGTAATGTTAATCAAGATGATGTAGTACTAGCACAGGGCATATGGCTCATATAGGTCAATGAAATAGAAATGAGAGCCAGAAATAAACCCGCACATCTATATAGTTAACTGATTTTTGGAGTGGACACTAAGACCATCCAGTGGAAAAAGAATAATTTTCATCAGATATAGCTGACACGGCTAGATAACTATGCAAAACAATGAAGTCAGACCACACCGTATATAAATACTAACTCCATATGGATCAAAGACTCAAAATTACAAAACACATAGAAGAAGAAAATGTAGGTGCAAAGAGTTATGGCCTGACTAACCTTTGACAAAGCATGGTGAGACATAAAGCATCAGCAGCAAAGGAAAAATAGATCATAGAGCTTCATCAAACTTGAAGCTTTTGTGATTCAAGGGACACCATTAACAAAATGAAAAGATAGCCCACAGAATTGGGGGAAAACAATTGGCAAATCATATACTGAAGAAAGGATTTCCAGAATATGCAATGTCAAAATGTCAAAATAAAAGTATTTTTAAGGGTATGGTGGCACATACCTTTAATCACAGAACTCAGTAGGCAGAAGTGGAAGGATTGCCGTGAGTTTAAGGCCACTCTGAGACTACCTAGTCAATTCCTGGACTAGAGCAAGACCCTTCTTTTAAAAACAAAACAGCCGGGCATGGTGGCACATGCCTTTAATCACAGCACTTGGGTGGCAGAGGTAGAAGGATTGCTGTGAGTTCAAGGCCAGCCTGAGACTACATAGTGAATTCCAGGGCAGCATGGGCTACAGTGAGAACCTACCCCTCCCAAAAAAAGGGGGGGCTGGAGAGATTGCTTAGTGGTTAAGGCATGTACTCATGTTTGACTGTCCAGGTCCCATATAAGCCAGATACACAAAGTGACACAAGTGTGAAAGGTTTCACATGTGCACAAGAGATGCACTCAGGAGTTCAATTGCAGTGGCTGGAGGACCTGGCATGCCAATACCCCCCCCCCCCCATTCTCTCACATAAAAAAATAAAAAGGCCAATCTGTTGGGCTTGCCTCCAAAAAAAAAAAAATCATTATTGGGCTGGAGGGATGGCTTAGCAGTTAAGCACTTGCCTGTGAAGCCTAAGGACCCTGGTTCGAGGCTCGATTCCCCAGGACCCACGTTAGCCAGATGCACAAGGGGTCACATGCGTCTGGAGTTCGTTTGCAGTGGCTGGAGGCCCTGGAATGCCCATTCTCTCTCTCTCTCTCTCTCTCTCTCTCTCTCTCTCTCTCTCTCTCTCTCTCTATCTGCCTCTTTCTCTGTCACTTTCAAATAAATACATAAAAAATAAACAAAAAAATCATTTTAAAAAAATGGTCAAGGGACCGGAATTGCTATTATTCTAAAGATAAGTAAAGTATCAACAAACACATGTGAAAATCCTTGACATCATTATCTATCCAGGAAATGCACAGGTGAACCACAGTGAGGGATTCTTAATACCCATCAAGGTGATCAAATCAAAAAGCCAGTTAAGGTCTGGAGAGGTGGTTTAGCGGTTAAGCACCTGCCTGTGAAGCCTAAGGACACTGGTTTGAGGCACGATTCCCCAGGACCCACGTAAACCAGATGCATAAGGTGGCATATGCATGTGGAGTTCATTTGCAGTGGCTGGAGGCCCTGGTGTGCTCATTCTCTCTCTCTCTCTCTCTCTCTCTCTCTCTCTCTCTCTCTCTCGCTCTCAAATAAATAAAAATAAACAAAAAAAAATTAACAAAAAGTCAGCTAATAATGTTTGCACTGCTAACAAGGATGCAATGGTGCAACCTCTGTTGAAAACAGTCTTGTAGTTCATAAAACAAACACAGTGATACCATATAACCAAACAGTTCTACACCTAGGTACGGACTCAGGAAATAATGACAACAGAAGTCTACTCAAAAACCTGTACAGTGATTTTTGTAACATCATTATACATAGTAATGACAACAAGTTATATGTATGTCATTAATTCAAGAATGAAAAAATAAAGTGGTATGTCTATTTGAGGGAACATTATTCAGCCATAAAAAGGAATGAATGATTTGTGCTACAATAGAAATAGGCCTTTAAAACTATGCATTAAATGAAAGAAACCAGTCATCAAGACTACTGATTATGGTCCATTTATATGTAATGTCTACAATAGTTATATCTATAAAGAGAGTAGGTTAGTGGTTGCTTAGGGTTAGTTGGCTGGGGGAGGGACTGAGGAAAGAGAGTAGTGACTAAATGGTAAAGGATTCATTGTTGTTTGTTTGTGTTTGTGTTTGTGTTTGTTTTTTTCAAGGTAGGTTCTCACTCCAGCCCAGGCTGACCTGGAATTCACTATGTAGTCTCAGGCTGCCTTCGAACTCATGGTGACCCTTCTACCTCAGTGCTGAGATTGAAGGCATGTGCCACCATGCCTGGCTCTGGAGTCTTGAGAAATTATGTTCATTCTTGGCTCTGTAACCTTGTTTGGGGGCAGGGGAGTGAGGAGGGGTGGCTTGCTGAAAGACACAGCTCTGGGGTTGAGGGAGAGACAAGGTCTCAAGGAAGTATGTTGATCAGCAATATGTGTAGAATACCAGACATTCTTCCTTGACTTTCATACACATCTGCATACACAGGTGTATATACCACATGCATACCCAAAAGGAAGCTAGATGAAATCGAAATAGGGTAAACCAAAAGAAACTCATACTAAGACTCATCATATGGTTTTTAAAAATTAAAGCCAAAAAAGGCTTAAGCATTTGGAGAAAAAGTATACGTACTTTATAGGTAGAAAATGTTAGCAAGCTTCTTAGTAAAAACTGGATGATAAGGAAGTGATACAATGTTTTCAATTCTAAAAGGAAAATTAACCCAGAATTCTATACTAACAGAATCATGAGGAATCTTCCGAGCCTGCAAGAGACTGAGGCATAAGGATTGCAAACATGAGGCCAACCTGGGCTACATGTAGCACAACCATATCTCAAGAAAAGGAAGGAGGAAAGAAAAGGAAAGGAGAGGAGAGGAGAAAAGACAGGAAAAGAAAAAAAAAATAAAAGAGATGTCTTTCAGGAATGTTACAGCAAAGAAAACATTCTCAGATGAAGAAAATATAAAGAACTTTTTACCATAAATGGATAGTTGAAAGAACAAGGAATGATGGGCCTAGGGGAAAATCTCAAGTCACTAAAGTGCTTGCTGTGTAAGATGAGGACCTAAATTATACCTCCAGAACCCATGTTAAAACAAAAATAAGGGCATGATGGCATATGCCTGTAATCCCAGCTCTGAAGAGGTGGTAATAGACAGATTCCCTGGGGTTCACTGACCAATGTAGACTACTTTGTAAGTTCTGGGTCAAAAGAGACCCTGTCTCAAAAAAAAAAAAAAAAAAGAAAGAAAGAAAGAAAGAAAGAAAGAAAGAAAGAGGAAGAAAGAAAGGAAGAAAAAAAGAAAAGAAAAGTGTGAAACATTCCTATGGAACAATACTCAAAGTTGTCCTCTGGTGTGTGCACACCCATGTGCACCTGCACACATAAACACATACACAGGTGCATAAATGCTTACACACAAAATGAAAGGGAATGTTAAAAGTGGCAACTTCAAATATCAAGAAAGAAGAGAGAAGATGCAAAACAATATACTGCACTTCCTTCTCTTGAGTTTTTTAAGCTATATTTGATAGTTAAATCAAAAATTAGAACACTATGATGTATATCTAAATATATGTAGAGTAGTAATATATGTAGAGTACCCACATAAAGACAAATGCACAAAGTGGTATGTTGCAGTTACCTTCTTATTTCTGGAATGAAACACTTGACCAAAAATAGCTGATGGGAGGAAAGGTTTTATCTTGGCTTACAGTCTCAACAGGAAGCTTCATGATGGCAGGGGAAAGTGTTGCATGGGCAGAGGCTGGACATCATGCCTTGGCACAGCAGATGAACAACAACAGTAGTAGAATAAGCCAAATTCTGGCAAGAGGGAACTGGCTGTAACACCCCAGAGCCTACCCCAATAGCATACCTCCTCCCAAAAGTCTTCACCTCCCAAATTGCCACCAGTTACAGACCAAGCATTTCAAACACATAAATTCATGGGGAACATCTGATTCAAATGACCGTATTCCACCCATAAACTCACGACTATTACATGATATAAAAATGTATTCCGTCTAACTTTAAAAGTCACATAGTTTTTGTTTTGTTTTGTTTTGTTTGTTTGTTTGTTGAGGTAGGGTTTTGCTCTAGCCCAGGCTGACCTGGGCTTCACTTTGTAGTCTCAGGCTGGCCTTGAACCCACAGTGATCCTCCTACCTCTGCCTCCCTGGTGCTGGGATTAAAGGCATGCACCACCATGCCCAGCTCTGTTGTTTTTGTTTTTGAAAAGTCCCATCGTTTTTATCAATCCCAACACTGTTTAAACATCTCCAACTGTCTCTTAACTGTGATTGTGAACCTGTAAAACCAAAACACAAGTTACATACACATAATGGCACAGAGTAAACATCCACACTGCAAAAGATGGCATTGGGCATAAGAAGAAAAGATTGAACAAATGCAGGATCTGAAACAGGGCAAACATCAAAGCCTTCAGTACCATGTGTTGGGACCCCCAACAAAGTCTTTGGGGTTCCAGTTCCACCCTCCAGATGGGCTGCTCACAACCAAGAGAAAATTCCATCCTAAGTCTCAGTTTCTCTTAGTGGCTGTTCTATAGTCCTGGCATCTCCAAAATTCTAGGGTCTCCACTGCAACCTACATTTCCATGCCGTGACCCCTGGCCTCTATTCAGACACTATGACCCTGTTGCACATCACCTAGGGGCCATCTCCAAATAACTGCATTGAAAATCCAATTGCACATTTTTCCCTGCATTTGTTGTATTTTCATAACCAGTACCAAGTGAGTGAAGCTACCCAATTTGTTAATCCGGGGTTAATAAAGCCAATTTAAGAAACAGGAACTTTCAGAGTTCTTCCTTCAGGCCTCTTCACCCTTCAAAAGAATCAGCATTCTTGGGCTGGAGAGATAGCTTAGTGGTTAAGGCAGTTGCCTGTAAACCGAAAGGACCTAGGTTTGATTCTCCAGGACCCACGTAAGCCAGATGAACAAGGGGATGCATGTGTCTAGAGTTCATTTGCATTGGCTGGGGGCCCTGGAGTGCCCATTCTGTCTCTTTCTCTATCTCTGACTCTTTTGCTCTCAAATAAATAAATAAACAAATATTTAAAAAAAAAGAATCAGCATTTTTCACGCTGTCCCAATGTATTACAGCTGGCCCAATCTCAATGGTGGTAATCTCCCATCGAAGTACTAACCAGGACTGACCCTGCTCAGCTGAGATCTGAGATCTGACAAGATCGGGCATATTCAAGGTGGTATGGCCATTAACATCAGCGGTGATAATCTCTCAAACAATTGCATCTGAAGCAAGCTGCTGTCTCCAGTCCAAAACGTTCATTTCTTTCTATGCCATATCCTTCTGCTCTTTGTTTCACCATTACTTTTAAATTTAGCCTTGCTTAAGTTCTCAGGACACAGGAGAGTACAGCCAGCCTCTCACACAGACTGCCTCTTGCCCAGTCCAGTTCTTCTTCCCTTCATAAACCAAGCGTCTTAGTCCACAGTTCTTACTACTTTCAGTCTTTCAACTCTCACTAGAATGGTCTATCAAGCTTTACTTATAGCACTGTAAGGCATCTTGTAGTCCAAGATTTCAAGTCCTATATTCTTTCTTACAGTCAGTTCCAAAAGATCAAAAACCACAGTCAGGTTTCTAATAGCAACAACCCAGCTCCATTCTGTTGTAGTTATTTTCTCATTGCTGGAATTAAACACTCAACCAAAAGCAGCTGTGGCAGGAAATGTCTTGTTTTGGCTTAAAATATTACAAGTAAGCTACAGAATGGCTGGAGAAGGTGTGGCACTAGCAGAGGCTGGGCATCACCTCCTTGCCACAGCAGGGAAAAAATAGCAACAGAAGAGTGAGCCAAGCTCTATCTCTGACTATAATGCCAAGAGTTTATGTACCTTATATACCTCCTCCAGCAAGACTGTACCTCCAAAATCACCACCAGCTGGGGACCAAGCACTTAAAACACATGAGTTTATTCAAACCACCATGTGGTATATCCATCTGGAGTTCATATGCAGTGTTAAGGTGCCCTGTCTTGGCCATACATTCTCTATTCCACAAATAAATAAATAATACTTTTAAAATTATATATATATATATATATGTATATATATGTGTGTGTGTGTGTATGTGTGTGCGTATATATATATGCACACACACATATACACACATATATATATAAAAATATATATATTCCTTATGACTATTAACATTACAAACAGGAGAGTAAAGGAACATATACTAAGGTAGGTACTATACATAAGTAGGTATACAGGTATACTATGGTAAGTTTATTACATATACAATATATATATATATCATTATATAATATGTAGAGAGAGAGAAAGAACAAGACTTTAAATAGATACAAAAAAATACATCCAAAAAGTAATCGATAAAAATGGAATTCTAGAACTGTTAAGTAACCCATAAAAGTCAGGAAAAATAAAACCAAGAAATGAAATACAGAGAAAATGAACAGGAAACAAAAATTGAAATGACAGGCTCAAGCCCTAACATACCAACACTTATATGAAATGTAAATATTCTGAAAAACAAGCTGGTATAGTGGATTATAAGCATGATCTAAAAAGTTTGAAATTAACCTCAAATATAACAGTATTGCCTGGCAAAAAGTAGAAGGATAAAAAAAAGGTTATGTAATCAAAGGAAAGTCAGAGTAGCTACATTAATATCAGTTAAGGTAGATTTCAGAGGAAAGAAAATTACCAGAGACAGGGGACATTATATAATTACACAAAGATCAATCCACCAAAAGACAAACCACCTTAAATGTTTATGTTCTGCAGAGCTCTAAAATATGTGAGGCAAAAGACAGAAAGCACTTGCCTTATATGCACAGTGTTTTAAAGCTGAGAGCAGGAAGGAAGGGTAGAATATCTGTAATAACCTAAGACATATTTAGCTATTAGTAACTAATATTGATATTTGAGACATGTTCAAACAGTGTGGGAATATGTTTTGTGTAAGTCTCCATTTTATCAGATATACAGTTTTTTTATTCTAGTGTATATCTATAAGTAGTTTCTGAATGGAAAGATTCTATTTTTCTTTTTTTTTTTCCTTCCTATATTTTCCTAATTTTCTTCAGTGAACAATATCTTGGCTGCAGTACATTGAATAGGTTCAGAAAATATTATGCAATGCAACAATCTTGGTAGTAATAATCAGGTCATTGAATTCTTTAATCTGCATATAGATTAATTAAATTTTAAATGTACTTAAGCTTTGTGATTTTGTATTTTTCCTGGGCTGTAATAGGCACTAACAAACTGGGTAGATATGATATACCTAATTAATCATTTCATGAAGTTAATGCTGTTTTAACTTTTCTCCAAATCATCATGAACAGCTCTTGATTTCTTTCCTAATTATCTCTTATTATTAGAGAGCTTTAAATATTTAAGAAAAAATATTAGTTTGAAAAAATCAGCTGTAACTAATATAGTTCTCAATACCTCTGGGAGGTTAGCTCTAAGACCTCCTTTAGAAACCAAAGTCTATAATACACAGGTCTCTTATTATAAAATGGCATAGTGTAGTGTACATTTTTCTGAATACTTTAATATCTAAGACGTTTAATGTCTAACAGAAGGTGAATATTATGTAAACAGTTGTTATACCAAGCCAGGTGTGGTGGTGCATGCCTATAATTTAGCCAGCACTTGGAGGTGGAGGCAGGAGTATCAGAAGTCAAGGACAGACCCTGCTACATGAGACCTGTCCCAAAACAAGACAAAATAGTTGGTATACTATATTTTTAAGGAATAATTACAAGAAAATTAAGTCTGTATATATTCAACACAGACTGATTTCTGAATATTTTCGACTCATGGTTGAATCTAGATATGGAACCCACAGATAAGGAGAATGGTAATTCTAGATTTAATGTTAACTGTTAACATAAAAGATTGTTACTAGTATTTATGTAAAGTGAAAGCATAAGTATTTTTCAGTAGTATTTCTTTGTTTTGTTTAGTTGATTGTTTTCTTGTGCTTCTTCGTTGCTTTCAGGTAAATCTTACAAATCACTGTGGCTTTATGGGAGGACTACAAAAAAACAAAAGCACTGGGTTGACCACTCCATATTTTGCTACCTCTACAGTAGAAGTAATGTTTCATGTATCAACAAGAATGCCTTCTGATTCTGATGACTCTTTGACCAAAAAAGTAAGTATTGAGAAAAAAGTGCTTGCTTGGAGCACACACAGCCCACCACTAGGTGACGTGCTACATGATACCGGGCTTTTCTCCTCCAGCAGCCAGCACAGCACCTCTGGCACTATCAAAGTTAGCTGGTCCCCACCAGAGGGACCAGGAAAAGGTTTCCAGTTCTGTTCCAGCTTGATTTCTCTACATCCCATAACCAAAAGATATGGAGTCTTCACCAGTAGGGTCTTACTGTTCAGTTCTGGTAGGCAACCAAGAGCAGTGACAATAGCCTGTATTATTTTGGTGGCCTCTAGGACTTCCCTGACCAGCAACTCAAAGGGAGGTATCCCACACCTGGCACTGTTATTTTTGCTTAGTGAATAACCCATATCTGTGCAGGGTACCTCTGTTTGTTCTCTTATTTTCAGTTATATTTTAATTACCTTATAAAGTAGTAGATTTCCATATGACTTTTTCGTATTTGCTAAGTTTTGATTAACCCTCCCATTATTCCTTCCTCTTCTCCAACCCCTATCCATGCTTAACCCTCTACAGCCCCAGTATTCCCTGTCTCCCATTACTTTGATATCATTTGTGTTTTACTGTTCCCCCACTTAAGGCTTCAGTTGCTTTCCTGGCCCTTTTCTACCTTCCTAATCTCTATAGATATTCCAAGTTAAGTATACAAACCTGAAAATTCAAGGCTAGGATCCTAATATTAGAGAGAACATGTAGTATTTTTCTTTCTGAACCTAGGTTACCTCACTCAATATAGTATTTTCTAGTTCCATACATTTTCCTGCAAAATTTGTGATTTTAATTTAATTTATAGCTGAATAAAAATCCATTGTGTATATGGTTACATTTTCATTATCCACTCATCAGTTGATAGACTTTTAGGCTGATTCAATTTCCTAGCTATTGTGACTAGAGTAACAATGAACATAGGTATGCAAGTATCTGCAGTAGGATATGGAATCCTTTGGGTACATGCCCAAGAATGGTATGGCTAGGTCACATGGTAATTCTATTTTTAGCTCTTTGAGGAACCTCCACAATGAGTTCTATAATGGCCGCAACAGTTTACACTCCTACCAACAGTGGAGAGGGGTTCCTCTTTGCCCACAGCCCCTGTAGCATTTGTTGTTTTCTTGCTGCACTAGTTACTTTCTCATTGCTGTGAACAAATACCTGACCAGAAGCAAAGTAAAAGAGAAAGGAGAGTTTTTGGGGCTTACTTGTTTGGAGAACTTTCATGGTGGGGAAGGCATGATGGCAGCATAAAGCAGAACTGGTCACAGTGATGTCAGAAGCAGAGGGCAAACAGTGGCTCTTTACACGTGAGATCAGAAGCTAAGCTAGAAGTCTTGTATCGCTGGAAACAGGAACTCTGTACCCAATAGGCAGTAACTTATCATTCTTCCTCCAGCGAATCTTTAGTAACCATTCACCTTCTTTATTTATTTATTTATTTATTTATTTTGGCTTTAACAAATGTGCCAATTTCAGGGCCGGGCGTGGTGGTGCATGCCTTGAATCCCAGGACTCAGGAGGCAGAGGTAGGAGGATTGCCATGAGTTCAAGGCCACCCTGAGACTACATAGCTAATTCCAGATCAGCTTGGGCCAGAGTGAAACCCTACCTCAAAAAAACCAAAAAATTAAATAAATAAATAAATAAATAAATAAATAAATAAATAAATAAAATAAAATAAACGTGCCAATTTCAGGTATCCTGATATATCTACATTATATATTCCTTATATATCTAAGTCAAAGCATACAATATCTGTTGTTTTGTGCCTGTTTTATTTTATTTAATGGGATATTTTCAAATTTTGTCCACATTGTAGCATGTTTTAGAATTTCATTCTTTTATATAGGCAACAATAGTCTGTTGTGTGTTTATACCATATGTTGTTTATCCATTCATCTGTTGACAAGCATTTGGGTTGCTTCCACCTTTTGGCTGTTGTGAATAATGCTGCAGTGAACATTGACAGACAAGCTTAAATGCTGGTTTTTATGTCTTTTGCTGAATAACTAGGAACAGCATTGCTGGATTATATATAAATTTTATGTTTAGCTTTCTGAAGAACTGTGACACTGTTTTCCAAAGTAGCCAGACCATTTTGTGTCTTAACAAACTAGCCATCCTAGTAGGTGCAAAATGGATATGTCTTTTTTTTCTTTTGAGACAAGATTCACTCTGTATCCCTGGCTGACATGGCATTCACTTGTAGCACAGGCTGATGTCAAACTTCATCATCTTCCTGCCTCTTACTCCTGAGTACTGACATTATAGGCATCACCCCCATGCCCACCCAAAGTGGACATTTCATTAACTTGTGTTTCTGTATAACTAATGATGTTGATCATCATGTCATGTATGTATTGGCTGTTTGTTTAGCTTCTTTGGAGAAATGTCAGCATCTTTTAACCCATATCTTTTTTCTGTTTTTAATATTTTTATTTATTTATTTGCAAGCAGAGACAGGCACAGAGAGAGAATGGGCATGCCAGGGACTTCAGCCACTGCAAACAAATTTCAGATACTTGTTAAGCCCTGCAGGCAAGCGCCGTAACCACTAAACCATCTCTCCAGCCCCCCTTTTTGCTCATTTCTTGTTTGTGTTTTATTTTATTTTATTTTATTTTCATTTTTATTTTTATTTATTTATTTGAGAGCAACAGACAGAGAGAGAAAGAGGCAGATAGAGAGAGAGAAGGAGGGAGGAATGAGCACTCCAGGGCCTCCAGCCACTGCAAACGAACTCCAGACGCATGCGCCCCTATGTGTACCTGGCTAACATGGGTCCTGGGAAATCGAGCCTCGAACCGGGATCCTTAGGCTACACAGGCAAGCGCTTAACTGCTAAGCCATTTCTCCAGCCCTTGTTTGTATTTTTATTATTGCCTGATAAGAGCTCTTTATATATTTTAATCCTTTATTTAATATATGAATTACCAGTATTTTGTCACATTCTGTAGGTTGTCCTTTCACTCAACTTAATGTTAATGTAATCTAATGTTGTTTTTCTTTTATACCTCTGATTTTAGTATCAGTCTTAAAAACTCTTACCACATCCCATCTCATAGAGATGTTTCTCTGTTTTCTTCTGAGAGTTTTACTGTTTTAGCTCCTAACATTTAAGTCAGATTATTTTTAATTAATTTGAGTGTGGGGTTTGTGATTCAGATCTACTTTCTTTGCTTGTGAATACTCAGTTATTTGATCATCTTGTAAAGCTGCTATATTCTATTTGTTCAAATATCTGTCTTTATGCCAGCTCTATTTGGTTTCTTTTAAATTTTTATTTAGAAAGAGAGAATATGAATAAGGGCACACCAGGACATCTTGCCACTGCAAACTTACTCCAGTGTTTTGCACCACTTTGTCCACCTGGGATTACATGGGTACTGTGAGTACTGGGGAATTGAACCCAGGCTATATGGTTTTGATTACTACAGCATGGTAATAAGTTTTGAACCAGGAAGTGTAAGTCATCTAACTTTATTGTTTTCAAGATTCTTTTGGCCTTCCATCTCTCATGATTCCACATAAAAATTTTAGAATGGGTTTTTCTATTTCTGAAAAAAAATATTGGGATTTTTATTCTTTTCTGTTTAAGTAGAATATACAAGGTAAAGGGTTTTATTATAACATTTCCATATGTACATATAGTGTACTTTAATCATCTTTGCTTCCTCTCTTATATGGTTAGGATTTTGATAGACTCTATAGATCGCTAGAATGACTATATCTTTTAATCTTTTAATCCACAAACATATATATTTCCATTTATTTACATCATCTTAAATTCTTTCTGGAGTATTCTACATTTTTCAGTATGCAAGTCTCCCCCCCCCCCATTGCTGGACAGAAACCCACAGCTTTATACTTGCCTACCACTGAACTAAATTCCCAACCCCAGTATTGTATTATTTTCATGCTACTATAAATAAGATTACTTTTGAAGATTATTTGTTCCAGTATAGATGTAGCTGGGTTATATCTCTTGTTTCTGTATCTTGCATCTTGCTGAAGTTATGTATGAGCTGTAATAGCTTATGGAATCTCAAGATTTTCTGTGTGTAGTCCATGTGTTTTTTGAGGTTTCTGTGTAGAAACAAAAGCTTGGAGCTTCCAGGCCTGCCATTTTGCTGACACTGTACCTTAAAAATGTTTTTGAGGGCTGGAGAGGTGGTCTAGCGGTTAAGGCATTTGCCTGCAAGGCCTAAAGATCCAGGTTTGGTTCCCCAGTACCCACATAAGCCAAATGCACAAGGTGCACATGTGTCTAGATTTTATTTGCAGTGGCTGGAGGCCCTGGTGTGCACACACACACTCTCTCTCTCTTTCTATCTCTTTCAAATAAATAACTATTTAAATTTTTTTTATTTTTTGATTTTTTTGTTTGTGCAGGTGTACATATGTGTATGTATGTGAGTGCACATGGGTGCACATTTGTGTTGAGGACAGAGGACAACCTTGAGTATTGTTCTTCAGTATACCATCCACTTCTTTTTTGAGACAGGCTCTCTGATTGGCCTGGAACTCACCAATTAGGTTAGACTAGCTGGCAAGCAGGCTCCAGGGATTTGTCTGTCTCTGCCTCCTCAGCACTGGGATTACAGGCTGCACCCCCATGCCTGGCATTTTTATGTGGGTCCTGGGGATTTAACTCAGCTCCATGCTTGCTAGATGAGTTTACTAACTGAGCTATCTCTGCAGATACCCTAGAAACAGTTTTGATTTTAATTCTAAATTCAGAATTACTTGGTTATTTCTCAAGTAGGAAAAAATAGAGTACTTGCAATTATTAAGTAAGAAGGGCTCAGGAAATTGCATGTATTGTATTTCATGCATTTAAGAAGCCAGAAGCATTCTAATTTTTAAATACAAGTATTTTTATAGTTTGTAAAACTTGCATGATTTACATATATATGTTATTTTAGTAAAACAATTATTATTGAAAAACACCCAGGCTAAATTGGCTTTTTTACTTAAATTTGGGTATTTTAAGGGGCTTACTTATTTCAAAGTTCAACAGAAAGAGAATATAACCATGATCTATAATTCAATACAACTAGTCTAAATCTTTTCATAGAAGTACAAAAAGAAAAAGTACTGGCTTTTCCTTCTTGCCTGTTTTCTGTTCCTCTAGGTCCTAGCAATATTTTTCACAATAGCAGGCTTATGTTTTAGTTTTAGTTTTATTATAGCATCATTTTCTTTTTAATAGGTGAAATTTTTAAACTTAATCATAGAAGCCAGTTGTCTTATACCAGTTCTTCTTAATAAAAAATCACTTTCTGTATTGGTATTTTTTTTCTCTTGAATTTAATAAATTCCACATTAGTGGTAATAAGTTGAGGCCTAGAACATGTGTCCTATTACAAATGAACAATTGGATTTCATTAGGTTGTCCCCCCTGTCCTTTGTACATATGTCTTCAGGTGTGTTAATCCATTCAGTAGACACATTAATGAGCACTGGTTGCTGTGTAATATTATGGGAAGTAAAGCTTGTTGACCTCAACATGGAGTTTAATACTTGTAATTAAATTAGAAGTCTCAGTCAGTATAAAGAAATAGCCATGCCTCTGGCAAGCAGGAATTATTTATGACTCTGGTTCTTTGTTTTAAACTTGGCAGGAGAAAATTTTAGTTCTGTCTTTTTATTTAAGATATGCGGTGTTTTTGTAAATTATTTTTTAAATACTTTATATTCTTAGAATGGGAAGTAAATGTCCTTGGATCTATTTAAGTATAGTCTTTTTATTTTTTGTAAAGATAAGATTTTTCAAAGCTTAAGATGGTAGCAGTAGAATTTCTACAAAATAGACCATTGTTGTTTGAAAAATTAGCATTTTGCTATAGTAAAGTCAAAGTCTCTCTTAAAAATATTATACTACCATATCAAAAATCCTGATACAACCCTAGTCCAAGCCATCTGTCCTATAAATTATCTCTTCCTCAGAAAGATTGATGGAAATGGTTAAAAATAATTTCCACTTAACTGACTGCATTCACCCCTAAAAATCAGAAGTGCTGCAACTATTGGTATAAAGTGTTGAGAGGAGCCTCTCTCATTTCCACTGTCTCCTTGTTCGAACCACTTGCTGATACTGTGCTTCCAGGGTAGCTGAATCATCCTTTCAGAAGTCTGATGAAGATCAAGTTGAGATCATTGTAAAATACTTAGTTGAACTCTCTAGTCTATTTCATTTCCTGAACCCCTGAGAGAGGGGGAAAGTACTTTATTTAGGTCAGTTTTCATTGAAATACTATTAATGTAATGGATATCATTTCATGTCTTTATTTGACTAGAATAGTTTGATAAATAAATGGGTTTGAACACTTGCTTGGTCCAATTTTTATTTTAGTGTACAAACAAAATTAGAATATGAGATACTTTCCAAAGAACCATAGGTTAAATATACCTGAAAATTAATTTTTTAAAAACAAATTTAGGGTTAGAGAGATGGCTGAGTGGTTAAGGCACTTGCCCATAAAGCCTATCAACCTGGATTAGATTGTCCAGAACCCACATAAGCCAGATGCACATGTGGCACATGCATCTAGAGTTTATTTGCAGTGTCTAGGGGCCCTGGTGTGCACATTCTCATTCTCTCCCTTCTTTTTGTCTCTCCGTGCTCCTAAATATATAAATAAAAATATACATTTAAGAAAAAAAAAACAAATTGAAGGCCAGGCATGTTGGCACACATCTTTTATCCCAGCACTCAGGAGGCAGAGGTAAGAGGATCGCTATGAGTTCAAGGCCAGCCTGAGACTGCAAAGTGAATTCCAGGTCAATCTGGACTAGAATGAGATCCTACCTCGAAAAAAAAAAAAAATCAAAACAAAATAAATGCTATGGAATTATATTCGTGGTTTCAGTCCCAAGTACAATACGTAGCATTTTGTAATTCAATTTTAATGTCATCAACTGTACCCGTATCCTTAGCTTTTACAAACATACTGATGATTAAGAGTGGACATAGGGGCTGGAGAGGTGGCTTAGCAGTTAAGCGCTTGCCTGTGAAGCCTAAGAACCCCGGTTCAAGGCTCATTTCCCCAGGACCCATGTTAGCCAGATGCACAAGGGGGTGCATGCATCTGGAGTTCCTTTGCAGTGGCTGGTGGCCCTGGCGCGCCCATTCTGTCTCTCTCTCTTTCTCTGCCTCTTTCTCTCTGTCTGTCGCTCTCAAATAAATAAATAAAATAAAATAAAAACTAAAAAAAAAAGAGTGGACATAGAAACCAAGAAGTATATCAGTGGCTCAGTGCAAATTTGTGTCACCACTGTGAAAGGCATCATGTGATAATATTTTATAGCAATAGTTTTCATTACATGTAGAACAAAATTCTAAGTCCTCAGTGTCCTGCACATGATTTGGCCACCTTTCTAATTATCTCTTCTGTCACCTTATTCATTTATCAACCTGGTTTCACTGACTTTCATTCTAACTTTATGAGGCAGGCACGATGGCACACACCTTTAATCCCAGCACTTGGGAGGCAGAGGTAGGATCACCCTAAGTTTGAGGCTAGCCTGCTGTGCTACATAGTGAATCTACATAGTGAATTCCAGGTCAGCATGGGCTACAGTGAGACCCTGCCTTGAAAGAAAAATTTATTCTAACTTCACAACAGAGCAAGTTCAGTCATATATCAGATACTATGTATACCTCTGATTCCCTCCAAGCTTCTTCATTTTTCTATTCTTAGGGTCAAAAAAGAAAAAAAAACACTCAGGAATACTATAATATTACTCTATATTATTTTCCTTATCTTAATATGTTTGTCTGACTTCCTCCACTAGAATATCAAGGTCATGAGGATGCAGACTTTCTTTACTACTGTTTCCAGCACCTAGAACTAAGCTTGTTAGTATTTAATGAGTGATCATTAAAAAAATGCCAGAGGTATTCTAACAACAAATCAGAAGAACTACCTATGTATGCCTTTATCATGATCAATGTGCATAATTAGGTACTTATGTTTTTATACTATGCATTTGTTTTATACTATGTATATGTGTAATATTAGAAAACATTGCCAAGACATGCCATTTTATGTAGCGATATATGTAGATATTATTAACCAGCAGTAATCCTGAGTACTATACTTGTTTTAAGAAGTTTGTCTTCTTATTATAAATTAGTGACCCAGATGGCAAATGAAGGTATGAAAATATGTGAACTATAAGAATATACGTGATACACGGGAAGCTGAGATGCATTGTCATGAGTTTGAGGCTAACCTGTGTCACATAGTGTGTCTGGCCTCAAAGGGCAAAAAGTATATGAAAGGATGTTTTCACGCCATATATATGATAGTGTATATTTTACTAAATATGAATTTCCATAAGGTGGGTGAAATAATAGGGTTAAGGTGGTGAGAATACTGTTTGAATTTCTGTATATGCCATTCTTGACATAACTGCATAACCTAATTAACTTCTGTGCGTACGTCCTCTTTTAGTTCAGGTGCCATTATAGATCAGTATTCTCTGCTATCTATATTCAGAGCACTGTCCAAAAATATTTATTGTTTGGTTATTTTGCTGTCTCCACTGCACCCAATGCCACACATGTTGCTCTTTATCACTGCATTTGTGAGAACTAAACTGTGCATTCAGGCAAAATAGAATAATTAAACAGATAGTTTGTGAGCACTTAGATAACAATGTAGTAATCCCTAGAGCCACTATAAGTTCCCCATAACCAATCACAATCAACCTTAATTTGTTTAATAAGATTATTAGATCAGGAACAACTACAGACTGTCTAAAGTTAACTAGATGTTGAGTGTAAGTTGAAGAAATGTGGTCTTAATAGTTTGGTACATATGTTCTTGACTATATAATCATATTCAGAACAGATTAAAGGTGCTTGCTTGCAGGGCCTGGTTTAAATCCCTAGTATCCACATAAAGCCAAATGCACAAAGTGGCACATGGGTCTGGAGTTCATTTCTAGTGGCAGGAGGTCCTGGCACATTCATTTATTCATTCTGCCTTTCTCTCACTTGCATGCAAATAAAGAAATAGAATATTTTTAAAAAGAGAACACGTAAATTGTCTAACAAGAAGCAATATGGGGAAGTGATTGCGATATGGGTTCTGAAACTACCTGCCTGGGTTTGAATACTGCGTCTGTCACTTACCCAGTTTTTAATCTTAGGCAAGCTATTGCACCCTTAAGCTTCAATTCCTCGTCTGTAAAAACAGCAGTAATAGTAATTGTATTTGCCTTAGTACATTATTGTGAAAATTAAGCAAATTATCACAGAACACTTAGTATAGTAAGCCTTTTTAGGCAGAAGGAAAATCTGTAATAACACTCTCATCTAGACCTGTCCCATTTGACATTTTCTTCAGAGCCTAAATGACAAGAATTTAAGAATAACTCAAATGGGGGGGGGGGGGTGGGAAGAACCAATACATTGAATGGCCGAATCAGACTATCAATAGATCTTGACAAGCTTAAAGATAATTGAATCTTGGCAAGGTAAAATTTAATAAGAATAAATAATGAAGTCTTCTTTTTAGTTGTAGCTGTTGATTGTGCCTGCTGAAAAGAATGTTGCAAGAGGCATGATGAGGTGGTTCTATCCTTAGGATCTGTGTCTATATGAAAAAGAGAAGCAGATTCTCCAACAGAGATAAAAGTTAGCACCAGATAAATGTGATAACCATTATTTTTTAGACAGAGTTTAATAGGTGTAGGCCCACTTGTAGCACACAATTGGTGAGAGCTTGATAATGGAGAGTGGGCTCAATTTTGGATATGGTTCTGACTTGTTTCCCAGCTCCAGCTATGGGTTCCATTCCACTGAGCAGATCAGTTAGCCAAATCAAGAGCAGTTGGTTTCTCACCAGGGCTGTGAGCCACTACTTCACTTGTGTGAGCATCACGTCAGGTTGTTTGCTGCTAAGTAGGTTAGATCATGAGTTGCTTGGACGGATACTGGTCATTCTCCCCAATCGCTTGTGTAGCACCTTCCAGCACTAGACGCACTAACTGTCTGGGGACTGACTCTCTTCAGCTTCCAGCCACATCACTTAATGTTATGTGCCAACAGCATAGGTGTCTTCAGCAGTAGGGTCTTACACTAACCTTTGGTGGGTCATTGAGTACTCTGACAGAAATCTGTCTCCTTTTGGGAGACCTTGTAGGTCTCTGATCAAAAGCTTATTGTGGATGATATCCACCTGCTAGTACTGGGAGTTACAGGTCAGTGCACAAGAAGAGAAGGAAGAAAAAGATAAGTGATATAAAAGAGATAGAGAGATGAGAGAGAAGAGGGAGGGAGAGAGAATGAGAGAAAGAGAGAGAAACAGAAACAGGAGAAGATAAAAGTCAGTTTTTATCATTACCCTCTCCAGGGCCTTGTGAATCAGGTGTTCTTTGTAAGGGCCTGGTGAAGGTTCAACCATTTGGCCTCTCTTTTAGGATGTAGAGGTTTTTCTTTTAATATTTTATTTTTATTTATTTATTTGACAGAGGGGGATTGAGAGAGAGAGAGAGAGAATGGGCACACCAGGGCTTCCAGCTGCTGCAAATGAACTCCAGATGCATGCACCCCCTTGTGCATCTGGCTAACATGGGTCCTGGGGAATTAAATCTGGGTCCTTTGGCTTTGCAGGCAAACGCCTTAACCACTAAGCCATCCCTCCAGCCCAGGATGTAGAGTTTTATGGTACCATTGCCGTTTGGGGCCAGTTTTGTGTCCCCCATCTCCTCCCTTACCCTCCCCACCTTCCCTAATGTCCAGTCCTCAAGATGCTTTCTGGGTGTGTCGGCAATTTGGGTAGATTCAGGTTAGGAGCTGTAGATGAGTGAGACTATGTGGCAATTACCTTTCTGTGATTGGGTGAGTTCACTAAGAATGATCTGTTCCAGGTTCAACCATTTTTCTTCAAATTTCATTGTGTCGTTTTTCCTTACTGCTGTGTAGAAAGGGCCCCAGCTGAAACTAAGAATAATTGGGGAAACATGCAAGAATGCTGTTTTCTTGGCAAACCTGGTACCAGCACAATGGTGAAGGAGATAGACACAGAGAACAATCATCCCCTACCAAATCAGATATCCAGAGACACAGAGGCTCCCAAGATCTCAACACTGAAGCAGACCTAAAATGAACCCAACATGTCTCAGGGAAATTTGCAGAAGAGGGGGCAGAAAGAATTTCAGAGCCACACATTGGGTCATGATACGCAGAGACATTGCCTCCTAACCAAAACTGATGGCTAACCCCAAAATGCATGATCCACATACCCCAACAAGGAGGGTCCCTGCGGGGGGCGGAGGAGGACAGGAAGGAGGCTAACAATGGTACCAATTTGACTGTATTCACTGAGTACAAAACTAAAAAAAAAAAAAAAATTTAAGAATGTTGCAAGAAAAAGACCAGAGTTTGAATCCACTAACTCTGTGTGAGCATGATCATAAAGATGCAGAAAACAATTTAGTGAGCAGATCAGCAGAGGAAGAAACAGTCCCATTAATGGGTTTGCTATATTAGAGCAAGTATTGATGTTGTCTGTGCCAAACACTGCAGTTTAATAGAAACACCCATAAATTGAAGCAGTAATCTAAGAAAATGATTATGTTTATAAATTATATGAAGAGGAGCTGCTGACACTTTAATCTAAAAAAGAAAAGATATTAAACTGACCTTCAGGTATCTAGAAAGATAACTTAGAGTATACAAATTGGATTTATTTGGTAATGCTCATTTTAGGAGATTTGGCATCAAGAAAGCAGGATTGTGCATAGAATAAAGAATGTTTCCAGGTCCATAGAGATGGCTCAGCAGTTAAAAATGCTTGCCTGCAAAGACTAAGGACCAGAGTCTAGTTGGCAGTGGTTGGAGCCCCTGGCACGCCCATTCTTTCTCTCTTATCACTCTTTCTCTCTCTCTCTCTCTCAAATAAATAAATAAATTTAAAAATGAAAACAATGATCCAGTGAGCACTTTAGCAAGCTTAAGGCCCTGGGTTTGATAGTTAACACAGGGCAGGGAAGGGGAAATAAGGGAAGTAGCACACAGCTTTAATTCCAGCACTTGGGAGGCCAAGATAGGGTCACTGTAAATTCAAGGCCAGCCTGAGACAACTTGGTGAATTCCAGGTCACCTTGGGCTAGAGCAAGATCCTACATCAAAAACAAAAACAAGGGCTGGAGGAATGGCTTAGCGGTTAAGACATTTGCCTGCAAAGCCAAAGGACCCAGGTTCAATTCCCCAGGACCCATGTTAGCCAGATGCACAAGGGGGCACATGCGTCTGGAGTTCATTTGCTGTGGCTGCAGGCCCTGGCATGCCCATTCTCTCTCTCTCTCTCTCCCTCTTTCTCTGTCAAATAAATAAAAATAAAATATGTTTTTAAAAAATGCTCCAGGGCCAGGCATGGTGGTGCACACCTTTAATCCCAGCACTCAGGAGGCAGTTAGGAGGATGGCTGTGAGTTTGAGGCCAGCCTGGAACTGCAGAGTGAGTTTCAGGTCAGCCTGAACTACCTCAAAAAAAAAAAAAGATGGCTAGAGAGATGGCTCAGTGGTTAAAGGTGCTTGTTTGCAAAGCCTACAAGCTTGAACTCAATTCCCCAGCTACCCACACAAAGCTGGGCTGGCATTTGTATGAAGCAGCAAGAAACCCTGGCATGCCCTTACACACACACACACACACACACACAAATAAATAAATTTTTTGTTATTTTTATTTATTTGAGAGCGACAGAAAGAGAAAGAGGCAGAGAGAGAGAGGGAGAATGGGCACGCCAGGGCCTCCAGCCACTGCAAATGAACTCCAGATGCTTGTGCTCCCTTGTGCATCTGGCTAACATGGGTCCTGGGGAATCAAGCCTCGAGCTGGGGTCCTTAGGCTTCACAGGCAAGCGCTTAACTGCTAAGCCATCTATCCAGCCCACAAATATTTTTTTTAAATAGTCCACTGATTGTGGTTCTTTAAAAGTGGAATGGAGAAGCAGGGCGTGGTGGCACATGCCTTTAATCCCGACACTTGAGAAGCAGAGGTAGATGGATTGCTATGAGTTCGAGGCCACCCTGAGACTACATAGTAAATTCCAGGTCAGCCTGGGCTAGAGTGAGACCCTACCTCGAAAAAACAAACAAAAAAAAGTGGAATGTACACATGGCTTAGTGGTTAAGGCACTTGCCTGCGAAGCCTAAGAACCCAAGTTTGATTCCTCAGTACCTAACCCTAACCCTAACCCTAACCCTAACCCTAACCCTTCCCCTCTCCCTCCCCTCCTCTCTTCTCCTCTCCTCTCCTCTTCTCTCCCTCTCTACCCCCTTGCAAATAAATAAATAATTTTTTAAATGTTTGAACATGGCTAGAATGACTTTGTTTACACACATGGTTCTGTGTGAAAAATCTTATAACATCTTGGCAACAATGTGTGTTCTTTGATATTAAACTTCTATAATAGACTTTTAATACTATATGGAAGCTATTTGAAGACAAGCACTGGTTATAATAGTACAGCTGCCCTGTTCTCTTGTTTCTTTAGATAAGTGGGCACTAGAAATTATAGATAATTTTGGCAAGAGTTCAAGGGTTAATGTAGCAGATAAATAAAAGGAATTTTCTGTAAATTGAGACCTGCATTATTTCAGTTGTCTTGTCTTTGCTAACCTAACTCATTTAATTGTAAAAAGTAAATACTTAAATTCTTCCTGACAGTGTGCTCAGCTTTTACTATCGTTTATTACTTCAATTATACTTGATATCACTTAGAACAATCTGCCATTTGGAAATCTCAGTATAGCCTGGAGCGTAGTATTAGATCTGGCTGCTATTGTAACATGTACAGCATATGACATTAATGTATCAAAATTAGATTGGATCATCCCTCCTGGTTGAATTTATTTCACATTTCTTTTGTATTCAGTTAACATAAACCTGTTAGGGAAGCTGACACATGGGGATGGCTGTAGAGGAAGGATATTTTTAAAGTATTTTGATTAAAAAATAAAATTACAGGGCCATGCCTTTTCTGAGTTGTGTAATCTCCTTTTTGCTTTTTAAAAGTGTTACAAAGTCCAAGTCCTGCATTTGTATCATTCCAGTATGTATACACAGATATAAGGAGTTAACTCCAGGGATCAGAAATGACTCCAAAGCCTTTTGTTAATTAGATTCAACTTCTTTCTTTCTTTAAATCATACATGTTTTTGGTCTACCATGTGGGTTTTAATCCAAAATAAGTTACATATTTCAAGAATAGAAATAGCTTATACACTAGCTTATAGCATAAATACTGATATTTTCCTCCTGGTTCTAAACATTTCTAACTGCATTGTGTCCAGTATTTTTTTTTCCAGATATGGTCTCTAACCCATGCTGATATGGAACTTTCTCTAGTCTCAGGCTATACTCAGACCCATAGCGATTCTCCTACCTCTGCCTCCTAAGTGCTGCAATTAAAGATGTGTACCACCGTGCCCTGTAATATGTCCAGTTTTCTAGAAGCAATAGAAAAGCTAATGCAAGATATATACCAAAAATAGACTAAAATGTTTACAGTGGTAGAATCATTAAATATACTCTATGATGAAATTTTGTAACATAATTGAGGTTTATACAATAATCTTCAAGAAGAAAATTCAAGAATAATGGGCATTAATTTCATTTTTCAAATAGCTTATTAGAATTCCAACTTTCAAATGGTTTACTTTCTTATAGTTTTAGTTATAACATTAGCTCTCTTCAGATTGCTAGAAATACCTTTGTCAGTGCCATAAATATCTAAGTAATATTTTGAGGACCTAATCTCAAAATATCTGTTTAGAGGAATTTCAAAGTTTCATAGAATTTGTTTTTACTCAATAACTGATTATGTGACTCTCCATTTTTGGAGTGTGTATATTTGTGTATGTGTGTATGGTTTGTTTCTGTGTATGCAATTGTGGACATGTCCGTGTTCCATAGTGCATGTGGAAGTCAGATGACTATGTTCAGAAGTTTTCCCTTGCCTTCCACCTCTGTAAGGCAGCATCTCTCACTCATCTTAGTTGTTTCTCACTGCTGCCCTTGCTGCTTACTAGAGTAACTGGTCCATGTGAGCTTCCGGGAATGGTTTCCTGTTTCCACCTCCCACCTCACCAACAGCCTACCAGTTTTCAGCTTTCATAGTGGCAAGCGTTTTTCTCACTGAGCCATTCCCCAGCCTTGAATTATTTTCTTCTAGTTGCCTTCTTCAGGCCACGTCTCTACTCGTTATCACTTCCAGAGAGTGGTCAGAATAAAAGAAGAATCTCAATCAGTCACTTCAAGGGGAAGGGGAGAATTTCAAAGCAGGGGCTTACTCTAGTCTAGGCTGACCAGCAACTCACTTTGTAGTCCAGGTTGACATTGAACTCAACAATCCTCTTACCTCAGTCTCTCAAGTGCTGGGATCAGTCACTTTTTAAAATAACCGTTTGAAAGGTTTGATAATAGTGCAGTTTCTAGATAAGAAGAGTAGGCTGTCTGAATCTTTGTCATCTGAGTTTGCTCTGTCTCACATTGACTATGGAGAGGTGAAATTATATTCTTCTACAGTGTCTCCTAATGGTGGCTTTGACTGTGTTTCATGTGTGGTGAAAGTGATCAAATGAAATTTAATTTTTTAAAATCTCTTTACCTTTCCCCCTTTGTGTAATATGTTGTCACTAGCAATGCAACTTTACTCACAGAGCTTTTATAAAGTACTATAAATTTTTTTCTTGTTTTTTCAGTTGAGACATTTAGGAAATGATGAAGTGCACATTGTTTGGTCAGAACATACCAGAGACTACAGGAGAGGAATTATTCCTACAGAATTTGGTGATGTCCTTATTATAATATACCCAATGAAAAACCATATGTTTAGTATCCAGATCATGAAAAAACCAGAGGTAAGAACTCCTTCCATTTTAATAATTGGTTTTAAATTGTGAAAAAGAGAGGTAGATAGAAGCAACACAGACTCTGATAGCTATATAGATTGTCTTAAGCCAGTTCAGAAGGAGCCAAACCAACAAAAACCATTCTTAAATAGAAGATGTCTAAGTAGTGCCTGACTAGAAAACTCCTTTGTACTAAGCCTACTAAGAAAAAGAAAATCTGACCTTTTATTAAGACATAAAATGAACACAGATTTCTGAAAACATAGTAAGAAGATCATTTCCATTAGATTAAGAAAATATCTCTGAACATAAAGTGATTATTACCTTTTGAATAATAAAATTTATCTTTGATAATATTTTTTTTTTTTTTGAGGTAGAGTCTCACTCTAGCCTCCCAAGTGCTGGGATTAAAGGCATGTGCCACCATGTCCAGCTGATAATATAATTTTTATCAGCTGACAATTTAGGGCTGGCAGTATATAGCTCAAAGTTAGAGCATTAGCCAAGCTAAGTTTTAATAGATAATCTTTTTGACAGTTGATTGAGAATCTTCAGAATTTTCTGAATTTAAGCCCCAGCCCTGAAAAAACAATTCTACTTGAATTTTGATAGGCACAAATTTTAAAGTTTAGGAAGGAAGTTGTAGATAAGTATTTTAAGCTTTGTGGCCATATAATGTCCCTGTTGGGCATTTTTCATTTTTTTAAAAATAAAAATGCTTTTAAAACATAAACAGGGCCTGGAGAGGTGGCTTAGTGGTTAAGGCATTTTCCCGCAAAGCCAAAGGACTTCAGTTCGATTCCCCAAACCCATGTTAGCCAGATGCACAAGGGGGCACACATGTCTGGAGTTCGTTTGCAGTGACTGGAGGCCCTAGTGCACCCATATTCTCTCTCTCTCTCTCTCTCTCTCTCTCTCTTTCTCTGTCAAATAAATAAATAAAAATAAAATATTTTTAAAAAACATAAACAGGAGCCGGGCATGGTGGCTCACACCTTTAATCCCAGCACTTGGGAGGCAGAGGTAGGAGGATCACCATGAGTTTGAGGCCACCCTGAGATGACATAGTGAATTCTAGGTCAGCCTGAGCTACAGTGAGACCCTACCTTGGAAAACCAATAAATAAATAAATAAATAAATAAAGTTTTCTTAGCTTGTAGACCATAAGTTGACCTCTGATTTAGATAAACCTTAAAAAACCCTAGCCATCAGCAAAATTTACCCAGGGAAAACTTACCCCAACTCAGGGAATTCTGAAAATTCTCAACAACTGTCAAAAAGATTATCTATTAAAACAATTCAGCTTAGAAAGGAACAAATAAGGGCTGGAGAGATGACTCAGTAGTTAAGGTACTTGACTGCAGAGCCTAAGGACCCAGGTGCAATTCCCCAGTACCCATGTAAGCCAGGTGTACTAGGTGGTGCATGCATCTGGAGTTGTTTGCAGTGGCTAGAGGTCCTGGCACACCATTCTCATTCATTCATTCTCCCTCTCCCTCTCTCTTTAAATAAATAAAAACAAATGAAATATTACTAAACTTTAATTATCTTGGAAGGAAATGCTTTTGCAGTATTGTTAATCCTATGATTTTTCTATGACAACTAACTACAGTTGTTCATCCTATGACATATCTTTGACAAGTGGCTACTGTTCTGTACTTGTGTTAGTCTGCTTTCTTTGCTATGACAAAATAACAGAAAAACAACTTAAAAAGAGGAAAGGTGTATTTTGGCTCATGATTTCAAAGATTCTGGGTCTGTTGTGAAGTAGTATCTCATGGCAGAGGAAGTGACTCAGTTTCTGGTAGCCAGGAAGTGAGGGAAGAAGAGATAAGACAGACCCTTCAAGAGCATGCCCCCCACCGACCTACTTAGGCCAAGGGCCCCATCTCCTAATTTCTACCAGGGATGCCATCGAATGTGAATCTATCAGTGGAATGTGATTCATTGATTACATCAAAGTTCTCATGATCCATTTACTTTCCCAAAGTCCTACATCTAAACATTCTACTGAGAATCAAACATGAGTTTTGGAAAGACATTTTATATACAAATCCAAATCTTATATAATAGTAGCAAAACTAGTATTTCCCAAAAATAATTCTAAACTTTTTCTTTTCCTTGTTTGCTCAATGGAGGAAAAGGAATTTACTTCCAGGATTTATTTGTGTACAGTTGAAACTATAAAACTTTGAAAACTGATCCACATTCCTATAATGCCAACACTCAGGAGACTGAGGTTGAGGATCTCTTTGAGTTGGAGGACAGCCTGGGCCTACAAAGTGAGTTCCAGGTCCATTGGGTCTAAAGTGAGAAATAAAATAATTAAAAACTAGCTGGAACCATAAGTTGTTGTCAGCTACATGAAGCACATAGTTCTTTTGAATGGACCTATATTTTGTAGACCTGTAGCATGTTTGTTTATTATCTTACTATAAGAGATTATTATGAGAAAAAATTAATTGGGGGGGGAGGTTTTCAAAGTAGGGTCTCGCTCTAGCCCAGGCTGACCTGGAATTCACTATGAAGTCTCAGGGTGGCTTCAAACAGCTATCTTCATATCTCTTCTTCCTGAGTGCTGAGATTAAAGGTATGTACCAGTACGCCCCACTTTTAAGAATTACGTTTGAATACTTTCACTAAAAGAGCTAGAGGAAGGAAGCCAAAACACTTTTGTGCAAGGGCAAAATGTCTTGTTCTTATTGTATTGTTCTTATTGTATTGTATTGTTCTTATTTACAATCTTTCTGCTATTTCAATATAAAATGATGTTCTAATCCCTCTCCCAGGTTCCCTTCTTTGGTCCACTTTTTGATGGTGCTATTGTGAATGGAAAGGTTCTACCCATTATGGTTCGATCAACAGCTATAAATGCCAGCCGTGCTCTGAAATCACTGATTCCATTATATCAAAACTTGTATCCTTTTTAAATAGTATGGTTAATATTCATTAAAAAGGTAAATATCCGTGCATGTTAAAAAAAACTTTAAAGTTTTAGCAGTGCATGGTTGCACACTCCTTTAATCCCAGAACTGGGAGGCTGAGATAGGAGGATCACATCGCTGTGAGTTTGAGGCAAGCCTGAAACTACAGAGTGAGTTCCAGGTCAGCCTGGGCTAAAGTGAGACCCTGCCTCAGGGAAAAAAAAAATCTTTGAGTTTCTACTGATTAGTAGATGGTAGGTTGAGTCTTTATGATGTTTAAAATTTATTTTTATTTATTTAGTAGAGACAGAAAGAGTAAGAGAGAACGGGTGCACCAGGGCCGCTAGCCACTGCAAACAAACACCAGATGCAGGCACCACCATGTGCATCTGGCTTTTGTGGGACCTAGAGTACTGAACCTGGTTCCTTAGGCTTCTCAGGCAAGCACCTTAACCAACAAGCCATCTCTCCAACCCTTATATGCTTTTAATAAATACCAAGCATTTGGTTAGCTAATTAGAATCCCATTATATGCCAGGCATTTTGCTGTCATTGCAAAGAATCAGTTTTCTTGGGGGAATCTATCATTTTCAGTACTTACATTTTAAAAGGAGTGCATATAAGATGTGTAGTGATAAGCACCTCTCACACAGCTGGAACTGATAGTTGATGGTATCCAGAGATACTTCTAAGAAATGAGGGTTGAGCCAGTCCTAAAGGGAAAGAATAAGATATAACCAGATGGTTAGTCATTAAAAAGCACTTGTACATGAGTACCTGAGTTTGGATCCCCAGAACCCATGTAAATGCCAAGTGTGGTGACATATCCTATAATTCCAGCACTGGGAAGGCAGAGACAGGAAAGCCTAGGGGCTTGCTGGATAGCTAGACTAGCTTAACTCTGAGCTCTGAGTTCAATGAGAGAGACCTATTCCAATAATTAAGGTGGAGAGCAATAGACATCAACCTCTAGCCTCCATGTACACACTACACACTCATTCATATGCTTAAAAAATCAGATGGGCCAAGGAGTTTCAAAGGGGAAAGTAGGGGGAGGGAGGAAATTACCATGGAAAATTGTTTATAATTATGGAAGTTGTCAATAAAAAATAAATTAATTTTTAAAAAAATCAGATAGGCCGGGTTTGGTGGCACATGCCTTTAATCCCAGCACTCGGGAGGCAGAGGTAGGAGGATCGCTGTGAGTTCGAGGCCACCCTGAGACTCCATAGTGAATTCCAGGTCAGCCTGGGCTAGAGTGAGACCCTACCTCGGAAAAAAAAAAAAAAAAAATCAGATAGGTTCAGAAGAGCTGTCCCAAAGAGGGAAAAACATAAAGGAGCACAGAGGTATGAGAGGACATGGAGTGCCTAAAACATAACTTCTGGAGCCAGACTGTCTGACTCGAGTGCTGGCTTTCCTGAGCTATATAGCCTTCAGCGTGTTATCTAACCTCTCCATGACCCAGTTTAGTTCTCTATGACATGAGAATAATCATAATAACTACATTGTGGTAGTAGATGGACTACTAATAACTCATTCTGTGTAAAAATTTTAAAATAGTACCTTATAATAATATGTACGAAGTTTTATTTATTTACTTTTTTGGGTGAGGTCTTATGTTGCCCAGATTCATCTCAAACTTGTGAACTCAGTAATCCTTGTGCCTTAGCCCCCCAAATAGGTGGGACTACAAGCACATTTCATGGTTCACCTTCAATTTTAAATTTTGAATTATTTTTTAGATATTCCTTTCTAAATTGAATTTATTTAGTTTCCATGTACTTTTTATGATTAAAAACATTTTTCTTTTACATGATAAATTGTAAATGTTAAGATTTAAAATATAGCTAGATGACTTTGAACATCTTGCCCCACCTCCTTGGTTTTTTTGAGGTAGGGTCTCACTCTAGCCCAGGCTGACCTGGAATTCACTATGTAGTCTTAGGCTGGCCTCGAACTCACAGTGGTCTCTTACCTTTGTCTCCTAAGGGGTCAAAGATGTGTGCCACCACATCCGGCAGCCTTGAACATCTTATCTTCTTGCTTCTATCTCTAAAATGCTAGGATTGAAGGCCTGTGCCATCATTTCCCAGTTTTACTGGTGCTGGAGATCAAACCCAAGGCTTCATGAAATGCTAGCCAAGCACTCTACAAATGGAGCTACATCCTCCACCTCCATTTTCTTCTTTGACGAAATCTATTAAGTACTCAAATTCCTTATGTTATTTTTCATATTCTCATACCATGAAATGTAATTACAAGTAGTTTGTTATATGGTACATTGATTAATCTTAATGGCATAGAATATTTTACTTGTGGCACATCTTCACTTTGTTTTGAAAACTCAGGTTTGAATTTGTCATATGAGTAAAAGATAAGAATTCAGGTGCTCTGCATTGTTAAAAATATAATTTGGAGAAATACACTCAATCTACCAATTGTAAAGAAATTGCATTTGGTAAGTTCAATGAGTAGTATACACAAGGAGAACACTGAGTATGTTTTCTAAATAATTTGCCTCCCATGATGGAGGCACTTGGTTGTTTTTAAAGATTGCTTTGAAGATGATACATCTGTTAATTGTTTTGAAGTTTTAAGGAGGAACTATTCAAGGAAACCCTGCAGAGGTCCTATGAACTCTGAAAAGCTTGCCTGGGAATCACACTCATTCACATTACCTCGCATGCGTGGAATCTTGAGAACCACTTCACCCACATGAGACAGATGCATCAAACCCATATCCAATTTCCCATTTTTAAGGCCTGAAGACCACATGCATGTTTAGGAATTTCATCTCCGCTCCCCAGATACAGTACTTTTTCCTTTGTGCAAAATAGGTTCCTGACCGTCTCCCTTTCCTAATCTTTTAACTTTTTTGGCATGTGTATATGTGTGTGGCATGCATGCATGTGTGTATGTGTGTTCATGTGTATGGGCATGTTTGTGTGTGAGAGAGTACATGGGGAGGCTAGAGGTCGAAGTCAGGGGTGTTCCTCAATTCACTCTCCACTTTCTTTACAGAGCCCAGAGCTTGATGACTCAGCTGGTCTAGCTCCTATGCTTGTCCTAGGGATCCTCTGCCTCCGCCTCCCAAGTGCTGCCATTACAGGCGGGCTTCCATGCCTACCTACTATTTACATGGGTGCTCAGAATCTAAACTGAGGTCCTCATGTTTATGCAACAAACATATAACTTAGCCATCTCCTAGCTCTCCATTTCCTAGTCTTGTGAATCCAATACTTCCGCCAAAGTTTTATAGTATTAATGTATCTCATTATTAGACTACACTTTTTGGTTTATTGCCTCCTAAATAGTTCAAGAAAGGTAACTAAGTTTACCTGCAATATATCCATCACCAGTAAGGTCATTTTACCCATGTGGTCAGTGTCACAGAAGATGGCTGCTTTGGGACTTTGACCCCTTTCACAGTTCATCTGGCCTTTCTGCTCATCTTCCTAAGGCTTTGTGTGCTCTACCATTTCATTTATGTCACGATTGAAAGTAGGGCACAGGGGTTGGATAAGGAAGAGTACACTTTCCTGTGTGAATAAAATGCATTAAGTCTTTTGGGGAAGTGATGAACTAGATTAGATTTTAATTCAGAACTCTTTGCCGCTTTTATCATCAAAAAGAAACTCAATTTGTTGAATAAATATGTATTTTCTGACCTGAAGTACAAATAACATTTAGCATTTAAACCTTACTAAATGAGATTTTGTGCATTGGTTCTTTTGTTTCATTATGATTATTAGAGTCAGTAGAAAAATATCTCCGCCCAACACCAAGGAATTGCCTAATTGAGATTTTATGTTTGGCCAATTAGTTGGTTAAGTTAGATTTTCCAGCCTACTTATGACATTTTTGGTTTTGGTCTTTTTTGTGTGTGTGGGGGGGGGGGGTTCAAGGCAGGGTCTCACTATAGCCCAGACTGACCTGGAATTCACCATGTAGTCTCAGGATGGCCTCAAACTCACAGCAGTCCTCCTGCCTCTGCCTCCCAAGTGCTGGGATTAAAGGTGTGTGCCACCATGCCAGCTTAATTTATGACATTTTTAATACTTAATCATGTTGAGACATTAATAGATGCCACGTTAAAGATAATTCTAGGATGAAAAGATAATATCAGATGAAAATAGTAAGCGTGAACACTTCTTAAATGGCAAATCTAAACAATTTCTACCAACAAAACTACTTGTAAAATACTCAAGAGTAAAAACACTAGATAGACCAGAGATTTTTCTTGACTTAGAAACTTGAACTTCAATTCTTTAGCAAATTATTTTCTCATGCTATTTAAGCATAATTAGCCCTCTGTCCCACATTTGAAAATTCAACCCAAGTATATACAAAAAATGGAAAACCATCTTAAATACTTTTTTTCTATCATTATCCCTTTAACAATAGAGTATAACAACTGTTTATATAGCATACTAACATCTGTACAGTTATTACTATAAATCCAAAGATGCTTTAAAGTATATAAGATAATTTTGTTTATTTATGCAGATAGTATACCATTCTACTTAGGGGTTTACACAGATTTTTGGTATCACCAAGGGGTCCTGGAAAAATCCTCCACAGATACTAAGGAACAACTATATATAAATATCATTGTTAAAATGATCCTTTGTTAGCTGGGCATGGTGGCACATTCCTTTAATCCCAGCACTTGGGAAACAGGGGTAGGAGGATCACTATGAGTGCAAGGCCACCATGAGACTACATAGTGAATTCCAGGTCAGCCTGGGCTAGAGTGAGACCCTAACCTCAAAAAAAAAGAAAGAAAAGAAAAGAAAAGCAATCCTTTGTTAATCTGACTAATATACCATCTGTCACAAAATGCACAAGTTTTGTATTTGGGTTGTTAGGGAGGAGCTGGGCTCAGCACACATGTGTCCTCCATCTACTTACTAGATAGACTGCAGTGGGAGAACTGTTTGGACCAGGAATTCAAGACTATTTAGATAAGGAGGACCTATCTAAAAACAAGAAAGGAAGGAGAGAAAGAGAGGGAGGGGGGAGGGAGGAAGGGAAGGAGGGAAAGGAAGGCAGGCTAGGGGAAGCCTTCATTGCTTGCTTTTGTGCTGCTTTTTCAAAATTATTTCTTTGTAAACAGATGTATATAGAAAGACAGAAAATGGATGCACCAGAGTCTTTTGCCACTGCAAACAAACTCCAGAAACATGCACCACTTTGTGCATATGGTTTTACATGAGTACTAGGGAATTAAAACCAGGCTGGCAGACTTTGCAAGCAAGCGCTTTTAACCCCTGAGCCATCTTTCCAGTCCATTGCTTCCTTTTTAAATGAAAGTTTATATAACTTACTGCAACCAGACACTTGGAATATCTGTTTTTATTCTAAGTAACAAATACTAATTTCAGAATCTACAGTCTCTCCCATAGATAGCACAAGGGTGATGTTTTCGCAAGATACAATGATGTAGGCATCATACTCATATAAAAAAAAGAAAAGGAAGTAGTTGGTTAGTTGCATCAAAATTTAAAATGTTTCTTTGACAGATTCAGATTTTCATTGAGGAGAAAATTATGCATTCTAAAACAGATCAATACACTTAGCATGAATTGTAGCAGAAACTGAAATAGAAGTAGGCTTTGAAAACCACCAAAGTTAATACTTTAATCCTCATAAAAGAAATGAAGGGATAAAAAATGTAATAAACTCAATTATATATGGATAATTGTACTGCTGGGTCAGTTATCTTATGCCCAATAATAGTACCTACTAAGATTCCACAGCATAAATTGTACTATTTATGATCATTAAATAGAGTTTAAATTTTTTCCTAGGAACATCTTCTGTAACTCTGAATCTAATGTTGTTCTAAATGAGGACAGTATTGATTGTCATATGCTGCCTAAATCGATCATGCTGGCAACCAGAATTACAGTAATCTGTCAGTATTGATGACTGTCTTTCAAGCTTTAAAACCTCTCCTTCACTTCACTTGTCATTTCTTGCATTACTTGTACTTGAAAAGCATTTTCATGCACCCTCTGATTTTGTACACTAGATACTTTTGTCTCTTAAGCTCAATTTGTTGGTTTGATCATGCAATTAGAATTGAATTGCCACATTGCGGAGGAAGACCATGCAGATTCTGGATAGCCACAGAGCCAGAGAGGTACTTCAGGTTTGATCTTAGTCCATCCTTCTATTAGCTATCTAGAAAGAGGATTAGTTTGGTTAGTTGGTTTTGTTTTGCAGTGGAACTAATTCTAAAGCTTTAGTTTCATGGCCCTTAGTAAATGTGACTCTATTCCATAAATAAAAATGTTAAAATAGTTATTTGTTTTGATCCTAAAGACAGTTTGATTGTGACTTCTAAATGTACAAGTATTTGCTATCATGCTCATACTGTTTGCTTTTAATGTGTAGAACTTTTCAGAATTGTAGTGTATACTCATTTTTCATAGAAACATTCCTCAGACTTGTGACAATACAAAAATCTGCAAATGTTCAAGTCCTTATTTTAAGTGGTTTAATAGTTTCATATAACCTATACAAATCCTCCTGTATGAATTCTCATCTTTAGAGTACTTATATTATCTGATACAATTTAAATGTTGCAAAATGGTGAGAAAGATATGCTTTGAAGAATTGGCTTCCCAGTTGTGGGCATTAGCAAGTACCAAATCTGTCGGAGACCCAGGGAAAAGTTGATGTTGCTGTCTTAGTCTTAAAGCATCTGGCAGTAGAATTCTTTCCTTTCTCAGGTACCCCAGGTATTCCAAAGCCTTTGACTGGATGAGGCCAACCTGCATTATGGAGGGTAATTCCTTTAATTAGGTAGCTTCACTTAGCTAATAATCATATCCAAACAAAAATTTCACAATAACATCTCAACTGGCGTTTAACCAACATCTGTGTTCCATGACCCAGCCAAGTTCACAAATAAAAGTAGCTGATATGTCTTGTTTTTATATTCTTCTTGATTATTCTTCCTGAAAAACATAATTTGAAAAAAGTATGTGAACCATGGATAGACTGCATGATGAGTTATTATGCTTTACTACCACCACATTAGGAATTACAACTAATATTTTTCTTCATTTAAATATACTTATTGAAAGCACACACTTATATATCCCAGCATTGGGGAGACTGAGTCCTCAAACCTCCAGTGTTTTTGCCTACATATATATGCACATATTTCATTTACATAGTAGTAAAGATTTTGAGAGCAATGCAAATAGAATCAGATGGCTACTTTTGTCCTCATAAAGGTCATAATTTGATAATGAAAGAAAAAATATTGGTAATTATAATACAATTTGATTATAAACAAATTGGCATGAAAGTTACAAGGAAAAAGAATAGTGTGGAATAAATTCACAAAAGAATATGGAGAAAATCTGGGTCTCCAAGGATGGTGTTTGTAGCTTGTGGCTTTATGGGGATGTGTATGTTATATGCAACATTCTGAGATATGCAGGATGAAGAGTTCTATACAATTAAATGGCATTTTTAAAAAATGCTTTAAACCTAAATTTAATATGCTTTCCTACCACACCAATATTATTTGATTTCTTCAAATCTGTTTAGATTGACTTGACTTAAATGCCAGAATTGGGTTAGTTTAACTTTATCAGACAAATTACCAAAAGTCAATGACCATTCTTCAATTAGTCGCAGTTTGTTAACCCTGCGATTTTACTACTCAAATGTAAAGGACCTGTTGCAAAAGTATGAGAGCCAAAGCTAAATGAAATGTAATTGATTGGCTCCACTAATGCGGTTGCCTTTCATTATGACAGGACTTTGTAAAAACCCTTGGGGGGCCATCAATATTGCTGCCATTTCATGTTAGAGGAAAATTAGTTTCTTAAGAGCTACATAATTTTATGTCTCTACTGTCTTTTGTAGATATTTTCTCAAAAGATAGCATCAATAAGTATGGACCGTCCTTAATTTAATCTGTATGAAAGGGATAATTATAGTACCAAACTCAAGATTGGTGTAAGGATTACATGAAATTACCACATGAAGCACTAAGCAGTCTGTCTGTCACATGTAGCAACAGCTCAGAAAATTGCAGCTACATGGCAGTTGATGATATTATTAATCCTCTACATTGATCTGGAAATATTCTAAAACAAAAACCTAAGAATACGAAAAGATTTGTCATAGGTCTCAACTACTTATTAAAACAAGTCTACATTGGTTCATCACCTATAAGCATTTTTCTTACATCTTACCCTCCCAACCTCATGTTTTTTATTACAGTTTTATCATACATACCTGTATACCTCCTCAGCTCCACACCCCTTATTTGGAATCTTCCCACTACACTGACACCCAGGACACTGCATGGGTTCAGCTAAAACGTCATCTTGTCTGAATGCCCTTCTCTTGTCTACCCATGTTTTTACTCCACGAATGTCCATCTCTCTACTTTCTTACCTAATAGGCTTCTTTTTCATGACCTAAATAAAATTTCTTTTAGGAGAAAAAATGAAAATGTTTCTTGCACTAAGCAAAATAATTTCTCACACTGTCTCAAAACATTTTGTTTCAGTCCTTACCTTGTTTGTGCACATTAAAAAAGTTGAACCATCTTCCTGGTTCACTAACTTTCAGCACAGTGCCTGGCTATGGTAGGTGAGTATAATTTATTACAACAAAACAAAGGGCACCAAGAGTGGGAGGATCTTTAACCTTTTTCTCTTCAGAAATTTTTCACTCATTTGCCAGTTACTGCTAACGTTAACTTGTATTTTTATTGTCTGTGATTTTGAAGCTTATTATTAGTATATTCTATTGGATGTTGAAAAAAATTTAGGAACTTATTTAAAAATGTTAAACTAGACTGCAACTCTAAAGAACTTTCTGGATAGGTAAAAAGAGAGAAACAGGATCGGAGGAAATTGCCTATGACACATAAATAAGACACAGTAGTGCACACACAGAAGTTTGTATTTTGACTAATTAGTCCATTTTTATTAGTAGACATAGTATAAAAAGGCTCATTTTCAAAGATGAATAGACAGTTAAGGGAAAGAGAAGGGATGGAGGTTTCTTACCGATAAGAGTGAGCTAAGACATCTCTAACTTGATGACAATGACATATGTTTATGTCCCCTCCAAGGAGACTGTGTAGCTATAACCCTAAAGGCTCACACTTCCTTACTGTATGGCCATAGCCATAGGAGAGCAGTAGAGGGCAGCTGTGGTTCTGTAGATGCTGGGATTGCTACTTGGCCATTTGTACCACCCACGTTAGTGCTTCCATTCAGATCCCGTAACATCTGGTGTCACTGGTTCTTCATACTTTCTAAGTGAGAGTCTTTCTCATCATGGTCATATTGGTTAGCTAGTAAATACTCAAAGATAAGGTAATTAATTTGTTAAAGAAAAATATATCGCCAGCTAAGTTACTCCAGGTTTTATGGTTTTTTACATGCTTATGACCATTATGCCATTGATATTAATCATTCTATTGGGAGTTCTCCAAAAGAGGAAACATTCCTATTTTCTGTCTCTAGTTGAAGTACTTAAGTCTGTCTTCTGTGTTAAAAATTTGGCTATTACTTTAAAAGATTTTATTGGTACACTTATATTTCCTATTGACTTGGATTTTGCTGCATACCCTCATAGTCTGTATGTGCAAACAGCACAGTTATTTAAATATTTAAACGTGGGCCCTGGATAGCAATTCTGTGATGACAGTAGTATGCTCTTTTTTACATGTATAGGTATGTGTGTATAAGTGTGTGTATGTGTGTTCATATGTGTGTGCATACATGTGGAAGTCAGATGTCTCTCTGTCACTGTCCACCTTGTTTATTGAGACAGGATCTCTCTCTCTGCTGATCCTAGAGCTCACCTATTGGACTAGGCTAGCTATCCAGTTTGCCCCAGGGATTCACCTGTCTGCTTCCCAAGCACGGAGATTTCAGGAGATTGCCCAGCATATTCATGGGTACTGGGGGTTGTAACTCAAGTCCTTGCATTTGTTTGGCAAGCACTTATCAACTGAGCCATCTCCCTTGCCACTAATATATTCTTTATTGCATCCTTTTGAATTTTTTCACCAATTCTTTTTATTGGATGTCAATTATATGGCTGTAGACGATGTTATTGAATAGATTCCTTTTAATCATTGTAGGAATATTTTCATTACATACTTTAAAGGTCTAGAAATAGCAAATCTGACTATCCTCAAAAATATTTTTTTAAGAAACCATGCAACTATGGCAGGATATACCTATCCTAGCTCTTTAGAAGGCTGAAGCAGGAGGATCACAAGTTCAAGGCCAAACTGATCAACTTAGTGAGATCTCCAAATAAAAAAGTTTTAAAGGCCTAGGGTTGTATAGTACTTCCCTAGACTATGCAAGGCTCTGAGGGGGTGGGGAAGGGGAAAAAGAACAAGGCAAGGAGGGAGGGGAGGAATAAAGAGAACAGAATACAGAGAAGGGAGAGGTAAAACTATGTAGTTATATAGTAAATATGTCATATGATAATAGAGTAAGTTTATTCTGTAGAATTGAACCAGTATTTTGAAAATAACATTGTCTCTTAATGTTCTCTAGAGGTGATTGTTTTTAAGGTTTTACTATTGTGGGCCAATAATAATTACTTTTCTTATATTCAAACAATAGAGTTCATAATTGAATTCACTTAAGTTGCCAACTTCTATTTTTTTAAATTTATGTGCAAGGAAAAGAGAGAGAGAGGAAGAGAATGGTTAACACCAGGGCCTGTAGCCACTGCAAATGAACTCCAGACACATGTGCCACTATATGCATCTGGCTTTACACGGGTCCTAGGGAATTGAGCCTGGGCCAGCAGGCTTTGGAAGCAAGTACCTTTAACCACTGAGTCATCTCCTCAGCCCAGAAATTTGTATTTATTATGATCAACTCTTTGTAGTGATGGAGATCAAACCTAAGGCATATTTCATGCTAAGTAAACAAATGCTGTACCACTGAGCTACACCTCCATCCCTTGTTTTTGTTTTCTTGGAGGCAGGGTCTGTAGCCCAGGGTGGTCTGGAACTCACTGTGTATCTGGAACTCACTGTGTACCCTAGATGACCTAATATTCAACTGTTCTTCCTCTGCCTCCCAGGTGCTGGGATTAGAGGCACATGACACCATACCTGGCTTAGTCATTTCATTTTCACTAATAATCCTTTACACCTACCTTATAAACTATTCTTCTACCTTATTGTACTTTCATACATTGTCATGCTGTTACATATTACTGGTAAATGAAGCACTTTCCTCCTATTCTTATAGTACATTGACTGCATGGCAAAAAGGAAAAAAAAAAAAAAAAAAAAAAAAAAAGCAAAGCAAAGAATACTAGCACTATCGTGTGTCTTTCCAAATCTGGTGAGACACATCTGCTAACCTTGACAGTTGGGTCAAATCACAGTCTGCTAGAGGGACATAGAGAACTCCCATCGGGGCCTGGGCATGTTATTCCCTAACAACAACCAACTTGATGTCTCTCTACTTCTGGGTTTAACTTCACACCTGTGCAAGAATAGAGATTCTTTTAAAACCTGTGTTTCTACGGGTGATGAGGACATATTGGTATACTCACATTATTTATTCAGCACACCTATTATACAATGTACAAATTTTATTCTAGTCTTTGTTGAAATGTAAAAACAACTATAGATTCAAATGAGATTTGGGCATTCAGAGGGCAAAGAAAGGATGAAAAGCTGAAATCAGTCTTTAAATTTGGAACTGAAGTGCTTTTAATCCATTCTTTTTATTAAATATAAGAGCTATTGATACTGAATTTTTAATGATTCAATAATGGAATTAAAATTAAAGCATGAGTCACAAATTTCAGTTTTCCTTAAATGCATTCTCTCTCAAATGTTATAATATAGCCTATTTAAATCTTAACTTTTGCTTGCCAAACCACTGTTCGCATCCATCTGTTCATACCAATTGTGAAGAAGGTTCAGTGTGTAGTGGAGCTTTGCATTTCACATAAGGTATGTGAAGTGAAATTGCACAGGGGACATGATGGATCCTGATTCCTAGTGATAAACCTTCAGGGCCATCAGGGTTGGCATATGGTCCAGTATGATATGAAGGCTTGGGTTCCCTGGCTTCACTTCTTTGGCGTGAAGCTGATAAAACCTGGCTCTTGAGTATTATTTCACTGGACACCAATCATGGGCAGCAGGAACTGCCCATTTAACTCTCTGTGGGAAGGAAGCCCAGAGAGCATTCACAATGGTACCATTGTCAAGTTGCAAACTGCTCTGAACAGCTTGACAGCTAGGGAGGGGGGGTCCGGGTTGCTTTCCTAATTGCTGCTCAGAAAAGAGAAGGAACAAAAATAGCTGTCGTAGAACTGATGTTTCTACATTTGCTTACTCTCTTGATAGAAGTGTTGACTTTTATTTAGCACATAACTAATATCAAAGAGAAAGTAAATGAATATATTTAAGCAACCACCTGTAGTAATCTCTTGTTAACATGCCATTATCTGTTTTCAGTCTACTAGATTATAGCAGAGCAATGTCACTTTTGGTTCCTGATATTTTTATGTTTAGATGAAAATAATGTATTTTTGGTTTCCATAAAAATTCTCAGTGAGAGGACATGAATTAAAACCACCACAATTCACTTATCAGACAAAGTTTTAAATTTGCTTTAATTTCCTTTACACTATGCCTTTTAGAATTCCCAAATGGCATCTGAATACATATGAGCTATATTAGTATAGAAATGTGAGTTAACTTTCTATGTAACAGTTGCAACTGCTAAAATAATTTACTGAAAGTAAACTAACACATATTAAATACTTTTATCATTTGAATGTAGCTAATAACCATTTTGGTCATACATCCTTATCTCAGTGTGTTCTGTCTAGTGTAAGTATCTTCAAAACATGTGAAAGTTGTTTCCTCTTATGAAGCCCCCCACCCCCATGGCCTGGTATCTGTTTGAACAATCCTCTTGGCCTTCTATTTTCTTCTGGACAGTCAGATCCACAAGTAGATGGTAGTTCTGATGAAAAAAAAACAAAACTTCTACTTATTTAAAAAATTAAACCTTATTTTAAAGTCTCCAGGAATTCCGACTCCACAGTATATTTTCACAGATGATTCTTTTTTCCAGCTGAAATTAAGATGACTAAATTATATTGCAGTATTATAATTTATGCAGTATATGTGTAAATAAGAGCAAAGAGAAAGACTTTAAGAAAAATTTTAAAACTATGAATTCTTTTATGAAGAGATGTTCCTACTGAATTTTGGGAAAGTCAAATGCATGTTGTATAAAATTAATAAATCTGTAAAATTTACTAGAATTCCCTCTCCTTGTATCCCTTTAAGTGGTTTTAGCAAATGGCACCAGTGCAGTATTTCAAAAACAGTAATTCATTGCATGCCCATTCTTCCTTTTACTGCAGAGTAGATTATATTTAAAGTCAAGATTAATGGACAGATTTTGATGTTGAAGCCCAGTGTCCTAGCCTATCATTCCCTGGGGACATATAGTGCATTAGTTTAAGCCAATATACTGCTTATCAGAGATTCTATGACACTGTTTGAAATGACAGTTTGCTGGACTTTGTTACTACTTGGCTATGATAATAAAATCACTTTTTTTTGTATTCCCAATAATTATGGCATTTAAACAAATTCTTAATTAAATTAGTGCACATTTAAGTAGAGATAACACTTAAGTAATTGTACACTGTAAAATCTCACTTTGGGGGTTTGGGGTTTTTTGTGATTTTCTTTTCACTCCTCTCACAGGGTCCAAGTTTAGTATAAAACTGAAACTCATACACTCAGCTCCTCTTAATTTCATGTACTGACTTTTTTATTCCCAAACAACAAGATTATATTGGTAGTATCCTCTAGTGTTTTTTAAGCTCACGCTAATCCTAGATGATTCTGAAGGAGTTCTCTGTTCAGTATGAAAGTTGCATCAGTACCAAATTACTGAACTGTTGTCAAGTAGATGTTATCAAGAATGACTGCCAATTTTATACTTACCTGGAAGGGAAGATATATGAGCAAAAATGGGTACAATTTTTTTTTATTTCAGTAAATTTGAAATCCAGACAACTTAGTTTTTCCTTTAAATATTTTTACTTCATACAGTTCTGATAATCGTGTCATAGCATTTTGGAAACTGCCAGTGATTATTAGATTATTAAATGAGGAAGGATTTCAGAGAATTTAGGTAGGTTTAAATTTTTAAGCCTGTTTACTTAATGCTAATATTTTTTAATATATTTACATGAACTTTGGTAGAAATGGGCTTATCCACTATTTTAATGTTTTCATTTAGTAATTGACTGATTTATGAACAATTATATATAGGGCAAATTTTATTCAACTCCAGCATTCAGTAATAGGGCTATCCTCACACTGCCTTAGCACCTGTCATGGATTTGGAGTCATCTGGCAGCCCATGGGACTTAGATAAAGAAGTACCAGGTGTCCTGCCTGTCTCCTAATTGAGACGCAGTGAAAACAATATAGACTTGGCAATATGGTTAAAAGGATGGATTAAAGCCCAGCTTTGTCTGCTCTGACAAATCACAGCTTTTCCTTCATGGTGTACAAGATAGTATCAGCTACTAAAGAATTTCACTAATATAAGGCATCATAAAAATAGACACTTTGTCATAACCTGTTGCAGATTTTCAGAGGAATTTCTAAGATGGTATAATTAAATAACATGCTATTTGTTTAGGAGAATTTTATTTTTACTGTATATGAGCTACACCGCGTGTTTATTGAAGAAATTAGCTACAGTAGGGAAGAAATGGGATATCCCTCCCCTTTGCCACAACATTAATTTCCCAAACATAGCTTTTCAAGGTAAGCAGTGGGGCTTACTTTCATCTTACAAGTGAATAGTGCTATCAGTTCAAAAGATGCTTTAATTAGCCTGTATATTTTGGGGACATAGGCTACCTGGCCCCTGATAATGTTATGCGATCTTGAAATGTATTTGTAAAATATATCTACACACAACTTATATCTCAAATTCCTATTGTTCATCACTCAAGGCTCCATTGTCTCATAATATTTTCAGATATTTCAAGGTCTTTTAAGCTAAAGGGTTAAGTATGGCTTATTATCTCATTTCTATTTTAGAACAAATGAGGATTCTTTATAAATAATTATATTTGTTATTTATTTATTTATTTATTTATTTATTTGATTGAGATGGGGGGAGAGAGAGAGAAGAGGCAGACAGAGGGAATGGGTGTGCCCAGGCCTCCAGCCACTGCAAATGAACTCCAGATGCATGTGCCACCTTGCATATCTGGCTTATATGTGTACTGGGGAATTGAGCCTGGGTCTTTAGGCTTTGCAGACAAGCACCTTAACCACTAAGCCATCTCTCCAGCCTCTTTTTAATTCTTTTTATAAATGATTTTTTTTTTTTTTTTTTTTGGTTTTTCAAGGTAGGGTCTCACACTAGTCCAGGCTGACCTGGAATTCACTATGGAGTCTCAGGGTGTCCTTGAACTCACAGTGATCCTCCTACCTCTGCCTCCCAAGTGCTGGGATTAAAGGTGTGCACCACCACGCCCAGCTAAATGATTTTTTTGTTTTGGTTTGGTTTTTCAAAAAGGACTCACTCTAGCCCAGGCTGACTTGGAAATCACTATGTAGTCTCAGGGTGGCCTCAAACTCACAGCAATCCTCCTATCTCTGCCTCCCAAGTGCTGGAATTAAAGGTATATGTCACCACCCCCGGCATATTTTTATTATAGTTTAATTGACATACAATAAGTGTAATGGAGTGCTACAAATAAACATTTTTCAAAACTTGCCAGTCTTAGAATTTAAACTAATGTTCATTGTCGTGGCCATAATAGGAATAACATGCAGAATTGCATTTTTTTTTCTCCACATAAAACCAAGATCCTTGCAATTCGATATAAAAAGTGTTGTTAACTGAAAGACCAGGTTTCTAGCCCCAACTTGACCCATCAGTACCTTTGTTTATCCAAGCACATTTCTGTACTGTTCCCCAAAGCAGTACTCACTGTTCAGTAAACACTCTTCTGATTTTGCCGAGTTCCCAAACTGTCCTAAGTTATCTCACTAAATGATGCCTGTCTTAGTAGGCATGTCAACATGGCCTTTGAAAAGTCCTAAATACACACTTTGGCATGGGGCCATAATCCTGACAGCCTTGGGAGACTGAGGCAGGAGGATTATGAGTTCTTGGCCAGCCTTTTTTCCAGAATACAATCCTGTCTCCAAATAATAGAGATGGTTCCCAAATTTGTGTGTGATCAGCTTATGATTTTCCACTTTACGTACTTTCTCTATGTGAAAAACAGTATACATTAAGTATAAGCTACACGTTGAATTTTGATTATTTCCTAAACTGGCAAATGCTACTCTCCTACAGTGTTGGGCAGCGCACAGCCAGCCATATAATTACAAAGGTGAACAACTCAAGTCTGTAATGTACCCACCATGCTGCTAAGCTATGATGTTCATTCAGTAAGCTGGTCTATCAAATGCATTTTGTGCTTACATTTTTTAAATTTTGTTATTTATTTATTTATTAGCGAGAATGGGCGTGCTGGGACCTCTAGCCACTGCAAATAAACTCCAGACATTTGCACTACCATGTGTATCTGTAGGTTCTGGGGAGTCAAGCCTAGGTCCTTGGGCTTCACAGGCAAGCACCTTAACTGCTAAACTATCTCTCCAGCCCTGTACTTACATATTTTTGGCTTGCAGTAGATTTACCTGTAGGTAACCATTATAAATTGAAGGTCATCGTCTGAGTTCAATTTTTTAAAGTTGTTTTGTTTTGAGACAGGGTCTTACTCTGTTGCTCAGCTGACCTGGAACTCTTGTGTTTGCTCAGGCTGGCCTCAAACTCAAAGCAGTCCTCCTGCCTCAGTCTCCCAAGTGCTGAGATTATATGTCTGAGCCACCATACCTAGCTAGTTCCTCCATTCTGAAGGACAGAGTGGATTCAGAAATTACATACTGTGGTTAAAAATTATTATAACATCTGTACAACTTTTCTAAAAGAGTCTTCTCTTTCCTAATGATAGCCATTTATACAAATAGAATGAGTTTAAACTCACTGGCTCACACCATTATAAAAAAATTTTAATATTTTTTTATTTATGTATGTATTTATTTATGAGAGAGAACAGGTGGGCACACCAGAGCATCTAGTCACTGCAAATGAACTCTAGATTCATGTGCCATGATGTGCATATGGCTTACGTGGGTACTGGGGAATCGAACCTGGGTCTTTTGCTTTGCCAGCATGTGCCTTAACTGCTAAGCCATCTCTCCAGCCCCAACCCCATTATAAAAGTTATGAAGCAAGCCAGGCGGGGTGGCACATGCCTTTAATCCCAGCACTCGGGAGGCAGAGGTAGGAGGATCGCCATGAGTTTGAGGCCACCCTGAGACTACATAGTGAATTCCAGGTCAGCCTGGGTCAGAGTGAGACCCTACCTCGAAAAAACAAAAAAATAATAATAATAATAAATAAAATAAAATTTATGAAGCAGGCTGTCATAACCAGTGAGGGAAAATGTCTGTTTAAGTGCTGAATTATAATGGTGTGATTATTTTCAACATTTATAGAATTTTTTTCTGTAGCCAGTTATTTTAGTATAAATATTTAGAGCAGCAATTAGTTTTTCTTTCTCTTAATGTTATACCTTACATACTTATAAATTGTGTTTTATTTGCCTTTTCTGTTTTTTTCTTCTTTTTCCTATTTATTCAAAAGGGAGTCAGCAAGATCAAGGGGTGAGGCAGAACCAAACTTGCTCACAAGTACCATAGCTTAAAATTAGCTTTGGTAGCTTATCTCTGTACCCACTTTACACACCCCCAATCACCACCCCCCAAACATCTAGAGAACCTCTTTGGCCCAAGCCTATAATCCAAACACTTGGGAAGTAGAATCAGGAGGATCAGAGGTTGAAGGGTATCCTTAGCTACATACAAAGTTTGTGGCCAGCCTCGGCTTAAACAGATTGGGAGCTAGGAAGACAGATGGGGAGGGGATGCGGAAGGAATGAGAAAGATAGAAAAAGAGGGAGCTTCTGTATCTTCTTTTCAGGGGATGATTCTGGTGGCCCTGTGGTGGTGCTGTGTGCTTTATAGAACAGAAATCCAGCAGTTCTGTTTAGGCTATATTTTCATTGTTCATTTTGTGATCAGACCAATGGGATACTAATGTCAAAGAGGCAGGGACCATCTACTTTTATCTTGTAGTTTCAATACCTAACAAATGACAAACATAGCTTACAAACTGTTGTGAATATTAAACAGTTGGCTTTATCTATACAATTTAAGTAGTACTCAAACTACAGCTACTTAAATTATCACTCAAAGTACAATTTAAGTAGTGCTTTCCAAAAAAAAAAAAAAATCAAGTCAGTAGTCAGTATTTCCAAGTACATTTTTGCTGTGGGAATTCTCTATTTTGCTATGATTAAGGAATCTGTGTGGCAAAGGGAGATGAAATTCTAGTATATTAGAACAGCAGAGAAGTCATAGACATTAGTGTAAATGCTTACTAAGTCAGAAATTTCAAAATGTGTTGAAATCCTTGACTCTGTGCGGTTGAGCATCTATATGAACACTTCATACTGGCCTTTGATGTCTTCCCTGGTGGTCTAGTGGCTAGGATTTGCCACTCTCACTACAGCGTACTGGCCTTTGTTTTAAAAGGGGATGGCCTATTTTTGTTCAGAAACTAGATCATTAAACCTGAACTTAAGTGGAAAATAAATAATGACATAAATCTTGAATATTTTACAATTATAATTTTCAGCACTCCTTTGTGAAAATTACACTTTATGTTCATTCTTTTATATAGTATATATGTACATTCACATGTGCATTTATACAGAAGTTTTCATTTCTGTTAGGTTAATCATTAGTTATATTTGAGTCAAATGAATACTGGAATATACTGTGCATTTTGTTGTGTTGTGTTTTGTTTTTCAAGGTACAGTCTTGCTCTAGTCTAGGCTGACCTGGAATTCACTATGTAGCCTCAGGGTGACCTCAAACTCATAGCAGTCCTCCTACCTCTGCCTCTAGATTGCTGGGATTAAAGGTGTGCACCTCCATACTCAGCTTTTGTGGATTTTTTTATTACAAAACAAAAAGTGTTCCTATTTCTGACAGTAAAAGCAGTTCAAAATTATCAGATTAAGAATGTTGTAGACTGAAGGTTATTTCTTAAGACTAAATCTATCTTTTAATCTGTTCTCCGTATATATTAATAAATTTTAAATACTTGATATTACTTAACCCACAGTATCTTCTCATCATACTGTGTTCTGTCCCCAAGAGATACCAGTTTCTGACATCAAATTTAATCAACTTCCTGTGCATATGTTCCACAAGTAAGAAATCTTACCAACATTGTCATAGAGTTCTGGCACATGAAAATAGAAGTGTGTGTGTGGTTTTTGTTTTTGAGTCAGGGTCTCACTTTGTATTCCAAACTGGCTTGGAACTTAAGGTTCTCCTTCCTCACGTACATGGGAGATTGAAGCAAAAAGACTTTAATTGCAAGGTTAACCTGGACAACATAGATTTCATTGAAGGAAGAAGGAATGGAGGGGGAAAAAGAAGAAGGAGGGAAGAAGGAAGGAAGGAAGAGAAGGAGGGAGGGAGGGAACTGGATAAAGACACCACCTGCTATTTTCAAAGATGTAAACCAAACATCAAAATAAACTATATTCAGCACAGATGTACAAGAACTTTTGGGTTGTAATATTCTTTTTTAATTTTTATTTTATTTATCTGAGAGAGACAGACAGAATGGGTACACCAGCGCCTTAAGCCACTACAAATGAACTCCAGACGCATAGGCCATCTTGTGCATCTGGCTTAACATGGGTCCTAGGGGAATTGAACCTGGTCCTTTGGCTTCACAGGCAAACACCTTAACTGGTAAGCCATTCATTCCTCCAGCCCGGTTGTAATATTCTTTAACCCATTAATGAAATATGAAGCAGGTGTTAGTATTCCATTTAACATACAGATACTCAATGGAAAACAGTTCATACTGATCTTTCCAGGACCCACCTGAAATTGGGCCTGTGTTTCTTAACAGTCTGTCTTGAAATTTAAAATTAAAAGTAATTACATAAAATGTCTAATAATGTTAATATTAATGAAGTTCAGATTAGACTTAAACTGTTTCCTTGTAACAGAACGTGTCTAGTTGCCTTCATTATTTTGAGAATTGTAATATTCCTTCCCTTTTCTGCTTTTGCAAAAAGTAGAGGGAAGGAGGATTAGTGGATAATTATATTGCTGTGATTGCAGCACCTGTGTGTTATTTTTTTCCCCTTTGGCTACTCTGTATTAAAGATTCCTACCAGTGTGTCCCTTACGAAATTTTTAGGTTAATTTTAGCTTGAGTATTTTTAAACTTATAACAAATAACCTTATGAATTCAACTTAGATATCTACTTAAAATTTTTCTTGTGAGTTTTTGTTAGTTTCCCCTCATCTTTTTATCATCTTCCTTAATTTGGTTTTCTATTGCAGTGCCATTGGCAGCACTCTCTTGTAGTAGGAATTCAGCATGAGCTGTCCTCTGGTTGCTAGCCACTGGGTTTGTGGACGCCACTCAATTTATATGTACTAATAACTCTGCCCTAGAGAACTGCTTTTAAGGAATAAAGTATCCAAGCTATTGTGAAGAGATACAGGAATTAACCACTTTTGATGCTGGTACAATTACAATGCTAAGAGCACTCTCTGGAACTTTATAATCATCGCAGTCACAAAAGTGCCTCATTGTGGACCTGGGACTGTGGCAGAAGTACTTAGAGTTGATCAGATCTTCTAATGAGATGTTTTCTGAAGTGAAAAATGGAAAAGTATATGTACTATAGATTTACTTGGTTGGTTTTAACATTTGTTTAATTGGACTATGTCAAACTTGGAAAATTATAAAGACTATTTAGCTTTTAGAAGGTGAGTTACTTTAAAGTTACTTTCAAGGCTTTCTGAAGTTAACCTATTAAAAAGGAAACTTCAGGTGTTAGTCTATGCTAATACATGATGAGTGCTACAGTTTTTTTCACTAAAAATCAGTCATTTCCTAGCACTTGGGAGGCAGAAGTAGAAGGATCTCTGTGAGTTCAAGGCCACCCTGAGACTGCATAGTGAATTCCAGGTCAGCCTGGGTGAGAGCAAGACTACCTCAAAAAATAAAAAAATAAAATAAAATAAAAATTAATCATTAATGGCTGTTTTCTTTTACTCTTTCTTGCAAACTTAAACTAAAAATTTGCTTCAGGAAGTCTTGTTTATGTCAATGAAAATGAATCTTATTAGTTAAATACATTGTGTGCTTACATAATTTTTACATAAAATGAAGATGTTATATATCTGGAAAAATTGGTTTTGTGCAGCTGTGTATTGGGGTATAGCAAAATTGATTATTCTTCAAAAATTGTTTAATTTAGTTAATTGTTTTCTTACTTTGATAAATTTACTACAGTTACTACATCCTCCCTGTTTTACAAATATTAACATTTGCTTTTTCTGCCTAGTTTTATGTAAACTCTAAATATAATAAGATAAAGTAAAATATTTCATTTATAGGCCCACTGAAAGTAGAGCATTTTCAAAGCAGGTAGGTGTCTCCACCCTACTTTTCATGAAGCGTTTTACCCATTCAAGCAGACTTTTAAAAACAGCTTGTTTTGATAGCAGACTGTTCTCCTGTGGGCCTTCAGCCTTTGCTTCCTGGCAGCACCTTTGGTGCGAAAAGAGAGTGATCAATTGGGAGACTATCAGTGCCAGCATGCATAGAGTGATAAGTTAACACACCACTGGGAATTTCTAGGGCCCACCAAGATACTTCACTTCTAATGTGCTAACAAGCTCATTTTTCTACCTCTTGCCTCTTCAGTTATTTTTTTTTCTCAGAAGAGCTTAGAAGTTGAGTGCATCAGGCATAATGAAAAGCTCTGTAGGAGGGAGAAGCAATAACCCCATTTTTCCCTTTTCAGCCAAATAGAAAATTAGTTTCTGGTAATACACAAAGGCCAGTATTTTTTGTACAAGGGGCACTGCTGTGAATCAAAGGACTCTATTAACTGCAGAAAATTCGGCAGCTGTGAATCTCCCCCAATGAAAAAAGTACTTTCCAACAAGTTGTGAGATATGTGGTATTATTTAGATTGAACCATCAGTTTCATCCTCTCCCATTTATAACCATATACCTTCCTTAAAAGTGCTCTATATTACTTTTCTATGTTAAATTGGACTAAAAAATTCTGTTATCCTTCCATAAAATCCTTCCTTACCACAACTCATTGTAATATAGCATCTTGTCCTGTTGCTACCCATGTCAGAAGTAATTCTTTTGAAGTTCAACCACAGTGTACAGAATTGAAAGTAATGAATTGTAAGGAGTCAGAATTCTGGTTATTTCAGTTTTGATGCATAAAATAGATTGCAATACAAAAATATAATGCACAGGCCATTAAAGGGAAAAAACATATTCTCAAAGTCAAGTGTATCATGAATGTGCAGAGTCTTACCTCTGATTTGTAGGCTTTTTGCCACTTCTTAATAAACTTTTGTAAATGTAACTGGCCATGGTGTCTCCCATTGAATTATCATTTTAAATTAGGTTCCAAATTATTTTTCCTAATCTGAGTTATAGACTTTATCTATAATTTCTTGAACTGTGTAATCATAATTTTACAAAATGGAGAATAAGAAATTCTAAGAAGGAAATACTAAGATGACTTTTAGAAAAAAATCCAATGGAAAAAGATGAACCAATAGGCAATTTTCACTATCCCTATTTAAATGTCTTATGTATATTTTTTAGTGTCTTTATTGAATTGTTAACATAGCATATTGAGTACAACAGGAAAACTTTTAAAACTTGTAGAAGAAAGACTGGGTGATTTCTCAGTTCAGGAGCAGTACGACATGAAGTCAGCATGCCAGTTTCTCCTGATAATTGTATGTTGCTGCCTGCTGCTCTACATTTTGACAGCCATTTCCATAGTTGCTTTCGTGAACAACAGAAATATTCTCTCTCTTTCTCGCCCTTTCTGTGCTAACAGCACAATCAGACCTGCTGAAACAGGAAGCCTGGAGTGGGTTGTTCAAAGGTAACAACACTTCAAGGTACTGGTTGCTTGTCAATAATATCAGAGAAGAAAATGTGGTGAAAGGAAGTACAGTATTTTTCTGTCAGTGTCAGTGCCCTGTAGATGCTTTGTTGGTCAGTTCTTAGGAATCCTGTGGACTCTTTGCAAATATTCCTGCTTGTTTCAATGTTATAATTGACTAGGTCTTTTTTCCTGACACATATTCAGCGATGCATTTATCTTAACTGCATGGAGTTATTCGAGAATTATAACAACAGTAGTCTGCCATTCAAAATGAGAACAATTGTTGAGAAAATACAGGGATTTTAGAAAACGAAGATATGTAGGAATTTTTCACAATATGTCCTACAAATGAAAAATACAGAATTTTGGACATAGTATTTTAAGCAATAGTATAATATTTATTACATGGCTTTTGAGAGTAAGTCTGAAGATCAGAGCTGGTTAACAGGATAAGAACAGTCTGGGCTGACCTGCTCACAGTTTAATCCTTTCTTAAACTGTTCTAATAACAGTTTAGTATTATAATCATTTTTAATAAACATCTCCCTGTTAAGCTATCTGTATAATGATTTGAGAAATGAACTTCTATTAAGAAATGTATTTTTACACTTTATTAAAAAGACATGCTTTTAGCCATATGTGACAATAGTGAATGATGTATTAAGTAGTAAGGATTAGTAAGCACCTTAGTCCTTTTTTATGAGGTCCATTCCTTCCAGTGGTTAAGTTCCCCCTTAACAGAAGGAAACCAGCTATGAGGAGAGAGCACGGTACCTGCAGACAATTGTCCAGCACCACTTAGAACCAACGACATTTGAAGATTTTGCAGCACAGGTTTTCGCTCCAGCTCCCTGTCATCATTTGCCTTCTGATGCAGGTAAGATTAAAAGCAAGCAGTGGTTACTCATCACTAGAACCTGAAATGCAATACCCTTTTGTTTTAAAATCCTAGTTGAATAAAATTCTAATCACTGAAATATATTTTTCATCACTATATGAATTTGGTCTGTAAATTTGATGTGTATTTTCTTTTATCTAAATATGTGGTTCCTTAAAAATGTAATAATCTTAAAAGTACATGTACCACATTTTATTTGAGCTCATAGTCAATAATTCTGTATTTCATGGATCATTCTAAAGTATCTGGAGTAAGGAACACAAGTTGGGCATGTTCTCTCAACTTTAGAGGATCAAATTTTATGGCCAACAATATTACCTCATCATCTCTAATTTTACAAATAAAGCTAAACTGTTCTAGATTTAGTTCTTAATATATCAAATTATGTTATAATGAAGACTGTTAAGAGGGTACTGCATTAATAAAATTAACTAATTTTAAAGAAATCAGTAAAAAACAAAAATAAATGACTCGTGGCCTTCCTTTTCTGTAATATCTTGCACTCCTTATGATTGTTTCATTTATTTTATTTTCCCTCTTTAGATCATTAAATATCAGTTCTGTTTATCTGAAGGTAAGACAAAGTGTCAACTAGAACATCCTCTGTTCTTCTCCCATCTCCTTTCTTCAGAACAAGCAAGCTCTTCACTTGTAACCCAGACAGTAAACAAACTTAACACTGCCCTGGTTCATACTAAACATTTCAAAAATTATAACTAGATTTTTTCCCAAAATTATACTAACTACCTGGGTCTGCATGAAACACTAACATGGTTTGGGGATTAAAATAACTAATAGTAGGGACTTGAATGGAGCTAGTGAAACTTTGTTATATTGACCATTTTGTTTGTTTCTCAGCATGAAAACATAGTGCTATGGAACTGAAGTGTTGTGTCTGATATTTTTTTAATGCACTGGATTGTTACTAGATATCTTAATTCTCTGTGTGCCTTGTATTGTACTAGGCACCTGAAATACAAAGTGTTGTGATGGTGTCCAAGGCAAGCAGGAAAGGAGAGTACAGTAGGACCTTCATCATAGTAAACTAAGTTTTCTTTATATCAAATAAGTTTCATAAGCCCAGTGTTCATTTTTAACCTAATCTATTTGAGAAAAAAAATATTTCGTAATTCTCAACTAGGGTTTCAATAATGGAAAATAATAGAATGAAAACTTCCTTTACTGTTATATCATTACTTTGTCATCAGAAAAATACCAAAAAACATAGATCCCTTTCAACTAATATAAAAGATGTAGCAAAGAGAAAATCATGTAATGGGAGGTTCAGTCTTTTGAAAAAAAAAAAGATTAAAAGATTCCCTTTAATAGATTGGCACTATCTAAAACTAGACTGGTATTAAGTGTAAAATAAGGTATTAAAGGTAAATTAATAAATAACAAAACGGAAACTCCTTAAGCATACCTGGCACTGTCATTGTTTAACAGTACAGACTATCCAGTAAGAATAGCACACAGTATTAGAGTAGATATGAGTAACATTTTGTGGATTTTGTAGCCAAGCCACAAATTTCACAACTGAAAAATACTGATAGATCACATTTGGACTAGCATTTCTTTTCTCTTGTAAAGGCTATTTAGTTTTCATGTTGTAGCCATCTACCAGTTGCAGTCTTTCCTATTTGTCATCTTAATATCCTTTCCATATCTTGCATATTATCTTGTATATGTTGCCAGGGATGCTGTATGGGAAGTAAGTGGTATTCTAATCCCTAAGACACCAAACAGTGAATGTTATGGCAGCTAGCCGAGGCTCGGTTGGCTTCATTTGTAATGTATCAGTGTTCTTATTAACTTATTCTGAAAGTTATTAAAGTAGGACATGATTATCTAAATAGTAAAACAAAGTGGGGACTTCAACATGAGCCTAATATTATACTGTAACATTTTTCAGTTTGTTCTTAAACTGTCTACCTTTAAGAACCATTAGAGACATGCACCCTTAATTTTCAAAAGAGTGTTTTTACCTATAAATAACTTATGGTGCCATTACTGAATACACTTCTATAGGCATTAATAGTTGTGGCTGAATTTTCTATCAGAATGGTACTCAGTTTAAATACAATAAAATTAAAACTAAATATGCACCACAGTGCCAAAACATAACATCTGAAACATAATTTTTGTCTTCAGTTTACTTCATAGCCTCATTTTTCTGTCATATTTCACCCCATCCATGCAGAGCTATCTTTAAGGCTTGAAGTCAAACTGGGAGTATAAACTAAGCCCTGCAATAGCAATTTGTATCTGATTTCTAGTTGACAAAACTGATGTAATAGTATGGGACTTATTGGATTTGGATTTTGTTTTGAGACAGAAGTCTCAAAAATGTAGCCCAGGCTAGCCCTGAACCTGCAACCCTCCTACATCTGCCTCCTGAATGTTGGGATTATAGACATGTACCACCACATATAGCTAGGTTCATTTTTCAGTTTTTTAATATACAGTTTGTTTGCCCCATTGAGAAAATGGATTAATTGCAATTGGGAATCAACTTTAGATGCCCTATGTATAAAGTAATATTAATGCTAATAATCATTTGAAATTAAATTTTGAAGAGATGCCACTATGATTACATTCTTCCTAGGCAACCCTACTACATATTTAGACTCAGTGCAATAGTATAGAAAATTATTTTCGTGATGAATTGCTCAGTGGTAGAGTGATGTTTAGCAAGCTCAGAGCTGAAGGTGAATTCAGTCCCTAATATTATAAAACTGTGTGTGTGTCTGTATGTGTGTGTCTGTGTGTTTACAATTTGGATCAAGAGGATCTAAAACTTAGTTCCTGGTTAACAGTAATGTACTAGCATTGATGACATTTAAGTCCAAAAAGATTTTTTAATACAACTCAAATAGATGTGAAAGATTTTGGTGTACCATAATTGATCCATAAATTGCATAACTGTATTTTCTCAAAATGTACTGTCTGTGGCACTAGACTGATACTTAAGGGAAATTATTTTTATCCCTAAGGTCATTGAGGGAAATATTGTGATGTCACACTTTGTTGATCTTCCTTAACTGCATTAAAATATTATTAGATTTTTCTTGTACTTTATTTTTTCTAAAAAAAATTACAGGAAAATTGTTTTGCCTTAATCAGGCATGTATATGGAAAAAAGCAACAAAACTTTGATATATACAGCACCTTTTTTAAAACTGTAAACACTAAAATGAAATCACCCCTCTTCCTAGCTAGATACAGTAGTAGTTCAAAAATGTTCATATTTTTCCTAATGTTGCTTTGTTTTTCATTTTCCTGTTTTTTTATTAAAATTATATCTGTTGCTCTGAAAGAGCCTTTTATTCTTTTTGTTATTTTTATTTTTTTGTTATTTTTATTTATTTATTTGAGAGTGACAGACAGAAAGAGGCAGGTAGAGAGAGGGAGAGAGAATGGGTGCACCAGGGCCTCCAGCCACTGCAAACAAACTCCAGACACGTGCGCCCCCTTGTGCATCTGGCTAACATGGGTTCTGGGGAGTCGAGCCTCGAACTGGGGTCCTTAGGCTTCACAGGCAAGTGCTTAACCACTAAGCCATCCCTCCAGCCCCATTTTCCTGTTTTTTTATAATAAAAAATTATAAAATACCACTAAGAAGCAGAATCCTATTTTGCTGAAAGTGTACAATAAACATATTTTGGTTTGTCTTTCTCAGTTTCAGCATTCACAATCATAACTCTTCTAGTATTGTATGTTTTTTACTGTATCAACCATAAATATTTTTGAATTCTTATAGTGTAATAAACAGAATTACTTGTAATATTCTATTATTCTAACAGAGCTAGAGCCTTCCTTTTAGTTATTTTTAATATTATATTTTTTTAATATATTTATTTCACAGAGAAACAGGAAGAGAGAGAAAACAAGAGAGAGAGAGAGGGAGATAATGGGCCTCCAGCCACTGCAAATGAACTCCAGATTCGTGCGCCCCCTTGTGCATCTGGCTAATGGGGGTCCTGGGGAGTCGAACCTGGGTCCTTTGGCTTTGCAGGCAAACGCTTCAACTGCTAAGCCATCCCTCCAGCCCGCTTTTAGTTATTTTTCAGCAGATTAAAGTTTTAGTTTTGTAACAATTAGGAAACTTGAATCATATTTAGTTTTTTATAAATGTATATGCATATGTATGCATGACTATGCACATATACATATACCTATATATACAAGTACTATTTAAAACTATTTTATTTATTTGCAAACAGAGATTCTGGGGGCGGAGGGGGCAGGCCCACAACAGGGCCTCCAGCTGCTGTAAACAGACTCCTCATGCATGTGCCACTTTGTGCATCTGGCTTACATGGGTCCTGGGGAATGGAACCAGGTTATTTGGCTTTGCAGGCAGGTGCCTTAACCACTGTGCTATCTCTCCAGCTCTACAGTACTTTTTATATTACCTTTACAAAATGTCTAGCTATCTATTTAAATGAATATTATAAAAATGATTCAACTATTTTAGATGCCATCAAAATTAGAAATATACTTGGAAAACCTAGAATAACATCTACCTTCATTCTAACCTCAGACTTGTTATTAATTCACAAAATCAATATAACTATATATAGGTAAGTTAGAATTTATGACTCAGATCTATCTTTCTGGATCTTTTAGTAGAATGAATCATCAAATGTAGCCATTGCTTTAGGTAATTTTTTTTTAAAGTTATTTTAAACTTTTGTCCCTTCCCAAGTATTAAAGTGATATGAAAGAAAATACTCAACCCCCCTTAGAAGACAGTTATTTGGTAAATATACTAAATAGTATTCACAAATGCTAATAGGAAAAATTGTTCCCTTCAATATATAGCATAAGTTTATAGATTAAGATTCCTGCTCAAACTTGTCAGTAGATTAGTTTGAAATGATAGGCAGTCAAATATATTCTGGTACCTTGAACTTGGAAATTTGGATTTTATGTTACTGACTAATAGAAATATAAAATAACATAATTGGTAATAATAATTACTAGATTTAGTTTCTACTTAGAGTATTCATTTTCATACAGAGTATTTATTCTTAAAAAATAATTGAGCAGTTGCTGAGCCAGACACAGCTCCTTCTATTTGGTCTTCCTGGCAGTTTAGACAATTTTTTTAAAAATGAGAGAAACTTTACCCAAATTACCTCACATGTGATGATGCTAATAACCCAACCTAAGCCTGTCTGGCTTCAGAGCACATTATATAGATGTTTTGCCTTTTACTATACCTACAGAAATAGTGGTTCTTGAATGTCTTATAGTTGCCTGGTTAATCTGTCTTCCTCCTCTTCTTGCTATTGATAGAAGATGACAGGAGAGATTACCTGGTACCTGTCAAGATTACAACTTAGAAATTGTTACAGATTTTTATGGCCCAACTTTTCCTACTCATTGAAAATTCTTTTAAAAAAAAAAAAAAAAGCAGCTTTTGGGCTGAGGAGATGGCTTAGTGGATAAAGCATTTGCCATGCAAATGTGAGGACCTGAGTTCAGATCCAGAGACCAACATTAAAAACACCAGAAGCTACCCAGGCATGATGGCACGCGCCTTTACTTTCAACACTAAGGCAGAGGTAGGAGGGTCACCATGAGTTCAAGGCCAGCCTGGAACTACAGAGTCAATTCCAAGTCAGCCTGGGCTAGAGTGAAACCCTCCCTCGAACAAAATAATTTTTTTTTAATTTAAAAAAAGCCAGAAGCTATGGCAGGCTGATGTGGTCTCAGTATGCCTATGGCAAGCTAGAAAACAGAACTAGGAGAATTGAGCAGACCTTGTGGACAAGTTAGTCTGGAAAATACAATCGTGAACAAGAGACTGCCTCAAATGAAGTAGAGGGTGAGGACTGACCTAAAAATTGTCGTCTGACCACACAAGCACCATGGCACATGCACACCTACATTCACACATACACACTAATACACACACACACACACACAAGTAGATTTAAGACTATCAGGGGAGAAATGTGCACTTCGAAACTACACTGATCTGGATTTAAACTGTAGTTCTGCCATTTATATCCACATAGACCCATTATTATATCTACCCCATTTTCTTGCTTAGCCTGATTTTTTCTAAGTTTACAGTAGTTTCTCTTCTGATCACAGTAACAGTAGGTCTTGAATATCTTAAAAGGAAACTACCTGTTTGCCTGTATTTCTGTATTATTCTGTTTTAAAGAATGTGTTGTTTTCTCTATGAGAAATCAGTGCTGTATTTGTGATAGTCCCAATCATTCATCACTCCTTTGAGCATATAAAGCAGTGAGTTCATTTCAGTAACAACCTTGAAGTTCTATTTTATAGCTCTATCCACATAACAGGATAAATCCTTTATCTCCCCAAAATTAACGTAGGCATCTGTTATGTTGTTTACAATTGAATGAAGATATTTAATAGGTGATTAGTTCTAGTTTCTTCCCTTCCTTTCTAATCCTTAGCTGTTCTGATACAGCCCCACCTTTGCTCTTTAGTAGCTCTGTCGTATAGCTACATTTACTTATTGCAAGCCAGATGTTTGTATATGAAGTCATTAATCCTAACCACTTGGCAAGATAACTATTGTCTCCATTTTACATGTAAGAAAATGTCTCAGTGGGCTGGATAGATAGCTCATCAGTTAAAGGCACTTGCTTACAATGCCTGATAGTCCAAGTTCAATTCCCCAGTAGCCAGGTAAAGCCAGATGCAGAAAGTGGTGCATGCATCTGGAGTTTGTTTACAGTAGCAGGAGGCCCTGGTGCACCCATACAGTGTGTGTGTGTGTGTGTGTGTGTCTGTCTGTCTATCTCTCTCTCTCTCCCCCCCCCCTTGTTCTCTCTGTCTTAAATAAATTTTTAATTTAAATTAAGAAAATATTTCAAGTCAACTTGCCCAAGATCAAATAGCTAATAAGGTGAGAGACCTGGAATTTAATCTAGAAGTGCCTAATCCCATATTCTTTCTAACATATTCACATTATCATTTAGTTCCATGTCAATTGAAGTTGCTTTCAAACTAAATATTTTCAAATTTGTGTATACGGGTGCACCAAGGCCTCTCGCCACTGCAAATGGAACACCAGTCACTTGTGCCACTTTTGGGGGTTGGCTTTACATAGGTAGCTAGAGAACTGAACCCTGCTAGCAGGCTTTGCAAGCAGTCACCTCTAACCACTTAGCCCCCAGAGTTACAATATTTTTATTTATTTATTTTTATTTATTTGAGAGCAGCAGACAGAGAGAGAGAGAGAGAATGGGCACTCCAGGGCCTCCAGCCACTGCAAACGAACTCCAGACACATGGGCCCCCTTGTGCATCTGGCTAACGTGGGTCCTGGGGACCTCAAACCGGGGTCCTCAGGCTTCACAGGCAAGCGCTTAACCCCTAAGCCATCTCTCCAGCCCTACAATATTTTTAAAGGCTATTTTTGCCCAATAACTAGTTGGTTTACACTGGTCATGCTTGTCAGCAAATAATACAAATCAAACTACAATGAATTAAAATCCATTAAATCTGTTTTTGTAATGTGTGTAGATCCAGTCATAGTCTTCATGTTATTTATTATAATTTAATGCAGTCAGGATGTAATATAGCAATTTAATATGCTATCAAAATGTAGACAGTGTTAACTGTGTGAGCCCTGTAAAACACCTTACAAGCAAGCATAGCAAGCACCTGTAGGTACTTTCTAAACTTACCCTTGAAGATACAATAATACTAGAAGTAATTTAAGTCAGTATTCTGTATGACTCATATAGTGAAATCAATAGGAAGAACACAGTGTGATAGAAAAATGTAAGTATGACTATATTCTTTTCAATTCTAACTTGAAATCTTCCTGCTGTAAGTTGTTTGTAGAATTTGGTATATTAATTGAGTACATACCCAATATCATTTGCTGAAGTGTGAGTGTGATAACCACTTCACACAGTTAATTCTGACTGTCAGTTGGCGAAAGGGGAATTCACTCTGAAGACAAGAACAACATGGGAGAATGGCTGATTTTGAAGAAAATACATATTTTCTAAATAGGAAAGCAGGATATGCACCCAGACATCTGAAAAGTATAGTATTAAATGTTGTGAGAGGAAAAGATTTTAGGCATGAGTATGGTTAAGGAAGAAAATTTGAAGTGGAAGTGGATAAAACGGTCATGCAATAAATTTGCATGGAAGTTTGCCTCCATAAAGAATTAAATGAGGGGCTGGAGAGATGGCTCAGTGGTTAAAGATGCTTGCTTACCAAGCCTGGCGGCCTGGGTTCTAGTCCCCAGCACCCATGTAAAGCCAGATGCAAAAAGTGGTACAAGCATCTGACATTCATTTGCAGCAACAAGAGACCGTGGAGCACACACAGAACAAATAAATATATTTAAAAAGAATTCAATGAGGGCAATACTCTTTTCAATTTGGCATGCTGTTCTAAAGTAGTGCTTTCCAATAAAGCTTTCTGTGGTGATGGAAATGTTATATATCTGCTCTATCCAGTATACTAGCAACTAAACACAGTGCATGAATATGGCTACTGTATTGGGGAACTACATTTTTAATTATTGAAAATTTAAATGATTTTAATGTGGCTATAGCTCCCTTATTAGACAGTTTATCTCTAGAGATTTTATGACTGGGTAGTAAGATAACATATCATCAGTACAGTGAATAACATAAAAGGTAGATGTTTAGAGAATCTCTCATATACTTTTTTTTCTTCTTTTTTCCTATTTGAACTTGTTTTGTTAGCTGGTAAGTATTACCCTAGAATATGCAAAGTCTTGACCATTGTGAAACATCACCCTAACCCATTGCATGCCTAATTATATTTCATATTAAAAATCTGATTATTCAGCTCCTTGGTTAATACCTGTAAAATGTGCACTGTGTCTCTCATGTCTGTTATCTATCTTCTTTTTGTTCTTTCACTTCTGCTCGCTCGCTACTCCATTTCTTCATTAACAACAAAGAAAGAAATGCAGTGATAGTTCTCTTCCTCCCAAAACCTCCACTAGAAAACATTGGCCATCTCAAGGTAAACAGCCATGGGAAGAGCTCTCATGATGGCCGGGAATAAGCTGCATTGCTGGAAAAGCGTTAGCCACTGCTCCTTACCTTCCTCCTGCCTGCCGTCCATCTGCAGGGCTTCCCTGAATGGGCCACAGGTTCATTCTTCTCTAGATTTTTCCAGTGGGCTCTATTAACCAGTTCAGATCTTTGGGAAGAATAAAATTGGAAAAAAAAATCCTCCTTTATTTTATAGGCGAGACTCATCTTAGAAAGGAAAATGTTGGGCTGGAGAGATGGCTCACTGGTTAAGACACTTGCCTGCAAAGCCTGGCAACCTGAATTCATTTCTCCAGTACCCACATAAAGCCAGACATGCAAAGTGGTTCATGTGTCTGGAGCTCATTTGTGGTAGTGTGCCCATGCTCTCTGTCTCTCTTCTCTCTACCTCTCTCTGCTTGCAAATAAATATCTTTTCAAGTTATTAAAGAAAGAAAGGTAGATGCTGGAGAAGTTACTTTGAGAAGGAAGGCAATTTACATTGATTACATGACAAGATATTTTTTTCTTAGCAATGTGTATTTGTTCCTAAGTATAATTTTAACATATGCCCTTTAAAGATACTTTGAAGTATTTTGCACAGATACATTTGCAAGATACCTTAATAGGCTCTGCACTCCTTATAGAACATTTTTGGGTTTTCTTATAAATATAATTTCAATGTAAGATCAAGTGTTTCATTATAAGGAAGTGAAGGTGTAAATTATTTTTTATTTTATTTTTTAATAAAATATTTTATTTATTTGACAGAGAGAAAGAGAGAATAGGCATTCCAGGAACTCCAGCCACTGCAAACGAACTCCATACACATGTGCCACCTTGTGCATATGGCTTATGTGGGTCCTGGGGAATCAAACCTGGGTCCTTTGGCTTTGCAGGCAAACGCCTTAACCACTAAGCCATATCTCCAGCCTTATTTTTTATTTTTTATTTTATTTATTTGCAAGCACAGAGAGATAGAAGAAAGGGAGACAGATAGAATGGGCGCACCAGATCCTCCAAATGCTGCAAACTTCAGATGCATGTGCCACCGTGCATCTGGCTTTACTTGGGTACTGGGGAATAGAACCCTGGTCATATTAGGCATTGCAGAAAAGCACCTTAACTGCTAAACCATCTCTCCAGACCTATGATATCATTATTTATACCTCAGAAGTGTCAGTGAGGTACTTCATTGGCTAGTAAATATATCCAAGGTCTCCCTACAAAGTAAGGAGAAATACAAATTTTAGTCTTAAACCTGATGTTTTTACTTATTCATTTACAACACACATAAACATTTCAAGTTAAAAGTGGCTTAAGACATACAGAATTTAAATTATTTTCATTCTATATATAGATTTCCTCTTTTTTGTAAAATGTTTTAATTTATTTATTTGCAAGCAGAGAGAGATAGAAGAGACAGAGAAAATGGGCACATCAGGGCCACCAGCCACTGCAAACAAATTCCAGATGCATGCACTTTGTGCATCTGGTTTTATGTAGGTACTGGAAATTGAACCTGGGTCATTAGGTTTTGCAGGCATGTGCCTTAACCACTGGCCCATCTCTCCAGCTCCGATGGCCTCTTTTTTGAGAAGCTTTTCTTTAAAAAAAAAAAAAAACTTTTTTGTTTATTTTTTATTTATTTATTTGAAAGTGACAGAGAGAGAAAGAGGCAGATAGAGAGAGAGAAAAAAGAGAGAGAAAATGGGCACATCAGGGCCTCCAGCCACTGCAAACAAACTCCAGACGTGTGCGCCCCCTTGTGCATCTGGCTAACGTGGGTCCTGGGGAATCGAGCCTCAAACCAGGGTCCTTAGGCTTCACAGGCAAGCGCTTAACAGCTAGGCCATGTCTCCAGCCCAAGAAGAAGCTTTTCTTTTTAATGTCTTACTCATTTGTTCAAAAATTATTTAGGAGCTTCAAATATTTAAGGTTTTTATGGAATTATGTATTGAAGAATCATAATTCATAGAAATCAAGTGTAGAGGTGAAAGACTGATTTGTAAAAGATATAGAAGATTTCCTTATTTAAGTGTGTTTTGCTTATTTTTAAATTCTGTATCTGTGCCCCACATGGTTGCATATGCCTTTAGTCCCAGTACTCAGGAGGCTGAGATAGTAGGAGTACTGTGAGTTCAAGGCCAGCCTGCGCTACAGAGTGAGTTCCAGATTAGCTTTGGCTAGAGTGAGTCACCACCTCAAAGAAATTATTTTTTAAATGAAATTCTGTATCTGCTCATTCGACTGATTATTACTGTCGATTATAACTATGGCAGTTTAAGGTAATAAACACAAAAGTATTTCTTATGTTGAAATTAAGATATTTTAAACGATCAGATTTTCAACTGAGTTTTTTTTTCAAATGAGTTCTCTTCTCTCCCCAGGAGTTTATCTTTTCCTTCTAAAACCCTACTTAAGTACCTAGCATGTATGATGTCTCCTCATTGGGACTTAACTCTGTAGGGTATTGGGTGCTGTTTGCTTCCAGTTTGAGCAATGAAGGCCCTTTGCCAGCCCCTCTGGCCCTAGAGATAGCACTGCCCTTCTTCCCTGCTTCTCATGCTCTTCTCTGCATGCCATGGTGCTTTGGATCCCCATCATGCTGGCCCAAAGATTTTTGCTTCCCACTACATTGTCCAGGGTCCCAGCTCTGGAGGTGATGACTGGCGCTTTCTCAAGTGTGATGACATGAGCGTCTAGATTGGTGGGTTGTAAACTAATCAGCAGGCTGCTGTAGCAAGTAAGTGTGGGTCTTGTTTTTACCTCTAAAGACCTCACTAGAGTTGGGATCCTTGCTCCAGATTAATTGCAGGAAGGTTATTCCTTATGGGCTGAAAAGTGGACAATTAAAATAATGTGCTTGCTCTTTCCTACAGGCTCCTACCCAGAGATTCTACCCAGTGAAGCTCCCTCAGCACCGCAGGTAGATGGGGCTGACTTGGCCTCTCCCATGTCTCCTCGAACTAGTAAAAGCCGCATGTCCATGAAGCTGCGTCGTTCCTCTGGCTCAGCCAATAAATCCTAGGAGATCAGCAGCCAGCAGCCGGCAGTGATCAGCAGTAGCGCCTGTGCACTGATGTAGTGTTAACCATTTCAGGCCTGCATGTCTGCCACAGCATGCATGTTCTTACCTGTACATTTACACTGGACTTGAGAAGTTGTAACTTACTGTTTTAAATTTGGACTGTTTATTAGTTCAGTTCCCCCAACACTCCAAGCTGCCATATTTTGAGGGGTAGAGTTTTATTCTACACTCTTTACCTTACTAGATAATTATGTCTAAGTAGTTATATCTTTAATTACATGATTAATGTTGAGCCAATATATGATTGGACAGATAGTTTCATGTTATTTATTGTGCCTAACTTCATCTTTATGGCTCAATAAATATATATACATATATATTTTTTACAAATGTAAACCTCTTTTTTTGTGGTGCTGGGGATGGAGTCCAGGGTCTTTAGTGTGCTAGGCAAGCACTCTACTATTGAGCTACCCCCAACCCTACAATTTAAGCATTTATAGTTAGAGCAAAAGTTACAGGTCTGTTAATTACACAAGATGTGTACAAATTATTTATGTTACAAAAATAAGACACTCAAATGCCTGTGTAGCATCCTCAGATTCCAACTGAAATTGTTTTAGCATTAACTTTTTCTTCCCAAGGCATGTCTCATTTCTTGGCTGTACAAATGATGACACAACACAAATAAATAACTAGAAAAAAAATCACTGCTGATCTTTGATCTCTGCTTAGCTTCCAGACGGTTTTTAATGCTCTGCTTTGGAAGTGGTAGCACTGTTAAATGCTGTTTCTGTTTTGTGACTGTGGTCCTTTACAGTTGACTGGTAGACCCTGGTATGTCTCTGTACTTTGTTAAGTACTAAAAAGAAGGTGGTAGGAGAAGGGGGGGGGGGAAGCTTTTCGGATACAATGTTTAACTCAAATTATGTATATTATTGAAAAAACAGGGCACATGTCCCAGGAGTCCAAATTAAATGCAATATGGTTAGTACTGAACTTGCAGATGCAGATTAGTACACATTCCACCTCAGAAGTGCTTTCCTGTAGTAGACAAGCTGCTCACTTTTGTTTTGAATGGGAATCTCCTAGGGAAAAGTAGCATAGCATTGATACCAATTGCATGTGTAAATACGTCATACTGGCAAACCACAGAATATAAATTATGTATCTGCATTCATGTAGTATCTGCAGATTTGTATTAGAATAAAAAGATGACATGGTATTTAATAAAACAATTAAAATATTCTTCTCACTTTCTGACCATGATTCGTCTTCTGTTTCAAATATAAAAAGCAGGGCTGTGTGATTAATGGGAAGGTTATCTTAACTAGTTGTGAAAAGACTGTAAATTCCATCCCAGCATGTTTCTCAGAGACCCTACCATAGCATTACAAATGCAGGAAATCTTGCACCTTGATAAATGTTGGCCAGAAACTTCACCCAGTGCATTTGGTTAAAGGAGCCACTTATCTGTCTCATGTTTCACACTGTTTCATGGTATACTTTCAGTAAAAAAAAAACAACTACCTTTTTTTTCTAAACCACTTTTTTAGAGTTCGTGTGCACTTTTTGTGTTTTTGCAAAACCTTAAATCCTATGAAAGTATATTTTTGAAAACCTGGATTAAAAGTCTGGAAACAAGATTAAACAGTGTAGGTTTCTTCCAGCCAAATCGTTCAAGGAAAATCAAACTGAATGTTTCCATGTTTCTAAAGAATTGATAATAGGGAAGAGAATGAACACTTACATGTTTCTAATGGATGGATAATAGGGAACAGCATGGACTGAAAATGGCAACTTGGACAAGTAAAATTAATTAGCACCATTGGTATAATTTTTGTCATCTTCAGATAACCCTCTTGAGTAGTTTTTAAGATAATACTTGAGATCTATTTTCTGTTGCCTTGTTGGGAATGTGTTTCTCGGATTTAGAAACAGTTCATACTCTTTCCATAGCGTCAGCCTGCAACTAGACCTCAAAGGCCAATTCCCCATTGCATTCCTGCACCATTGTATTCATTTGAAAACTATGATATTCCTGCCTTTGATTCTGTCTAAATGGATCATTAAGATCCTAAGTAATACTGGCATTGGAAAGATAAGAACAGACTTTTTAAATCTGCTGTGTTCAACCACTTCTTATGACAAACAGAACCCAACAAGGGACCATATCTGTACATTTATTTGGTGGTAATCATCTTACAGGCTCAGCTGTTTGTGAGGCAGAGCTCTGTGAAGATCCCAAACACTGGCTGTTAAAGAACAAATACAGAATGTACAATGAATATGGTTTACAAAAGAAATTTGAAAGTTGCTCCTGAAAAAAACAAGAATAGAATATTGTTCATTCAGTTCTATAGTGTTTTATAGGTATTAACATCTTCCTGAACTTGAACAATTTCATATATACAGCATGAGATTTACAGCATAAGCATTAAATAAAGTGAATATAAGTTATACTTCAGGAAATGAGGTTCATATTTCCAAAGAGCTATGTGGAGGCAAACGGAAAGTAGCTCTTCCTGAATGCTGCACACAGAATAACTGGAGAACTCAGAGGGCATAGCCACTCCTTCCCAGTAAGTAGTGTCCTCCCACCTCCAAGATCTGATTTTAAAATCCACTGTTACATAAAGTTGAGAAAAGTTACAGGGAGATTCTCATACCACCACACCCCAAAGCAGCAAACATCCTCTTAAATTTCCTGCCTATGAACACAGGTCTTGAATCTCCTCCCTCCCCCTACCCCATAAGTTTGGCACCAGTCACGTAACTTTTAATTCACAGAATATACAAGGCAAGAAATCTGACCCTACTGAGGCAGAAAGTACGTAAGTGCCTGTGATGGCAAGAGAGAGAAACCTTGGTAACTACCACTTTGGGTAGAACCAGTTGTAGACGTTGAGACATGCACGCGTTCACTGCGACTTTCCATAGGAATTACAAATCATATAGGATTCATTAGGGACTCCAGAGTTTTGAGGGGGAAATCCTATCTTAAGTGGGGCAACTGAGAAAGACAATGCTGACAGTCTTGGAGTCGTGAATGTTTATACCATTTACATACCTGCTCTAGAGAAGGGGTTTACATCTCGCTGTCTGCTCCCCTGGCGGAACTTTGCTGGGGGAAGTTTTAGGAGGAATTTCGCTTGGGAAGGAAAGAACGTAAACCTGCAAGCTGTACAAAGTACTACAGAAATTTCCATGATCTGTTTTTGCCCAGGCCAACCTCGACAGCTTCCTGGCCTCAGCCCTTAGCAGCCAGGCCGAAGCGGCATCTGCAGCAGCAGCACTTGCCGGCTTTCTGAGGGGTGGCACTTATTGATGTGTCGGGTCAGCCCTGGGGAGCTGAAAAAGGTAGACGGGCAGTGCTTGCACGAGAAAATCTGCTGAGCACTTGCATCAGATGCCCCTCCGGGGCCTGGCACTTCCGAAGGAGCCCCCGCCAAGGCGGGCAGTAGCAGCTCCTCGCGAACGGCGTGCCACAGCCGGTGCTTCTCCCGGATATCCGCGGACGGGAAATGCGCCCCACATAGCGGGCAGGCGAAGGCCAGCGGGGCCGCGCGCTCCGAGCCGAAGCCGGGGGCTAGCGCGCGAGCTGAGCCCGCTTCGTGAGTGCCCAGGTGCTTCCGCAGGTAGGCTTGGCGACGGAACTTTTTGTGGCAGTATGGGCACACAAAGATCTCGGACGCCCCAGCACCTGTGGCACTGCCTGGCCCAGGCACCCGGCATCCCAACACCACCTCGGGGTAGGGGGCCGGTGGTCGCGGAGGCTCGGGGTGCGCGAGCCCTTGAAGCTGGTGGCGCGGGGCGCTGTCCCGGTGCTGATCCTCCGCGGAGCTGTCCCGGGCCCGCGGGTGCTGATCCGCAGTCCGCTCTGCCCGGCTGTTCTCCTTCCCCTCGGCCAGGAAGGCGGCGATGGGCCGGGGGTCCGAGGCGGAAGCAGACGACGGGGGAGGCTGCTTCCCGTCCGCGGCAGCGGCAGAGCCCGAGGAGGCGGCGGCGGCGCTCGGAGCCGCGGGACGCGGCTTGTGCCAGCGACGATGGGAGGCGAGGTTGGCCGGGCAGCTGAAGACCTTGTCGCACTCGGGACAGCGGTATTCGACCCGCACGATGCGGGAGCAGCGGTGCTGGGCCAGGGCGAAGGGGTCTGCGTACTGCTCCTTGCACAGCTGGCAGATGAACTCCCCCAGCGGAGTACGGCTGGCCCCCGGGACCCGGGACGGCGCCCCGGGCTCCTCCTCCTTGATCTTCAGGCCTAGGACCGGGGACGTGGTCACCTCATCGGCAAAGCTCAACTTCCTCATGGCCTTGGGCTTCTTGAGCCCCGCGGCCGCGGGTCCAGACGCGCACCCCGGAGGCGGCTTGGCGCGGCGCTCGGCGGCCCGCTTGAGGCCGTGCAGGGTGGCCGAGAGCGGCGCGGGCTCCAGGTGCAGCGCGGGCTCGGGCAGCGGCGCCCGGAACGGCAGCAGGAACTGTTCCCCCGAGGTCGCGGCGGCTGCCGGCGCCACGGAGCAGGAGAAAGTGGCCAGGGCGGCGGCACCCCCGGGGAAGGACTCGGCGGAGACCGGCGAGCTGAGGCAGCGCTCCAGGAACGCCTGGCGCAGCTCCGTGCCCGCCGGCTTGGCAGGGCTGGGCCCGGGACCCTCCGTGTCACCGGCCCGCCATGCGGCGCTTTCCCGGCCGCCCGCCCCCAGGCTCAGCCCCAGCCTCCCGACAGGGCGACCCCGACGGTTCCTGGGCCGCCGGCGCCGTCATCCGCCCCTCGCCCGGATCCTCGTGGTCTGGGGGCGCTGCCCGCTCGGCCCGGGGCGGGGGGGACGCCGGGAGCCTCGGCGGAGACCGGCGGCGCCTCCTGAGGACCCGGCCCGGGGCAGAGGCGCTCGGCGAGGCGCGCTCGGTAGGAACCGCCCGGGCGCTTAGTTCGCTTCACCAGGAAGCCCCGCGGCATGGTGCAGTTAGCCGTGCCCGGGCGCCTCGGGGGTCGAGGGGCAGCGCGCGGGCGAGCCCCGGAGCTCACCGCTGGGCCTGGGCGGGCATGCCCCGGGCTGCCTTTATAGCTGAGACGCCGGGGCTGCGGGGCCGGCCCCTCGGGCGGCCGGGGCCAATCCCGAGTGGGAGCGGGTCCCGGGGCGGGGCTTGCGTCCGGCGGGGCGCACGGGCGGCGAGCGCGTCCCTGCCGGCCGGACCGCGCCCTCGGGGGGCGCCCCACGCGGGCCGGGGCCGAGGGGAGGTGCGCCGGGGAGGGGACGGGGCAGTCCGCGTCGCCGCCTCCGGGGACCGCCGGCAAGCCCCTCTCCCCGGGCCCGCGCGAGGCGCTGCGGAGGACAGCGGCGACGACGTGGGGGTGTCGGGGTGGAGTCCGTCCTGGAACGGGTTAACGTCCTCGGCTCGTATTGAGCGGATGAGAAGCTGCGACGGAGCGGCAGGGCGGCTAAATCCACCGGCCTGTGCCTACACTTGACGGCGGGAGCACGTCTGCCATCCAGTATCGATCGGGCCTGCGCGCGTCGGTGACACTATGAGAATTCATCTGGGAAGAAGGGCTCTCGGGCGGCCGCTCGTGCGTGCCCGCCGGCGCTCAGGACGCCCGCACGGGGTGGGCCCCGCTCCTCCCGGCTGACAAGTGCCCCCTCCCCCCACGGGAAGAGGAGTGGGGAGGGGAAGGGATCTAATTTTCGACTGTCCTCACATAAAGTGGTTTCCCTGTTCACACTTTCCACTTAAGCTACCCAGAGACATGACTTAATGCCTAACTGGCCTGTTTAGCATGGAGGAGATTGAGTGAGAAATGCTGCTGGAATCAGCACTACATCTGCGTCCCTGTACATGACAAGTGATACTTCTGCAAAAGATGTGCTGTAGACCAACCCCAACAGATTTTTCGTCTGCCCCCCTGCTACGAACCCGGCTCTTGGGTTTTTAAGGACTAGAGGAAATTTAAAAGTTTGCAATGCTAGCTGAATAAGGAAATAATGAGGTAAAGTGTCAGGATTCATAATGTAAGGTCAGGAAGGGGAAAGAACTATGTTCAAATCTCCTTACTAAAGCAAATTGGAGGGAAAGATTTAGGGAGGTGTGTTTATGGTTGAATATAAAATAACAAGTCTAATCGTTAAGAAAGCATATACTGTCTTCCCTCTCTGAATAAAGTACTTTTAAACGGAGAACATTATTTGGGGAAGGCTTTGAAATTAATTATATTTTTATTAATCTCTGACTATGCATTATGTATTCTGCTTAGGTGATCTCTACACACACACCACCACACTGTAAAAGGAAATACCTACTCCTTTTACGATAAGTAGATTGAGCAAGAAAGAAAGTAGGTAACTAAACACCTTTGATCCTAAGCTAAGGTAGGAGGATGGCAGTGAGATAGAGTCCAGCCTGGGGCTACAGAGTGATTTCCAGGTCACCCTGAGCTAGACTGAGACTCCATCTCAGAAAAAAAAAATAAACAAAAATGAAAATATATAACTACCAAAAGTCACACAAAACCTAGATTCAACAGAAGTCTGCCTAATTATAAAGCCTAAATTCCAATCTACCAATGACTTCAAACTAAACCTCCCATGCTAATCAATGTCTTAGGATATACACACAATCAAAAAAATATCATGTTTCACAACATGATATTTATCAAAGTATTATGTATTCTCATGTTTAAATACTTGTCATAGAAATCAAGTTGATTTTTGTAACTAATGGATTAAGCCCCATTGTTATGTTGCTTCCTGTTAAATATCATGAAATCATACACAACGGGCCTGACATGGTATAACCAATATTCTATTCTGAATCACTAAAATGTTTGAGCATTTTAATGGTGTTGCTAGAAGTCAGTCTCTCAAGTGGATCATTTCTGACATGCTGATCTAGGTAAGACTTCTAACTCAAATGCTCCTCAATTCTTCCTGTTCTCCCCATGACACAAATAGATCATGTGATGTAGAGAAGTGGATGTAAGGACTTGATTTGATTTCATACTTATTATTTGACAGAGAGAGAGAGAAAGAGAGAATGGGCATACCAGGGCCACCTGCCACTGCAAACAAACTCCAGATGCAAAGGCTACTTTGTGCATCTGGTTTTGTGTGGGTGCCAGGGAATTGAACCCCAGGCCATTAGGCTTTGCAAGCAAGTGCCTTTAACCACTGAGCCATCTCTCCAGCCCAGATGTAAAGATTTTAATCTTCAACATAGCCCACTTTCCAGGGAAACAGTGCTTTATAAGAATGGCTGCTTCCCATTGGATCTAGTAGTTTCACAGCTCTTTCACTTTCTTTTCCCTTCCATAACAACCTCCTGAAATTTGGTAACAGTATATATCAGGAGCGTTAGAAAACCATGCATATTTTTCATCCGCCTCTCTAGAAAGTCACCCAAAATTAAGAGTGAATATTTAGAAGCAAGATGGTTTACCACAGTGTCATTTGTAAGTATAAATAGAAATTACCTTGAGGAAATTGAAGTATAGCTATGTGGTAGATGAATTGATAGCTGTAAAAATTCAATGGCACAGGTAAATATGTATATAATTAAGTAAAAACAGCAGGATGTAAAATTGCCTATATAATAAAGAGCTCAATCATGGAAGGACACTGGAAGCAAATATGTCAAAATATTGTTCTAATGCTCCTCTAGTTAGTAAGAATTTTAATAGTCTTTTGTTATTTGAGGTTTTAAGGTTGTCCTTGTTTAAACACTCAACAATACTCAGATATTACTTGTGATCAAACACACACACACACACACACAACATAAAAGCTGCCTACGCCTTTCCTGACATTAAATGTAGAGACTTGCCCTAGGATGCCCCCATGTCAAATGGAGAGTTGTACAGCTAAAGACGCATTCATGCCCTATCAGAAAAGAGCACTTCCAGGAAGATTCCAAGAGTTCAAAGCTAGAGTAGAGCCAGGCATGGTGGCACACACCTTTAATCCCAGCCCTCGGGAGGCAGAGGAAGGAGGATTGCTGTGAGTTCAAGGCCACCCTGAGACTACGTAGTAAAAGATAGAGTAGAAAGATGTAGAAGGTGGGAAGAACAAGTCCTGAAATGCATATCCCTACTTGGATATAAGCCTAGAGGATTCTTCAAGAGATGAACACTTCTTTCTCTTTCCTTTCTCAAACATTATGATAGAGGGCAGTGCCAAAAAAAAAGAGGGCAGTGCCCAGAAAGAAATTTCTGTTTTACCATCTTTTCTCTTGATACTGACAACAGTTCTCCTGTTAAACACTCAGGAACTTCATCTACTCATTTATACTTTAATTAAAAAAAAAAAACCCTCACACAGTGAATCATCTCTCAAGCTATTTACACTTCAAGCTTTCTAGCTGTGATTATGGAATAAATTATTTTGATTTAAAGTTAGAAATTTGAGGCTGGAGAAACTGGTCAGTAGGTAAAGTTACTTGCTTGTAAAGCCTAATGGTCCAAGTTTAATTCCCCAGTACCCATATAAAGCCAGATACACAAAGTTGTGCATGCATCTGGAGTACATTTGCAGTGGCAGGAGTCCCTGGAGTGCCTATTCTCTGTTTCTTTTTCTCACTCTCAAATAGATAAATAAATATTTTAAAGTTAGAAATTTAAAATTTTGAGGGAAAGGAAATGAAAGTAGAAAGGAGACTACTTTGGGGAATATGGGATGAATATGATCAGCATACATTGCCTATACATGTATGAAAATGTCATAATGAAACCCACCATTTTGAACAAATGCATTAACAAGAGTTCAAAGAGTTGGGCAGTTCTTTTTGAAGAGAGAAGAGATTCCTGCTTGTCCTGAAACCATGGTGTATATAAAACAGACTCAGGTGACTATCATACTTTTTAAATATTGTATTTATTTATTTGAGAGACAGAAAAAGAAAATGGTGAGCCGGGATCCTCCTGCCACTGACTGCAAATGAACTCCAGAAGCACGTGCCATTTTGTGCATCTGCCTTTACCTGGACACTGAAGAATTGAAACCAGGCCATCAGGTTTTGCAAGCAGGTGCCTTTAACTGCTGAGCCATTGCTCCAGTCCTGGCTATCATACCTTTAAAATCACTTGACTATCTGGGAAATTACTTGGGAATGGCTTCATCTCTCCTGTATTCTTCCCCTTTACCTTGACCTAGACATGTTCCTATAAAAGTTTAACACCAAGTGGCAGCTACCAGAGACCTTCCACCCCACAAACCAGAAAGTCACCATGGCTCTCAAATGTATAACTGAACCCTTGATTTGTTTTCCTAAGCTTAATCCCACCTCCACTTCCTGATCTCAGCAGCTAGCACCTTCATTCACTTAGCTGCCGAGGCCCAAACCCAGAATCTTCTGTCTCAAGCTATTTACCCATGATCCAATTCTGACTGGTTCTAACATCAAAGCACTTCCCAAATCTGAGCCCTTCTCAGATTCCTCATCCTTACTCTGTTGGCTTCCATCTTTGCCTGCCCCGGGATAGTCTTTACTTAGCAGCAAGAGAGATTCTGATCATTCCACTCCTTTGCTCAAAACCTTCACATCACTTCCCACCACATTCAGAATGAGACCCAAAGCTCAGGTGGACACCTGTTTGTTATTTCTCTCCACTCCATGCTGGGGATTTAACCTAGCCACTGGTGCGTATAAGGCAAGTGTTCTACCACTAAGCCAAGTCCCTAGCCCCTAGCCATCTTTCCTTGCTCTCTTCCTTATTCAGTCTGTTCTATCCAGTGTTCTCCTTTGTCTCCTCAACAAGTGCAGTTGCACTTTGAGGCTGCCTTCTTCTAGAGTGTTCTTTCATCAAATATGCCATTTCTTGTTCCTTAACTTGGTTCAGGTCTTTACTCAAAGAATGCCATCTCAGAAAGATCTTCTCTAACCATCCTAACTAATATAGTAGCCTTACCATGACTACCCATCATCATTTTCTACCCCTTTACTTGACATGCACACCTGTGTGTGTGTGTGTGTGTGTGTGTGTGTGTGTGTGTGTATTCACCCATACCCAGACCTTCACACATGCATGTATTTATCATTGAGCTACATTTCCAGCCCCTCGGCTCTTTATTTCTACTCAACATTTATCATTATCTGTCACTGTTTTACATATGTTCATTAATATTAATTGTACCTGGCAGCTATAAATATATAGGTATGCTAATTTTCTGCTATCTCCTAGAATGCTAAAAGGTCCATGGTGGCTGGCTCTTTGTGCTCATAGCCCTATACCTGTATCCAGAGCAATGCCAGGCATATGTGTAAATAAACTGGTGTCTAAAATTATGAGATGGCAGATTTAAACGGAAAGCAAGTTTCTTACTGCTGCAGCCTACAGAGCTGAAGCCCACCTGCCTGAACAGAGAGGAAAGAAACAAGGACAGCATTCCAGATACTACACACTTGAGGACCCCGAGAAATGAAATAGGAGGGTCTTCCTTACACTGTACATCTTTGGAAGTCTTTTTCTCCTTTTGTCTGCACCTCAGCCATTTGACCCATGGCTTAGGTCACCCCCTTCCCTTCCTCTGAAGTCACTGTCGATGGGGAAGATAAGCCCCAACTCAAAGCAAGTTTGTAGTATTTTAAACTTTTAAGTACCCAAAATACTTGGAAAGGGGGATCAAAAAGAAGCTACTTAGAAAAATAAGATAGGCGAAAGAAGACTGTATGGAAAACAAAGAATTTCAGGCACAGAGCACAGAGGGTAGGAGCCAAGTTACTGAGAAATTCAATCAAGGAGCTTTAGTGGGATAGTAGTACAGTGTAGTGGCAGGAGCCCAGACCTCACAATGAGGCAGTCTTGAGCTCGATTCCACATGCACTAGTAGCCGTTCAACCTTAAGCAACTTTGCCTTTTCTGTTTCCTCATTATAAAAGAGAATAGTGGGCTTCCGGCCAAGATGGCGACCTCCTAACTGTGCAGCACATCCCTGAGAAAGACGTAGATCCTAAGGAGCGAGCAACCCCATCATACCTCAAAAGGGCCCCGGCTGAAACTAAGAACAATTGGCGAAACAAGCAAAGGTGCTGTTTTCTTGGTGAACCAGGTACCAGCACAAGGGTGAAGGAGATCAACACAGAGAAAAATCAATTCCTACCATGTCAGATATCCAGAGACCCAGAGGCCCCCAACACCTCATCACTGAAGCAGACCAAAAATGAACCCAACATGGCTCAGGGAAATTTTGTGGAAGAGGGGGCGGAAAGAATGTCAGAGCCACATGTTGGGTCATGATATGCAGAGACATTGATCCTACCCATAACTGTGGGCTAACTCCACAATGCATGACCCGTATACCTCAACAAGGAGGGGCCAAGGGGAGGGGGTAGGTCACGGATGAGCCTAACAATGGTACCAAATTGACTGTACTCGCTGAGTACAAAACTAATTAATAAAAAAATTTTAATACCTACTTGAGAATAATTTATATGAATTGCTTCAATGCTGACCATTAGCCAAAGAGAGAAATTGAACATTCTATGTAATGCCTTTTGATATATCCATTCCAACATTCATTTGTGCTACAAAAAGAAGTCTTTCTTATTTACTGATAAAAATCTACTGATTATGAACAAACATATTTAAGAATATGTTAATTTCAGTGTTTATGGATGTTCTTTTATGATTTTAGAAAAATAAGAAACTCAGGAAATCACATAGACAAATTCAAGGATCAATCTAAGGCTGAGCATGTAGCTTAGTGGCAGAGTGCTTGACTAGTATGCACAAAACCCTAAGTCTCCAGTACTGAAAAATAAAATAAAATAAATGAAGTAATCAAATAAAAAAGGCAAGGTTGTTTCTTCCTTCAAAAAAAAAAAAGAGAGAGAGAGAGAATAGTGGGCTGGAGAGATGGCTTACCAGTTAAGGTATTTGCCTGTGAAGCCCAAGGACCCAGATTCAATTTCCTAGAATCCATGTAAGGCAGATGCATATGGTGGCACATGTGTCTGAAGTCCATTTGCAGTAACTACAGGCCCTGGTGCATGCATTATTTCTCTCTCTCTCTCTCTTTCTCTCTCTCTTTCTCTCTCTCTCCTCTCTCTCTCTCCCCCTCCCTCTCAATAAATAAATAAAAATAAGAAGTATGTGCCTTCATGCTTGGTTATTATTAAAAAAAATAGCAACTATCTCACAGGGTAGTTATCTCTTTTATTTTTACTTTATTTTTTAATTTAAAATTTTAAAGGTTATATTCTCTTTTTATTTTATTTTATTTTATTTTTATTTTTTTGGTTTTTCAAGGTAGGGTTTCACTCTAGTTCAAGCTGACCTGGAATTTACTATGTCATCTCAGGGTGGCCTTGAACTCACGGCAATCCTCCTACCTCTGCCTCCTGAGTGCTGGGATTAAAGGCGTGTGCCACTATGCCTGGCGGTTATACTCTTTTTTAATATTTTATTTATTTATTCATTTATTAGAGAGAGAGAAAGAGAGAGAGCAAAGAGGCAGATATATATATATATATAGAGAGAGAGAGAGAGAGAGAGACAGAGAGAGAGAGACAGAGACAGAGAATGGGCATGCCAGGCCCTCTAGCCACTGCAAATGAACTCCAGGTGCATGTGGCACCTTGTGCATCTGATTTATGTGGGTAGTGGGGAATCGAACCTGGGTCCCCAGGATTCATAGGCAAGCGCCTTAATGGCTATGCCATCCCTCCAGCACTAAAGGTTATACTCTTATATCCCTTCTCCCCTGCCTCCATTCCACTGACGGCCCCCCTCGATGGGGTTATTGGTATTCACTGTGGGGTCACGAAGGCCTCAGTCAGTCTCTGTAGGGTAGCCTCAGACTACTCCACCCCCCCCCCTTGTGGCCCTTAAACTCTTTTCACCCCTTCTTCTGCAGTGTTCCCTGAGCCTTGATGGGTGTGTTAGAAATGTGATATAGTGTTGAATTCTCTGTAGCCTCAAAGGTTTGAGTGCCTACAGTGCCTATCACCATCTCCTTGGAACTGGTTTTCAGGCTAGCAGTGATAATGTCTTTGGGAACTATTGTTTAAGTATCTGAGATGAAGGAAAACTATTGACACTAATTGTCACCATAAATATTGTAGAACAGAAGAAGTTTGATACAAAACATCAATGATCTGCATAGCATCTAATATACTTAAAATTCATTTTTTCATATGGTTCATGAAAATTCATCAAATCTGTAAAGGACAGAAGAAGGTAATGTGATGTCCTGGATCATGCCCTGGAGTGGACGTCATTGAGACCTGAGTTTGAATCCTGGCTGTGCTGCTTACTTACTGTGACCCCGGTCTTTCAGACTGGCAGAAAAGCTCTGTAAGTGGGGCAACAATCTGTTGTCTCAATGGCAGAAGAAGCTGGCTCATTTCCATAGATCCAAGCAGAGAGACACTGCCAAACAGCCGGCAAGCAGGAACGCCAGCCAGCACAAGTCACCAGAGCTCCAACTGCTCTCCACACACCTCAGAGCTGGACTCAAGACCCCAGCCCCAAACACATCTTAGGGCTGAGCTCCAAGATCCACTCCAGTAACATGCCTGTTCCCCAGCAGTACCCCTCCCACTCGAGACTCAAGATTCAAGCCTGAGTTCGTGAGACCATACATTTAATCCACTACAGTTTCAGGGCTGGGAACTGAACTGGGGGCCAGATGTTTGTTAGGCAGACACTGTACCACTAAGCTACATCCCCAGGCTTACACTTTGTTCTTAATGAACCCTCACCTTTCCCCATCCTTTTTTTTTTTCTTTTTTTCTTTTTTTTGGGGGGGGTGACTTGGAATTTCAGCCTGGCCTTGAACTCACAGCAATCTCCTACCTCTGCCTCCAGAGTGCTGGGGTTAAAGGCTTGTGCCACTATGCTGGACTTTTTGCCCCTTCTTGCTGGTCTCCTTCTTTCCTCTTTCAAATCTTTGTTTTGGAAAGATAAGTCTAATGGCTATACTGGAGCAAAGTTGTGGGTTGGAGGGGAAGATGTACAGAAATTAAGATGAGATTTGGGACAAGGAGCTCAAGCCAAGTTGAGTTTCACTTGGTCAAGACATGCCTTTTGAAATTGGAATTCATTTCAGGAACTACAAGCAATGAGAAAACCATGAACTTGAACTAGAACACAATTTTCAATAGCATAAGATGTCATCTATGATATTTTAATTTCTTTTGTGCCTAGTCTATGCTAGGTCTTTCCCTTCAGCCACGCTCATAATCCCTGGCACCATCTTTGAACTCTAAGAGAGCTCTCCCATCCTGCAATCAGTGGGCTCACTGTGTAACTTTCCTGTATCACAGACACTTAAGCCTCTGTGGGTGCTGTACGAAGACAGCTTCCAAATATTAGTAGAGATTCTCCTCTAAGAACGCTTACCTTCTTACATCCAGTCTCAAAGACATAAGAATTTTCTGGAACTGGCTTATTGCACATAAATGGCAGGTTTGAATCCTGGCATTGTCATTTACTGAAGAAATTATCTTAGAAAACTCACTTAATCCAAGAGCCATTTTAGACCACTGATGACCTGGCTAGTGGGGGAAGCCTTGTCAATCTTTACATATGTAAATATTTAGACTTAATCAATTCATATGCTTGCAAAGAATGTGCGTTTTTGCAATTGCACATGTCAAGTTATACGTGTGTGTGTGTGTGAGCACATGCACAATGAGCACCCTCTCCCTACTCTTCTATGGTCATTTATGGTTTTTCTCTTTGTTGCCTTCCAACTTTTGTACTGTATATTCTTGAGACTGTCATAGTTTCACAATTAATATTAATTAAAGCAGTATCTGTTTAGCTAATGGAACCTCACCAGTACAAAGTCCCTCTCATTATCTGTAGTAATGCTCTCAGCTGTGAAGTATTTTGTCTGATTTTTTTTATTCTTTGAGACACATCAGCTTTCTTGCAGTTGGTGCTTGCAAAGTATATATCTTCCTTTCAATTTCAACCTTTATGTCTCATCACTATCTTTTCAATATGTCACTTATTTTTTTTAACAAATTAGTCTTTAATGTAACTGGAACATTTAGTGCCTTTTCCTTTGGGTAATTGCTATAACATTTGGAATTAAGTCTGTCATCTTCTAAAAAGCTTTGCAGTTGATCTCTTATTTTTTTCTCTCTTTTGTGTTCTCTGTTAAATTGCTACTTTAATTTTAGATAGTTAATCCCCCTCTTTTTAAAAAATATTTTTACTTATTTGTGAGGTGAGTGAGAGAGAGAGAGAATGAGCACTCAGGAACCTCTTGCTGCTATAAACTCCAGATTCATGTGCCACTTTGTGAATCTGGATTTATGTGAATACTGAGGAATTGAACCCAGACTGGCAGGCTTTGCAAGCAAGTGCCTTTAGCCACTGAGCCATCTCCCCAGCCCAGTAATCCCCCTCTTTACCAGATTAAAACCTTTGCTTATATTCCTTTATTGTTTTTAAAACTACATCATAGGGCTGGAGAGATGGCTCAGCAGTTAAAGAGCTTGCTTGAAACTTTGGCTGGTGGCCTGGATTAGATTCCCCAGTACCCACATAAAGCCAGAGGCACAAAGTGGTGAAAGCATCTAGAGTTCATTTGTAGAGGCAGGAGATCATGGCACACCCATTCTCTCTCTCTCTCTCACACACACACACACACACGCACTCTCTCTCTCATGTGTGCACTCACTTTCTCTCTCTGTTTTCTTACAAAGAAATAATAAAATATTTTTAAATTCCATAATGTTTTAATTAAGCAACATTTTCATCTTTGATAATAAAATGACATTACACTACTTGAACTCCATGTACTCTTTCCTGACTCATGCTATTGTTGTGTATTTTTTAATTTTTGTTATCGTTATTTTAGAACAAGAGAGAAAAAGACAGACAGAATTGGTGTGCTAGGGCCTAAGCTACTGCAATCGAACTCCGGATGCTTGTGCCACCTAATGGGCATGTAAGACCTTGCATTTGCCTCACCTTTGTGCATCTGGCTTACATGGGATATGGAGAATCAAAAATGGGTCCTTAGGCTTCTAGGGCAGGCACCTTAACTGCTAAGCCATCTCTCCAGCCCCTGTGGTGTATTTTTAAGTCTACAAGACAATATTGTTTACACAGTTAATAGTTCTTAGATTTACTCACATGCTTTCTACTTTCTTTTGCTCTTAATTCCTTGGGCCTCAGATTTTCTACATAGAATCATTTTCCTCATACTGGAAATACATCCTGTAAATTTTCCCAAACTATCAGTGCTAGTACCTGAGATGTTATTTTTATCTATTTCAGAATGTTAGTTTGGTTGCTGTTTTCTTCCAGCACAATGAGACAGCACTGCACTATCCCTTGTTTTTTGATATTTACTAGTGAACAGAAAAGTGTTGGTAGCCTGCTCTTTTGAAAGTAATATGTCTATCTCTAGCTACTTTTTATATTTTGGTTTTTCAGTACTAAAACATTAATTTGTGTATTTACGATTTTTGAAAATGAGAAAATATATTTATCACTTTGATATATAGGTTATTTCCCAAATTATTTTTATTAAGCTGAAACTTTGTATGGATACATCAAATGTTGCTACCACCATTCCCCTCCTCCCTGCATCCACTCCACTGAGGGCCCTCCTTGGTGGGATTGCTGGTATTCACCATGGAGTTGTGGGTTATGAGTTGTGAGAGCAGCAGTCAGTCACTGGGGGGGGGGGGGGGTCAGAGGGCAATGCCTCTGGCTATTCCATCCTACCCTTGTGTGTGAGCTGGAACCAAAAATCAGTAGCAGAGGCCCATAAGCTAGGAAAAGGCTATAAGGGAGGGAGGAGAAGGAAGGACTTTAGGGGATGGTATTGTATATATGTAAGTAGAAGAACTGATAACAGGGAGGGGAAAGGCCTAAGCTAGGTCAAGAGAAGAGATTGTATAAAAGAAGGGTGGAGGGAGGGTCAATCAAAATTCAAGATATTCTGAATAAGACATATGAAAATCTACTTTCTTGAATAATGGCAAATCCCAAAGCCATAGATTGTTACTAAAAAATTTTCAGTGCCAGGGATTGGATACCTTCCAGTAAGTTGTTGGCCAGGGAGGTCCCTGTTGCCTCCAAAACATTATAGGCTATTGCTAAGGCCGTTGGTTTCCCATGAGAAAGAGATGGTAAGACCCTATTGCTGAAGACTTCACATGACTGAGTGGCAAAGTCACTGAGAAATCAAGCTGGTGCTGAGCAGAAACCTTCTCCCTGTAGCCCAGCCAAGTGAAAGCTGGAAAAGGCTGCACTGTATGCAGCCATATGGGAGACAGAAGTCATCAGTGGTGAAAACAGTGGACACTGGAAGCCTCAAGTTTGGCCAGACAGGCCAAATGACTGAACAAGTGCAATAGTGACATGTCTGCTCTGGGCAAAATCAACTGCTCTCTAATTGGACTGAAAGCCCACTCTATGGGAAGGGATACATGCCTAGTACTGAAAACCTAATCAAAAGCCTATGGCAAGGGAGGTCATGAGCCATAGGGGTATAAAGCCTGCTCTTGTCTGGATAAATGCATGTATTACTCTCACCAAATTGCCCTGAAAGCACTACACTTAATGTTCATATTCATATATTAATGCTAATCTCACTTCTGGTTAGAGAAGCTTCTCTTTTCAGATGGTGATGACCACTGAGATGAACCAAAAGGCAACATAGTGCTGAGAAGAAGGGATGAAGGAGTGTCCAGCACTGAAACATCTCACACCCTCCAAGGCTCAGGGTCCATTGCAGAAGAGGTGGCGGAAAGAATGTAAGAACCAAAGGAAGGGCACCACTCCTTACATACAACTGTCCAGGCAGAAATTGGCCTTGATATCCAAAACCTCACAGTACCTAGCAATACCTACACAAGACCCTCATAATAGGAGAAAAAGATGATAAAATCAAATTAAAAGAGAGTCTAATGGAGAGAGGGAGGGGATATGATGGAGAACAGAGTTATGAAGGGAAAAGCAGGAGAGGGGAGGGAAATACCATGGTTTGTTGTCTGTAAATGTAGGATATAGAATGAAAAAAATTAAAAAGAAATTCAATGTTGTCTTGGGCTACATAGCAAACTCAAGGCCAGCATGGGCTACATGAGACCGTGTCTCAAAAGAAACAAGCAGACCCACAGTTTGACACTGCCAAATTATGAATACCTTCCATGTTCACGTACTTTTCACCCAGCCAGCCACTTGAAGTCATAGGAACATTGGGTTCCACATTTGGTGAAAGCACAGACAGAACAGAGACACTGCAAGAGGTCTTCATCCGGGCAGACACGGAGGTCCGCCAACTGAAACCTGCAGAGCCTTGCCAAGACACAGCTTACTCTTCTTTGGTGTCATTCGTCTCTCTAAATCAGCAGTTGAATATTTTTTTTCTTGGTAGGGTCTCGCTCTAGCCCAGTCTGGCCTAGAATTCACTATGTAGTCTCAGGCTGGCCAGGAACTCACAGCAATCCTCCACCTCTACCCCCTAGTGCTGGCATTAAAGGTGTGACCACACCATGCCCAGCAGAGAGACATAGAACGGATATAGGCCAGGCCTCTAGGGGCTGCAAAAGAACTCCAGACGTATGCTCCACTTCATGCATTGGACTTTATGTGGGTGCTGGGGAATAGAACTCAGGGTTAGGCTTTATGGGCAAGAACCTTTAACCATTGAGCAATCTCTCCAGCCTAGCTTTTATTTTTTTTAATTTTTATTTATTTGCATGAGTGTGTGGGTGTGTGGGTGTATACCCAGGGACTCTTGCTGCTGCAAAGGAATCCTTGTCTGGCTTTACTTGGGCATCTGGGGAACTGAACCTGGGCCAGCAGGCTTTGCAAGAAAGCACCTTTAAGTACTCCCTAGCCCTCAGATGTTAATTTTTTATTTATGAATTTCACTTATAAATTTATTTCTTGTCTCCCCCCCCCCGAAAAAAAAAACCAAATTAAAAAAATTTTTTAAAGCAGTTGAAATCACATTGAAATTCTATTTTTTTTTTTTCAAACAAACGTGGCTTCCTCTTCTCTCGAGGTGTCATCAAGCTGGGCCTTTGTATCACTAAACATACTCTGTAGGACTATTGTTATCATTTTACAGGCTGAGCCTCTTAAACTTCATGGGACTATTTCTCTTGTGTGCTGTCTCTGTAAATTGCAGCTTTTATTGTTTTTGTTTGTTTGTTCTGTTTTGTTTTGTTTTTGAGGTAGGGTCTCACTCTAGTCCAAGCTGACCTCTAACTCACTCTGTAGTCTCAGGCTGACCTCAAACTCATAGCGATCCTCCCACCACCTTTGCCTTCCAAGTGCTGGGATTAAAGGTGTGTGCCACCACACCCCGTGAATTGTTGCTTCTTTTAATGGAGTTTCCTTACATAGCTGATTTCTTTGTTTGTATGTTCAACAATGTACTTGGTGTATTCTATGATGATTTTATCCTTATCTTATGCTCATAAAATCTGGCATGATTCTATGATGAAGGTATCTTACTCTGCCAGGCATTACCAACCCATAATTGCTTTAACCTAAGTTTAAGGCTTACGGCTCACTGATAGATGATTTGAATAAAGCAATAAATACTCATGGGCTTGGAGTCCTGGTGCCTTGTGTGGAGAGAACTCCTACTAACCTCCTCTCCTCTCATGTCCTGCTTTTTGCTTTCAATCTCGCTGGCCCTGTAAATCTATAAAGATGGAGGGCTCGGGAGATGGCTCAGCAGTTAAAGGCACTTACTTTTAAAAATGGAGATTCTAATTGTCATAAGTCAGAAAATTATATAAGGGCAGAATCCCAATTTTTCCATCTTTGCTCTAGTTATTTCTTACTATTTTTCATATTCTTATATGTTTTGGAAAAACTTGTGTCCACCTGAACTACATGGTAAGACTCTATTATTGAACTTGCTCTAGTTGCAGGACACCACAAAATCAGGCTGAGGGCTGGAGAGATGGCTCAGCAGTTAAGGTACTTGCCTGCAAAGCCTAACAACCAAGATTCGATTCCCCAGTACCCATGTAAAGTCAGATGCACAAAGTGGCTCATATATCTGGAGTTCATTTGCAGTGGCTAGAGGTCACGGCTAGAGGCCTTGGCATGACCATTCTCTTCTCTCTCTCTCTCTCTCTCTCTCTCTCTCTTTGTGTGTGTGTGTGTGTGTGTGTGTGTGTATCCTCTCTGTGTGCAAATAAACAAATAAATAAAATTTAAAAAAAATCAGTCTGTGCTTGCAGGCATTAGAACATAGGATTCAATCTGCAGGTACCCATGGGTAGCTATGCTTCTTGGGACTGCTTTGTGATAAAAGGTACTTGGCAGTCCTTATTCTGAAAGTAATTATAGTTCACCTTTTTCCTTTGTAAAGAATAAGTAAAATTACCAATAGTTTAAATGTAAACTTTCAGTACTTCTCTTTTCTGTCCCTTTGCTTTTAAAACTCAGAGAAATAAGCTGCTTATTTGAAAAGGCATGTTTAAAAGTTGCAGATGAGAACTATTGTCATTGGTAATTATGAGCTATTTTAATTTGGCAACTTTATCCATTAATAATATAGTGGCCTTGTTCTTTAGGGTTTAATGTTTCACTTTCTTTAAGAAAATCATCATCCTCTTCTAAACTTTTTAGGAATTTTGCTCAAGTACTTTGTTTACAATTAAAATGGATTATACATTAATAGAAGAAATGGTTATGGCTTACCTGGAAAGAATTTCAGCATGAAGAATATACATGTGAATATTTACAATGTGGAATGATCATTGACATATAAGGACTAGTGATTGTATTTCTCAAATAAATGTATGTTTGTGAATTTTCTAACTTAAAAAAAATCAGTCTGGAACTGGGCTGGAAGCTTCAAAACTTCTTTCCTGCTAGCTAGCTGTCAAAGTGCTAGAAGTGCTATGCAGACTACTAGGGAGGACAGTGGCTAGGGAAGTCACAATCCTACCCAGTGGTAGACCCTGTGAGCTACATAACTGATCAGCCAGACAAGATATGCCCTCTGGTACAACAGTGGCACAATTGTCATGGGATAACCAACTGCTTTCTAATTGGATTTGAGGCCTACTCCATGGAGGGAAGTCATGCCTGGTCCTGAAAACCTAATCAAAAGCCCATGGCTGGGGAAGTCATAGACTCTGGGGGGAAGCTACTACTGTTGCTTGGCTACATGGATATGTTGTGGTCATCACATTGCCATCTATGGTTTATGCTTATTAGGTAAATTCTGCTCTCACTTTTCGTTACAGAAACTTCTATATTCAGTTGATGTTAACTACTAGAGAGACTTAAAACTCATCAAAGTGTTCAGAAGTGATGGTTGATCTCTCAGCAAAATGAGACATGTACATCACCCCCTCCAAGGTTCAGGGAACATTGCATAGGAGGTGGTGGAAAGGATATAAGAGCCACAGGATGGAAGAAATGCAATGGGATACTGTGTTCCAGACATGACATGGCTATTGAATTTATTAAATACCTGCCACTGTCATTTATCTGCACAAGATTAGGGCAATCAAAATTCCATCATGGATGGTGGAGAAAGTCAAAAGAACACAAAAAACAAGATTTCAAAGCAAGAGAGAAACCAGTTGAAAAGAAAAAAGGGACCAATGGGAGGGGGACAAGAAACAGGAACAAGAGAAGGTAATAGGAGGAATTATGATCAAGATATAACATATCCATGTAAAAAATTAATAAAATTTTTAAAAATGTAGCTGGGGTGGGGCATGGTGGTGCACACCTTTAATCCTAGTACACAGGAGGCAGAGGAAGGAGGATGGCCGTGAGTTTGAGGCCACTCGAGACTATATAGTGTCCAGGTCAGCCTGGGCTAGAGTGAGACCCCACCTCAACAAAAGAAAGAAAGAAAGAGAAAGAGAGAGAGAGGGAGGAAGGAAGAAGAGAAAAAAAGAAGAAGAGGGAAGGGAGGAAGGAAGGAAGGAAGGAAGGAAGGAAGGAAGGAAGGAAGGAAGGAAGGAAGGAGGGAAGGAAGGAGAGTATGATGGCTCATGCTTAAATTTCTAGCACTCAGAAGATCTGAGGTTAGAGGATCACCATGAGTTCAAGGCTAGTCTGAGCTACAGAGTGAGTTCCAGGTAAGCCTAGGTTAGAATGAAACCCTACCAAAACCAACCAACCAAATAACAACAACAAAAACTAAAAATGCTAAACTGGGCATGGTGGCACATGCCTTTAATCCCAACATTTGGGAGGCAGAGGTAGAAGGATCACTGTGAGTTCAAGGCCAGCCTGGAACTACAGAATGAGTTCCAGGTTAACCTGGGCTAGAGTGAGACCCTACCTTGAACAACAACAACAACAAAAATCCCATTCTATAATAAGATTATAAAACATATCAAGCCAAATTCCATTTTCTTTCTATATCCTTTTACTTTAAGTGCTCATCGCTATTTCTCCCAAAAAGCATTACTATTGCTGGGCATGGTGGCGCACACCTTTAATCCCTTACTCGGGAGGCAGAGGTAGGAGGATTGTCCATGAGTTCAAGACCACCCTGAGACTACATAGTGAATTCCAGGTCATCCTGGGATGCAGCAAGACCTTACCTCAAAAAAAAAAGCATTACTATTACTATGCTACTAAAAAACCTACAAAGGAATTTATTCACAAACCTACATATGATTTTCATTCAATTTTATTGTCCTTTAGAAACCTACTTTGAGTCCTTCAGTCTCATAGTTACATTGTTTTAATGCCTTTGGCAGACAACCACAGATGAAAAGTTCCATGGGTATTAGTGGAAGACAAGATAACAGTCCATTTTGCAAAGCATCTTCATCAAATTTCTGTTTATGATATGTGCACCTTGGAAGAAAAAAATCAGCTAATTTTTGCACTTGCTTACAATATTGATCTATTAAGATACTAGTCCTTTTTATGGTCTGCTGCCAAGTATATTAGCTAGACATTATGATCTGTTTTTACGATTATTCTGTTCTAAATCTGATAACCACACACAATTGCATTGTTATCCAGGCAACATCTTTCCAGCATTCAATTATCCTAATCTCATGCAGACCCACATCAAAGGCTTTTACAAACATTTAGATGTATTGTTTGTCCACGGAGTTTTCTTTATCCACAAACTTGTTGAGTAATTTTATAAGACCAAATAAATCAGATTTGCTTGCATTATCTGTCTTCATAAACAAATGCTGTCCGCTGCCCATCACATTGTTATCTAAATGATTTCAGATCAATTTGGTTCAGTCTAACTTGGGCAATTGCATTCTGCCAGCCCCAAACTCCCTCTGTTTTTCAATTGGAGACATTATTCTTCCTTTCACTTAACAAAGTGTTCTGTGCAACAAGCAGGCAAGTATCTGAACCAATCAAGCCTAGTTTCTGGAAGATTTGCGTCTGATAGGCTCACTGAAACTATGCGCTGCATCCATGCCAAGGCTTCAATGGGCAGCATTAGCTCCTAAATCATGGCTCTGGACGGCATAAGTAATGTTCTGGTATATTGACAGGAAAGGTAAGAAAAATAATGCACATCTTCTTTTCATGTGGACTTATTAACACTAGATTTCTTGCTAAATAATTGGTAGAGATTGCATTTTACATCAGTTCATAATGAGATGCAGTGGACAGGACCTAACTTCTCTTAGAATCTTGTTAAATACTGTCCTAAGACAGAACTGTGTTTCAGCTAAGAAAATGACAGCTCTGCTGGTTGTGGCAGTGCACTCCTGGGAGGCTAAGACAGGAGGTTTGCGAGTTCACGGCAAGCCTGGGCTACACAGCAAGTCCAAGGCTGACCTAGGCTATATAGCAAGACTCTGTCTCAAACAAACATAGACACACATATGTGTGTGTACACACATACACACACAAACATACACACACAAAGAACAGTTGTTCTATAGTTCAAGATAAGCAAGAACACTCTATTTGTCATTGGACATGTCATTACCAAGAGAATGCATAAAATTGTTAATCTATTTCTTTTACATTTATATGATGGCCTTTGAAGTCTGTGGCTAGTTTCTGTAAGTGACATTTCTGTAAAACCATGTATTAATTTTGAGGCACTAGGCTAGCTGACACAGTTAATGCACTTGCAATGCATGTTTCCAGAGAGAGAGATGAGTAAATTCCTGCTCCCCTTTGGTGTTCCTATGTCTAAATTTCAACAAGGCTCAGCTTGAGCTGTTATGACTGTTTCCTGCTAGGGATGCTTAAAACAAACAAACAAAAAAAAAAAAACCCAGATTTTAAAATTCAGTCATAACTCCCAGGGTATAATGCACCTACTGGGGAAGTATATGTAATGTTTTCTCTTGGGAGCCGTCTAGTATGCACAGAGCCTAGGAGGTGGCCTTTTGAGAAAAGATGTGGCTGAGGCAGCCTGGACAGAGTGTATAGAAAAGCTGCAAGTATTTACTTACTTAAGGCATCTCTCTCACTGAGAGTGCAGCTAAAGTTTCTCTATCTGATAACAAATTAATTCCCAGGAGAAATATACAAAGAATAGAGGAAATATCTCTAATATTCAATGGCTGTGCCCTTTAGTCTTCACTGTTCTTACTGGTAATTGTCTTTAGAAAAGTAAAGAACATAGCCGGGTGTGGTGGCGCACGCCTTTAATCCCAGCACTCGGGAGGCAGAGATAGGAGGATCGCCCTGAGTTCGAGGCCACCCTGAGACTACATAGTGAATTCCAGGTCAGCCTGAGTCAGAGTGAGACCCTACCTCGAAAAACCAAAAAAAAAAAAAAAAAAAAAAAAAAAAAAAAAAAAAAAAGAAAAGTAAAGAATATGTTGGGGTTGGGGAGATAGCTCAGTGGGTAAAGTACTTGCCTTGAAAGGATAGGGACCTGCATTCAGTTCCCAGAAGCTATGTAAAACTGCTGGGCATAATTCTTCCAGACACAAAATGGCCTGGCTATCCACGACCTTGCAGTGCCTGGCACTACCTATACTGGACCCTCATAATAGGGGGAAAAGATGATGACATCAAAATAAAAGAGACTGATTGAGAGGGGGAGGGGATATGATGGAGAGTGGATTTGTGAAGGGGGAGTAGGGCAGGGGAGGGAATTATCAGGTTTATTGTCTATAATTAGGGAAGCTGTTAATAAAAAATAGTTTTTTAAAAAAAAATACTGGGCATAGGGCTGGAGAAGTAGCTTAGCAGTTAAGGGGCTTGTTTGCAAAGCCAAAGGGCCTAGGTTCAATTCCCTAGGACCCACATAAATCAAGATGCACCAGGTGGCACATGCATCTGGAGTTCATTTGCAGTGGCTAAAGGCCCTGGTATATGCATTCTATATCTGCCTCTCTCCCTCCCTCTCTCTCTCTCAAATAAATAAATAATAATAAAATTTTGTATGTTGGGCATAGTGACCCTCTTCTGTAATCTCAGCACGGGGAAGGTGGAGATGGGAGGATCCCTGGGTTCACTGGCCAGCCAGTCAATCCCAATTTGTGACTTCCAGGCTAATGAAAATCCCTGTCTCAACAGATGCAGGAAGGTGTTTCTTTTCTTTCTTTCTTTCTTTTTGTTTGGTGGAGGGATAGGGTCACTCTAGCTCAGGCTGACCTGGAATTCACTCTGTAGTCTCAGGGTGGCCTCGGACTCATGGTGATCCTCCTACCTCTACCTCCAAGTGCTGGGATTAGAGGTGTGCAACACCACACTCAGCAATAGGAAGTTGTTTCTGAGGATGATGTCCGAAGTTGTCTTCTGGTCATACACACATGCATGTACACCTATGCACACATGTACCCATGTATATATGAACAAACATATACATATGCACACACACACACAAAATGAAAGTCATGATAGCTCACAGGATCTGTTATGTTTTCCTGGTTCCGTTATTTTCTGTTGCTTAAATATCAGACATACTTACTTAATGAAAGGTTAAATATACTGTTGGAAAGTATTGTTGTGAGAAGAGAAGGTAGAAAGTCTCGGTGTTGGTTACCTAGAGGTAATTAAAATATTGGCCTTGATGTTATTGTGTGGCATAGTCTTCTATCATTCATAAAGATTTACCTGCTTTGGTACTTTGTAAACATAATGCTGATAGGCAACAACTGTCAGCCTTTCCCAATAAAAAGATTTGTCTGCCAGGCATGGTGGCACATGTCTTTAATCCCAGCACTTGGGAGGCACAGGTAAATGAATCACTGTGTAATGTTTTATAGAATAAGGGAAGTGAGAAACAGAGAGAGAGGCCAAGCATGGTGGTGCATGCCTTTAGTCCCACCACTCAGGAGGCAGAGGTAGGAGGATTGATGTGAGTTCAAGGCTACCCTGAGACTACATAGTGAATTCCAGGGTTAGAGTGAGACCCTACCTCAAAAAAAAACAACAAAAGACAGAGAGAGAGAGAGAGAGAAGAGGAGAGGAGATGAGAGGGGAGGGGAGGGGAGGGGAGGGGAGGAGAGGAGAGGAGAAAAATATGAAGAGGACTAAAACTAAAGCACATATTTTCAAACCAAATTCCTCATCTGAACCACAGTATGCACAACACAGAAAAATTCTTTCAGTGTTTTCTCCATCATTCCAAGCATGGGACATAAGCAGTGCCACCCTTGATGCACAGGAGATAACTTGTTTCATACAGTAGCTTCCTTGGGGCTTAATTCTCTCACAATTCTCTCAAGAAAAAAAAAATGCACAGGGCTGGAGGGATGGCTTAGCGGTTAATGCATTTGCCTGCAAAGCCAAAGGACCCAGGTTCGATTCCCCAAGACCCACATTAGCCAGATGCACAAGGGGGCGCAAGCGTCTGGAGTTTGTTTACAGTGGCTGGAAGCCCTGGCACACCTATTCTCTCTCTCTCCTTTTTTTCTCTGATAAATAAATAAATAGTTAAAAATGTAAAAAAAAATACACAGTTATATTCAAATACAATTCTGTAAATAGTGCATCATAACTTCAACATGTAGCTAAAATATAGATATAAACACCTTTGATTATTGTTATTGTTATCATATCATCTATTATGAACACAGAGATTGAGTTACTCCAGAGAAAGGTCAAATGGGTCTGACCTTTAACACTTGTTTACCGATGAATCCAGCATTAACTCAAATATCTTATAGATAAGATTTAGGGTGCTAGTTGATTAAAATGTAGCCATATTGTATATTCACTAGCATGAATTTTCCCCTGCTTAGAAAGTCCTAATTTGGCATCCAAGGCAATGGGATTTAGTCCTACATTTGTCAACAACTTGTTGATAGACCATCTCGCATCAAATACTCCATTAAAAAATAAAAAAATGGGGGCTGGGGAGATGGCTTTGCAGTTAAGGCACTTGCCTGCAAAGCCAAAGGACCCAGATTCGATTCTCCAGGACCCATGTTAGCCAGATGCACAATGTGTCTGGAGTTTGTTTGCAGCGGCTGGAGGTCCTGGTGCATTCTTTTCTCTCTCTAATAAATAAATAAAAATAAAAAATATTTATTAAAAATATATTAAAACAGGGCTAAGAGATGGCCAGTGGTTAAAGGCTCTCACTTGCAAAACCTGCTAGCCCAGGTTTGGCCCACGTTCAAATCCCTAGTACCAACTTAAAGATAGATACACAGAGTAATGCATGTATTTGGAGTGTATTTGCAATGGCAAGAGGCCCTGGCATGCCACTTCCTTTCTCCTTGAAAATAAATTTAAAAAATTTTTAAAATAAAATATAAAAACAGCCAGATTTAGAGGTTCACAAGTACCATCTACTCAGAGGGTAGAGGCAGGAAGATCCTTTTTTTAAACTTTATTTTATTTTATTTATTTGAATGAGAAAGAGGCAAAGAGAGAGGGAGAGAGAAAATGGGTATGCCAGAGCTGTCAGCCACTGCAAATAAACTCCAAACACATGTGCCACCTTGTGCATCTGGTTTATGTGGGTACTGAGGAATTGAACCTGTGTCCTTTGGCTTCAAGGCAAGTGCTCTAGCCACTAAGCCATCTCTCCAGCTCAGGGAGAGCTTTAAAATACAAAAGTTCAGGCTGGGCATGGTAGCACATGCCTTTAATCCCAGCACTTGGGAGGCAGAGGTAGGAGGATCATCATGAGTTAGAGGCTGCCCTGAGACTACATAGGAAATTCCAGGTCAGCCTGGACTAGAGCAAGATCCTGCCTCAAAAAAGCAAGAACAACCAAAAAAATTACAGAAGCTTAAAACCAAAAAACAAAGCCGGGGAACTTCTGGTTAAGATGGTGGCATAGGAACCACACCAAAGCAGCCTAGGGGAGAAAGAGCCAAAAAATAAAAAATTAAAATTAAAAAAAAACAGCAAAATACACTCTTTTACTAAAAAGTGAGGTGTATAAGAAATTGCCAGTGGCAGCAGAGAAGTAGGAGAGATCCAGAGCACCCAGAGCCCACACAGGCAGGCAGAAGCGGCTCCGGCAGCAGCGACACCAGGTCCGCGGGGCCACAGGTGTAAGACTCAGGTTGAGCCACAGGAAAAGCCAGGTGAGGGGATTCTCCACTCACACTGGGGCTCCTTGCAAACTCAAGAAACATGAATGGAGGAATACACAGAAGAACAAGGAGTGGCTCATGAGGTAGAAGATCACGTGGACCAGCGGGAGAACTAGAGCCACCATCCACAGCGTCCCCTCCCCCACCACAAGCACAAGTGTCAGCAAGCACCAGAGACCTGGGGAAGGGAGCTCACAGCACCCAGCACCAGTGACCATAGCAGTGATCCAGCAACCCAGCCAGCCTACTTGAATCCACAGCACACCAAAGAGGGACCCAAGCAGGAGTGCAGCATAACTGAGAAAAAATCATCCCAAAAAGTAACTGGGATTACACCAGGTCAGTACCCGCCAAATAAGCCTGGTATATAGGCTTGAAACAAAGTGCTAACTGCACATCAGGATAAATTATATCTTAAATCTGATGAATGGTCAGATTTTCCATTCTCAAGTAAGCTATATTTTGGGCTTGTTATTTGTTGCTTCCTGATTTATAGTGGCTTTGTTTCCTCTTCTATTGTTTATTAGGGAAGGGTCTCACTTGGTCACAAGCTGACTTAGAACCCTATACAGAGCAGAAATCTTAACCTCCTAGTTGACAGGATTAAGGGTGTGGGGCAACACACATCCTAAGGGACTGTGACTTTGTTAGAGGATCTCCTTGTAATAATACCTACTCTTGCATAAACATTCTGTGCTGTTTTTCATTGAATGTGCACATTGCTTAGTTAAATTTTAGGATCTGCCAGTATTTAGTTCCACTCAGCCTACTTGAATACTCTCATAGCAGGCAAACCCAACATCAAGGTTCACTTTTGTAGATACTCTGGGAGTCTTGGGAGCCATACCTAGCACCTTAAGCTCCTACCCTGAAGATATATAACATCAGATTGATTCATACATCTAATAATACTGCAGCTAACTAGAAAATCCAAGCATTAAATTGATCCAAGATGCAAAAATATGTACATTATAACACAAGAAACATCAAAAATCAAGACAATATAAATCCACCAAAAAGTATTAATGCATCAGAAATTACCTCCAGTGAGAATGAGTTAGAGAAAATGCCTGAGGAAGATTTCAAAAGAATGATTATAAATATGCTCAAAGAAGTCAAAGAGGAAATCAAAGGAATGAAAGAGGAAATCAAAGGAATCAAAGAAGACACAGGAAACCAATTTAATGAAATAAAGAGGTCAATACAAGACATAAATAAGGAAATAGAAATAATAAAGAAAAACCAGTCAGAATTACTAGCAATGAAGAACAGTTAACAAAATTAAAAACTCTGCAGAAAATCACACCAGTAGAATGGATGAAAGAGAGGACAGAATACCTAAACTAAAAGACCAGGTGGCAGATCTAATACAGTCCAACAAAGAGAAAGACAAACTAATAGGAAAGTATGAATGAGAATTTCAAGAGATTCAGGACACTATGAAAAGATCAAACATAAGATATCAGGGTATAGTAGGAGGAGAAGAATTTCACTCCGAAGGCATAGTAGGTGTTTTCAACAAAATCATAGAAGAAAACTTCCCTCAAATTGGGAAAGAGATGCCAATGCAGATACAGGAATCATTTAGAACACCAAACAGACAAAACCTGGAAAGAACCTCTCCTCTCCATATTATAATTAAACTACCAAACATACAAACCAAAGAACACATATTGAAAGCAGTTAGAGAGAAAACTCAAGTTACATACCAAGGCAGTCCTATCAGGATCATGGCAGATTACTCAACACAAACTTTAAAAGCCAGAAGGGCTTGGAGTGATGTAGTACAAGTTCCATAAGATAACTACTGCCAACCAAGGTTACTTTATCCTGCAAAGCTATCCATTCAAATAGATGGAGAAATAAGGAAATTCCACAACAAAAGCAGGCTAAAGGAATATTTGAAGACAAAACCACATCTACATAAAATACTTGAAAAAATCCTCCATGCTGAAGAGAAAGAAAAGCACACATATAAGGAACCTGGAAAAAACAAACAATACTCAAATACTAGTTAACACAAGACAGCAAAGGTAAAACCAGAAGAACTACGAAAAAAGGCAAAAATAAATACACACTTTTCAATAATATCTCTTAATATCAACAGCCTCAATGCCCCAACCAAAAGACATAGGTTTTCAGACTGGGTTAAACAGCAGGATCCTTCAATTTGTTGCCTCCAAGAAACTCACCTTTCTACAAAGGGTGGACACTATCTTAGGGTGAAAGGTTAGAAAATGGTGTTTCAAGCAAATGGGCCTAGAAAACAAGCAGAGGTTGCTATCCTAATATCTTACAAGGTAGACTTCAGTCCAACATTAGTTAAGAAAGATAAGGAAGATCACTTTATACTGATTAAAGGCACACTCCAACAAGGAGGACATTACAATCCTAAACATAAATGCACCTAACATGGAGACTCCCAACCTCATCAAACAAATGCTGTTAGAACTAAGGTCACAGATAACACCGAACACAGTGGTAGTGGGTGACTTCAACATCCCACTCTCATCAATTGACGGGTCATCCTGGCAAAAAATAAACAGAGAGGCATCTGGATTAAATGAGGTCATAGAAGAAATGGACCTAACAGATATATGCAGGACATGTCATCCAAATGCTGTAGAATATACATTCTTTTCAGCAGCACATGGAACATTCTCTAAAGTAGACCATATATTAGGACACAAAGCAAATCTTAAAAAATTCAGGAAAATTGAAATAATTCCTTGCATTCTATTTGTCCACAATGGAATCAAACTACAAATCAATAGCAAGAAAAGCTATACATGAAAACATGAGCTCTTATACATAAGAGCATACATAAAATCATGGAAACTAAACTAAATGATGAATGTGTCAATGAAGAAATCAAGAAGGAAATAAAAAAATTCATAGAGTCCAATAACAATGAGAACACAACATATCAAAACCTTTGGGACACAATGAAGGCAGTCTTAAGAGAGATATTTTCAGCTTTATGTACCTATATTAAGAAATTATAAAGGTCTCTAGTAAATGACCTAATGCTTCACCTTAAAGCCTTGGAAAAAGAAGAACAAGGCAAACCAAAAATCAGGAAATGGGAAGAAATAATAAAGACTAGGGCATAAATTAATGAAATAGAAACCAAAGCAACAATCCAAAGAATCAATGAAACAAAGAGCTGGTTCTTTGAAAGGATAAACAAGATTGATAAACCCTTAGCAAATCTGACCAAAAGAAAGAGAGAAAAGACACTAATTAATAAAATTAGAAATGAAAAAGGCAACATCACAATAGATACCAGAGAAATTAAAAAAATCATAGGGACATACTATAAAAACATATATGAAAATCTGAAAGAAATAGATGATTTCCTTGATTTATATGATCTATCTAAATTAAATCAAGATGAGATTAATCACTTAAAGAGGCCTATAACAAGTATGGAGATCATAGCAGTTGTCAAAAATCTCCCAACTAAAAGCCAGGCGAAGTGGCACACGCCTTTAATCCCAGCACTCGGGAGGCAGAGGTAGGAGGATCGCCATGAGTTCAAGGCCACCCTGAGACGACAGAGTTAATTCCAGGTCAGCCTGGACCCAAGTGAGACCCTACCTCGAAAAAAAAAAAAAAATCTCCCAACTAAAAAAATTCCAGGCCCAGATGGATTCACTGGTGAATTTTACCAGACCTTCATTGAAGAACTAATACCAATGCTTCTTAAACTTTTCCATAAAATAGAAAAAGAAGGAATCCTACCAACCTCCTTCTATGAAGCCAACATCACCCTGATTCCAAAACCAGGCAAAGATAGAACAAAAAAAAGAAAATTACAGACCAATCTCCCTCATGAACATAGATGCAAAAATTCTCAACAAAATATTGTCAAACAGAATACAAGAATATATCAGAAATATCATTCACATTGACCAAGTAGGCTTTATCCCAGAGACACAGGGGTGGTTCAACATATGCAAATTGATAAATGTAATACATTATATAAATGGACTGAAGGACAAAAATCACATGATCATCTCATTAGATGCAGAGAAAGCATTTGACAAAATCCAACATCCCTTCATGATAAAAGTCCTACAAAGACTAGGAATAAAAGGAACATATCTCACATAATAAAGGCTATTTATGACAAGCCTATAGCCAACATATTACTAAATGAGGAAAAACTGGAAGCATTTCCACTAAAATCAAGAACAAGACAAGGGTGTCCACTGTCCCCACTTTTATTTAATATAGTACTGGAAGTCTTAGCCACAGCAATAAGGCACAAGACACACATAAAAGGGTTACAAACTGGAAAGGAAGAAATCAAGTAATCATTATTTGCAGATGACATGATTATATACATAAAGGACCCTAAAGACTCTACCAGAAAACTATTAGAGCTGATAAACACCTATAGCAATGTACCAAGATACAAAATAAACACACAGAAATCAGTAGCTTTCCTATATGCTAACAACAAACACACAGAGAATGAAATCAGAGAAGCACTCCCATTCACAATTGCATCAAAGAAAATAAAGTACCTTGGAATAAACCTAACCAAGGAAGGGAAGGATCTCTACAAGGAAAACTTTAAAACACTCAAGTGATAAATTGCAGAAGACACTAGGAAATGGAAAGACATTCCTTGTTCTTGGATCGGAAGAATCAATATTGTTAAAATGGCAATCTTACCAAAAGCAATCTACACATTTAATGCAATCCCCATCAAAATTCCAATGGTATTTTTCATGGAAATAGAAAAAAAAAATCCAAAAATTCATTTGGAAGCACAAAAACTCTTGAATATCTAAAACAATACTGACCAACAAAAATAAAGCTGGTGGTATCACCATACCTGATTTTAACCTATACTACACAGCCATAGTAACAAAAACAGCATGGTACTGGCACAAAAGCAGACATATAGATCAATGGAACAGAAATGAGGACCCAGATGTAAGTCTGGTTAGCTATAGCCACCTGATATTCACCAAAAAATGACAAAAATACTCAGTGGAAAAAAGACAGCCTCTTCAGCAAATGATGCTTGGAAAACTGGATATGTATCTATAGAAGAATGAAAATAAATTCTTCTCTTCCTCTATGCACAAGAATTAAGTCGAAATGGATTAAAGACCTTAACATCAGACCTGAAACTCTGAAACTGCTAGAGAGAAAAGGAGGGCATACCCTTCAACATATTGGTCTTGGCAAAGACTTTCTGAATATAACCCCAATTGCTCAGGCAATAAAACCACAGATTAACCACTGGGACCTCATGAAATTACAAAGATTTTGTATGGCAAGGGATACTGTGAATAAAGCAAAGACACAACCCACAGAATGGGGAAAAATATTTGCCAGATATACATCTGATAGAGGATTAATGTCTAGGACATACAAAGAACTCAAAAAAGTTAAATAATAAGAAATCAAACAACCCAATTAAAAATGGGCTATGGAACTAAATAGAGAGTTCTCAAAAGAAGAAATATGGATGGCATATAAGCATCTAAAAAATGTTTTACATCCCTAGTCATCAGGGAAATGCAGATTAAAACTATGTTGATATTCCATCTCACTCCTGTCAGATTGGCTACCATCATGAAAACAAATGACCATAAATGCTGGTGAGGATGCAGAAAAAGAGGAACCCTTCAACACTGTTGGTGGGAATGCAATCTAGTCCAGCCATTGTGGAAATCAGTGTGGAGGTTCCTAAGACAGCTAAAAATAGATCTACCATATGACCCAGCTATAGCACTCCTAGGCATATATATATATATCCTAGGGACTCATCTCACTACCTTAGAGATACTTGCTCAACCATGTTTATTGCTGCTCAATTCACAATAGCTGGGAAATGGAACCAGCCTAGATGTCCCTCAACTGATGAGTGGATAATGAACATATGGCACATTTATACAATGAAGTTCTACTCAGCTGTAAAGAAAAGTGAAGTTACAAAATGTGCAAGAAAATGGATGGATCTAGAAAGGATTATACTAAGTGAGGTAACTCAGGCCCAGAAAGCCAAACGTCACATGTTCTCTCTCATATGTGGATCCTAGCTACAGATGATTGGACTTCTGTGTGAGAAGGAAAAAACTCAGTAGCAGAAGCCAGTAAGCTAGAAAAGAGATATAAAGGGAATAGAGAGGAAGGGAAGGGGGTCTTAATAGAATGGTCTTGTATATGTGTAAGTAGAAGAATAGATTAATGAGGGTGAAAAGGCCTAAGTGAGGTCAGGGGAAGTGATTGAGTAAAGGAAAGGTAGAGGGAGGGCTAATCAAAATCTAAGACAATATAAATAAATCATATGGAAACCTACTTTTTTGGACAATGGAACACTCAGTAGCCATAGATTGTTACTAGAAAATTTTCAGTGCCAGAGAGGTCCCTGATGCCCCAAAACATTACAGGCCATTGCTGAGGCCCTTGGTTTCCCACCAGGAAAAATGGTAAGACCCTATTGCTGAAGATTCCACATACTTTGGCTGCAAGGCCACTGAAAAATCCTGCTGGAGGTGTGGCACGCAGAGAGGTCGGCTGGCCGCCACCCATCCCCGGCAGTTTTGCAGAGCACTGATTTCTATGGACTCTAAAATGGACTTCATATAAAGAAACCCCTGGAGCATTAATGGACAAAAACATGAATCATTTGTATTATGGCATTCAAATCCTAGCACTTTGGGAGAGCATCAAGCATGTTTTTGAAGACCATGGCCCATCACCATTATGCATTCAAGAGTTGAGTATGAATGACTTCTTCAAGACCTAGATCCTCTTTAAAAGCTTTGTGTCATCTGCATTGAGCCCTCATACAAGTAAAAGCTGAAAGGGACTAAAATCCATGAATACATTTTTATATCCCTTTCTCAATTTCCTTGGCCATCAGGATCCTTTATATTGCTTATATTACTCTAGACAAGAGCCATGCTTTCTAAAAAATAAAAGTTCTGTGGCCACAAAAAAAAAGAAAAGAAAAATCCTGCTGGAACTGAGCTGATAACCTCTTCCATGTAGACCAGCTGATAGAAGCTGGAAGAAGTCATTCTACATGCAGTTCAAGGGGAGAGAGAGAAATCACCAGTGAAGATACTCAACAGTGGACACTGCAAGCCTCATATTTTACCAGCCAGGCCAAGTGAGCCAACAGGTGCAATAGTGGCATGTGTGTCATGGTGGAATCCAACTGCCCTCTAATTGGACTGGAGGCCTGCTCCATGGGAGGGAATACATCCCTGAAAACCTACAACAGGGGTAGTCATGAGCCCTAGGGTGTAACATCTGTTGCTGTCTGACTGAATGTATATACTATGCTCATCAAACTGCCCAGTAAGCACTTCTCTTAATGTTCATACCCATATATTAATGCTACTCTCACTTTTGGGAGAGAACCTTCTCTTTTCAGATGGCAGTGACCTTGGGATGACTCTGAAGGCATCATGGTGCTGGGAAGAAGTGACAGAGGAGTGCTCAGCACTGCAGTATCTCTATCACACCTTCCAAGGCTCAGGGTCCATTGCGGAAGAGGTGGTGGAAAGAATGTAAGAACAGAAGGAAGGGTAGGACTCCTTACAACGTGCTCCTCTAGACACAAAATGGCCTGGATATCCATGACCTCATAATGTCTGACACTACCTACACAAGACCATTATAATAAGAAGAAAAGATCATGACATCAAAATAAAAGAGAGACTGTTTGAGAGGGGGAGGGGATAAGATGGAGAATGGAGTTTCAAAGGAGAAAATTGGGGGAAGGGAGGGCATTGCCATGGGATATTGTTTACAATCATGGAAGTTGTTAAATAAATAAATAAACAAACAAACAAACAAACAAACAAAGCCGGGCGTGTTGCACACGCCTTTAATCCCAGCACTCGGGAGGCAGAGGTAGGAGGATTGCCATGAGTTCAAGGCCACCCTGAGACCACATAGTGAATACCAGGTCAGCCTGAGCTACATTGAGACCCTACCTTGAAAAACAAACAAACAAACAACAACAAAAAGCAGAAAACCAAAAAACAGAAAACATGGGCTGAAGAGATGGCTTAGCAATTAAGGCACTTGTCTGTGAAGCCCAAGGACTCATGTTTGACTCTCCAGGTCCCATAAGCTAGGCATAAGATGACACAAGCGTGCAGGTCACACATGCGCACAAGATGGCACATGGGTCTGGAGTTCAATTGTGGGGGCTGGAGGCCCTGGCATGCCAATTTTCTCTCTCTCTCTAAAATCATATACAAAAAAAAAAAGAGAGAGAGAGAGAGAGAGAAGACACATTTTGCCAGGCATGGTGGCACATGCTTTTGATCCTAGCACTCAGGAGGCAGAGGTAGGAGGATTGCTATGAGTTTGAAGCCAGCCTCAGGCTACATAGTGAATTCTAGGCCAGCCTGGGCTAAAGCAAGACCCTACCTCAAAAATACCAGAAAAAAAAGAATATGAAAGTTCATGGAAAGTCTGCATGACATAGTGAGACCCCATCTCTTTTGTTAAAAAAAAATTTTAGGACTGGAGAGATGGCTTAGTGGTTAAGGCACTTGCCTGAAGAGCCAAAGGACCCAAGTTCAATGCCCCAGTATCCACATAAAGCCAGATGCACAAGGTGGCACATGCATCTGGAGTTCATTTGCAGTGTATTAGAAACCCTAGTATGACCATTTCTCTCTCTCTCTCTCTCTCTCTCTCTCTATCTATCTATCTGCCTCTCTCTCAAATAAATAAACAAAAAGCTTTAAATTTTAAAAAATATTTTTATTTATTTGAGAGCAGAGAAAGAGGGAGAGAGAAAGATATGGAGATATATAGAGAGAGAGAAAGAAAGAGACTGAGATAGCTTAGGCTGACCTGGAACTCCCTCTGTAGTCCCAGACTGGCTTAGAATGCACAGTGATCCTCCTATCTCTACCTCCCAACTGCTGGGATTAAAGACGTGTACCAACATGCCTGGTCTGTATTTATTTATTTATTTATTTATTTATTCACAAGCAGAGAGAGAGAATTGGTGTATTAGGGCTTCCAGCCACTGCCAGCAATCTCCAGATGCATGTGCCACCTTGTGAATCTGACTTACATGGTACTGGGGAATTGAATCTGCCTCCTTAAGCTTCACAGGCAAGTGCCTATTCTCTCTTCTTCTTCTTTGTCCTCCTCCTCTTCTTCTTACGCTTCTTCTCCTCCTTCTTCTTTCTCTCTCTCTGTCAAAAAAAATAAAATATTTTTTTAAAAAAGATAAGGGGCTAGAGAGATGGCTTAGTGGTTAAGGTGCTTGCTGGCAAAGCCAAAGGACCCAGACTTGATTCCCCAGTACCCATGTAAAACCAGAGTTCAAAGCTTGGCATGGTGGTGCATGCCTTTAATCCCAGCACTTGGGAGGCAGAGGTAGATGGATTGCCTTGAGATTACATAGTGAATTCTAGGTCAGCCTGGGTTAGAGTGAAACCCTACCTCAAAGAAAAAAAAAAAAAAAACTGAGAGCAATATTTATTCTTATTGAGATATTGCATCTATGTCCTTCTGGAGAACCCTCTCAAAGAACATTCCACTGAGCTGTAAGCTTCCTCCTGCCAACTAATTTTCATAGTGCCAGAAGGTACTATGGAGGCTTCTGGGACAGAAAAGTGATCAACAGTCTTACCCAGCTGTAGGGTCTGCATGCTATGCAACTGCTATGCCAAGCAAGATGTGCAAGAGTGGTATGGATTGTTATGATGGGAACCAACAACTTTCTGATTAGATTTGAGGCTCATCCATGGAACAGAATTCATGCCTGGTACCTAAAACACGTCAAAAGCCCAAGGCTGGCTGGGTGTGGTGGTGCATACCTTTGATCCCAGAACTCAGGAGGCAGAGGTAAGATGATGGAGTTCAAGGCCAGCCTGAGACTAAAGAATGTGTTCCAGGTCAGCCTGGGCTAGAGCGAGACCCTACTTCAGGGGGAAAAAAGGAGCCCAAGACTGGCAAGGCCATAGGCCTTTACAGAGAAGCTACTGCTGCTGTTCTGCTGGATGGACGCTCTCAAACTGCCTTCTAAATATTGACGTCTATGCCCGTAGATTAGTGCTGCTCTCAGCCTTGCTCAGAGAAGCTTTGTGTGTGTGTGTGTGTGTGTGGTGGACAGTTGTTAACACAGAGACTCTTCACTGGTCACAGCGCTGAGAATAAGTGACTGTGGAGTGCTCAGTCCTAAATGGGACATCTATATCACCCCTGCAAGGCCCAGGGAGCACTGGGGAGGAGGAGGAGAAAATAGAAGAGCTGATGGTGGGAAGTGCTGTGAAACACTGTCCTCTGGATGTGACAAAGCTGCTGCGCTCGTGTCCTCCCAGCAGCTGAGCTCCCAGGCAAAGGCCTGCTTGAGAGTGCTCTGCCAGCGTTCCATCACGGGGCGGGGGGTCCATGAGCGCCCCTCCTCCCTCACGGCCTGTTGGTTGCGGGGTGTGCTGGGCGGGGCTGGCTTTCTTCGTTAGTAAGTTTCCCATGCTCCAATAAATAAGCCCCGACCCATGCTCATGCAAGCAACTCTGATTGTTCTCGAGGGTTCAAAAAGTCATGAAAGTAGGAAGGGGCTACTTGGGAAGAAGAAAGGGGTCAGCAGGAGAAGAAGGGAATTAAAGAATGTGATTTGGGGTGAATGTCATCAAAATACATTATATACGTGGCTAAAATTATTAAAAATAAGTAAAGATATAAATAAAAAAAGGGAGCTCCAAAATGAAAGAGGTCATAGGAAGGAAGCATAAAGGTAAGCATGGGGCTGAGGAGAAATATATGAAAAAAATAACACAGTAAAAGCAAAGCATATTAGATATCTATTAGTATACATTAAGAGCCTGCACAATCGCCTATAAATATTGGACATTTTAACTGAGAAAGATTGTGTGTACAGGGCAACACTATGGACATATTTTAGACAATTATGTGCAAAATCTTCATCAGGACCATTGTCACTGAACAACTGTACTACAAGTGGAGGGTTTTCTGAAACTGAAATTGCTATTTGCACGACGTGGTGCATTGAAGCCATTTGAGGCTTCCACTCCACTTCACGGGAAGTGAAGCTTTGCTGTGTTAACGTCCTCTACACACTTACGTGCTGTGAAATTATGCCCTCAATTACAAATTCTTCCAGCCTTCTCCCTCCTTGTTTCTCTGTTTTCAAGTCTCATTTCAAATACTCCACAAAATATTTGGCCTCACTTGGCATAAAAGAAGCAAACCTTTGTTCCTCCTTTTCCCCACCTTTCTATGGAGATAATAACACTCGACTCTCTCACAAAGAGATTGTGAGACATAATATTTTGTAAAGCACTTTAGAAGCCTTAGATGTGAGAGCTAATGGAAATAAAAACTGTATTGTTATCTACTCTGGCAGTTCCTCTCAAGTTGGCCATTTTCTTTTTGTTTATTTATTTTGTTTGGCTGTTAAGGAGAAATATTCTTTTGCTATTGAATGTTGAAGCTTAGTTCTATTTTCTTCAACTTCTTTCCACTTTTATTTCTCTTGTGGTTTCAGTCCCAGAGAATCACAAATTGTTCCCAAGGGCTGACTCGAGTATGATCTGCTTTGAAACTAAGCCACCAAGATATGATTTAATCCTTTTCCCAAAGAGCTCCCAAACACTAGTTCATTTCATGAGGCCACCACTGGACACCACTGCCACTGCACACCACTCTATGGCCTCACCCTGTGCTCTCCAGCCATCATATTTATACTAACTGAACATAATATCCCATTAAATGAGGTGATTGGGCCTTCCCAGAGAGTGCCTAGCCAATGTTCTACTCATAGTAAGTATTCGATAAACGAGTCAAGAGAATTAACTAACACTTAATTTTGTGCTTCCTGAGAAAGCTGCAATGCTTAGAAATCTCTGACCAAATCACAGTCCACCTGGAGTCTGTGGTCTATTACTTCCAAACTCAAAGCATTCTTATTTTGAGAAGTGTCAGCAACACTTGAGGAGTTTATCTGCATCATATTTTTTTAAACATTTTTTGTTTCGTTTTTTTTAAAATTTATTGAGAGAGAGAAAATAGGCACTCCAGGGCCACTAGCCCCTGCAGATAACTCCAGACACATGCACCACCATGTGCATCTGGGTTACATGGGTTCTGGGGAATCAAATCTGGGTCCTTAGGCTTCATAGGCAAGTGCCTTAACTGCTAACCCATCTCATCTCTCCAGCCCAGCATCACGTTTTTTGAATCTGTAGTTAAATTCTGTCTGAATTCTTCTCTCTGGAATTGCTAATATGATAGCTGGACATAGTAGCCTATGCTTTATAGTTCTAGTATACCTGAGGCAGGAAGATTGCCATGAGTTCAAGGCCAACCTGGGCTACATAGCAAAACCCTGTTTCAAAAATAACCCTAAATGGGGCTGGAGGGATGGCTTAGCAGTTAAGGCACTTGCCTGCGAAGCCAAAGGACCCAGATTCAATTCCCCAGGACCCACATTAGCCAGATGCACAAGGGGACACATGCATCTGGAGTTCGTTTGCAGTGGCTGGAGGCCCTGGCATGCCCATTCTCTCTCTCTCTCTTTCTCTCCCTCTTTCTCTGTCAAATGAATAAAAAATAAAAAAAAACCCTAAATGAAGAAATAATAAAACGTCTCATTGTGAACAAATGGACTTCCCATTCTGTCACAGGGCTGCTCTTTGGGAAAGAAGACCTTGATATCGCAAGTCCTCTGACCATCTAACCAGGTTACACAAATTATTTAAATTTTAAAAAGCAGAGCAATGAGGCAAACATTTGATCTAATTATAAAATTCCCATGTTTTATTCCTTTAAGTTCTGCATAGCAGTTAGAACAAAGACATAGGCTCTACACTAATGTTTTCTTCAAGAACTCTGCGGGCAGGACAGTTCCAGACAAGAGAATGCATAAAGACCATGGACACAGCTCAACGGTCAAACCCTCACCTAGCGTGCATCAAGCACAGGGTTCCATCCCCAACAACACAAAAAAGGAGAGGAGGACAGGAAGGGAAGTAGGGAAGGAGGAAGGGAAGGAAGGAAGATAGAAGAAGCATAGTAATGCTGACTCCTTCACTCTGAGGTTTCCTTGAAAAGAAATTTAAGGAGTGTGAATGACTATATGTTTTGATGGCTTCTCAAACACCTCGGAAAAGTCAGGGGATAACTTAGGAAAATTAAAGATTTAGACCAATAGACTGATAGCAATTATTATTAGAATTACATCATAGAAGGGTTCTCCAGGGTGAACAATGCCAAACTTAATGCTGAAAAAAAAATATTTAAAACCTATTTGAAGTCGTAGTCTCTAACCATTCAAAGAGATAGGTAGTTTGTCAGTGGAGAAAAATAATCTTTTAATTTGTCCTTGTCTGATTGAATTCAAATAATTATTACATTGCAAAACAGAAGCATTAATACCTTGAAATTTTAAAATTAGATTATATAACCTATGTGTGGTAGTTTGACTGTTAAGTGCTTTCATAGCATCATGTGCTTATGATTAATCCTCATACTTGATACCCTGCTGGTGGAGCCTTCTGGAAGTGGAGACTTGCTGGCAGTATGTCACTGGGAGCAGACCTTGGGTTGGTTAGTTTGGTCCTACTGCGTGTTAGCTAGCTAGCTCACTCATGCTTCTACCTCTAAGAGGTGATGCCCAACCTCAGCTCTGCCATGCCATGAAGACACTACTCCTCTGGAGTGTAAGCAGCAAAGCCAGGCACAGTGGTGCACGCCTTCACTATCAGCACTCAGAAGACTGAGGTAGGAGGATCGCTGTGAGTTTGAGGACAGGCTGTGCTTTAGAGCAAATTTCAGGTCAGCCTGGGCTAGAGTGAGACCCTGATTCAAAAAAAGAAAGAAGGAAAGAAAGAGAGAAAGAAAGAAAGAAAAAGAAAGAGACTGTAAGCAAAAATAAATCTTTTCCTTCCTGCCATCAGCTGTTTTTGGGTGGGTGTTTTGCCCCAGCAAAGAGACGGAAACTGCAGCAACATAACAATAAGAAATTGGACAAATAATTGGGACAAAGGAAATAATTCAGAATAATATTAGGACTAGGGAGATGCTCAGTGGTTAAAGGTGCCTACTTGTAAATCTGATGGCCTGGGGTTCAACTCCCCAGATACCTGGCAAGCACTCAAATCTGGGTCCTGGTGCATGTGCACACACACACATACACACACACACACACACACACACACACATGAGTTAATAATTTTTAAAAAGAAAAAAAATGCCAGGTGTGATAGCACACAACTAATCCCAGCACCCAGGAGGCAGAGATAGAAGGATTGCTCTGAGTTCAAGGCCAGCCTGAAACTATATAGTAAATTTCAGGTCAGCCTTGAGCTAGAGTGAGACCCTACCTTAAAAAAAAAAAAAAAAAAAGGCTGGAGAGCTGGTTCAGCAGTGGTTAAGGCACTTGCCTGCAAAGCCTAAGGACCTGAGTTTGATTCCCCAGTACCCACGTAAAGCCAGATGCACAAGGTGGCACATAGTTCTAGTTTGTTTGCAGTGGCTAGAGACTCTTATGTGCCCATTCTCTCTCTCTGCCCCGCCCCCTCTCTCTCTCTCTCTGGGATATAAATAAATAAATAAAATATTTTTTTTTAAAGTTCCATTTCCCAGAATAATACCAGTTAGTCCTATACATGGGTGAGATTCCTAACAATGTGGAAGTTACTGAGCTAAACGTTTTAGGAAGTCTTAAGTAAGAAACATTACATGAGGTCTCATCCAGTTATAGTCTTAATATGTCCGTAGGGTTCAAGAAGTCACAGATTAGCTGGGCGTGGTGGCGCACGCCTTTAATACCAGCACTCAGGAGGCAGAGGTAGGAGGAGCGCCGTGAGTTCGAAGTCATCCTGAGACTACATAGTGAATTCCAGGTCAGCCTGGACCAGAGTGAGACCCTACCTTGAAAAAAAAAGAAGAAGAAGAAGAAGAAGAAGAAGAAGAAGAAGAAGAAGAAGAAGAAGAAGAAGAAGAAGAAGAAGAAGAAGAGGAGGAAGTCACAGCTGGGTATGGCGCATGCATGCCTGTTATCCATTACTCCAAGGCTAAGAAGGAGAAGTAGGCATTCAAAGCCAGTCTAGATCACACTGACATGCAATAAACCTTTCCTGGTTCTCCACTCTGCCCTTGCTGCCTGGTTTGTGAGTTCTCCCCCTTTCTATTACAGTTGGTTACAAATAAGGTTGCACTGTGGCCCAACTAGCTTTCCTTTCCCCCCTTTTTATTCAAATGTGTATGTAATAGGAAAAAATTAAGAAGTAAAAAATGAGTAGCCAGCTATGAAAACATTCAGCTGGGTGTGGCAGTATACACAGCCATCTCAGCACTCGAGAGGTTGAGGCAAGAGGTTCATGAGTTCAAGGCCAACCTTAATTTACCTGATACTTTTCAATCTCTGTAGAAAACACAAATTAGTATTTATAAACATTTCTCTAATGCAATTCAGACTATGGTCTGAATGTGTGCGCCCACTATCTGAAAAAAGTATATATTGACATTCTAACTGCTAAGGCTATGGTGTTAGGGTGGGAGAAGGTGACTTCTTGAGGCTGAAGTTTATGAAATAGACCCCGGGGAGCTCTCTATCCTTCTTCCATGTGAACACAGAGCTGGTAGGTGCAGTCTTTTAACTAGAATATGGGCTTACTAGACACAAAGTTGCTGTCGTCCCCACCTTGGCCTTCCCACACTCCAGAACTGAGAACTGTAGTAAATAAATGTCTATTCTTCATAAGCTGCCTAGTTCACAGCATTTTACTATGGCAGCTCTAGTACGTGGAAGAAGGCTGGATTCTAGAATCATGAAATTGTAATTATCTTTCATAGCTCTTACCAAATAAACTAAAGAGCTCAAACACAATCTTTCAAATTATTTTGGCTCTTCTCTGATTTCTTTTTTTAAAAAAACGTGTGTTTCCCACTGCCTGAATCTGTGTTGAGTTGAGTTGCTCTCTTGTTTGTAGTTGTTACTGCTTTGGTTTCACTTTGTGATAGTTTGCTGGATATAACATTATAAACTCCTGTGACTTCATCTCAAATCTTTCACATCTTGGTAAGTCATAAACTTTTAAATGAGTGGAACACTTATACCATGTTCACTGGCTTGAATTGGAGAAAATGCCTAAAAAGAGCTTACAAAGTCGGATTTCCATTTCTGGTTTCAAACTTACACTAATATCTATCTACAGAGATAAAGATCAGTTCTTCTGTTAACCTCCAGGAAAAAGTGGCTACCACCACCTCTAAAGACATACTTGATTAATATTAAAAGTTTTTTTTTTTTTTGTTTTTTTTTTTGGTTTTTCGAGGTAGGGTCTCACTCTAGCCCAGGCTGACCTGGAATTCACTATGGAGTCTCAGTGTGGCCTCGAACTCACGGCGATCCTCCTACCTCTGCCTCCCGAGTGCTGGGATTAAAGGCGTGCGCCACCACGCCTGGCAATATAAAAAGTATTTACAGAGAATAAATCATATGTAATTGTATAAACTATAACTTTATTATATGATAATATTAATAATTATAGCATTCATCTTAAATGTATTAGCTGTGAATGGTGATACACACCTTTAATCCCAGCACTTGGAAGGTAGAAGCAGAAAGGTCTTGAATTCAAGGCTACTCTGAGCTATATAGTGAGAGACCCTGTTTCAAAAAAAAATACGCACAAAGCTAGAGAGATTGCTTGGTAGTTAAGGCACTTACCTGCAAAGCCTAATGACCTGTGCTCAATTCCCCAGTACTCACATACAGCTAGATTCACAAAGTGGTGCATACATCTGGACTTCATTTGCAGCAGCTGGAGGCCCTGATGTGCCCATTCTGTGTGTGTCTTTCTCTGTATGTCTCTTTCTCTATGTGGATCTCTCTTTGCTTGCAAATAAATCAATAATTTAAAAAAAATATTTTATTTATTTATTTGAGAAAGAGAAAGAGAAAGAGGTAGAGAGAGAGAGAATGGACACAACAGGGTCTCTAGCCATTGCAAATGAACTGTAGATACATGTGCCACCTTATGCATCTGGCTATATGGATATTGGGGAGTCTCTCCAGCCCCTAAATAAACTTAAAAAAAAAAAAAGAATACACATACATGGTGCTGAGAAATGGCTTAGCAGTTAAGGTGCTTTCCTGGCAAGCCTAAGTATTCAGGTTCAGTTCCCCAGTACCCATGTAAGCCAGATGCACAAGGTAGTGCATGCATCTGGAGTTTATTTGCAGTGGCTAGAGGCCCTGTTGTGTCCATTCTCTCTCTCTCTCTACCTCCTTCTCTCTCTCCCTCGCTCTGTCAAATAAATAAATAAATCACACATATTAAATATAATATACTAAAGGATATTCTATATCATTTATCTTATTTTCTACAAAAGCTACAAATAGCATTTGTTTCATCATATTATAAGATGTACAATAGCATTAATATTATGTAGGAAATATACTTTATAAGGTTTCTTTTAGGCTGGGAAGATGACACAACATATAAAAGCTTGTAAAGCCTGTCAGCCTATGTTCAATTCTCTAGAAACCACATAAAGCCAGATGCACAAAGTGGTGTATGTGTCTGGAGTTTGTTTGCAGTAGCAAGAGGCCCTGGTGTGCTCATTCTTTTTTTCTCTCTCTCTCCTTGCTGATAAACAAAATATTTAAATTTTTTAGAACTAAACAAGCTTTTTCTCTATAAAACATTAGGGAAAAATGCTGAGAAGATATAAAAGACTTCACATGCCTGGGCAGCAAGGTCACTAAGAAATCAAGCTGGTGCTGAGCTGAAAACCTTCTCCCTGCAGACCAGCTGACTGAAAGCTGGAAAAAGCTACACCACATGCAGCCCTATGGGAGACAGAAACTATCAGCTGTGAAAATAGTGGACACTGGAAGCCTCAAGTTTACCCAGACAGGCCAAATGACCGAATGGGTACAATAGTGGCATGTCTGTTCTGGGGGAAACCAACTGCTCTCTAATTGGACTGAAGCCCTGCTCTATGGGAGGGGATACATGCCTGGTACTGAAAACCTAATCAAAAGCCTATGGCAGGGGAGGTCATGAGCCTTAGGGGTCTAAAGTCTGATCTTGTCTAGCTAAATGCATATGTTATGCTCACCAAACTGCCCTGAAAGCACTACACTTAATGTTCATATTCATATAATTAATGCTACTCTCACTTTTGGTTAGAGAAGCTTCTCTTTTCAGATGGTGGTAACCACTGGGATGACCCAAAAGACAGCATACTGCTGAGAAGAAGTGACAAAGGATTGTCCAGCACTGAAACATCTCTATCACACCCTCCAAGGTCCATTGCGGAAGAGGTGATGGAAAGACTGTAAGAGCCAAAGGAAGGGTACCATTTACAATGCAACTGTCCAGACAGAAACTGGCCTTGATATCCATGATCTCGCAGTGCCTAGCAATACCTTCACAAGACACTCATAATAGGAGAAAAAGATGATGACATCAAAATAAAAGAGAGACTAATGGAGAGAGGGAGGGGATATGATGGAGAGTGGAGTTGTGAAGGGGAAAGTGGGGAAGAGGGGGGAATTATCATGGTTTATTGTCTGTAAGTAAAGAAGTTGTCAATAAAAAAATTTAAAGACCAGCATTTTAATTCCTGACATGAGATTTCAAAGCTCAACTTAGAAAGTTCCTCCTGAAAGTCAATGGTTTTAGCAGAATAATACCCATCCAGTTAAGAATTGTGTATTTTAAAGTAAGTGAAATTGAGTTTCAAAAGATTTCAAGTCACTCAAAACATGTAGGGTCCCAGTCACTATAGCTGACTAAACTTCTGGTGATCTCTCTTATCCTGACATCTGATTAAAGTTTTATTGTGTATTAATTACTGTTTTGAGCTGGGGCTCTGAATTTCACTGAGTTCACCAGCTCTAGACGCCTACAGATATGTTTTGCTATAAATTACTGGCACTGTTTCTGTTGATATTCCGCATAATCAAACATTTGTAAGCATGCTGTCTTTTCAATCTGTTCAGCTGATGCACTTTACCTGATCTTTCATTAAAGTAATCAAAACACTTGCTGTGTCGCATCTAATGAATGTTGCATGTATGATTAAGTGCTTTCACTCATATTGCAAGTTTGATTTAATGTAATCTGCCTTTCAGACAGCCATTAGCCCAGCTCCTACGTGAATTCCATTAATTGGCTGAATTCTTCCAGATGTCCATTAAGCATTACAGGAATTTCTATGTGGGAACAGCAGGGACCGTCTAGCTCCAAGCAAACAATGAAATGTTATATTGCTGCCATGACTTACAAAAAGCTGGATTCATTTTCATTAATAAAACATCTGTACTCCTGCACAGCTATGCATTGGGATGCATTTATTTTATATGTTTATTTCTCTCATGACTGTAAAAAGATAGTTAAACAGAAGCACGTTGGCTGGTATGTAGACCATGGGCTTGGCAGATGCTAACCAACAAAACAGTTCCATGTTTGAAGTTTACAACAGGTTCTAACAGAAGATCATAAACTTACAGACACCTGTTTGAAACAGAATTAAAGAGGATGTGGGGATTGCTACAGTAGAAATGCTGAAGTGATGTTAGAGACTTATTCTGAAGATAATGTGATTGTCTTGCCCTCCACAAACCATTGGGTTTCTAAGAGAAAAGGCCAAATGTGGCTATTGCTGGGACAACTGTGTCTTTCTAGTTAGTATATTTTAGTATTTTTGTTTTGTTTTGTTTTGTTGAGGTAGGGTCTCACTCTAGCCCAGGCTGACCTAGAATTCACCATGTATTCTCAGGGTGGGCTCAAGCTCATGGCGATCCTCCTACCTCTGCCTCCTGAGTGCTGGGATTAAAGGTGTGCACACCACACCTCGCATATTTTGTTTTGAGCCAAGTTATTTTGCAAGAGATTTGGCCTTGTAAAGTCCATAACTCACTGCATTTTGCTACGTAATCAACGCTATTTACCAATCATTTGAGAAATTTACCACAGCTAATAACTGAAGTGAAGCTAAGCTTGAAAAGCTAGTGAGCTGGAGAGATGGTTCAGTGGTTAAGGCATTTTCCTGCAAAGCCTAAGAACCCTGGTTCCATTCCCCAGTACCCATGTAAACCCAAATACACAAGGTGGCACTTGTGTCTGGAATTTGTTTGCAGTGGCTAGAAGCCCTGGCATGCCCATTTTCTCACTCTCTCTTTCCCTCTTTTCTCTCTTCTCTCTCTCTCTCTCAAATAAATAAAACATAAAAAAATTTAAAAAAAGAAGCCAGTACTATACAAGAAAAGTCACATTTTCTCTAGCCAAATATTCCTTCTGAAACTAGGAGAATAGCCTAAAATACAATGTTTTGTATGTATTTTACAAAGAGCTACAAATTATTTTTACCAATTAAAGCTGAAAGTCTTCTTTGTCTTAATAACTTAATTAAAAAACTTCTTCATAACTGCCCATAATTTCGGCTATAATGATACATATTATTCAAATTTAAGACTAAAATGTCTTAGCTTCCTTCTTTATACAATTAGAGAAAATAAATAACTTAGAGAGGAGAAAAATCTCATGCATGTAAATATAAGATCATAATATACATTTTTTATAAAATAATTGAACTTTGTAACTTTGTTTCTCTTGAAATAACTTTAAGTAGTTACTATATCATGAAAGTTTTTTGAAGTAATTCTGGAGCTGAAGAGATGGCTCGGTGGTTGAAGGTTCTTGCTTGCAAACCCTGACAGCCCAGGTTTGATTCCCCAGTACCCATGTAAAACCAGATGCACAAAGTGGCACATGTATCTGGAGTTCCTTTGCAGTGGCTGGAGGTCTTATCACACCCATTCTCTATGTCTGTCTCTCTTCTATCTGTCTCTCTCTTTTTGCAAATAAATAAATATTTAAAAGATAGATAATTTTTTAAACTTTTTATTGACAACTTCCATAATTATAGACAATAAATCATGATAATTTCTGCCACTTTCCCCTTCACAAGTCCACTCTCCATCATATACCCTCCCTCTCTCAATTAGTCTCTCTTTTATTTTGATGTCATCATCTTTTCCTCCTATTCTGAGGGTCTTGTGAAGGTAGTGCTAGGCACTGCAAAGTCATGGATTTCGAGGCCAATTTCTGTCTGAACAATTGCATTGTAAGCAGTCCTACCCTTCCTTTGGCTCTTACATTCTTTCTGCTGCCTCTTTGGCAATGAACCCTGAGCCTTGATATGTGTGATAAAGATGTTTCAGTGCTAAGTAGTCATCCCAATGGTCACCACCATCTGAAAAGAGAAGCTTCTCTAACCAAAAGTGAGAGTAGTGTTAATATATGGATATGAACATTAAGAAAAGTGGTTACAGGGCAATTTGGTGAGCATAATATATGCATTTATCCAGACAAGAGCAGGTGTTACACTCCTAGGGCTCATGACTTCCCACACCATAGGCTTTTGATTAGGTTTTCAGTAATCAGGCATTTATTTCCTCCCATGGAGCAGGCCTCCAGTTCAATTAAAGAGTGGTTGGTTTCCCCCATAACAGACATGCCACTATTGCACCCTTTCAGTTATTTGGCTTAGCTGGCCAAACTTAAGGCTTACAGTGTCCACTGTTTTCACAGTTGATGACTTCTCTCTCACATAGGGCTGCATGCAGCATAGCTTTTTCCAGCTTTCTGTCAGATGGTCTACAGGAAGGAGGTTTTCAGCCCAGCTTCAGTTTGACTTCTCAGTGACCTTGCAGCCAAAGCATGTGGAGACTTCAGCAATAAGGTCTTACCAAAAAAAAAAAAAAAAAGATGATTTTTTTAAATGAATGTCTCATGTAAGTCAGGCTGGGATTGAACTCACTATGTAACTGAGGGTGACCTTGAACCTCTTGATCTTTCTGCTTCTACCTCCTGAATGCTGGGATTACAGGCCTGTGCCACCATGTCTAGTTTTATGTGATGCTGCAGTTCAAAGCCAGGACTTCCTACACATCAGGCAAGCACCCTACAAACTGTATCAGCTGAGCAAAATCCCCAGCCCTCTAACTATGATGGGACTTGAATAGGTAATGTTTGCATGGTGTGCAGTTTGTAGAGAATAGAAATGTTTTCAAAGGAAAATAGTTAACTGACTTCTTATTGGTAAAGCTTAGCTCAGCCTTTCCTTCCCCCATTCTCTTCTGAGTGACCTGGTCTTCCTTCACGTGGCTTCTCCTTGCATATGTGTAGAAGAATTTGATTGCCCTTGGGGAAAGTGACCAGCAGTTATTCAAGCCTTCCTCGACAAGACTGGTGTGTTGGATTCTGGAGTTCATAATGACGCCGTGGGTGTGTGCGTGTACATGTGTGAGAGTGCATACATGAGCTCACATGTGGAGCTCAGAGGTTGGTGTTGGGTGTCTTCCTCAATCACTTTTCATATAATTCACTGGAACAGGATCTTACACTTGAACCCAGAGCTCATCAAGTCAGCTGGTCTAGCTAGCCAGCTTGACCCAGGGACCCCTGTCTTTGCCTCCTGAATGCTGGGATTACAGATGGGCCTCCACACCCACCCAGCATTTAGGTAGGTACTGGAGATCTGAACTTCCACTTGTGTGGTAAGAACTTGATTCCCTGAGCCATCTCGCCCGCCTCTGAAGAAGTCTGTTACTTTCTATATCGAGATCATATTCTCCAATCCAGCCGTCTGTAATAAAGGTGAAGTTCTGCTCTCAAACTGCCTCCTTTTGTAAACTTGGAAGTGAAGCAGGAAAGGGGGATGCTATTGAACTGTCCTTGCTTGCTTCTGACCACTAAGAGAAAACCCTCAAGAAACTGCAGGCATAGAGACATGGCTGCCATGTGTTCATAGAGTTGCTCATGAAGTGAGAGGGAAGAGAGAAATGAGACTGGAAAAGGAAAGAGCCTGGATGTAAAATCCATCAAGCCCTGAAGGGATTCCTTGAAGCATTCTGTTGTAACTATAAAGACAGAGAGGTTTTCTTGAAAACTGGCTTGGATATGGCTCAGCTTCTCAAGAGGTGACTTTCAAGCTTTACAGTATATTTGAATTATTTGAGGCCAGGCATGGTGTCACTTGCATGTAATCCCCAGCACTCTGAAAACTGAGGCAGGAAGACTACAAGTTTGGGGCCAGCCTCATCTAAAAAATAAGTTCCAGGCCATCCTGAGCCACATAAAAAGGCTATCTCAAAAACAAACAAACAAAAAAAAAGGACCAGAAAAGAAGTTATTTGGAAAATGTACATCTTGAGCCTCATTTTCTTTTTTTTTTTTTTTATTAGTCAGTTCTGTATTCAGCAAATACAGTCAGTTTGGTACCATTATTAGGCTCATCCGTGACCTACCCCCTCCCCTTGGCCCCTCCTTGTTGGGGTATGCGGGTCATGCATTGTGGAGTTAGACCACAGTTATGGGTAAGCTAAATGTTTCTGCATATCATGACCCAACATGTGACTCTGACATTCTTTCCGCCCCCTCTTCCGCAAAATTTCCCTGAGCCATGTTGGGTTCATTTTTGGTCTGCTTCAGTGATGAGGTGTTGAGGGCCTCTGAGTTTGAGCCTCATTTTCAAAGACTGGGACTCAGCATGAGTCAGGGGGTCTATGTATCTGACAAGTCTTCTAGGTGATTCTTATGCTAGAAATTTTGAAGCCACCCCTTGGAGAAACACTATTTGGGGATCTGAGCTTGGCAAAATTTCCAGGAGATACTCAGATTCATGATAATGAAACTCCTAAGATACTTAAACTAAAATGCTGACTTATTTACAATAAAAATTATAGACAGTCACAGTGGCACATGCCTATAATTCCAGCTAAACTCAGGAGGAAGAAGAAGAGGCAGGAGGATTATGAATTTAAGGCCAGCCTGGGCAGTTTATCAAGACCCTGCCTCAAAAAAGCATGCATAGGGCTGGAGAGATGGCTTAGCAGTTAAGGCGTTTGCCAGCAAAGCCAAAGGACCCAGTTTTGATTTCTCAGTACCCACATATAGTCAGATGCACAAGGTAGTGCATGTGAATGGACTTTGCAGAGGCTAGAGGTCCGGTGTGCCCATTCTCCCTCTCTCTCTCATACATATATACATGGCATACATATCATCAGGGAAAGATGCCTTAGTGAGCAAAAGCTCTTTCCACAACATGGTTGCAAAAAAGAAAGGAAGAAAGAAGGAAAGAAAGAAAGAAAGATTTGCTTACTCAAGAATAAACCGGGGCTCAGGGCCCATTGTGGAAGAGATGGCAGAAAGAATGTAAGAGCCAAAGGAAGGGTAGGACTGCTAATAATGCACTCATCCACATAATGGCCTTGATATCCATGACCTCGCAGTGCCTGACACTACCTACACAAGACCATCAAAAAGGAGGAGGAAAAGATGATGACATCAAAATAAAAGACTTATTGGAAGGGAGGGATTCCATGGAGGGAGGATTTGAGAGGGGAAAGTGAGAGTTGAGGGAGGAAATTATCATGGTTTTATTGTCTGTACTATGGAAGCTGTCAATAAAAATTTTTTTAAAAAGAATAAACTGGAAGAGAAATGGCAGTGACTAAATCTCCACTTAGGACCTGTAGTGCCTGTGATGGACGGCTAACTCTAAGAGCTTTCTCCCTGGGAAGCAGGTGAGTGTCACCGGATACTCCCTGCATTCTCTTCACAACAGATGTAAGGAGGAAGTGCTTTTGCTTCTGCTAAGGAAATGTTCGTAAGTATTGTGAAACTTCAACTAATTAAAACTGAAATGCAGCCAGCTAAGCTCCAGTCATTTTTAATTTACAATATTGCTTTGCTTCCGAGGCAAATGTGGACAAGTCACAACTTCTTTTGATGCCTGAGGGATTGAAAAAATTAAATCAGCAGGATTGGCTATTGATGTTTTCTAGCAAATGTTTTGAAATCTGTGCCTGTCATCCATCTTGTAGGAAAACAGGATTGCCCTGTGCACCTTCAAAGATATTAATTCCTTTAATAAATCCTTGCTTGTATGTTGAAAACTTCCAATGGTTGGGTTTCTGTAACAATCTCTACATGAGGGGTGAATGTTGCCTTCAGGCAGACTCCCAGTTTTTTTCCCCAAATGTCATCATTCTTGGTCTGAAACTGGAGCTAACCAACATTACAACGGATTAAACACACCTTCTGTCCAGCCTATTTTCAGAAGGTTTCCTTATTATATTCCCTGCAAAGCAAATTTCATGACAGGCTATTCGCCTTCCTGGTGATCAGCACTTAATGAGATAAAGCGCAAATGCACAATGACTGTCCCAGTTCTGTACTTTGATCCCTGCTCTTCCGGCCACTGTGAAAAAAGAGATGGAGAGCTTGAGATTCCTCAGTTACAGCTTGTCAGTCGAAATCAAGCACCGGAAGTTGAAAACACAAATGTTGAGCAATCAAAGTGTGCACGCATGAAAGGCGAGCTCGCAGAGAGGGAAGTGGACCACACAGCACCCGTTTCTTTACTATTTTTCACCATAATGCAAGTACAATGACAACAGAAAGGAGAATCCTTACCAAAACTACCAGATGGCCCCCTTGCGGACAAAATTATGTCAGAGCTCCTTTTATTAAAAGGAAATGTTGGGCTGGAGAGATGGCTTAGAAGTTAAGGCGCTTGCCTATGAAGCCCAAGGACCCAGGTTTGGTCCCCAGGACCCACATAAGCCAGGTGGCACATGCATCTGGGGTTTGTTTGCGGCATCTGGAGTTAATTTGCAGTGGCTGTTGGCTCTGACATGTCATTCTGTCTATCTCTGTGTCTCAAATAAATAAATAAAATTATCTTTTTAAAAAGGAAATGTTGCTGGGCGTGGTGGCTCACGCCTTTAATCCCAGCACTCGGGAAGCAGAGGTAGGAGGATCGCCGTGAGTTCAAGGCCACCCTGAGACTACACAGTGAATTCCAGGTCAGCCTGGACCAGAGAGAGACCCTACCTTAAAAAAAATAAAAAAGAAGGAAAGAAAAGAAATGTTTATGACATTGGCATTGGGTTAAAGGGTATTATTTATTTATTCATTTGTTCATCCATTCATTTGCAAGCAGAGAGAAATGGAGAGAAGGGAGACAGAGAGAAAGAGAGAGAATGGGTGCAACAGGACCTCCAGCCGCTACAAATGACCTCCAGATGCATGTACCACCCTGTGCATCTGGCTTCACGTAGGGAGTGGAAAATCAAACCTGGGTTGTTAGGATTTGCACACAAGTGCCTTAACTGCTGAGACATCTCTCCAGCCCTTGTAATTCCTGTTTAGGGGGTAAATATTAATGTGTCTCTAGGGAAAGAATCTACAGGATTTCTCTTTTTCATCCAAGCCATTAAAAAAAAAAAATGAAAGGGCTGGGCATGGTGGCACACTCCTTTAATCCCAGGACCTGGGAGACAGAGGTAGGAGGATTGCTATGAGTTTGAGGCCAGCCTGAGACTACATAGTGAATTCCAGGGCATCCTGGGCTAGAGTGAGACCCCACCTCAAAAGACAAACAAAGAAAAGAAGAAAGAAAGAAAGAAAGAAAGAAAGAAAGAAAGAAAGAAAGAAAGAAAGAAGAAGACTGGTCAGATGGCTCAGCAGTTAAAGGGGCTTGCTTGCAAAGCCTACCAGCCAAAGTTTAATTCCCCAGTACTCACATAAAGCCAGATGCACAAAATGGTGCATTCATCTGGAGTTGGATTGCAGTGGTAAGAGGCTCTGGTGTGCCCATTTTCTTACTCTCTAAATAAAAAATATATATGTATTTTTTGGTTTTTTTTCGAGGTAGGGTCTCACTCTAGCCCAGGCTAACCTGGAATTCACTATGTAGTCTCAGGTTAACCTCAAACTCACAGTGATCCTCTTACCTCAACTTTCCAAGTGCTGGGACTAAAGGTATATACCACCACACCCAGCAAAATAAAAATATTTTTTAAAAAAGAAAAAGGAGTCAGGCATGGTGGAGCAAGCCTTTAATCCCAGAACTAGGGAGGCATAGGTAGGAGTGTTGCCATGAGTTCAAGGCCACACTGAGACTACATAGTGAATTCCAGGTCAGCCTGGGCTAGAGCCAAACTCTACCTCAGAAAGAAAGAGAGAAAGAAAGAAAGAAAGAAAGAAAGAAAGAAAGAAAGGAAGGAAGGAAGGAGAAAGGAAGGAAAGAAGAGGGAGAGAAGTGAAGGGAAGAAGTAAAAGGAGTGATAAATGGATTGGTTTCTGTGGAAAAGAAACATACTCAATGGCCAATACATGAGCTAACATTCTTGCCTTGCAGACTAAAGAGGGAGGTCTGCTCAGCGGCTCATAGAGAAAAGTATGTGGCTGGGGTGAGAAACAGCTAGTGTAGAAACCAGTATTAGAAACACGTGAGGGGCAGCTTGAGTGCCTGCAGCCCAGCAGGGCTGGCATCACTCCCATGAAGAGCCTTCAGCAATCACTCTTGACTTAATGATTTTCTTCAGACTGATAGCTCCTGAAAGGCTGAAGCGCTAAGCAGGGTGCTGAGGACCTGGCTCAGACAGGAAAGCCCTTGCTGTGAAAGCATGAGGACCGCCCTGCAGCTCCCGGCACCACGGAAATGCCGGATGGGCGTGCTGGTCACCCGGCACCCCTGGACGTGGGAGGAGGAGGCAGGAGGTCCCTGGGACAAGCTGGCTAGCTACACTAGCTGGTGTGGTGAGCTCTGGGCTCCAATGAGGGATTCTTTCTTCTTCATGAAAATAAAGAGGGATGTGATTAAGGAAGACAGCTAGTGCCAACCTCTGGCCTCCACATGCACACATATGCTCGCACACACACAAACACCACACATGCAAAAAAAGAAAGATGCTAAGCAGATTAACTCTACATGTATAAGTGAAACTGCCACATTACTAATGACCATGGAACTATAGAGATGCATTTTACTATTCTAATTTTTCTGTTAAGATATAACAATGAAGGTTGTTGCAGTCAGGTTGCTGGTAGAAATCACCCAATCAAGACCAGCTTGTGTGTGTGTGTGGGGGGGGGTTATTTTGGCTTATAGACTTGAGGGGAAACTCCACAATGGCAGGGGGAAATGATGGCATGAGCAGAGGGTGGACATCAACCCCTGGCCAACATCATGTGGACAACAGCAACAGGAGAGTGTGCCAAACACTGGCAAGGGGAAACTGGCTATAACACCCATAAGCCCACCCCCAACAACACACTGCCTCCAGGAGGTGTTAGTTCCCAAATCTCCATCATCTGGGAACCTAGCATTCAGAACACCTAAGTTTATGGGGGACAACTGAATCAAACCACCACATTCCACCCCTGGCCCCCATAAACTGATAACCATACATGATGTAAAATGCAATACATTCACCCAACTTTAAAAGTCCCCATGGTTTTTATCAGTTCCAATGATGCTCAAACATCCCCATAATCCAAGGTCTTTTAACTGAGCCACAATACCAAAACAAAATCCTCAAAAAACCTACAATGGCACAGAATAAACACTCACACTGCAAAACATGGCATTGGGCATAGCAAAGAAATATTCAACCAACACAAGATTTAAACAGGGCAAAGATCAAACTCTGTAGCTCCAAGTCCAACAACTCTAGTCAATAACAAGTCTCCAAGACCAATAATTGTAACCAGTGGCAAGTCTCTGGAGTTCCAATTCTGCCCCTCCAGCTAGGATACTCACAGTCCTGAAAAACTTCATCTGGGGCTGGCAGCTGATCTTAGCAACCATCTCATGATCCTGACATCTCCATTGGGTCTCCACTGCAACCCATGGTTCATCCTCACAGCTCCATTTTAGCTCCATGCAGGTAATCCTGCTTCTCACTGCCCATGGCTGTTTCCAAAACAAAAGACTGTGTTGCAAATTCAATGACCCTCTCTTTCCTGCATTTCTTATACTCCATAATACCAAGTACGGTGCCAATTTGTTAATCCAGAGGGGGGGGGGGCACAAAGCAGACTTTGAAGAACAGGACACTCCTTGAGCACTCAGGTCCCCTTCAAAAGAGTCTATATTCTTTTTGTTACCCCAGTGCAGGTCAACTGGTCCAATCTCAAAGGTTGTAATCTCTCAATTGCAGCTGAACGGGCAGCAATTAATCCAAAGGTTTCATTTTTCTTTTTTGTGCATTATCCCTCTGCTCATATCAGTCTGTTTCTATGCAAAGCAACCCTACACAAATTCTCAGGATATGGGCATCAGCAAGCCTCTCACACAAACTGCTTCTAGTCCAGTCCAGGCAAGGCTCTTTCTCACCCTCATCAGCCAAACCTCACAGTCCATAGCTCTTACTGCATTCAGGTCTTTCAACTCTGACCAGAATAGTCCATCAAGCTGTACTTACAGCAATGCAAGGCAGCTCAGAACAAGGTTTCAAATTCATCCACATTCCTCCTACAAAGGAGATCCAAAAGGCCAAAGCTACACAGTCAGGTGTCTAACAGCAATCCCACTCCTTGGTACCACTTTACTGTTGCAGTCAGGTTCACATTGCTGGTAGAAATCACCCAATCAAGAGCAGCTTATGAGGGGAAAAGAGGTTTATTTTAGCTTACAGATTCGAGGGGAAGCTCCACATGGCAGAGGAATATGATGGCATGAGCAGAGGGTGGACATCAACCCCTGGCCAACATCAGGTGGACAATAGCAACAGGAGAATGTACCAAACACTGGCAAGGGGAAACTGGCTATAATACTCATAAGCCCACCCTCAACAATATACTGCTTCCAGGAGGTTTCAATTCCCAAATCTCCATCAGCTGGGAACCTAGCATTTAGAACACCTAAATTTATGGAGGACACCTGAATCAAACCATCACAGGGGTCCAGGGAGATGGTTCAGAGAGTAAAACACTTGTGCAGCAAGCATGAATTTGGGTTCCCAGAAGCCATATAAAAGCCAAACAGAGTAGTAAGTGTCTTCACTCCCAGCCCCACCCCCATGGTGAGACAGGAAGCTGAGACAGAAGAACCCAGAATCTGCAGAAGCCCCCAGGCCAGCTAACCTAGCATGCACAGCAGTGAGCCACTAGAGTCTGTGCCCAGAACAAGGCGGGAGGTGAGAACCAACCCTGAGGTTGTCCTCTGACTCACATGTGTGCCATGATGCATGCACTCTCCCACCTGAACACACATGCACATTTACACACAATATCCAAGGTTTGATCCCCCCAGAACTGCAAAGGGAAAGAGGAAGAAAAGGAGGGAGGAGGTTTTATAAGTTCTATAAGTAAATTTTAATTTCATTACTCAAGAATAATTTTTACCATAATGACATCCATGATTGACTCAATATTAAAAACATACTATCATTCATCATAATCGACATCTGAGGAGAATTCAAGTAACAGTGGTTGCTTTTGCCTTTTACCCTCAGAGTTTCTGGTTCTACAAGTGTGAGGATTTTTTTTTTTTTTCATTTTTATTTTAGAGACAGAGAGAGACAAAGAGAGAATTGGCACACCAGGGCCTCAGACACTAAAAGCGAACTCCAGATACTTGCACCACCTAGTGGGCATGTGCAACCTTGCACTTGCCTCACCTTTGTGAGTCTGGCTTACATGGGATCTGGAGAGTTGAACATGGGTCCTTAGGCTTTGCAGGCAAGCAACTTAATAACCACTAAGCCATCTCTCCAGCCCAAGTGTGAGGATTTTTAAAAGCTCCGTAGGTGAGTCTAGCCTTCATCCAAATTGAGAACTAATGACTTAGAGGACCATAAATGCATAAATTCCTGCCATCATCCGAACAACCTCTTTATTGACAGTAGGCATCCATTAGACAAATCAATTCTCAGACTACCCCAGAAACAGTGAGTTAGTACAGAAACACTGCAAAACCAGATGTTTATGGTCCCGAGAGCTCGTGGCGGTGGCATCAGGAGTGTGCCGGAGCGGCTGGCAGCCCCAAGCTCTCGGACCCGCCCACCTCCAACAGACACACTCAAGAACAAGCACATACCTAAAAACCAACTACGTCCAAACTCTGAAAAGCAGCCAAAGATTCACAATATCCAGAAGAATACTCAACTGAGAGAAAGGCAACATGTGAGCAGTAGGAAGGTTTGGGGGTGTTTTCCTGTCTCTCCTCTGCCCTCACCAGGTAATGAGTGTCAGGGTTGCCCTGGAAGCCATCTGCCTTCCTAAGGCAGACCTTGTCCCTGGTTCCTGTGTGAGGAAACCGAAATCTTATTTGCAAATTATTGTGTATGTCTGTTTCTCCCAATGGGGGGGGGAAGGGACGCCCCTGAAGGATGGATTCAAGGTATGCCACAGTCTCAGAACTCAAGATAAAAAACAACACAGGCTGAGTGTGGTGGAGCACGCCTTTAATCCCAGCACTCAGAAGGCAGAGGTAGAGGGCTCACCATGAGTTCAAGACCACGCTGAGACTATATAGTGAATTCCAGATCAGCCTGAGCTAGAGTGAGACCCTACCTCAGAAAACCAAAAACAAACAAACAAACAAACAATTCAGAAATCTGCAAGAAGCCAGTTGTAGTGTTACACACCTGTAGTCCCAGCAACACCAGAAGTTAAGACCAAAGATCACTTGATTGAGCCCAGGAGTTCAAGACCATTCCAGATAAGAAGGCCAGACTCAGTCATTAAAAAAAGAAAAAAAGAAAGAAAAACACTAGAGGGCAAACCAGCAACCCTCAAATGCCTGAGATTAAAAGTTAGGGATACAATAGACCACTTAAGGCCCAAGAAGAAAAAGTGAAGAAGATTCTTCGAGAAATTATGCCTTAAAAATTTTTTTTAATTTATTTGCAAGCAGAGAGAGAGAAAAAAAAAAAAGTGCATACCAGGACCTCTAGCCACTGCAAATGAACTCCAGATGCATGCACCACTTTGTGCATCTAGCTTTACATGGGTACTGGGGAATTGAACCCAGATAATTAGGCTTTGCAGGCAAGCACCTTAACTGTTGAGCCGTCTCTCCAACCTGACAGTCCTTTTAAAAGCACCTATGGCGGAAGCTGAGATAGGAGGATTGCCCTGAGTTGGAGGCCACCCTGAGACTACAGAGTGAATTCCAGATCAGCCTGGGCTAGAGCAAAAGCCTACCTGGAAAAAAAAAAAAAAAAAAAAACCAAAAATAAAAAATAAAAATAAAATGAAAGCACCTATGGTCATGGAGAATTCACTGGGGAATAGAGAAAGCCATTCATGTGACACAGGCTCAAAAAGACCAGAGAAGCCGCTAAGCTTTCACCTCAAGCCACCACAGAACTGACCTGCAAAGATGGAGAGAGATGTCAGTGGGAGGAGTGTTATTTTGGTTAATTTTATTTTTAACTTTTTAGCTCTGAAGGAACAGAGACTTCTGCCACCAGGCATACCAACAAGGAATACAGCTTTCATTAACTAAAAAACAAAAGCAAAAGCCGAGCGTGGTGGTGCACACCTTTAATCTCAGCACTTGGGAGGCAGAGGTAGAAGGATCGCCATGAGTTCAAAGCCACCCTGAGACTACATAATGAATTTCAGGTCAGCCTGAGCTAAGTGAGACCCTACCTCGAAAAAAAAAAAAAACAAGACCCAAACCCTAGAGTGATCACAATATTCAAATTGCCCAGTTTTCAACAACAAAACTATAAGGTATTAAAAAAAAAAAAAAAACATTAGGGTCAGAGGTGATGGCACACACCTTTAATCCTAGCACTTGGGAGGCAGAGAGAGGAAGGAGGATTGCTGTGAGTTCAAAGCCACCCTGAGACTCACAGTGAATTCCAGGCCAGCCTGTGCTAAAATGAAACCCTACTTTGAAATCCTGGGGAAAAAAAAAAAAAAAGATTAAAATGGGCTGGAGAGATGGCTTAGCAGTTAAGGCACATGCCTGCGAAACCTAAGGTCCCAGGTTCGATTCTCCAGATCTCACATAAGCCAGATACACATGGTGGTGCATGCATCTGGAGTTTGTTTGCAGTGGCTAGGGTCCCTGGTGCACCCATTCTCACTATCTCTTTCTCTGTGTCTAATAAATAAATGAATAAATAAAAATAAATATTAAAAACTAAATAAATAAAAGATTTAAAAAATGAGGACTGGAGGGATGGCTTAGTAGTTAAGGTACTTGCCTGAAAAGCCAAAGGATCCAGGTTCAATTCCCCAGGACCCACGTTAGCCAGATGCACAAGGTGGCACATGTGTCTGGAGTTCACTTGCAGTGGCTAAGAGGCCCTGCTGTGCCCAATCGCTCTCTCTATCTGACTCTCTCTCTCTCAAGTAAATAAATATTTTAAAATTATTTATTAACAAATAAGCATGAGGGCTGGAGGGATGGCTTAGTGGTTAAGGTACTTGCCTGAAAAGCCAAAGGATCCAGGTTCAATTCCCCAGGACCCACGTTAGCCAGATGCACAAGGGGGCACACAGTCTGGAGTTCGTTTGCAGTGGCTGGAGGCCCTGGCGCGCCCATTCTCTCTCTCTTCCTCTCTCTCTGTCAAATAAATAAATAAATAAATAAATAAATAAATAAATATTTTTTAAAACTTTAAAAGAAAATAAGCAGGAGGCCGGGCTTGGTGGCGCACACCTTTAATCCCAGCACTAGGGAGGCAGAGGTAAGAGGATCACAGTGAGTTTGAGGCCACCCTGAGACTACATAGTGCATTCCAGGTCAGCCTGGACTAGAGAGAAATCATACCTCAAAAAACAAAAACCAAAAAAGAGGGGCTGGAGAGATGGCTTAGCAGTTAAGCGCTTGCCTGTGAAGCCTAAGGACCCCGGTTCAAGGCTCAATTCCCCAGGACCCACGTTAGCCAGATGCACAAGGAGGCGCATGTGTTTGGAGTTTGCGGTGGCTGGAAGCCCTGGCGCGCCCATTCTCTCTTTCTCTCTCTCCCCCTCTCCCCTTTCTGTCTCTCTCTGTCGCTCTCAAATAAATAAATAAAAATAAACAAAAAAATTTAGAAAAAAACAGGGCGGGGCGTGGTGACGCACATCTTTAATCCCAGACCTGGGGAGGCAGAGGTAGGGGGAACACTGTGAGTTCAAGGGTTACCCTGAGACTACATACTGAATTTCAGGTCAGCCTGGGCTAGAGTGAGACCCTACCTCAAAAAAACAAAAAAAGGGGGGAAAAAATTAGCAGGGCTGGAAAAATGGCTTAACAGTTAAGGCACTTGCCTTCAAAGCCAAAGGACCCAGGTTTGGTTCCCCAGGACCCATCTAAGCCAGATGTGCAAGGTGGGCACATGCATCTGGAGTTAATTTGCAGTAGCTAGAGATCCTGTCACACCCATTCTCTGTCTTCTCTCTCTCTCTCTCTCTCTCTCTCTCTCTCTCCCCTCTCTCTCTCTCCTGTCTCTTTCTCTCCCTGCCCCCTCTGCTGGGCGTGGTGGCACACACCTTTAATCCCAACAGTCAGGAAGCCTAAGTAGGAAGATGGCTGTGGCATTGAGGTTAGCTTGGAATTACAGAGTGTGTTTCAGGTCAGCTCTGAGCTAGAGTGAGACCCTACGTTAAAAAAAAAAAAAAATCCCAAATAAATGAGTAAATAAATAAAAGCCCTGAAAGGTAAATTCTTCCTCCTCTTCTCCCTCCCTTTCTCCTCCATAATGGAGGAGAAATACCTGGGTCATTAAAAGAGGTCATTTGTGGGGCTGGGGAGATGGCTCAGTGGTGAGAAGCACTTGCTTGCAAAGCTTGGTGACCCAGGTTCGTTTTCCCAGTACCCACATAAAGTCAGATGCACAAAATGGAGCATGTGTCCGGAATTCATTTGCAGTGGCATTAGGCCATGGTGCATCCATTCTCTCTCTCCCTCTCCCACACCCGCCCCCATCTCCCTCTTTCCCTTCCACCTCCCACAATTAAAAATATTTTAAAGATGTTATCACTTGTGGAAAAGTAAAGTATGGTCGAATGGCTCCTAGTGCTTTCTATCATTCACCTACAGAGAACTCCCTCAGTCTTCCCAACAAAATAAAGGGCGGTCATAATGCACCCGGATCTTGAAAATTAACAAAATGTCCTATTTGATGAAGCGACTCCTGGAAGCAAAATAGGCCAGAAAATATTATCAGCTTGGGAGGGGGGGGCAGGCATAATAACCACACAGTCCTAGTCCTGAGAATAAAGTTTTGTCTCTTTTCACTATTGTCTGGCCTTGTATTCCCATAGAAGAAGATGGTTTTCACGGTGGTTAGACATGAGCAAGAGACACAGGCCAGTAGTGCCCAGTCTTAACTCTCAACCCCAGGGACCAGAGACTGCTGTTCACCACCGACTGCTTGTGATTCTGACAAATAGCTTGTGTGGTGAGTGAGCTGCTTGTGTGAATGACAAGACAGACCCTCGATGCACCCTTCCTGAGGGACTAATGCAAGGCCATCATCCGCCAGCAATTCCCACCCGTGCAATAGAGGCACAGATGAACAATTCACACCACAGGGTTTCATAAAATCCCAGCAGACGGGCCAGGCGTGGTGGTGCACACGGGGAGGCAGAGGTGGAGAATCCCTGTGAGCTCAAGGCCAGCCTGGGACTGCAGAGTGAGCTCCCGGTCAGCCTGGACCACAGTGAGACCTTGACTGGGGAAAAAACGAAAGGAAGCCAGGCATGGTGGCTCACGCCTTTAATTCCAGCACTCGGGAGGCAGAGGTAGGAGGATTGCCATGAGTTTGAGACCACCCTGAGACTACATAGAGCAAGACCCCACCTCAAAAAAAAAAATCAGAGTATTGGGGAAGATGGAGTTCCATTTGATGCTCTCTTGGGCCTGTCGTCAACTTGGCAAAGTCTGTTTCTGCTGGCTGTGGCAGTAGGGCACTGAAGCACCGAGATAGCTAATCACACTCACTCTGGGGAGGGTGATGACTAGTGGGGAGCCCTGCCTGGAAAGCGAGGGCCCTCCAGGGCTGAAGTAATGACAATAACAATAGCTGAAATCCATGTAACAGTTTTCAGAGCGATTACTCGTGCATTAATTCATCTGATCTTCAAAATATTTCTCTTCTGTGCAGCCTATTATTATGCGATATTACCTACCCTCTCAGCAGCTCAGTTCCCCTGCCTATCAAATAAAAGGTACTTCCAATTTCTTTCTCTTTCTTTCTTTCTTTCTTTCTTCCTTCCTTCCTTCCTTCCTTCCTTCTCTCTCTCTCTCTCTCTTTCTTTCTTTTTCAAGGTAGGGTCTCAATCTAGCTCAGGCTGACCTGGATTTCACTATGTAGTCTCAGGGTGACCTCAAACTCACGGTGATCCTCCTACCTCTGCCTCCCGAGTGCTGGAATTAAAGGCGTGCACCACCCCGCCTGGCTACTTCCATCTTCTTAACAGACTTATTTCAAGGGTGAAAAGCCTTTTGGAATGAAAGACCAATGGAGAGTCACTCTCAGTCCTTCTTCTCCTTCTATTACTTTTCTTCTCCTCCTCCTTCTTTTTCTCTTCTATTAAGTTTAATATGCAAGGGCTGGAGAGATGGTTCAGCAGTTAAGGTGCTTGCCTACAAAGCCTAACAACCCAGGTTTGGTTCTGCAGTACCCATGTAAATCACAAAGTGGCACTTGTGTCTGAAATCCACTTGCAGTGACTGGTGGCCCTGGTGTGCCTATTCTCTCTCTCTCTCTCTCTCCCTCCTTGCAAATAAATAAATAAAATAAATATTTTTTAAAGTTTAACAGACAAACACATTAGGTAAACATAGGTGTCATAACTTTTTTTTTTTTTTTTTTTTTTTTTTTTGGTTTTTCGAGGTAGGGTCTCACTCTAGCCCAGGCTGACCTGGAATTCACTATGGAGTCTCAAGGTGGCCTCGAACTCACGGCGATCCTCCTACCTCTGCCTCCCGAGTGCTGGGATTAAAGGCGTGCGCCACCACGCCCGGCGGTGTCATAACTTTTTAACTGGAAAACATAAATATATAAATATATATATCCCAAATGCTAATTCACTTAAATATGTCTTATACAGTCTATATACAGAAAATTGACCATGCCATAAGAATGAACTGTGTTCAAATCTATCTTCTTTTCTATGTTGCAAACATAAAACACAGGCAAAGATATTTCTCAGAGATTAATTTGTAAATGCTCTAGCTTATTTTAATGGACATATTCCCAGGCTTAGGGAATATCTTCTTTTTTTAAAGGCAGGATTTTACTCTGAAGCTCAAGGCCAACCGTAAACTTGCAGCAATCCTCCTGCATCAGCTTTCCCATTGCTGAGATTAATGATGTGAGCCACTGTGGCAGACAGCTTCAGGCTCACTGAAATGAACTTCCAGACCAGGCACAATTATGGAGGAAGGGATTTATTGAAGCTTACAGATCCAGGGGAAGTTCCATAATGGCAGAAGAAGCTGGCCTGCATTCACAGACCAAAAAGAGAGAAAAAACCATAAGCCTAAAGCCACACCACACAGCACACTTCAGGAACTCCAGGTGGAACTAGGCACTTTGCATGTCTTTATATTGGAATTTCAAACCCACCACCACACCTTAAGATCCGCCCAGTGACACCTCCTCCAGCCAGGTGGCTGCAGATCCAAACTACAAATGAATAAAACACTGAATATATTGGGAACATCTATTCAAATTACCACAGCCACCATGCCCAGCTCATCCTCAGCCTTTTGCTATACTGGGTCTCTCCGTTCCTAAAGCACAGGTATAGGCCCACAGCCGAGGCCTCCTGAGGGGACTGCTGTGCAAGGGGAAGCATGGAGAGGCGGGCACATGACATTCGCCATCCATCACATACCAGGCGACCTCATTCCCATGCCTCACGGGATGGAGCTGTTCAGGCAGTAGTGAGGATTGAAGCAACATGAAGAAAAAGAGACTCGTTTCAACTCGTTCTCTCTCACACACGCTTACTCGCCCTCCTTCCTTCCTCCCTCCGTCCATCTCCCAGTGTTGGAGTTCAGACCCAGGGCTTCGAACATGCTAGACATATAAGAGTTCTACCATGGACACTCCCAGCCCCAAAGGGAGCTCATCTCACTCAGTTCACCTCTCTCTCTCTCTCTGTGTGTGTGTGTGTGTGGACATATGTGTGGGTGTGCATGCACATGTGTGAGACAACCTTAGATATCATTTGTTCCTCAAGTACTGCCCACCTTTTGTATGTGTGTGAGAGAGAAGGTCTCCCACTGGCCTGGAACTTGCCAAGTAGGCTAGACTGGCTGATCCACCTATCTCCACCTGTACAGGATTAGAATTACACTGCACCACCACACCTGACTGTTGACAATGGTTTTTTTCTGTGGATTCTGGAAATCACACTAAGGTCCTCGTGTTTGCAAGGCAAGCACGCTAACACTGTCCCAGCTGAGCCATTTCCCCGGCCCTTTAGTCCATCTCTCTTTATATTCCCAATCTTCACAGACTGTGTCTGTAAGTTTCTTTGACTCTACTTTTGTTTCCAAAATATTATATGAAATTAAAAATAGTTCCATGTTAAACCCTCATCTGGAGAGAGGTTAAAGCAATCACATAAACAAAAGGACTTTGAAAGAGCCAATCTCATAACTAAAATTAGAACAAGTCACAGTAAAACAAAAATGATTACTATTGATTGGGATTTATTCTTAACACCAGTTAAGTAACTATGTGTGAAGTGTAAAATCCTCACTTGTTGATTTCTAAGATTAAAATCAATAAAACTGTCCATAATCTATACCACTCAGGTTTACCTCTCCAGAGCAGATCGGACAAGAGTAATTAGATTTCTGCCTGACTAGCAGGAAGAGAAACTGTTTCATTTTGGATCAAAATCTTCCTAGTAGATTGAATTACACTTTCTTGCCTTTACCTGTCAACACTTAGCGATTGCTTCTGTGTTATATTTGGTTCAAACTATCAAAATGCTGCCCTATAATTTTCAGTAGGAAGGATGCTGGCGTTTAAAGTTTGATTCTGACTCTAAATTGAAGGACGATTCTTCCAATTTCACCTTCTTCCAGAGTTCTCTGCTTGACATAACTTTAGATGTGATACTATTTGCCTCATCCCTACAACAGAAAAATCAAGCCGGAATCTGAAGCCTTGCTTCCCTACAAGCCAAATCCCAGTTCTTGATTGTGCCAGACAAGTAGCTCTCTGACCTTGACCAAATGAAAGTGACTCTCTTGAACGCACCCTTTTTGTTTCTTTGTTTGTTTTGTTTTGTTTGAGGCAGGGTCTTGCTCTATCCAAGGCTGACCTGGACTTCACTCTGTATCTCAGGGTGGCCTTGAACTCACAGCGATCCCTTCCACCTCTGCCTCTCAAGTGCTGGGGTTAAAGGCATGAGCCACCACGCCCAGCTTGAATGTACTCTTTTCTCTGATGAGAGTAGGTTCACCAAATGTTTGAGGTGGGTGTAGCTGGGTAGTGTTTTGGGTGGTTATTTGGTTTGCCTTTGCTTTGGGATTTTGTTTTGTTTTGTTTTTCAAGGTAGGGTCTTGCTCTAGCCCAGGCTGACCTGGAATTCACTATGTAGTCTCAGGGTGGCCTTGAACTCATGGTGATCCTCCTACCTCTACCTCCAAAGTACTGGGAATAAAGGCATGCGCCACCATGTCCGGCATTGCTTTGGTTTTTTTTGAGACTAGGTGTCACACTGTAGCCTGGGCTAGCCTGGAACTTTCAAAGTAGCCCAGGTTGGCCTTAAACTCTGAGTGCTAGGATGAGAGGCATGAGCCACCACAAGCACCTGGCTTACTTTTGTTGCTTTGTTTTGTTTTGCAGGCAAGGTTGGCCTCAAACTCACGATCCTCCTGCTTCAGCTTTCCAACTGCTTGGATTAAACAGGTGCACACCACCACAGCAGGCTCACCAAAATTATTTCTGAAATAGGGTTACAGATCTTACAGCCCTTACTTATTTTCATGTTGTGGTAGCTTGAGTTCATTGTCCCAAACTCATGTGTCCTGAATCCTTGGTCACCAGCTGATGGCAGTTTGGGAGGGGGAGCGTTGCCTGGAGAAGGTATGTTGCTGGGGGTGGATCTTGGTGGTTTATTAGCTCTAGCTTGCCAGCATTAGTTTGGCTCGCTGTCCTGCTGTGGCAGAGATGATGGCCAGCCTCTGCTCAGGCCACCTTTTCCCTGTCATCATGAAGCTTCCCCTAGAGATTGTGAGTCAAAATAAAATCCTTTCCTCCCATCAGCTGCTTTTGGTTGGGTGCTTTGTCCCAGCAATGTTAAGGTAACTAGGTAACTACAACACATATTAAATTAGGACTCTTAATCTATCTTCCATGAGGATGTTTTCTTTTTTTAATATTTTAATTATTTATTTTGGAGAGAGAGTGGCAGATAGACAGAATGGGCATGCCAGGGCCTTCAGCCACTGCAAATGAACTCCAGTTGCGTATGCCATCTTGTGCATCTGGCTTACCTGGGTACTGGGGAATGAAACATGGGTCCTTAGCTTGTGCAGGCAAGCACCTTAATCGCTAAGCCATCTCTCCAGCCCAAAGGACAGTTTCTTCCTTCCTTCCTTTCTTTCTTTTTCTTTTTCTTTTTGAGGTAGGGTCTCACTCTAGCCCATGCTGACCTGGAATTCACCATGTAGTCTCAAGGGTGTGGGAGGCCTCAATCTCCTTCCTCTGCCTCCCAAGTGCTGGGAATAAAGGCATGCACCACCACACCCGGCTTAGGATGTTTTCTATTCCATTCAAATAAAAGTGCCTCAGTGACTAAAATAGAGGATATGTGGGAGGAGGGAGAGGCGATAGCCACAGTCGCCTTAAAATCAGTTCATGCACTTTGGGATGCAGTTCTTACAAATGAAAATACAAAGTTATAACATTAAAAAGCAACTGACAGTGCTGGAAACAACTTTACTAACTGGAGCTAAATCAACTAAGGGAAAGAAGATGGGCTTCAGCTCTTGTTCTGAGTCATAAGTGAAAATGATATATTGACATACTGCACTGGGGGAGCTGAGCACCAGGAGTGATGGGGGAAAGAACTTCCTTGAACCCACAGCTATTGGAAGATGATTTCTTAAATTTAATTGTATTTTATTTTATACATTATAACAGGTTATGCTCTTTTCTCCCCTCGCCCCTGCTCCTGTTTCCCTGGGGGTGGGATCCTCCTGAAGAGAGGTTAAATGGTATTCACTGTGGGGTCATGAAGCCCTCAGTCAGTCCCTATGGGATGCGGGGGATGGGAGGGGACCATGCTTCAAGGTATTCCTACTCTTAGGGTTACTTTTAACAAATAAAAAAAGAGAGATGTAGAGGGCTCTACTATGTTATCTCTTGCCTATGATTATTTGGGGGGGGGTCTTTTGTTTAGTTTTGTAATGCCAGCAATAGAGCCCACAGCCTCACACATGCTAGACAAGCAATTTCCAGCTGAGCTACATCTCCAGCCCCCACCTCATGTCACTTCATGTTAATAAACTCTCAGGGTACTGCAGGGCCAGATACCTTCGACATGAAATTATACTGCTAAGGAGAAGTGAGCATTCACACAATGTGCTGTTTAGGTGACCAAAAGATGACACTGATTGTTGTCTTGCACCTGCATTTCTGCAATTCATCTATTAAGGAGTATATTAGTCAGGGTTCTCTAGAGGAACAGAACTGATAGAATAAGTATATATTTGAATACATTTTATAAGGGAATTTATTAGCTTGGCTTTCACAGTATGGGCTAGGTGGGCCAACAATGGCTGTCTGCACACCAAAGAAGCTGAGGACCTGCTCGCTGCTCAGCGCACGAGGCTGGCTGCCTCGGCAGTCTCAAGCTCATGCTGTGGGCCCAACGATTCTCCAAGAGGTGCTCATCTTCGGTCCATGTTGGAAGGCTCAAGAAGCAGGTTTCTACCATCGGCAAAGGACGGCACATCAGGGTGGATGCACTAGCCAGCAAGGAGCAGAGGTGAGCAGGCAAAATAACTGCTTTTTCCAAGAGCTCCAACCACGAGAGATGCAGCAAACACTGGGGAGACCCAAGCCTCATCAAGATGATGATAAGAGAAAGCCCAGTGCTTAGCACTGGACAAGTCATCTCTATCTCACCCACTAGGACTTAGGGAACAGTGCAGGGGAGTGTGGAATGAATGAATATGAGTGCTGCTCTCACTGCCGGCCAGAGAACCTTCTCTATGGACGTAGCAGTAGACACTGAAGATACTCAAAGCTCATCAAAGTAGAAAATAAGGTTGTCAGAGCTCAACACTAAAGGAATAGCTATCATGCTCTCCAAGGTTCAGGGAACATAGGGGAAGAAGGGATGGAAAGAATATAAGAGCCATAAGGTGGGAAGGAGTGCACTGAGACCCTCTCCTCCTGACATAAACTGACTGTGCATACATGACCCCACCGTGACTACCAATACCCCCACAAGTCCTGCCCTGTTCTGAGCTACCAACATTTTGGCAAGGACTAAAGGAATGAGAACTAAACAGAGGAAGGTCTACCTAGAAAAAATCTTCAGTGGGCTGGGGGCGGGGGAGAGGGGCAAAAGGATAACAAGATCAAATGATAGTATGTTTGTATGTTAAAATTCTCAATTAAAAAAAAAAAAAAGTTAAAAGAAGCCGGGCATGGTGGTGCACACCTTTAATCCCAGCACTCGGGAGGCAGAGGTAGGAGGATCGCTGTGAGTTCGAGGCCACCCTGAGACTACATAGTGAATTTCAGGTCAGCCTGAGCTACAGTGAGACCCTACCTCAGAAAACCAAAAAAAAGAAAGTTAAAAGAGAAGTGCAGCTATCCCACAGCTCTCAGAACCTTGTCCTTTTGGGATGTCATGGTTGAACTTCATTGTCTAAAGGCAGCTGACTAAATCATGAACATTGGTGATCAATACAACCATCCCCCGGGGGTGGGGATGGGGTGTTAAAAGCTCCAACCACTCAATCCTGCCTTGGTTTTTCCACCAGATCCCATCTTGACACTACCTTGGGGATATTAGCCATCGGTCGTCTCATTATCATAACAAAAGACACTTACTGCCTTGGAGATTCCAAGGATTTTAGAAGTTTTATGACCAGAACACAGTCTTCAACCACCCCCACCCCCAAAAAAGTGATCTTCTTTGATGGATGTGTGTGGTCTGCATTTTACAACATCACTGACCCTATCACAGATAGTCATATGTTAGTTCAAGGATCTTGAAAGTGCTAAAAGGGACACAGTCCAATAGTTTGGCTAAACTGAATAAAATATAGAATTGCCTTGGAATACTGTAGAGGAAGGTATCAAAAAATGATCATGGGGTGGAGAAGTTGCTTAGTGGTTAAGGTACTTGCCTGCAAAGCCTAAGGACCCAGGTTCAATTCCCCAGTACCCATGTAAGCCAGCTGCACAAGGTGGTGCATACATCTGGAGTTTTTTGCAGTGGCTTGAGGCCCTGGCATACCCATTCTCTTCCTCTCTCTCTCTCTCTTCCTCTTTCTCTCTCAAATAAATAAATAATATTAAAAACGGTCATGTGGGCTGGAGAGATGGCTTAGCGGTTAAGCACTTGCCTGTGAAGCCTAAGGACCCTGGTTCGAGGCTCAACTCCCCAGGACCCACGTTAGCCAGATGCACAAGGGGGTGCACACGTCTGGAGTTCTTTTGCAGTGGCTGGAGGCCCTGGCGCGCCCATTCTCTCTCTGTCTCTTTCTGCCTCTTTCTTTGTCTGTCGTTTTCAAATAAATAAATAAAACAAAAAAATTATTAAAAAAAAAAACAAAATAAAAATGGTCATGTATGACCCACTCACTCACCTCAGAGAGGCCTACAGGACACACTTTTCACCATAGATGCAAGAAATAAACTTTTGAGGGAACCCTACTGCTACTTAAGTGCTCTAATTTGAATCATCAGAACAGAGTCATAGTTCTTCCGGCAGTTCCCAGACATGAGCTGTTCATAGACCCAGAATTCCAGAATGAAGAGAAGCATGAGGAAGGACTTACTACACTGCCAAAACTTTATACTGTTAGCTGGGCATGGTGGCTCATACCTTTAATCCCAGCACTCCCAAGGCAGAGGCAGGAGAATCACCACGAGTTCAAGGCCACCCTGAAACTACATAGTGAATTCCAGGTCAGCCTGGGCTAGAGTGAGACTGTACTTTGAAAAAAAAAGAAAAGAAAAGAAAAGAAAAACAAATTCATACTGTTAATTACTTTAGCCTTCTCCAAAAGGAAGTAATATAAATTTTTAGGTTTTATGGGCTCTATCTGAAATAACACTTATTCTAAGAGATTGAAAACATCACCAAAATCTACCATCAAAAAGAACATTTATCCTATGAATGGCTCCATATCAGTTGCCAGAGTAGGTGTTCATCTGCTCTCTGAAACCACATTGAAGATAGGAAGTAACTGGAGTCACCACCCCTTTACGTTCACTAGAGTCTGCTGTCATTCTTCAAGAGCCATTTTTGCTGCCATCAAGCTACCATGTGAACAGAGCTAACCATAATAAATTGGGTGACAGATGGGCATGATGGCCCACGTCCATAATCCCAGCACTTGGGTGGCTGAGGCAGGAGGATTACAAGTTCAAGGCTACAGTGTGAGACTTTGTCTTAAAAAAACCAAACAAGCACATACACACCTAGCAGGGCATGGTGGCTCATGCTTGTAACACCCAGCACTCAGGAGGTGGAAGTGGAAGCATCAGGAGTTCAAACACGACCTTGGCCGCATAGTGAGTTCGAGGACAGCCTGGGCTAGCTCAAAAACAACACAAGGGCTGGTTAAGAGCACTTCCTGCGCAAGCATGAAGGCCTGAGGAGGCTTCAGTGGCTGCTTGTATTCAGTCCCCAGGGCCCATGTAAACAGCTGAATGAGGTCATGCACATCTGTAACCCCAGCCCCATAAAGTAACAGAAACCTGAGAACTGATGGAGCTCCAAGCAAACAAACAAAAGGCATGCCCTGGAATCAGTAAGAGACTCCCACTCAAATAAGAATGGGTGAGGTCAGGCACGGTGGCACACGCCTTTAATCCCAGCACTTGGGAGACAGTGATAGGAGGATCACTGTGAGTTCAAGGCTGCCATCTCAAAAAACCAAAAAAAAAAAAAAAGAAGAAGGAGGAGGAGGAGGAAGAACAGGTGAAAGAGCAGTGGAGCCAGATGTCCAACATTCCATCACGACCACTCAGGAAAGCACACCATGTGGACACACGTATGTGGATATAACACACACAGCAAAATAGATAAATACTATTTAATAAGAAGATTCTCAGGCTGGAGAGATAACTCAGTGGTTAAGGTGCTTGCCTGCAGAGCCTAATGACCAGAGTTCAATTCCCCAGTACCCATGTAAAGTCAGATGCATAAAGGTACATGCCTATGTCTGGAGTTCTTTTGCAGTGGCTAGAGGTCCTAGTGCACACGTGTTTTTTCTCTCTCTCTCTCCTTAAAAACAAATAAATAGCCGGGCATGGTGGTGCATGCCTTTAATTCCAGCACTCAAGAGGCAGAGGTGGGAGGATCACCATGAGTTCGAGGCCACCCTGAGAATACATAGTGAATTCCAGGTCAGCCTGAGCTAGAGTGAGACCCTACCTCAAAAAACCAGAAAGTAAAATAAAATAAAATTATATATATATATATATATATATATATATATATACATATATATATATATATATATATATATATGAAGGAGATTCTCTGCTCCCCATGGGGTTCGGGTTGCAGGTGAGTATGACCATGCCAGCAGCCTTACCTGGGACCTGGAGATTTGAACTCCAGTGTTCTCAGCCCTTTAGGCCTTCATGCTTGTGCAGGAAGTGCACTTAACCACTGAGTGATCCTTCCAGCCCTAAATCCATATTCTGAACACTCTAATCCATACCAACCAAAAGAAAAGGAGAGCTGGAGAGATGGCTTAGTGGTTAAGGTGCTTGCCAGCAAAGCCAAAGGACCCAGGTTCAATTCCCCAGGACCCACACAAGCCAGATGCACAAAATGGCACATGCATCTGGAGTTCATTTGCAGTGACTGAAGGCCGTGGCATACCCATTTTCTCTCTCTCTCTCTCTCTCTCTCTAATAAATAAAATAAATAAATTATGAAAAAAAATGAAAGGAAAGGAAAAGGCAGGGCTGGGGTGTAGCTCAGTGGTACAGCACTTACTCAGTATGCACAAGGCCCTCACATTGATTCCTTAGCACAGGAACAACAAATATAAAAGAGCAGCTTTTGAAATAAAGGGGGAATAAAGCAAGGGTTTCTTTTTAGGCTGTAGCAAACAAAAACAAATAGCTTGTGAAGATTCTGGAAGTATTCTACCTTAATGTCTGATTTGTTGAAACTTAGTTGCAAGAGAATGGAAGTGACTTTCTCTAACCCTGTGTCCCCCAGAACTTTTTTTTTTCAATGTAGGGTCACACTCTAGCCCAGACTGACCTGGAATTCACTATGTAGTCTCAGGCTTGCCTTGAACTCACATCTATCCTCCTACCTCTGCCTCCTAATGCTGGGATTAAAGGTGTGTACCACCACACCCAGCTTCAGATTTCATTTTTGAGCCATTTGTCAACATTGTGAAGGGCCAGGATTGAAGGCCATCCAGGCCTTCCTACCAGCTGGGCAATTGTCATTGAGCAGATAACCTTCCTTCTCTCTCTCTCTCTCTCTCTCTCTCTCTTCCACCCCCCTCTCTGTCTCTCTCCTTTAACAGAATAACTTAAGTGTTAAATCACTAGGGGGTATATTTGCAGCTCAGCATGGGGGAGCAAAAAACTTTGACTCATTGCCTGAGCTGAAAATAATCACCTTTGTTGCAGACTCTTGTTTGGTTCAGAAATTTAATATACAAGGCGAAATGCTGCTACATATGTCAGAAGGTCCCATTGTCAGCAAACTTTATCTGCAAATCTCACTGTCTAAAGTCCCAGCTCTGTCTTGTCACAGGCACTTGCAAACAGAATACATAGCCTCTGCACATCTGCAGACAAAACGCAAAGCAATGCTTTTCCTCCAATTTCATTAGACGAAACATTTATCTTTTGATAGCATTCTATAACATTCCATGAATAAATACACATTTATGACTAACTTGGGGACAATTTTTTTTTTTTTTTTTTGAGGCAGAGTTTCACTGTTGCCCAGGCTGACCTGGAACTCACTCTGTAGTTTGGCCTCAAACTCATAGCAATCCTCCTACCTCAGCCTCCCAAGTGCTAGGATTAAAGGTGTGCACCACCACACCCAGTAAATCTTGGAAAATCTTGCTCATCTGTTTTGATTTCATACAAACTGAGGTGAAAGAGAAGAAAAGAGAGAGAAAGAAGAATGCTTAGAGTTGAAGAACTAGCTTGTTTTGCAGGCATGAAGATCTGGTTAGATCCCTAGTACTGCATAAGCCAGGTAATGCATACCTGCCATCCCAGCGTTTGGAAGGTGGAAACCGGAGGATCAGGAATTCAAGGTCATTGTCAGCTATATGAGCAAGACTAAGGCCAGCCTGGGATATAGGAAACCCTATCTCAAAAAAACAAGGGCTGGAGAGATGGCTCAGTGGTTAAGCGCTTGCCTGTGAAGCCTAAGGACCCTGGTTCGAGGCTCGATTCCCCAGGACCCACATTAGCCAGATGCACAAGGGGGTGCACGCGTCTGGAGTTTGTTTGCAGTGGCTGGGAGCCCTGGCGCGCCCATTCTATCTCTCTCTCTATCTGCCTCTTTCTGTCTCTGTCTGTCACTTTCAAATAAGTAAAAATAAACAAAAAAGTTAAAAAAGAACACAAAAGTTAATATGCTTAAAATTTTAGTGCTAGACAACTGGTGCAGTGGTGGCATGTTTGTTTTGGGGAAAACCAATTCATCTCTGAGTGGATGTGAGGCCTGCCCCATGGGAGGGATTTCAGGCCGGGCACTGAAAACCAACACCTATAGGGGGCCCCTAGCCTATGAATTCCAGTTCAGCCTGGGCTAGAGTGAGACCCTACCTCAAAAAAAAAAAAAAACGTTTTGCCAGGTGTGGTGGCACATGCCTTTAATCCCAGCACTTGGAAGGTAGAGGTAGGAGGATTGCCACGAGTTTGAGGTCACCCTGAGACTACATAGTGAATTCCACATCAGCCTGAGCTAGAGCAAGACCCTACCTCAAAAAAAAAAAAAAACGTTTTGCCAGGTGTGGTGGCACATGCCTTTAATCCCAGCACTTGGAAGGTAGAGGTAGGAGGATTCACAGAGAGTTCAAGGCCAGCCTGGGGCTATAGGAGTTCCAGGTCAGCGTGGGCTAGAGTGAGACCCTATCTCAAAAAAACAAGGGCTGGAGAGATGGCTCAGTGGATAAAATGTTTACTACTCAAGCCAGAGTACATGCGTTTGATCTCCAGACCCCACATAAAAGCAGGGAGCTGTGGAGGGACTGGGTAATTCCAGCACACTGACACCGACAGCACCATGGGAAGTAGAGACAAAGAATTCCCCAGCAGCAAAGAACACCAGAGCAAGGAACCCTGCTCATGTGAAATGGATGGCCCATGCCTTTAATCTCAGCACTGGGGAGGCAGAGATAGGAGGATCGCTGTGAGTTCAAGGCCACCCTGAGACTACATTATGAATTCCAGTTCAGCCTGGGCTAGAGTGAGACCCTACCTCAAAAAAAAAAACAAAAAAAAAAAATGCAGGGGACTGGGCATGGTGGCACAAGCCTGTAATCCCAGCACTGGGGAGACAGAGGTAGGAGGATCACAGTGAGTTCAAGGCCACCCTGAGACTACATTATGAATTCCAGTTCAGCCTGGGCTAGAGTGAGACCCTACCTCAAAAAAAAAAAAAAACGTTTTGCCAGGTGTGGTGGCACATGCCTTTAATCCCAGCACTTGGAAGGTAGAGGTAGGAGGATTGCCACGAGTTTGAGGTCACCCTGAGACTACATTATGAATTCCAGTTCAGCCTGGGCTAGAGTGAGACCCTACCTCAAAAAAAAAAAAAAACGTTTTGCCAGGTGTGGTGGCACATGCCTTTAATCCCAGCACTTGGAAGGTAGAGGTAGGAGGATTGCCACGAGTTTGAGGTCACCCTGAGACTACATAGTGAATTCCACATCAGCCTGAGCTAGAGCAAGACCCTACCTCAAAAAAAAAAAAAAACGTTTTGCCAGGTGTGGTGGCACATGCCTTTAATCCCAGCACTTGGAAGGTAGAGGTAGGAGGATTGCCACGAGTTTGAGGTCACCCTGAGACTACATAGTGAATTCCACATCAGCCTGAGCTAGAGCAAGACCCTACCTCAAAAAAAAAAAAAAACGTTTTGCCAGGTGTGGTGGCACATGCCTTTAATCCCAGCACTTGGAAGGTAGAGGTAGGAGGATTGCCACGAGTTTGAGGTCACCCTGAGACTACATTATGAATTCCAGTTCAGCCTGGGCTAGAGTGAAACTGCACCTCAAACATTTTTTTAAATGTGGGGGGCCAGGCTGGAGAGATGGCTCAGTGGATAAAATGTTTACTACTCAAGCCAGAGTACATGCGTTTGATCTCCAGACCCCACATAAAAGCAGGGAGCTGTGGAGGGACTGGGTAATTCCAGCACACTGACACCGACAGCACCATGGGAAGTAGAGACAAAGAATTCCCCAGCAGCAAAGAACACCAGAGCAAGGAACCCTGCCTCATGTGAAATGGATGGCCCATGCCTTTAATCTCAGCACTGGGGAGGCAGAGATAGGAGGATCGCTGTGAGTTCAAGGCCACCCTGAGACTACATAGTGAATTCCACATCAGCCTGAGCTAGAGCAAGACCCTACCTCAAAAAAAAAAAAAAAAAACGTTTTGCCAGGTGTGGTGGCACATGCCTTTAATCCCAGCACTTGGAAGGTAGAGGTAGGAGGATTGCCACGAGTTTGAGGTCACCCTGAGACTACATAGTGAATTCCACATCAGCCTGAGCTAGAGCAAGACATTTGCTTGCAAGGCCGCCAGCTCAAGTTCAATTCCCAGCACCCAGGTAAAGCTAGACACAAAATGGCACATGCATCTTTGACACCAACGCACCTATGACAATGGGAAGTGGAGCCAGAAGAATCAGGATGCTGGAGGAACCAGCTAGACTGGCGCACAGGAAGCAGCAAAAACAAAATAACAAGGGGGGGGGGTCCCTACAACCATATAGCAACTACTGGTCAACTTGTCTGATTATTTGCTACAATATAGGTACGTGAAAACTAGAAACGATGTTGCATTTCTTTTCTTGTGTATTTATTTCCCCCCTTTAAAATTATTCACCTGCCAGGCATGGTGGCTCACACCTTTAATCCTTGGAAGCAGAAGTAGGATCACTGTGAGTTTGAGGCCAGCCTGCAACTACATAGTGAATTCCAGGTCAGCCTGGGTTAGAGTGAGACCCTATCTCAAAAACAATCCAAAAAAAATCAATAAATGAATAAAATTATTAGCCTTTTCAAACATTCAGAAAAGTAGAACATATAGCAAAGATTTATTGCTCAACATTACCCAATCTTTATTCTTGTTACATATTTTTCTCAGTTCCTCCCATATTCACCTTTTCTAATTTTTTTTAAATTTTGCTTAGGATCATTGTTGCTGGTTTTTGTTTTGTTTTGTTAAGACAGAATTTTGCTAGAGTGCCCAGGCTGACCTCAAGCTTTTAAATTCAAAGGATCCTCCCATCACAGCCTTCCAAGTTCTATATTTATTTTAAGTTTGTTGGATTAAAAAAAAAAAAAAAAAAAAACGTTTTGCCAGGTGTGGTGGCACATGCCTTTAATCCCAGCACTTGGAAGGTAGAGGTAGGAGGATTGCCACGAGTTTGAGGTCACCCTGAGACTACATAGTGAATTCCACATCAGCCTGAGCTAGAGCAAGACCCTACCTCAAAACAAAAATGTCTTTTTTTTTTTTGCTTTTGCTTTTGCTTTTGCTTTTGCTTTTGCTTTTTCAAGGTAGGGTCAGCCCAGGATGACCTAAAATGTCTTAGGCTGTCCTTGAACTCACGGAAATCCTCCCATCTCAGCCTCCCAAGTGCTGAATGAATGAGAGAGAGAATTGGTGTGCCAGGGCCTCCAGCCACTGAAGTTGAATTCTAGACACATGGGCCTCTTGTGCGCATGTGCGACCTTATGTGCTCGCGACACTGTGCATCTGGCTTATATGGGACCTAGAAAGTCAAACATGAGTCCTTAGGCTTTGTAGGCAAGTGCCTTAACCACTAAGCCATCTCTCCAGCCTGATATATTTTAAATTTACTTATTTGCAAGCAGAGAAAGAGAGAGAATGGGTGCACCAGGGCGTCTAGCCACTGCAAATGAACTCCAGACACATGTGCCACTTTGTGCATCTGGCTTTTTGTAGGTACTAGCGTGCACCGAGTCGTGGGTTCCATCCCTGTGCTGTGTAAACCGGGTCATGCAGTGCTGTCCCATACCTATTGTCACAGCACTCAGGACGTGGAAGCAGTACAATCAGAAGTTCAAGATCATTCTCAGTTATATAGTGAGTTTGAGGCTAGCCTGGGCTGCATGAGAACTTGTCTCAAAAAAGAAGAAGGAGGAGGAGGAGGGGGGAAGAGGGGGAAGAAGAAGAGGGGGAGGGAGAGGGAGAGGGCGAGAGGGTGGACAGGAGAAAAATTCTAAAACTACTGTTGAAACTTCCCAAATCAATTTCTCCCTCTGAAATAACCACTAGGTAGGATTTCGTGTTTTATTATCTCAGACATGTTCTTACAATTTTGCCATATATATATATATATATATATATATATATATATATATTTACATACATATATATATGTACATATATATGTAAATGCATTTTATTACTTTGTATAATGCTGGGGAGATGGCTCAGTGGATAAAATGTTTACTACTCAAGCCAGAGTACATGCGTTTGATCTCCAGACCCCACATAAAAAGCAGGGAGCTGTGGAGGGACTGGGTAATTCCAGCACACTGACACCGACAGCACCATGGGAAGTAGAGACAAAGAATTCCCCAGCAGCAAAGAACACCAGAGCAAGGAACCCTGCCTCATGTGAAATGGATGGCCCATGCCTTTAATCTCAGCACTGGGGAGGCAGAGATAGGAGGATCGCTGTGAGTTCAAGGCCAGCCTGGGGCTATAGGAGTTCCAGGTCAGCGTGGGCTAGAGTGAGACCCTAATTTGGAAAAAAAATAACAAAAATTAATAAAACCTGGGCCGGGGAAATGGCTTAGCATTTAAGGTGTTTGCCTGAGAAGCCTGAGGACCCCAGTTCAATTCCCAGGACTCACATAAGCCAGATGCACAAGGGGGGACATGCGTCTGGAGTTTGTTTGTAGTAGCTGGAGGCCCTGGCGTGCCCATTCTCTCTTTCTCTCTGCATCTTCCTCTCTCTCTCTCTCTCTCTCTCTCTCAAATGAATAAATAAAATATTTAAAATATATAAATAAGTAAATAAATAAAAGCTGCCTCAAATGAGGTAGACAGGTAAGAGCCAACCCGAAAGTTGTCCTCTGACCTCCACATGCATGCTATGACATGAACACACCTGCACACACACCTGCACACACATACACACACAAATATATATATATATATAATTTTTTTAATGCTGGCAAAAATGTTGGTTGAAGGAATCCTTAGGCTAGAGTGGGAGATGCTTGCCTAGAGGAGAGCGAGGTTCTGGGTTGGAGCCAAGCACCACAAAAAAAGTTTCCTTAGCCAGGCATGGTGGCACACACCTTTAATCCCAAGACTCGGGAGGCAGAGGTAGGAGGACTGCCATGAGTTCAAGGCCATCTTGAGGCTACATATTGAATTCCAGGTTAGCCTGGACTAAAGCAAGACCCTACCTCAAAAACAAACAAACAAAAAAATTTTCCTTGGCAAGATGTGGTAGCACACACCTATAATTCTAGCTTTCAGGAGCTCAAGCTAGGAAGACTGCAAGTGTGAGGCTGCACCTAGACCTGTCTCAGAAAAGGAAGAAGGGCTGGAGAGACAGCTTAGCAGTTAAAGTGTTTGCCTGCAAAGCCAAAGGACCCAGGTTTGACTTCCCAGGAATTATGTAAGCCAGATGCACAAGGTGGTGCATGTGTCTGGAGTTTGTTTGCAGTGGCTGGATGCCCTGGCGTGCCCATTTCCTCTCTCTCTTCCTATTTCCCTCTTTTTTGCTTTCAAATAAATAAATAAATAAAAATATTTTTTTTTAAGGGGAAGAAGTCGTTTATATGCTATAGGGAAGAAAACACTTAGGCACTGATGGGATAGAAATACAAAACCTAAAAATAGCACCACCATCACTCCCATGATCCTGCTATGTCACTTCTGTTGCTTACCTGAAATCTAAGTCATCCCACCACATAAGTACCTGAACATCCGTGCTTACGAAGACACTGGTCACTCTTGAGTCCAGGTGTCTGTCAGAGGGTGTATGGGTGAAAAAAGAGAGAATGTGGCATTTGCACACAATGGAGTTTTGTTCAGCCATAACAAAGAATGAAATGGATGAAACTAGAAAGCATAATATTAAGCAAAAGAAAGCAGACTCAGAAAGACAAATGTTTTCTGTCACATACAGAATCTAGATTTTTGTTTTGTTTTGTTTTGTTTTGTTTTTGAGGTAGAGGTTCATATATCCCTGGCAGGTTTTGAACTTGCTATGTAGCTAAACATGATTTTGAACTTCTTTTTTTTTTAAATTTATTTATTTTTTGTATTTATTTGAGAGGTGGGGAGAGACAGAGAATGGGTGCGCCAGAGCCTTCAGCCCCTGAAAGTGAACGCCAGATGCATGTGTAACCTTGAGCATCTGGCTTACGGGTCCTGGGGAATTGAACCTGGGTCCTTTGACTTTTAAGACAAATGCCTTAACCACTTAGCCATCCCTCCAGCTCTTCTTTTTTTAATTTATTTTATTTTATTGATTGATTTTTGAACTTCTTATCCTCCTGTGTCCGTTTCCTAAATGCTAGGATTACAGATATGCACCACCATTCCTGGCTTTAAATTAAATTTTTTAAGGCCACAAAAGGGGCTAGGAATGTAGCTCAGTTGGTAGAGTACTTGCCTAGCACTCATGAGGCCCCAGGTTCCATCCCCAGTATAGAGTAGAACCCCAGTGTGGTGGTTCATGCTTGTAATCCCAGTACTCAGGTGGTGGAGACAGGAGCATCACAAGTTCAAGGCTATCCATATATCCATGGCCACATTGCAAAATTTGAGGACAGCCTAGACTAGCGACCCTATCTCAAAGAAAAATCAACTCCTGATTACTGCTTGTACTGAGTCGATGTCCATACCCCTTGCCCGTGTTAGGGCTCCTCACCCAGTGGACTGCATGCTTTGCCAGTTTCTCCCAAGGCTGACCAGCAGCGTTTTACATGCTGCACGTGTGTTAACTGTTATAGGTTTCTTAGTGATGCTTTGTCCTGTTCATTTCCAGCAAACAGAAGAAGGGTACCTGCGAGAACATGGACAGGAGACTTACAAAGGGAAGAGGGTGAGCACAGGGGTCACACATATCACTCCGCTGGGCAGGCATGTGGCAAAGCCTCCACAGCAGCCTTAACATTTTAGCTCAAAACACTTGATGTATTTGGTTAGTTACCACTTTTATCAGCATAGTACCCCAGCATTCTATGTTGCTAAGAGTGCTGCCTTTTATTCTGCATATATATATATATTCTATCTGGACAAATATTTGTTAACCAAAAGTAGTTTCTTTTTGCCCATTTTTAAGCAAATTATTACCTTTGAAAAGATCATAACTAGGTTAATAAATGTTACCTTATGATCCTTAAAGATTATTTTATTACTGTTTTTTCTGTCTTGCCACCCCCATATGTTATATAAAAGACACACAGAACCTCCCATTTGCTTCACTCGGGCATAGGAATTACACCAGGCTATTTCTACACAGGCAGCATCCTCGTTCTTCTCTATAGATGCCAATTAGAAGATTAGCGTCTTTTCTCTCTCCCTCTTTGCTATTAAATAGTCACACAAAAGCTGAGCTGACAAATTACTCCCTCCATGGTGCTCCACAAAGACAGACAATAGATCATCATCATTTACTATACTCAAATCCTATTAATCACAGATTAATGAGAACATGTCTAGTGGGGAAGAAATTACCAGAATGTGGGCCTCTTGGCTTGTTACTCATGTAACATCTGCTGGCTTTACCTTTCGTGTCATGTCATCTTTTATCACATTGAAATAATGTTTGCTCCAGAAGCATAATTAAGATAATGGAGCAGATTCAGAGCCCTTCCCTTAATAATTAAAGAACCAGGTTATATTTCTTCATCCAGTGGCTTTTAGAAAACTAATTTCCCTCTGTTCTTGATTATTTCCTTTTTCTTTCACTCATAATGAACTATCGAATATTGGAGTTTTGGCTTCTCTGTCCCCCCCCCCCCATAAACTAAGTGGCTAATCGTCATACCCAAAACTAGGACAAAGTCAGAGTTTGAGTTCCCTTTTCTACTGAGATAAAGTGCATATAAATGTACTCTCATAGGCATATTAAAACACATAGCTGTCAGTTCTTTCTGCAATTTATGGTATCTTAAAGTAAAATTAACATGTAGAATACCATGTAAACCTTAAGGTGCATCAAATGCTAGATTTGCTTTCCTTGACCTGATTTATAAGGTGCTGCATTATTTTTCAATAGTCTCGAGCACTTTTATTTTTAAATAAAAGGCTTTCACCAGTAAGTTAGTATTTTATTCTAAGCTAATTTTCTCTGTTACTTTCAACCATAGAATTTGAACTTGGGCTTCAAATACTTAGTATTCTTGGAACTTTCTCCTTGTTCTCCTCCCAATAAGGGGTAGAACTGAGGGGAAACAATTAAAAAAAAAAAAAAAGCAATGGCATCTGTAATCAGCTGATAAAGAAGGAAAAAAAGAATCCTAACTTGTGATTATAAAATTGAGGAAGGTAACTGCTCATGCTATTAAAACCTAGAGTATGTGCTCGTCTCTCCAGTAAGCGAGTGGTGATGAGCGTTCAGGGCTGGGAGCTGTGATCTTAGGCTCTGTGATTCAGCCGTGATTCAGCACCGCAGGGATAAAAACAGCTCCTCGACCAAGAGCTGGCAAGCACTGGTTGAGGGAGGGGAGGAGGAGGATTGCAAAGAGCTTCTTAATTAAATTTTAATTATTGCTAATTAGAACTACTGTTTTTTATATCCCCAACAAGGAAGACAAGAGTTGATCTGGCCTTTTTATTATTCTGCTAATTAGTTTCCCAAGGAGAGGTTTGAAAGGGTAGACTGCCTTGACAGTATCCAAGCTGTTAGCTGAGCCCAACCTGCAGACGGTTCTTCCCTGACGCCAGAGCTTTTCCACTGGGCAGCCCTTTCCTGGCTCTGAGAGGCCCCACGGAATGACTTCTCTCTCTCCTTGATTGGAAAAGCAATCTATGTGTTCATTTCCTGTTGTTTATCCTGTCTACCTTATATTCATAGGAGTCTCAAAGATTTCGCTCAATTGTTAAAACAAAGAGTAAGCTTTATATTTTATATTTATATATATATTTATTTATTTGACAGAGAAAGAGGGAGAGAGAGTGAGAGAATGGGTACGCCAGGGCCTCCAGTCAGTGCAAATGAACTCCAGACGCATGTGCCTCCTTGTGCATCTGGCTAACGTGGGTCCTGAGGAATCAAACCTGGGTCCTTTGTCCTTGCAGGCAAATGCCTTTATCACTAAGCATCCCACCAGCCCACAAATAGTAAGCTTTATATACTCATGCTTTTGAGAGTTGCTATACGCACCTTTAATCCCAGCAGAGGCAGGAGGATTGCTGTGAGTTTGAGGCCAGCCTGGAACTACAGAGTGTGTTTCAGGTCAGCTTGGGCTTGAGTGAGACCCTGCCTTAGGAAAGTAAAAAAAGTGGCTGCTAATTTTCTGTAGCAGTGAATTAATGCTTTGTAACAAGAAACACCACCACCAAGTCCCTGCTATGAAAAGCTTCCATGTTCTACCAAATATACATCAGATAAAATTCTCCCATCACACTTGTGATTGCAAAGGAGAAATCTTAAATGCAAATATATCCCAGAAGTTCCCTGGACCTATTAGCAGTATAAACCTTCTGCAAAGTGCAAATCCTATCTTTTAAGTGCACACATTTCATAACTCTTCTCCCAAGACACTAACACCACGAGTTCCAAGCTGAAGCAACTCCTTGTGTTAATTACAATAAAATCCATCAAATGAAATTACATTTTTGGAATCAACAGCATTTGGCCAAGCGAACCCACATGCCTTGACAGCCTCCCTTTGCAGTTGGAGTCATATTAACACATGTGTTTGTTTCCTCACCTCTTATAGACACAAGAGCCCTGTGATATGTTAATTCACACCAAATTCCAATCTTTTCCCTGTCTTTATCTTCCCAACTCAATGATATGAAGTGTCAACACCTTTCATACTGGGAAGGAAAAAAATGCTTGGGTAAGATTTTTACTTTTACTCACTTTAATTAAAATTACAAAAACTAGAAAACAAAGAGTAAATCAAACTGGCCTCCCTGAGTCTTCCACTCACCATCTGCCTTATCAACATCCACTCTGGTCTGAATTAGTCAAAAAAATCAGCTGGGTCTTTCTGAGTCTGATTAGTCAATTAGCTGGAACTCACACCGGCTGAAAATGTAGTGTTTTTGGTTTTGTTTTGTTTTTTATTTCAGGTCAGTAAGTTGCCCTTGCAACGAGTAGTTGACATACCAATAATGACAGACTTCTGACCCTCCCCAGTGACACACACAGAGTTCTGTGCATTCTTTAGCTGTTTCCATGTTTGAAAGCTACCTAACATATAACTTGACTCACAGGAACTAGGTTGTTATTAGTTGTGGGATGGGGCTGTTGTTTTGGTTGGCTGGTGTGATAATCTTTATTTAAACGGCTGAGCCTTCCCTCCAGCCATGACAGTTAATCTTGAATGTCAACTTGATGGGATTTAGAATCATCCTGGAAATAAATCTCTGGGCCTGTCTGTGAGGTTCCTAGATTAGGTTAATTGAGGTGTGAAGACCTGCTCTAAATGTGGGTGGCATTACACCATGGGCTATAGGGTCCTGGGCTAAATAAAAAAGAGATTGAGCTGGGCATGGGGGCCCCACTTCTTTAATCCCAGCACTCAGGAGGCAGAGGTAGGAGGATCTCAGTGAGTATGAGGTCACACTGAGACTACATAGTGAGTTCCAGCCCAGCCAGGGGTACAGTGAGACCCTACCTCAAAAAACAAAAAAGCAAAAAAAAAAAAAAAAAAAAAACAAGGAGAATGAGAGCTAAGCATCAGGATTCATCCCTCTCTGCTCCCTGGCTGTGAGCTGGATGTGACCAAACATTTAATGCTTTTCCTGTCATACCCTCCCTGCCATCGTGACCAGCTGCTTCTCGCTCCTGCCCCCATGCCCTCCCTGCCATGATGGACTGTATCCCCTCAAACTGAAATCAGTCTCAACTTGCTTTTCTCAGGTATTTTGTCACAGCAATGTAAAAAATAATTAATACAGTTGGTTTACATTTTTATAGTGATGGGACTAGAACTTGGGCCTTGTGCATGCCAAGCACTATTGAGCTCCCAGCTCAGAAATTGGTTGTTTTCATTTGTTTGTTTGTTTGTTTCTTGTGTTTTGTGGGGTATTTTGTTTGTTTGTTTGTTTGTTTGTTTGTTTTGTTTTGATTTTTTTTTTTCTTGAGGTAGTTTCTAGCTCAGGCTGACCTGGAATTCACTATGTAGTCTCAGGGTGGCCTTGAAGTCATGAAGATCCTCCTACCTCTGCCTCCTGAGTGCTGGGATTAAAGGTGTGGGCCACCACACCCAGCGTGATTTTTTTTTCTTTTAGTTTTTTTTTTTTTTTTTTTTTTGAGATAGTGTCTAGCTCTAGCTGACTTTAAATTCTCTATGTAGTCTCAGGCTGTCCTTGAACTTGCAGCGATTCTTCGACCTCTGCTTCCCGTGTGCTGGGATTAAAGGTGTGCAAAACCACGCCCAGCTGGTTTTTATTTTTTGAGCAGGTTCTCACATATAGCCCAAACTGACCTTGGAATCACTATGTAACCTAGGGAACTGGTATTTTTTTCTTTCTTTCCATGAGCATGTATGTGTGGTGTGCATGTATGTGCATTCACATGTATGTGGGCACATGTGTGTGTGCCAGTGTGCATGCATATGAGTGCTCAGGCCACAGGCTGGCATCAAGGGTTTTCCTCTATTGTGCTCCATCTTATTTTGAGCTGAATCTTTCACTGAATCCAGTTTACCATTCAGCTGGACAAGCCAGCCAAGAAGCCCTGGTGATCCTCCTGTCTCCACCTCCCAGCACTGGAGTTGTGGACACATGTCACCACACCCAGAATTTTACATGGGTGCTTGGGATCCAGACTCAGGTCTTCATGCTGGGGGGCAAGCACTTTACCTGCTGAGCTGTCTCCCCAGTCCAGGAATTGATCTTTTACAAGGCACTTGGACTGTTGCAAGTATTTATGGATCACCATGGGAAAAGCCTATAGACTGAGTGCCTTTGAGGACGGTGATGTTGGGAGAGGAAATGAAGGGATGTTAGTTATGGTTTGGGCCTTAAAGGTCTCTCAAAGTCCACAGACTAAAGGCTTGCTCATCAGCCTGTGGTACTATTGGGAAGCTTTGGAACCTCTAAGCGGTGAGGTATTGTGGAAGGAAGTTTAGTCACTGGGGATGTGTCTTTGAATGAAATGTTGAACCTGGCCATGCCTTCTCTTTTGTCGTCCAGGTTGCTGTGAGGTGTATGACACATTCCACTATGATGTTCTGCCTTGCCATAGGCTCAGAAACAACTGAACCACTAACCACGAGTGAAACCTCTGAAACCATGAACCAAAGCTGGTCTCAAACCTGCTATGCAGACGAGGATGATCTTGAGCTTCTGATCGTCCTTCCTCTACTTCCCAAGTGCTAGGGTTACAGAGGTGCACCACCACACCCTGCTTATGAGGCGTTGTGAATGCTAGGCAATCACTCTATCGACTGAGTCACATCCCCAACCCAACCTTCATTCAGTATGTTAATTTTTTTCAGGTATAATTTTTGTTATTTCTTTGAGAAAGAGAGAGGCAAAGAGAGAGAGAATGGGCATGCCAGGGCCTTCAGCCACTGCAAATGAATTCCAGATGTATGCACCCCCTTGTGCACACGTGTGGCATTGCGCACTTGCGTCACGGTGAGTCTGGCTTAACCAGGACCTAGAGATTTGAACATGAGTTCTTAGGCTTTGCAGGCAGGTGCCTTAACCACTAAGCCATCTCTCCAGCCCCTTTTCAGGTATTTTATAGCATTGATGGGAATTTGACTAAGACGGGAAATTAAAAATAAAAAGTGAGCCAGGCATGGTGGCACATGTCTTTAATCCTAGCACTCAGGAAGCAGAGGTAGGAGAATCGCCATGAGTTCAAGGCCACCCTGAGACTACATAGTGAATTCCAGAACAGCCTGGGCTAGAGTAGACCCTACCTTGAAAGGCTAAAAATAATAATAATAATAATAATAATAAATGAAAAGTGAACCTTCATAGTATAATTGTGTCCCAAAAACTGACTAGTCTATTTCAGTTCTATTTACCTACTCTCTCACCTACTTACCCATGTGTCCCCTCGGTGCAAGAGGTTCCACAAGGCTGGAACTAAATTTAGGCTTTCACAAAACTTTGAAAATCTTTGATCTTAGGCAGCAGCTTCAGTAAGTTGTAAGGTACCAATTTAATCCTGAATAGTACATACCCAAATTAAAGCACATATTCCATAGGCTTAATGTAACACCCCAAAATTCAAATATTAAAATTGTAACCTCCCAAGTAACAGTATGTGGAAGTGAGCCCTTTTGGGTAGTGTATTATTTACCTTCTCATTAGTGGAACAAAATATCTGACTGTGGGGAACCATTGGACACTAGGAAAGCAAAAGTACCTCCATCTTAAATAATGACTCCATTTTGTAATAAGTTGTCTGTTCTGGAAAGTCACAAGATCTGCAGGTGTTTGTTAACCCATGCACCCATAAAGAATGAGGAAGTCGTTGTCTTGTGGCCTTGGGGCTGGGGCCTTATCCTGTGAAACATCTTGTGCCTTTGGGGCCAAAACCTTATCCTATTGAAACGGAACTGTAGCAATACCTAAACTGTTGACAAACTTCCCTGTTCTGCTGTATAAGAGGCACCCTGAGAAAAATAAAATTTGGCAGCTTGATCAGATTCCTGTCTTGCTGTCGGTTCCTTGTGTCTCTTGTCCCTTTCATTTCAGGTTCTCTGGGGTCCATGCTCCCGTTGAAGCCCCGCTGGCCGGGGCATCTGACCAAAAAAAAAATCAGTTTAAGGGGCTGGAGAGATTGCTTAGTGGTTAAGGAGCTTGCCTGCAAAGCCAAAGGACCCAGGTTCAATTCTCCAGGACCCATGTAAGCCAGATGCACAAAGTGGCACATGCATCTGGAGTTTGTTTGCAGTAGCTGGAGGGCCTGGACTGCCCATTCTCATTCTCTCTCTCTCTCTCTCTCTCTCTCTCTCTCTCTCTCTCTCTCCATCTCTCTCAAATAAATAAAATAAATTTTTAAAAAATCAGTCTACAGGAGGAAGGGTTTGCCTTAGTTCTAGGTCACAATCCATCATGTCAGAGGAAGCATGGGGGCAGGAGCTTGAGGCGGCTGTTCACATTCAGCACAGTGAGGAAGCAGAGAGTGGCAAATGCTGCTGCTCAGCTGGCTCTCTCCTTTTTAAAAAAATTACATTTATTCATTTATTTGACAGAAAAAGAAGGAGACAGAGAGAGAGAGAAAAAGTGGGCACACCAGGGCCTCCAGCCACTGCAGACAAACTCCAGATGTGTGCGCCCCCTTGTGCATCTGGCTAACGTGGGTCCTGGGGAATCAAACTAGGATCCTTTGGCTTTGCAGGCAAACACCTCAGCCAGTAAGCCATGCCTCCAGCCCTTCTCTCCTTTTTATACAGGGTAGGACCCATGGAACCGTGCCACCCACAGTTAGGTGAGTCTTCCCACCTCAATTAATTTAATCTAGAAAATCCTCAACAAACATGCCAAAAGTTTTGTTTCCATGGTGATTCAAAACCCTGCCAAGTTGACAAACAGAAGTCAATGGTCATGGGTGGTGATTTGGGTGTGAAGGAAGAACCCTCAAGGATGAGATGGGTGCTCTTTTAAGGGGCTGGAGAGACCAAAGTTCTTCATTTACAGTATGTGAGGACAGGATAGAACATACTGATAGAAATGAGGAGCCCCTGGCTATGGTCAAGGCCAGTGACAGATGGGAGTCAAAGGCCACAGGATACGAGCAGTTTGCACCCTGACCTCCAGACAGCCAAATGCCTGTTTCCCCCATGAACAGGTCATAAGATCAGGACGAACGGAGCTGCTGCCCTAACTGAGAACCTTTTGGGTGGGCTCTCTCTCTTCTTGATTGGTTCTTACCTTTTTCACCTAATTTGTATATGCCTAGCCAATCAAAACCTGCCTGAACTCTGATAAACCCCTGGGCACAGCTTTTTACTGACAACCTACTCTCAGGTCCCCTGTTTGCTGACACCCCACAGACACTGAGAGGTTAGAGCTTTCACTGTCACTCCAAGCTGTCACTTTTTTTTTTTTTTTTTTTGAGGTAGGGTCTCGCTCTATCTCAGGCTGGCCTAGAATTCATTATGTAGTCTCAGATTGGCCCTGAACTCATGGTGGTCCTCCTGAATGCTGGGGACTAAAGGCATGCACCACCAAGGTGTCATGTGTGTGTGTGTGTGTGCGTGTGTGTGTGTGTGTGTGTGTGAATAAACTCCTCCTTGCTGTACTCAGCCTTCATTATCCTTGCATTTCATTCTTCATAGTGGTGAGCCAAGAATCCTGAAGAGCAGGGGGCAAAAAATCTGATGAAGTTCATAGATTTGAACCAGAAAGCAGGTACCCACCAGACACCAAATCTGCCAGTCCCTTGATCTTGAGCTTTCCAGCCTCAAAAACTATGAGAAATAAACTTGTATTGCCTACTCTATGGTGGTTTTTATGGAAACCCAAAAGGACTAAGATAATAATGTACAGTAGAGTTGTTCAGATATGTAAGATAGATCACTTTCCATAACACTTAATTTCTGACTAAAGCTCCACTGTTTTTCTGGGGAGAAAACTTTAGATTGGTTGATTGTTTGCATGCTTGCTTGCTTCTTTTGAGACAAGGTCTTGCTTATGTAGACCAAACTGGTTTTGACTTGGACTTCTGAGCCCCTGGCATCTGCCTTCTAAGTGCTGGGATTACATGCATGTGCTACCACACCCAGTTTAGATGAGCTGTTTTCTTTTAACTTTTTATTAACAGTTTCCGTAAGTATAGATAATAAACTATAATAATTCCCACCCACCACCTCCATTTTCCCTTTCCCAAATCAACCCTTCATTGAATCCCTTCTTCTTTCCAACTAGTCTGTCTTCTATTTTGATGTCATCATCTTTTCCTCCTATTATGAAGGTCCTGTGTAGTGTCAGGCACTTGTGAGGTCATGAATATCAAAGCTACATTGTATCTGGATGACAGCATTGTAAGCAGTCCTATCCTCCCTTTGGCTCTTATGTCCTTTCTGCCTCCTGCTCTACAATGGACCCCGAGCCTTGGGGGCAGGGAGGGGTGATAAAGATGTCTCACTTAGTGCTGAACACTCCACTGTCACTTCTCAGCACTATGGTGATTTTTGAGTCACCCCAGTGGTCACTGCTACCTGGAAAGAGAAGTGTCTCTAAACAAAAGTGAGAGTAGCATTAATATATGGGTTTAGACATAAACATGAAAAAGTGCTTAGAAGGCAGTATGGTGGGCATAATATGTGCATTTAGCCAGACAATAGCAGTAGTTACTCCTCCAGGGCTTATGACCTCCCCAGCCATAGGTTTTTTCATTAGGTTTTCAGTACCAGGCATGTATTCCCTTCCATGGAACAGGTCTCTAATCCAGTCATAGAGCAGCTAACTTCCCCCAGAACAGACATGACACTGTTGCTCCAGTGGGCACATTTGGCCTGGCTGGCCAGCTGTAAGGCTTGCAGTGATCACTGTTGTTTAACACCATTGATGACTTCTTTTTTAAATAAATTTTTATTGTTTACAACTTCCACAATTATAGAAAATAAACCATAATAATTCCCTCCCCACCCCACTTTCCCCTTCATAATTCCACTCTCCATCATATCCCCTCCCCCTCTTAATCAGTTTCTCTTATATTTTGATGTCATCATCGTTTCCTCCTGTTATGCTGGTCTTGTGTAGGTAGTCCAGGCACTGTGAGGTCATGGATACCCAGGCCATTTTGTGTCTGGAAGAGTGAACTGTAAGGAGTCTTACCCTTCCTTTGGCTATTGATGACTTCTCTCTCCCAAAAGGATATATGCTGTGTAGCTCTTTCCAGCATTCTGACAGCTAGTCAGCAGAGAAGGTTTCAGCTCATCTTCAGCTTGATTTCTCAGTGACCTGAAGCCCAAGCATGTGGGGTCTTCAGCAGTAAGGTCTTACCATCTAGTTCCGGTGGGCAACCAGGAGCCTTGACAATGTAATATTTTGGGTGTATCAGGGACCTCCCTTACTAACAACTCATTGGAAAGTATCTGACCCCAGGCACTGAAATTTTTCTAAAAACAGTCTATGGCTACTTTGTGCACCATTTTCCATGTCCACATATGACACTTCTGCCCATACTCTCTCTTTTTTTTTTAACATTTATATTATTGGCTAGCAAAGAAGTAGGCTTCATATGACTTATTCATAACATCTTAAATTTTGATTAACCCTCCTCTCACCCTTCCTTTCCTCTAGCCCTTCTCCTGATCCCACTTAGGCCATTCTGCCCCCAGTGATCTGACCCTCTACTTACATAGCTATAATACCCTCTCCTTAAGCATGCCCCTCTCCTTTCTCTCTCATAGCCCCTTTCTAGCTTCCTGACTTCTACTACTGACTTTCACTCCAACTCACATTCAAATCGAAACATTTGTACATAGGATCCACATATAAGAAAGAACATGTGGCATTGATTTTCTGAGCTTGGATTACCTCACTTAGTATAATCCTTTCCAAATCCATCCATTCCCCTGCAAATTTTATAATTTCATTTCCTTTAATGCTGAATAAAGCTCCATTGTGACAATGTACACATTATCCATTCATCAGTTGAAGGGCATCTAGGCTGGTTCCATTTCCTAGCCAGTCATGGTTTTATTGTTGCTGTTGTTGTTGTTATTTTGAGCCAACATCTACCTCTTCTGAGCTAAGGGTCTTTTTACCCCACTGGAGAGTAAGGCAACTTGAAGTGGGCCAGGTTCCACCAACCACTGCCTCTGTTCACAGGTTTCCTCTGAATCCTCCAGTTTTATCAAAATGGCATCTTCACTGTCATGCCTCCTCTTATTTCTTGGAGAATCTTCTTTGAAACTGACTACATTTTTTAAAACTTTATTGACAACCTCCATACATATAAACAATGTACCCTGATCCTAAACTCTTCCACTACTTCCTTTGCCTCTCATCCCTATCCCCTCTCCACTGAACCCCTTCTTCCCAACTAGTCCCTATTTTATCTTGATGTCAACATCATTTTTTGTCCTCATATTATGCAGGCGGACTACATAATGTATTACTAGAAGGAACAGATCCTACCCCTCTGGAGGCCAATAAGAAGCCAGGCCTGGACAGTGATGCTTGGAATTCAGACTCAACTCCTCCTGCCATCTGGGAAGTGTCATGTTTGCCCATATGACTTTGTGTGTGATGGTGTCCGTGTGGGTCTGTATGTCTGTGTGTGATGGTGTCTGTGTGGGTCTGTATGTCTGTGTGTGATGGTGTCCGTGTGGGTCTGTATGTCTGTGTGCGATGGTGTCTGTGTGGGTCTGTATGTCTGTGTGTGATGGTGTCTGTGTGGGTCTCTATGTCTGTGTGTGATGGTGTCTGTGTGGGTCTGCATGTCTGTGTGTGATGGTGTCTGTGTGGGTCTCTATGTCTGTGTGTGATGGTGTCTGTGTGGGTCTGCATGTCTGTGTGTGATGGTGTCTGTGTGGGTCTGTATGTCTGTGTGTGATGGTGTCCGTGTGGGTCTGTATGTCTGTGTGTGATGGTGTCCGTGTGGGTCTGTAAGTCTGTGTGTGATGGTGTCCGTGTGGGTCTGTATGTCTGTGTGTGATGGTGTCTGTGTGGGTCTGTATGTCTGTGTGTGATGGTGTCTGTGTGGGTCTGTATGTCTGTGTGTGATGGTGTCTGTGTGGGTCTGCATGTCTGTGTGTGATGGTGTCTGTGTGGGTCTGTATGTCTGTGTGTGATGGTGTCTGTGTGGGTCTGCATGTCTGTGTGTGATGGTGTCTGTGTGGGTCTCTATGTCTGTGTGTGATGGTGTCTGTGTGGGTCTCTATGTCTGTGTGTGATGGTGTCTGTGTGTATCTGTATGTCTGTGTGTGATGGTGTCTGTGTGGGTCTGTATGTCTGTGTGTGATGGTGTCTCTGTGGGTCTCTATGTCTGTGTGTGATGGTGTCTGTGTGGGTCTGTATGTCTGTGTGTGATGGTGTCTGTGTGGGTCTGTATGTCTGTGTGTGATGGTGTCTGTGTGGGTCTGTATGTCTGTGTGTGATGGTGTCTGTGTGGGTCTGCATGTCTGTGTGTGATGGTGTCTGTGTGGGTCTCTATGTCTGTGTATGATGGTGTCTGTGTGGGTCTGTATGTCTGTGTGTGATGGTGTCTGTGTGGGTCTGTATGTCTGTGTGTGATGGTGTCTGTGTGGGTCTGCATGTCTGTGTGTGATGGTGTCTGTGTGGGTCTGCATGTCTGTGTGTGATGGTGTCTGTGTGGGTCTCTATGTCTGTGTGTGATGGTGTCCGTGTGGGTCTGTATGTCTGTGTGCGATGGTGTCTGTGTGTATCTGTATGTCTGTGTGTGATGGTGTCTGTGTGTGTCTCTTTGTCTGTGTGTGATGGTGTCTGTGTGGGTCTGTATGTCTGTGTGTGATGGTGTCTGTGTGGGTCTGTATGTCTGTGTGTGATGGTGTCCGTGTGGGTCTGCATGTCTGTGTGTGATGGTGTCCGTGTGGGTCTGCATGTCTGTGTGTGATGGTGTCCGTGTGGGTCTGCATGTCTGTGTGTGATGGTGTCTGTGTGGGTCTGTATGTCTGTGTGTGATGGTGTCTGTGTGGGTCTGTATGTCTGTGTGTGATGGTGTCTGTGTGGGTCTGCATGTCTGTGTGTGATGGTGTCTGTGTGGGTCTCTATGTCTGTGTGTGATGGTGTCTGTGGTGGTTTGAATAGAATAGATGGCCCCCAATATATTTAGTTGTTTATTTGCTTGTAGTTTACATCTTTAGCCACCTGGCTGGAGGCAGTCACTGGGTGGATCTTAAAGTGTGGTGGTGGGTTTCAGATTCCAATGTATAGATATGCAAAGTGTGCCTAGCTGGAGTTCCTGAAGTGTGCTCCGGCTTTTGACCTTTAGGCTTGTTTTTTCTCTCTCTCTCTGCCTGGGCCTGTGAAAGCAGGCCAGTTTCTTCTGCTTTTATGGAACTTCCCCTGGATCTGTAAACTTCAATAAATCCCTTCCTCCATAACTGTGCCTGGTCTGAAAGTTCATCTCAGCGAACCTAAATCTGTCTGATACAGTGTCTGTGTGGGTCTCTATGTCTGTGTGTGATGGTGTCTGTGTGGGTCTGTATGTCTGTGTGTGATGGTGTCTGTGTGGGTCTGTATGTCTGTGTGTGATGGTGTCCGTGTGGGTCTGTATGTCTGTGTGCGATGGTGTCTGTGTGTATCTGTATGTCTGTGTGTGATGGTGTCTGTGTGTGTCTCTATGTCTGTGTGTGATGGTGTCTGTGTGGGTCTGTATGTCTGTGTGTGATGGTGTCTGTGTGGGTCTCTATGTCTGTGTGTGATGGTGTCTGTGTGGGTCTGTATGTCTGTGTGTGATGGTGTCTGTGTGGGTCTCTATGTCTGTGTGTGATGGTGTCTGTGTGGGTCTGTATGTCTGTGTGTGACGGTGTCCATGTGGGTCTGTATGTCTCTGTGTGTGATGGTGTCTGTGTGGGTCTGTATGTCTGTGTGTGATGGTGTCCGTGTGGGTCTCTATGTCTGTGTGTGATGGTGTCTGTGTGGGTCTGTATGTCTGTGTGTGATGGTGTCCGTGTGGGTCTGTATGTCTGTGTGTGATGGTGTCTGTGTGGGTCTCTATGTCTGTGTGTGATGGTGTCTGTGTGGGTCTGTATGTCTCTGTGTGTGTGATGGTGTCTGTGTGGGTCTCTATGTCTCTGTGTATGATGGTGTCTGTGTGGGTCTGTATGTCTGTGTGTGATGGTGTCTGTGTGTATCTGTGAGTTTGTTGGAGAGGAATGCTGGAGAAATCAACCTTTCAACCTCATTTCTCCAAGACATTCAACCTCTACCTTAAAACTTTGTCTTCTCTCCTTTTCTACAAATTCTAAATTTTCCCAAAAGAGCTAAAGTCAGTTTTCTGTCCAATGGAACACTTTTGCAGGCTACTTACTTTAAATAGAGACCATTTTAAAAAAATTAAATATATGGATATAAAAAAAACAAGGTAAAATTACAAAGTTGAATCCATACTTCACACCATATACCATGAGTGTTCCAAATAGCTAAAAGGGAAGTAGGGAAAGAGGAAAGGACTACATCCTTGCTGGTGAGGATGGACTACATGAGCAAACTGTGGAGATAAACTATGAGATTAAAATATGGGAAAGATGGGCTGGAGAAATGGCTTAGCGGTTAGCACTTGCCTGCAAAACCAAAGGATCCCGGTTGGACTCTCCACGACCCATGTAAGCCAGACGCACAAGGGGGCACATGCATCTGGAGTTTGTTTGCAGTGGCTGGAGGCCCTGGCGTGCCCATTCTCTCTCTCTCTCTCTCTCCCCCTCCCTCCCTCTTTCTCCCAAATAAATAAATAAAATATTTTAAAAGATATAAGAGGAAAAAACTGTGGGAATATTTCTTATGGACCTTATAACTAGCTTTTCTGAGGTTATTGTCTTTAGATGCTAAATTTCTTACTTGTAACTTGCCCTAAAGTTAACCTTACAACTGTGTAATCTACCCATTTAAAACAACGTGACTAAGTTTCCTTTGCCTTGGTGTACCTTTTCCTGAACAGCACAGCTGACCAATATTGACAAACAGTGTTTAGAGAAGCTGATATGCCTTCACATATGCTCTATGCTCCTTTCCTCAGAGGCCTGGTTGGACTCTCGACTCAGAGCAAACATACTGAGAAAGAAGTACTGATCATAGTGATCAGGACAGCAAAGAAATAGCTAAGGACCCACAGATCTGTTGAAGGCAACAGGTAGGCTTAACGATTGCTTTTCTTTTTTTTTTTTTTTTTTTTTTTTTTTTTTGGTTTTTTGAGGTAGGGTCTCACTCTAGTCCAAACTGACCTGGAATTCACTATGGAGTCTCAGGGTGGCCTCGAACTCTCAGTGATCTTCCTGCCTCTGCCTCCTGAGTGCTGGGATTAAAGGCGTGCGCCACCCCGCCCGGCTCACAATTGCTCTTTTTTTTTTTTTTTTGGTCCAATTATTACAAATGAATATTTATTTTTTATTTGTTTGTTGGTAGTATGACTTATTTTTTTTGTAATTGATTCAGTATTTTTTATTTTTTTATTTTTATTTTTTTTTCTTTATTAGTTAGTTTTGTATTCAGCAAATACAGTCAGTTTGGTACCATTATTAGGCTCATCCGTGACCTACCCCCTCCCCTTGGCTCCTCCTTGTTGAGGTATACAGGTCATGCATTGTGGAGTTAGCCCACAGTTATGGGTAAGATAAATGTCTCTGCATATCATGACCCAACATGTGGCTCTGACATTCTTTCCACCCCCTCTTCCGCAAAATTTCCCTGAGCCATGTTGGGTTCATTTTTGGTCTGCTTCAGTGATGAGGTGTTGGGGGCCTCTGAGGCTCTGGCTCTCTGATTTGGTAGGAGTTGATTTTTCTCAAGCATCTCCTAGACAATTGCTCTTTTGATCAGAGTGTGTGTGCTTTCTAGATCAGCAGAGTCCAGCAGGTCATACCCCTAAATCCCTTCCTTTAACAAGTGTTCAAGGATTATTCAAGGTCAAAACTCCCTTACCCTTTGCTCATACAATGTACTACTTGTTCCTATATTACTGGCTTTTTGCTGTTCAATAAAAGTGCCAATGAGGGCTGGAGAGATTGCTTAGTGGTTAAGGCATTTGCCTACAAAGCCAAAAGACCCAGATTTGATTCCCCAGGACCCACGAAAGCCAGATGAACAAGGTGGCACCTGTGTCTGGAGTTTGTTTGTAGCAGCTGAAGGCTGTGACACACCCATTCTCTCCCTCCCTCCCCCCTCTGCCTCTCTCTCAAATAAATAAAATAAATTATTTTTTTTTAATGTGCCAGTGAGTGCCTGGATGTGGAGGAAGCCACAGCCGCAGTAACATCAGAGAAGCAGTGACAGCAGATGCAGTCGGTTCACTAATGGCTTAAACTAAACTTCTGGCCAGGCACGGTGGTGCATGCCTTTAATCCCAGCACTTGGGAGGCAGAGGTAGGAGGATTGCCGTGAGTTCGAGGCCACCCTGAGACTCCATAGTGAATTCCAGGTCAGCCTGGGCTACAGTGAGACCCTACCTCGAAAAACCAGAAAAAAAAAAAAACTAAACTAAACTTCTGTTCAGTGTCCTTTCTCTTCAAGCTACTGCTAGAGGCAGCTAGCCCACTCCTGGGATGGGGGTACCAGGAGTTAATCCTCCTACCTCTCAGGCTCTGATCCTAGAAGCAGTTTGCCCACTTCTGAGTAGGAAACTTCCAGAGGTTAGTCTTTCCTAAATTCAGGGTTGTGCCCCACAAACAGGGCACCTGTTAACTGACTTGAAAGCCAGAGTCATTAAAGAAAATACTGAGGAATCTAACTGTATAAAAATATTTCTTAAGTTTTACATGGCAATTAACTCCAGAACTTGGGAGGTAGAAGTAGGAAGATTGCTGTGAGTTTGAGGCCAGCCTGGAGCTACAGAGTGAGCGCCAGGTCAGCCTGGGCAAGAGTGAGACTCTATCTTGAAAAATAAAAAATAAAAAAAACCCTATATATATATCAAGAGACAATTATGGGGGGTACAGAGGGGCACACCTGTGATCTCAGCACATGGAGGCTGAGAAAGGAGGATCATGAGTTTGAGGAGAGATCCTGTCAGGAGGAGGAACAGGCAAACCTCCCTTATCTGGGAAGTCCCGCAAGCAGGAATAGGATAAACTACTGTGGACTTTGAGAGCAACAGAGCCAGTCTCAGCTCTGCATAAGCTTGTCTTAGGGGTTACAGCACCAAACACACAACAGTCATTTAACTCCCCAAGCTACTGGCTCTCCAGTTCCTGTCTCAAGACCCATGAAGAATGCCCAGTGCTGACTCAATAGAAGGGTAGGTTAAACAAGTTCATTTTAATGTCAGTCAGAAACTGAATGTAATGCAGAAAGTGAAAGTGAAGCAAAAGAGATCACAGGCTAGGAGGTGTCCACAGAGTGACTTGACTCATGAAGTTTTATACCCTGTGGGATGTAAATTAGTATCAAGTCAAGGTGGATTGGATTGGTTACTTGGAATGTTTGTGGGGGTTCCTGATAGGCTTATGGGTTAGACAGCAGCTTGGTTACTTAGAATAGGCCATCTGACATCTGAAGAGCCAGCATTGACCTTTCGGAAGTCAGAACTTTTGGGGATTTTAGTTCCCAGACTTTGCTTTCTGGACCTACAAAAAAAAAAAAATCTTTCTTGGTTTCCCACCAGGAATAGATGGTAAGACCCTATTGCTGAAGACTCCACATACTTGAGTTGCAAGGTCACTGAGAAATCCTGCTGGAGCTGAGCTGAAAACTTCCTCCACGTAGTCCAGCTGACAGAAAGTTGGAAAAAGGTACGCTGCTTGCAGTTCACTGAGAGAGAGAGAGAAATCACCAGTGAAGATACATAACAGTGGACACTGCAAGCCTCAAGTTTGGCCAGCCAGGCCAAATGAGGCAACGGGTGCAATAGTGGCACATCTGTTATGGGGGAAACCAACTGCTCTCTAGTTGGACTGGAGGCCTGCTCCATGGGAAGGAATACATCCCTGATACTGAAAACTTATGACAGGGGTAGTCATGAGCCCTAGGAGTGTAACGTCTGCTTGTGTCTGGTGAAATGCATACACTATGTTCACCAAACTGCCCAGTAAGCACTTCTCTTAATGGTCATACCCATATATTAATGTTACTCTCACTTTTGGTTAGAGAAGCTTCTCTTTTCAGATGGCAGTGACCTCGGGATGACTCAGAAGGCACCATGACGTTGAGAAGAAGTGACAGAAGAGTGCTCAGCACTGAAATATCTCTATCACACCTTCCAAGGCTCAGGGTCCATTGCAGAAGAGGTGGTGGAAAGAATGTAAGAACCAAAGGAAGGGTAGGACTCCTTACAATGTGCTCCTCCAGACACAAGATAGTCTGGATATCCATGACCTCACAGTGCCTGACTCTACCTACACAAGACCGTCATAATAGGAGGAGAAGATCATGACATCAAAATAAAAGAGAGTGTTTGAGAGGGGGAGGAGATGTGATGGAGAGTGGAGTTTCAAAGGGGAAAGTGGGGGGGGAGGGAATTACCATGGGTTATTTTCTACAATTATGGAAATTATCAATAAAAAATAAATTTAAAGTAAATAAATAAAAATAAAATATTGAAAATAATTTTAAAAACATGAAAAAAATCTTTGTGCTCAAGGCTGGAAAGATTCCTCAGTGGTTAGAGGCGCTTGCTTGCAAAGCCCTTCAACCCATGTTTGATTCCCCAGTACCTACATAAAGCCAGTTACACAATATGGTATATGCATCTAGAGTTTCTATGCAGCAATAAGACACCCTGGCATGCCCATTCTCTCTCCCTTTCTCTCTCCTCTTTCATATATATATGTCTCTGTGCTCATTGGCTCTATCAGACCATATGGATAGGTGCTTTTTTTGGGGCCTTGACAGGCTGTCACTCAGCCCAATTCAATAATGAAATGAGCTAAAACTAGGAACAGTTCACCAAAGAGAAAATAACAACACCTTCTGAAATTAGAAAAACATACCTAACTTTGAGAAAACTCATCAACAGTCTTAATCAGCAGTGGACCCTGCAAGCTTTACAGCTGGCTAGCCAGACCAAATGTATCAGCTGGTGCAATGGTGGCAATTCTGCTATGGGGGAAACCAACTGTTCTCTGATGGGACTTGAGATCCACTCCATGAGAGAGAATTCCTGCCTGATACTGAAAACCTAGTCAAAAGCCTATGGCTTGGGAAGTCATAAGCCCTAGGGAGGAAACTACTACTATTGTTTGGGTATATACAAATGAATACATTATGCCCACCAAATTGCCCTCCAAATATTTTTATGACCATATGTTAATGTTACTCTCATTTTTGGTTAGAGAAGCTTCTCTTTTCAGATGGTGGTGACCACTGTGGTCACTCAAAACTCACCAAAGTGCTGAGAAGTGACAGTGGAGTGTTCATCACTAAATGAGGCATTTCCATAGCACCCTCTAAGGCTGTGAAGGTGAGGGAAAATACATAAAAGACAAAGGAAGGGGAGGAGTGCTTACAATGCTGTCTTCCAGACACAAAGTGATTTTTATAGTCGTGACCTCACAGTGGCTGATACTACCTACACAAGACCTGTGTAATAGGAGGATAGAAAGGATGACAACAAAATAAAAGAGACTTATTGGAAAGAAGAAGGGATTCAGTGGAGAAGGGATTTTGGAAGGGGAAAGGAGAGGGTGGTGGTAATAGATTATGATCGTGGTATCTTGTCTATATATGTGGAAGTTGTCAATAAAAAGTTGTTTTAAGGGCTGGAGAGATGGCTTAGTGGTTAAGTGCTTGCCTGTGAAGCCTAAGGACCCCGGTTGGAGGCTCGATTCTCCAAGACCCACGTTAGCCATATGCACAAGGGGGCGCACGCATCTGGAGTTCGTTTGCAGTGGCTGGAGGCCCTGGCGTGCCCATTCTCTCCCTCTCTCTCTCTCTCTACCTCTTTCTCTCTGTGTTACTCTCAAATAAATAAATAAATGAACAAAAAAATTTTAATTGTTTTAAAAGATAGCTACCTTCATTTATGATAAAAGAAATGCAAATAAAACTATACTGAGAGCCAGGCACGATGGTGCACATCTGTAATCCCAATACTTGGGAAATGAAGGCAGGTGGATCAGGAGCCCAAGGTCATCCTCAGCTACAATAGTGAGTTTAAGGCTAACCTTGAAATACTTGAAAACCTCTCTCCAGAATAAAGCAGCAGGGCTGGAGAGATGGCTCACCGGTTAAGGCACTTGCCCATAAAGCCTAAAGCCTAGTTTGATTCCCCAGTACCCACATAAAGCCAAATGCACAAAGTGGCACATGCATCTGGAGTTTGTCTGCAGTGGCTGGAGGCCCTGCACGCCCATTCTCTGTCTCTCTCTACCTGGTATGGTGGCACACACCGTTAATCCCAGCACTTGGGAGGCAGAGGTAGAAGGATTGGTGTAAATTCAATGCCAGCCCGAGACTACATAGGGAACTCCAGGTCAGCCTGGTGCTAGAGCAAGACCCTACCTCGAAATACAAAAAAAAAAAAAAAAAAGCCAACAACTACATTGAAGTATTGAGAGGGAAAGGAGCCTCCTTCTTCTGGAGCAGAGTGGGCAGCGGGTGGGGACAAGCCTTCAGTAGCAAACTGCCTGTGTGACTTCTCGAGGTAGACGCAGAGAAAAGGGAGCCTGGGAGCAAGGGGCTCCTTACCCCAGCGGTGATCCTCGAGCCCGTGAGCTGGGAACTCTCACCGCTGCTCCACACTGCCATTTTTTCTTTTCTTTTTTTGAAAGCAGAGCCCTGCTTTTCGGAGGTCTCCATGGCAACAAAGGAAGTGGAGCCACCATCTTGTGACTGGCCTGCGTTTTCCCTTCCCAAGCTGATGGCTTCTCTTGATTGGTCCTTGTGCTTTTCACCTTTTTCGCACGCAGCCGGCCGGCCACGCTGACCAGGGTCTGCAGGAACCGCTGCGCAGTCTCTCCGGCCTAGACCCGTGGGAATGTCAGACTCACGCGAAGCTGGAGGAAGAGACCTGTGGAGACGACCTGCCCCAAGGGCCAGACACAAACACATCCGGCCACCAAAGCCACTGTGCTCAGGGCACTCCCTCTGCTCCCCTACCTCCGTCTGGACCTTTTCCTTTTTCTAAGACCCCCAGAAGTTACTTGTGTTTGGGGTGCCAGTTTAGTGCCTGGACTTGCCCCTACCTCAGAGAAAGGACCCTCCCTCCCCTTCCAGAAGGACCCATTACCCTGGCAGTCCCAGCCCACACTTCAAGGGGACACCCCCTTGGGTGGCATCCCAAAACCTGCCGAGGGCTCATTGCTGCAACACTGGATAGCAAGCGTGAAGACCTGAGTGCAGATCTCCAACACCCACATAAAAGCTGTGCCCAGTAGCAGGCACCTGGAGTCCCAACACTGAGCAGGCAGACAGGAGCATCCCTGGGGCTTGCTGGGTAGCTAGCCTAGCTGCTTCGGTGAGCTCCAGGTTCAGTGAGCCATCTTACCTCAAAAGAAGTAAAGCAGACAGCAATTGAGGAAGACACCTAATGTTGAACTTCGACCTCCACATGCACACACACGTATGCCCACACACATACAAAGATGCATATCCACATGCAAGCATAACACACACACACACACACACACACCTGGAAAAAAAGGATGGTGAAAGAAAAAAATTCTTAGAGTTTTAATCCCAACACTGGGGAAGATCTCAAATCCAAAGCCAGTATGAGCTACATAATGTTTTCTTAAATTTTTTATTTATTTGCACGTGTGTGTACAGGCACACCGGAGTCTCTTGCCACTGCAAACAAATGCCTGTGTGGCTTTATTTGGGTAACTAGAGAATTTAACTCAGGCCAGCAGGCTTTGCAATGAAGTGCCTTTAACCGCTGAGCCATCTTCCCAGCTCCTACACAATGTTTGTGAAGCCAGCCTGCTCTACATAGATAGACTCCTGTTTCAAAAAGAAAATGGACTGGAGAGATGGCTTAGCAAATAAGGCTCTCGCCTGCAAAGCCAAAGGATCCAGGTTCAACTCCCCAGTACCCTCGGTAAGCCAGATGCACAAGGTGGCACATGTGTATATAGATTGTTTGCAGTGCCTGGAGGCCCTGGAGTGCCTATACTCTCTCTCTCTCTCTCTTTCTTCCTCCCTCCTTCCATCCTTTCTTTCTTTCTCTCTCAAGTAAAGAAAATATTTTTTTAAAAGAAAACAGAGTTCTAAGCATTTTTGTTATTTCTGAATGCAGACTTAAACACAGTTTAAAATGTGTTAGTCAATAACTAAGTTCAAGCCAGACATGGTGGCTGACACTTGTGATCCCAGGAGAATGAGGCAGGCAGATAGCTATGAGTTCAAAGCCATCCTGGTCTACATAGTGAGTGACTTCAAGACAGTCTGGGACTGTCTCAAAAGAAAAAAATTGTTGAGAAAAATGTTTGTTTTAAGGATATTTATAGCAGTGGATCTGATGGAAATCATTGATGTTGCAGTGTGGTTTCCCCCAGTCCTGGACCACACAGCCTAGTGGAGAGCTTGGGTTATGTTCCCACTCTAACACTTCCTAGCTGTGTGACCTTGGGCTAGTTCTTCATCTTCAAGCACAGCAATAATAGTAGCTGGGCTGGAGAGATGGCTTAGCTGTTAAGGCACTTGCCTGCAAAGCCTAAGGACCCATGTTCAACTCTCCAGATCCCTCATTAGCCAGACACACAAAAGGTGAGGCAAGCACATGCCCATTAGGTGGCACAAGCATCTGGAGTTTGATTGCAGTGGCTGAGGCCCTGGCATGTCAATTCTCTCTCTCTAGATAGTCGCCACATATAGGATAATTCTGAGACTTAAACTGCTCAGTTTTAGCCCAATCTTAGCACTAGAGAGGTATAGGCAGGAAGATCAGGAGCTCAAGGCCTTCCTTGGCTATGTAGGACACTATCTCAAAAAACAAAAAGGAGGCCGGATGTGGTAGCACACGCCTTTAATCCCAGCACTCGGGAGGCAGACGTAGAAGGATCGCTGTGAGTTCAAGGCCACCCTGAGACTACATAGTGAGTTCCAGGTCAGCCTGGACCAAAGCAAGACCCTACCTCAAAAAAAAAAAAAAAAGGAAAAAAGGAAAAAAACACTCTTGGTATTTACACAGATAAGCTACACAATGAGCTTTAAATATTGTTGTTGTGCAGCTGCTTCCCCAGAACTGAAACATTCTCTCTCTCTTTCAGAGAGAGGTTCCTTACACTCAGGAAGTAAATAAACAAAACTGCAAGGCTCTGGAAGTAAGCAAAGTTCAAGTCTCAGGAAGGTCCTGAATTTTACAAGAGTCACAAGGCCCCTCGCAGAAGCGTTAAAGATAGTTGGGAAAAGGCGATTCGGCTCTGCTGAGTTGAGGGCCTGCCCATCACACGAGGAGAGCTGTCTCCATGCTGAGCTGGGCTTTCTGTGATGCTCCCGTCTTTGAGTAGTCCATGCTCTAGTAAATGCTTCCTTCCTCATTCTCCCATAAGAAACCCCAATAAACTCACTGGGTCACTCAGTAGATGTGGGTAGAGTCATTTCTTTGTTGTTGATGTCCTGTCTGGGGTGATAGGGACCCAGGATAAATGACGGCTCCTCAGGAAAAGGCTAAAAATGATCACCTTGCACATGTACCCACCACCTTGGGCAGAAACTCAAAGGAAGAATATAAAGTAGAAATTTAAGGACTGAGGGGCTGGAGAAATGGCTCAGTGGTTAAGGGCACTTTGCTTGCAAAACCTGCTGGCCTGGATTCAATTCCCCAGCACCCATATAAAGTAATGAATACATCTGGTGTTCATTTTGTAGCAACAGAAGACCCTAGAATGCCCCACCACATGCACATAAATAAATAAATAAATAATTTTAAAACAAAGAAATTTAAGGGCTGAGCATGGCAGCAAGAAGGAAAGTAAGAGAGAGGGTACAAAAATAGAAACATTTATATAAACCACACACATATAAATACACTCAAAAAAAAAAAAAAAAAAAACAGGTTCCTCGAGACAGTATTTTATTCTGAAAAGCATCTTGGAAGGTGTTATAACCATCTTAGGGTGTGGAGAGTTGTCAAAGAAATACCGTTATAATTTGAAAAGCACTCAACACTCAATCAACATTATGATGCTCTACCTGAAAGAAAACCACCTTTTCTTCACCTAATGCAAAGAACGTAAAACTGCAGACAATATTCTGGCTAGTGGAGGGGCACAGGAGATACAGGGCTTCCGGCAGGAGCATGTCACCTTAGCTGGGGCAGGCAGCAGGACAGCAGGAGTGGAGAACTAACAAGGGCTCGTGCTGGGTATGGAAGCAGAGAAGGCCTGGCTTTAAGTAAGGCCCAAACTGACCACACTCATTTAACAAAAAGTTACAATTATTTAAAAATAAATCTTTATTTTGAATCTCTAACACACCATCTCTTTCCAATACATATGGATTTTCTTTGCTTGTCTGGGGGGTGGATATTAATCAAAATGGTATTTATCTTTCTTTACTCAGGGGCTAAATTGAACACCATGGCCTCATCTTCCCAAGTTTCCTATTACAATAATGAAATTCCATTACACTGAAGATGATGTAATTCCCTGTGGAGCTACCTTACTCTGACTTCACCTACATGGAGAATTAGAGGGTAGGCAATTCAGAAATAAAAGGAGTGTTTCTACTTGCTTCACTCTGTCCTAATTCAGTTGCTAATGTCCATTGAAAAACTCACTTCAGTGCTGATGAGAAGAGAAAAAAAAATAAGGCAAAATAATAGAGATAAATTGCCAAGCAGCTTCAGAAGTGTTCTCTGAACAGGGATCAGGGAGTTTTCTTCTTCCCTCCACCTCCTCCTCTACCCGCACTATTGATCAATTCTCATTATTAGCTCTTACAAAAGCACACAGTCTCTGGGACGAACCTGGCTTCAGATCAGAGAGTCAATATCCTACTGTAACAATCTGCCAAAAAACGCAATTCAGGCTCATTTAAAGTGTGGCTCCCCAGAGGACAGCAAGAGACAGAGGCCATTGAGCAAGTCTCACTACTTAGTGAGCCTCGGCCACAGCTGCCTGTGACACTTCTAAGCCAGGCAGGGCTATTGTCGGAACACGCGACGGAGCGAATGCACAGCGACAGGGGCCGTGGCACAACGGCTGTGTGGCTCAGCTCATCACGGGAGACGCCGAGCCCATCACCATGAGGAACAGAGAGACGTGTGACAGCCACAGCAGTAGCATCACTTGAAAGTAATTTATGAGACACACACAGAGAAACAAGGAGTTTCTTGCAAGTTGCAGGACCCAGGATAAATTTCAGGCTATATGTGTGCAATTGTAATTGTATCACAAAAACATTAATCTTATGTCATTCGACTACATATACTTATATTTTACAAATGAAGCAGGCACAAAAAACCACAATGAGAAAGAAGCAACCTTGGAGAAGTCAAGTGGTGAGAAGCCAGAGGTCAGTAGGGAAAATGAGTAACTTGTTCGTATTGATTAATATGCCTTAATTATATTATTACTTAATTTAAATGATGCAACATATAGCTATAAATATATCAATTTTATAGAGTATTCAAGGAGGTAGGGATGGTAGAGTGCTTATCTAGCATTCACAAAGCCCTGGGTTAGATCCCCAGCACTGCAAAAATAGTAGTTAATTTTAAAAAAGGGCTGAAGGGCTGGAGAGATGGCTTTGTGGTTAAGGTGCTTGCCTGAGAAGCCTAAGGATGATATTTGACTCTCCACATCCCACATAAGCCAGATGCACAATGTGATGCAAGTGTGCAAGGTCACACATGCACATAAGGTAGTGCACACATCTGCAGTTCTATTACAGTGGCTGGAGGCCCTGTTGCTCCAATTCTGTCTGTCTCTCTCTCTCACTCTCACTCTTTTGCATACAAAAAGCCAGTCCATTGGGCTTATCTTAAAAGAAAAAAAAAAAAGAGGGCTGAAGAGATGGCTTAGCGGTTAAGGCACTTGCCTGTGAAACCTAAGGACTCATGTTTGACTCTCCAGATCCCATGTAAGTCAGACACACAAGGTAACGCAAGCACTCAAGGTCACACATGCACACAAGATGGTGCATATGTCTGCAGTTCAATTGTAGTGGCTGGAGGCCCTCGGAAACCAATTCTTTCTCCCTCTCTTTCTCTCTCCTAAAAAAACAAAAAATACAAAAAATGGAAAGAAGAACACTTAAGAGGGGCTAGGGAGATGGCTCAGCAGTCAAAGGCACTTGCTAATAAAGCCTATTGGCCCTGGTTCGATTTCCCAGTACTCACATAAAGCCAGATGCACAAAGTGTACAAATCGGCACATGTATGTGGAGTTTGTTTACAGTGGCAGGAGGTCCTGGCATGCCCATGCACTCACTCACTCACTTGCTCTCTCTCTCTCTCTCTTTTTCTCATTTCATATTTCATAAATAGGTCTAATTTCATTTATTTCATAAATAGATCATCTTTTAGAAAAGGAATACTTAAGTGCCCATTATGTATTAGTAATAACAGATATAAACTGTAATAAAAATTTATTCCAACTTTTTTATTGTTTTTTTTTAAATATTTCTATTTATTTATAATAGACAGAGAGGGAGTTTGGCTGTACCAGGGCCTCTTGCCGCTACAAACAAAATCCTAGTGCTCAGGAGGCTGATAGACAATTCATGTGTTTAGGATCAACCTGAGCTACATAGTGGGGCCCTGTATGAAAAAGTAAAATACAGCCTGGGTTCAATTCCCCAGTACCCACATAAAGCATAAATGGATACATGTATCTGAAATTCATTTGCAGTGGCAAGAGGCCCTAATGCACTCATAACTTTCTCTCTGTCTCTTTCTGTATCTCTCTAATAAATAAATAAGTACTTCAAAAAATTTTAGTAAAATGCATATATATGTACATGTGTACATGCATTACTTTTGTATGTATTTTTGTCACAAAATAAAATGTATTTGTATCTTGAGAACTACCATCAGATTTTAAAAATCAAATTTTCATTGTAAAATATTTGAAAATAGGACCCCAGAATATTAAAGAAAATGGTGAGGATGCCTTTTATGAAATTGGATGAGAAATATATTGTTTGTTCTGGGGAGGGAGAAGAAGGATGAAAATTCTATCAAGAAGGAAATAGAATATATAAACGTATATTTGTATCGATAACTATTACTCTCGCATGTGCATTGTTTGCATACAGGAAAGGAAATGAGGGAAGAGGAGGAAAGGGATTGGAGAGTTTTCCTTCCATGACTTAGCATGCTTTTCAAGTCATATATAGGCAACATGTATCCATTTTATAATCACACACCAAAAAGAGTTGTTCTAAAACCCAGAGGAGTCTAGATAACTTGAGGAGGAGAAGGGGCGTTCCAAGTACACCGCATGTGCTGAGCACCTGTGAGGCTGAAGAGGGACGAGACATGGTTTGGGTGCAATGACTGAGTCGTACGACATGCCAAAACCACTTCTGGGAGAAGAAACTTAAAGAGGCACTTCAGGATCTGTCAAAGACTTTGAATGCTAATTGTGGTAGTTTGAACGTGAAATGTCCCTCATCGCCTCGTGTTTGTGATTCAGCCACACAGCTTGATCTGCCCTTCTTCCCTGATGCTTTAACACACTGACTTATGGGCTGGTGCTGCAGGTGCCTTCTCGCTGCTGGACAAACACCCGACCAGAAGCAGCTTCTGGGAGGAAAGAGTTTAACTTTTTTTCTCTTGTTATTTCTTGAAAGGGTTTATTTTAGGCTTACAGAATCCAGGTGAAATGTCATCAATGGCAGAAGAAACTGGCTCACTTCCATAGATCCAAGCAGAGAGACAGCCAGCAAACAGGAACAGCCAGAGCTCAACTGCTCTGAACACACCTTATGGGACTGGACTTAAGCTCTGTCCCCAGTGACACCTCCTTCCCCAGCAGGGCTCCAGCCACTGAAGACTCAAGTTGCAAGCTTACTCTTAATAAAAAAGTGTCAGAGTAGGGCTGGAGAGATGGCTTAGCGAGTAAGGCATTTGTCTGCAAAGCCAAAGGACCTAGGTTTGATTTCCCAGCACCACATTAGCCAGATGCACAAGAGGGCACATGTGACTGGAGTTTGTTTGTAGGGCTGGAGGCCCTGATGAGCCCATTCTCTCTCTCTCTTCTCTCTCTCTCTCTCTCTCCCTCGCCCTTCCCCCCCCTTCCTCTCTCTCTAAAATAAAAATAAATCAAAATTTAAAAAGTGTCAGAGTCTATGGGGCCATGCATTCAAACAACCACAGCTGGCTAGATTCCCTGACACATGCCCTTCATCTCCTGTGTCTTCCATAGGCCATTCTGATATTCTATGACTTGGGCTGGGCCTGGAGATCCTGTTAGGATTTGCTCTGAGCCGCGGACTCCACTGGAGCAGCTTACAATTCTAGGCTTTTTTCTCTTCTCTCATTTACAGGCTCAGAAAACCAAGTCTTAGAAGGCTGAGTTGGTGTTGCAATTATCTCCGCTTTGCTGGGACAAAGCACCTAACCAAAAGCAGCATAGGGAAAGAAAGGCTTATTTTGGCTTACAGTCTTGAAAGGCAGGGACAGCATGGCAGAGCAGAGGCTGGACATTGCATCTTGTCACATCATCTGGGAGGTAGTAGCAAGAGTGATTGAGCTCATGAATACCCAGTAGACTTAGACTGATAAACCTTAAGGTCTGTCCCTGTCAGAGACCACTGTCCTACCTGAAACTGTGCTGACGGCAGCTTGACTGTGTAAAGCACCTCAAGTCAAGAATGTTTATAATGGGGCTGGAGAGATGGCTTAGCAGTTAAGGCACATGCCTGTGAAGCTTAAGGACCTAGGTTCAATTCTCCAGGTCCCACGTAAGCTAGATATACATAGTGGTGCATGTTTCTGGAGTTGGTTTGCAGTGGCTAGAGGCTCTGGCGCACCCATTCTCACTTTCTCTCTCTCCCTCTCTCTCTGTCTCTAATAAATAAATAAAAATAACTCTAAAAAAATAATGTTTATAATGGCAAAGCCAATAAACACAGGTCAACGTAAGTTTGGGATACAGCGCCTCTTTCTCCCAGGCTGATGAGGGGTGAACCTCCTACCTGTGCCTCCTGAGTGCTTAAAAGCAAGATTGGCCTTGTGTGTGTGTGAGAGAGAGAGAGAGAGAGAGAGAGTGAGAAAGAATTGGCATGCCAGGGCCTCCAGCTGCAGACAAACTGCAGATGAGTGCGCCACCCTTCGTGCATATGTGAAACCTTGTGCACTTGTGTCACTTTATGTGTCTGGCTTACATGGGACCTGGAGTCAAACATGAGTCCTTAGACTTCACAAGTAAGTGCCTTAACAGCTAAGCCATCTCTTCAGCCCGAAAAGCAAGAATTCTTAACCAGGACATCAGAATACCCCATGAATCTCCTTATATAAATACATACCTGTACTGTTCCACTTTCTTGACACATTGAGTCTAAAGAGCCAATCCTGGGCTGGAGAAATGGTTCAGTGGTTAAAGACACATGTTTACAAAGCCTGATGTCCTGACTTCTATTCCCCAGTACCCACATAAAACCACATGCAGAAAGTGATTCATACATCTGGAGTTCGTTTGCAGTAGCAAGAGGGCCTAGCACACCATTCCTTCTCTCTCATTTTCATTCTCTTTATCTCTCTCTCTCTCTCTCTCTCTCCTTGCTTGCAAATTAATTTTTTTTTCTAAAAAGTATTTAATTTTTTTTGTATTTTTGAGGTAAGGTCTCACTCTAGCCCAGGCTGACCTGGACTTCACTATAGTCTCAGGTTGGCCTCACACTCACAGCGATCCTCCTACCTCTGCCTCCCAAATGCTGGGATTAAAGGTGTGTGTCACCACGCCCAGTTTATGTAATAATTTATTTGGTGCATGCCTTTAATCCCAGCACCCAGGAGGCAGAGGCAGGAGGACCGCTGTGAGTGTGAGGCCAGCCTGAGATTATATAGTAAAGTCCAGGTCAGCCTGGGCTAGAGGGAGACCCTACCTTGAAAAAAGGCAACAACAATAAAAAAAGATCTTCCAACCATAAACCCTCAGTTAACACCATCTAGGTGTTCCTTCTGGAAGTATGTAGTAGAAGAAATGGTTGTTGCTACTGGTTGAGATCAAAGTCTGAGTGCTAACCCAAGCCTGGGCGGTTGTCCCCAGTAAGGCTCTGCACAGTACTGAAGTGTTCTCCCTCACCGTCAGCCATCAAGGAGTGCGTGCCTAGCATCTCGTCAGTGTGACGACCCACTGATGAACCAAGAAGGGTGACTATCCACCCATTTTCCAGATGGACAAAGTCAAGCTGTTCATAAAAAATAGACTTTCACCTCTGCTACATTGATAACTTTCTTCTACTCACACAATGCCTGATTCTGAAGAGGCCGACTAGACCAACCTCAGTCAAGGCTATTTTTTTTTCCTCCCCCCCCCCCTTTTTTTCTTTTCTTTTCTTTCTTTCTTTTTTTTTTTTTTTTCTACGTAGGGTCTCACTCTAGCTCAGGCTGACCAGGAATTCACTACGGAGTCTCAGGGTGGCCTCGAACTCATGGCGATCCTCCTACTTTGCCTCCCGAGTGCTGGGATTAAAGGCGTGAGCCACCACGCCCAGCTAAGGCTATTTCTTTTCATAAATAAGCTCTAGGCTAGTGCTTCCTAAGCCTCTCTGAAGATAGATCTCAGATTAGTGTCCACATATAGACCTACAATCACAATTCTAGAGACAAGGAAGGCCTGGTAATCTGCTGCAGACAAACTTGTTCATGGCCTAAACATAATTCTTCTAAAAGTGCATCACTGCTGAACTCTCAAGCCCAGATCATGGGGTGAGAGAGCTCCTTCAGTAACAGGCTACTTCAACCTGCCGGGGAGAGGCCCACACCCACGACTTCTGAGCATCTCACCTTCCTACAAGTTGAGTCAGAAACAGATGTAGCTATCTCTGTTCTTTCAGCAACCCTCGGTTCTCTGTAGCCTAAAGCTTTTTCTGAAGGAGACAGGGACAGACAGACAGACAGACAGACAGGACCTGGAAATGGATTACACAGTAGAACACCAGCTTTCCTAGACCTCGTCACCCTAGCACAAGACTTCACAGGAATGTCTTGTTGGCATCAACAGGGCTCAGAACACGTTCCCCGAAACAGCGCCTTGATCTTTTGTATACTTTAAACTGACGGAATATGGAAGACATCCAGTGCAGGAAAAACTCTATCCTCCCATTTCTCTGCTAGAGTAGATCAGACTCTGCCATGAGAGAGGCACCTTCCTACTCCTCGGGAAGAGGCACATCCTCATCTCCAGAGACAGGGTATGCTGAGAGTGAATTCCTTCTGCTCACTACACTCAAGCCATAACCTTCTGCATTACATTTTCCCGTGATTCCATGCTTCACCCAACCTAGTATTAAAAACGCAGACTTATTTGATTTTGAGGGGTCTTCACTTCCCCATGAAGGCTCCTAAGCCACATAAAACATGTATCAAGGCACTGGGCTGTGGTGGCGCATGCCTTTAATCCCAGCACTTGGTAGGCAAAGGTAGGAGGATCGCCGTGAGTTCAAATCCACCCTGAGATGACATAGGGAATTCCAGGTCTAGAACGAGACCCTACCTTGAAAAAACAGTATCAAATAAATAAATCTGTATGCTTGTGTCTTGTAATTCTGCCTTTGACTCTTTAGTTTTTAGGTCTTGCCACGAATCCTAAGATGGTTAAGGAGCCCTTTCCTCCTCTCTAGCATTCATCCTACATCTCCCTCCAATCACTCTACTGGTTTGGTAAGTCTACTAAATAGAATCATTGGCTCAGTTTTTAAAGTCCAGGTTGCGGGCTACAGAAATGGCTTAGCAGTTAAGGCACTCACCTGCTGCCAGTACCCACGTAAAGCCAGATGCACAGTGGCGCATGCATCTGGAGTTCATTTGCAGTGGCCGGTGGCCCTGGTGCACCCATTCTCTATCTGCCTCCTTCTCTCTCTCTCTCAAATAAATAAATAAAATACTTATAAATATTTTGGGGAACTGACGAGATGGCTTATCAGTTAAGGTGCTTGCCTTCAAAGCCTAAGGACACATATTCTACTCTCCAGATCCCACACTAGGCAGAGGCACAAAGGTGAGGCAAGCGCAAAGTCACATGCCCACTAGGTGGCGCAAGCATCTGGAGTTCTATAGCAGCGGCTGAGGCCCTGGTGCACCAATTCTCTATCTTTCCTCTCTCTCACTCTCTCTCTCTCTCTCTTTCTCACAACAAAATAAATAAATAAATAAAAATTTTTGAAGTCCAGATTAGGTGTTAGGAGGGCACATTTGGTCCACTAGGTCTTTCAGGAACCCCAATGCGGAGTCCTACATCTGTGTACCTGGAAGACCTGCACCCTGCCTCACACATATCACATTGGCAAGCATCCATTGAAAGAACTTTAAAAAAATTTCCCAGTGAAGACTAACAGGTGAGAGCAGGACTAAAGCCCTGCCTCGCTGGAAGCAGTGGCCACACTTAGAATCCCACGATTTGCAGGGCATAGTGGTGCATGCCTTTAATCCCAGCACTCAGGAGGCAGAGGTAGGAGTATCACTGTGAGTTCGAGGCCACTCTGAGACTACATAGTTAATTCCAGGTCAGCCTAGACTAGAGTGAGACCTTACCTTGAAAAAACAAACAACAACAACAACAATCCCACGATTAGCACCTGACATTCATTATGAACAACTCTGTTATCATGGACCCCACTGTTCAAACTTCTTCACGCTTTATTGTAACAGTAAATAGCCCACCTGCTTTAGAAGCACCTGAACAGGCTTTGTGCAACTACCACTTCAACCTGAAAGGTCACCATTCCCTCCTTCCTGGCTCAGCATATCTGAACTGACCATACAAAAATAAGCCAGTCCTATTCCAGGACTGTACATCCAGATCTCTAAGCTGGCCTGAGTTCTCATGCCTACTAAGAGAACCTAAAAAATGTCTTGGAAGATTTGGGGCAAGACAATGGTGTCAGGAAACAAGCTATAGGAAAGACTGAAGGGGAGAAGTTACTGGATTCATAGGATAGTTATGATAGCCATCAAATGTGAGATTCAAAAGATCTGATTTTGCAAAATGGTTATACAAAGACAGGTGCATACATTAACGAAACAAAAAAAAACTAAATTCAGAAATTAATTGACCTAGAAGAAAAAAGGTCTAAGAGAGATTGAGGGTAGGATTGGCATGACTTAAAAATAGAGGCATGGCATAAGAAAAGTAGGTTGGGGAAAGCTGGTATTCCTGAGGGGTGGGCAATTTTAGGGATTATTTAGACAAAGCAAACCACTGACGATACAGAAAGCACTAAGCTCCATGCTCCAACAGGGAAATCAAATTTTGATTTCCTTTGTGTATATGTGAATGGGCTTACTGCTTTCCAAATTCAGGAACAGCTTAGTAAAGAAAAAGACCCTGAATAGACAGTCCACAGAGGAAGAAATCCAAATGGTCACTAAGCATTTAAAATAATGTTCAATCATGGAATTGCACCTGATAAGGTTGACCTTCTAAAGATAGAATGTGATGCAAAAATCAAGCATAGTATAGCCAATTGCCCTTGAAAACCTCTTAAATCTCCAATAAGATGTCACATATATACTTCAGTACATAGAATCCCATATTTATGTACAAACATATAATGGCCTATATTGAGGGAGAGTAAGGATCCCCCCACAAACACTTTCAGCTTCAACATTCACTAGATAGACTCATAGCACTCAGAACTGTCATATTCTTGGTTACAGTTTATACAGCACATGATATAAATCAAAGTCAGCTCTGGGGAAAATCATATGTGACAGAGCCCTCCCAGCAGATCACAAAGACAGCACTTAGCCACATGTCACAGCACTGTTAAACAAAAACACTCACCTGAGTTTTGATATCCCACATTTTTATTGCATAGATATGGAGTGTGTATGAGATGACTGTCTCCAGCTCCACACATGTATAACTGACACAGTGATGAAGTTCATTTGCAGTGGCAGGAGGCCCTGGTGTGCCCATACCCTCTCTATGTCTGCCTCTATCTCTCTCTCCAGTAATAAATAAAATATTTTAACAAAAAACTTTTAAAGGAAGAAGGGAGGGAGGGAAGGAAAGGAGCTGGTGATATAACTCAGTTGACAGAGTGATTACCTGGTATGCATGAAGCCCTGGGTTAAGTTACCAGTACCTTATAAACCAGGTGTGGCAGCATACACCTTTTCACTCAGTACTCAGAAGGTGGAGGCAAGAGGCTCAGAGGTTTAAGGTCATTCCCCTCAGCTACATAGTGAATTTAAGGTCAGCTTGGACTACATGAGACTCTATCTAAATAATTTTTTTAAACAAGCAGAGAGAGTAGATAGATGTCACAGTGGTTAAAGGCACTAGCTTGCAAAGCCTGATAGTCCAGGATAATTCCCTGGTACCCATGTAAATCCAGATACACAAAATGGTACCTGCATCTGAAGTTTGTTTGCAGTGGCTGAAGGCCCTGGCATGCCCATTCTCTCTTCTCTCTCTCAAATAAATCAATAATATTTTTTAAAAAACAGAGAGGAAGGAAGGATGGAAGGGAGGGAAAGGAAGGAGGGATGAAGGGAGAAAGGGAAGAAGAAAAAGAGAGATGGATAGAAGTTAAGTGATCAAAAGTTCAAAAATTATTAAATACCAAGACTTGGAAGGAAAAGCCTGTAGTCTCAGCACTCAGGATACTGAGGCAGGAGGATCACAACTTCAAGGCCAGCCTTAGCTACAACTTAGTGAGACCCTGTCTCAACACTTTAAAAAATTAAATAAATAAATCATGATACATTCCTATTGAAATTAGATGTTGGTAAATGAGAAAATATTATGGTTGACCCACATTATTCCCTGAGTCTGTATTTGTGAATTTACCTATTTATTACAACTTAGTGGTGATGCCAAAACCAGTATTTACAGCACTTTTGCAGCTATTCATAGACTTGCACAGAATGCCAAAATTTTTGACCCTATCCACTGTGTATTTACTGCCAAGTATTTCACATTTTGTTGATGATTTTGCAAAAATCCCTCCAAGCATAATGCTTACACGTTGCCTGGTGTTGCTAAGAGCAGCAGTCTAAGATGTGCTTCACAAACAGCGTGCCAATGTTGTTTCTTGCAGGTATGTGTGACACCACTCTTAGCCATGAGTTCAATGACAATGTATTAAAAATAGTTCTCAGCAGCCAGGCGTGGTGGCACACACCCTTTATCCCAGCACTCGGGAGGCAGACATAGGAGGATCACCGTGAGTTCAAGATCACTCTGAGACTAATTCCAGATCACCCTGGACTAGAGGGAAACACTACCTTGAAAAAAAAGTTTTTAGTGTCTTCAAATAGAAGTAGACAGAAGTTAAGGTTAAATGTAGATCAGTTTCTGAAAATACCGTGACCAGCAGCTCACAGAAACCTAACATGTACTTCCACTAGAAGGAATGATTTCATCTGTTAATTCACTATTCCCTATAATATGTCTAAAACATAAACATTAAAATAATGAGAATGGGGGCTGGAAAGATGGATCAGTGGTTAAGGTGCTTACCTGCAAAGCCTAACAACCTGGGTTTGATACCCATGTAAAGTCAGATGCACAAAGTTGCAGATGCATCTCGAGTTCTTTGTTGTGGCTAGAGGCCCTAGTGTGCCCATTCTCACACACACACTTTGTGCGTGTGTGCGTGTGTGTGTGTGTGTGTGTGTGCGTGCTTGCAAATAAATAATGAGGACTGGAGAAATGGCTCAGTCGTTAAAGGTACCTGCTTGCAAAACTTGACAGCCTGGGTTCAATTCACCAGTATCTACATAAGTGGCACATGTGTCTGTAGTGCATTGGCAGTGGTAATAGGTCCTGATGTGCCCATACTCTTTCTACTTGCAATTAAATAATAAAAATTTTAAAACAATGGGCTGGAGAAATGGCTTAATGGTTAAGGCACTTGCCTGTGAAGACTAAGGTTCAATGCCCCAGGACCCACATAAGCCAGATTCACAAGGCAGCATGTGTGTCTGGAGTTCATTTGCAGTGGCTGGAGGTCCTGGTATGACCATTCTCTCTCTTTCTTTCTGTCTCTCTCTCTTTCTCTCAAATAAATAAAAATAAAAAGTAAGATGGGAGTGGAGATGCATGCCTTTAATCCCAGCACTCAGGAAGTTGGGGTAGGAGGATCATCACCATGAGTTCGAGGCCACCCTGAAACTACACAATGAATTCTAGGTCAGCCTGAGCTAGAGTGAGACCCTACCTCAAAAGGACAAAATAATAATAATAATAATAATAATAAGTAATAATGAGAATCAACTGTGTATGCACGTATATGCCAGGGAAGTGCTCTACCAGTAAACTACCTTCCCAGCCCTTGTATATGTAGATACAATATAGAACTACATGTATCATCATATTAATTAGTAGAGGTTGTCTTTGATAAGAACAAGGCTGATTTTAATGTTCATATATTTTTAGATTTTTAAAATATTTTATTTACTTATTGAAAAAAACATTTTATTTATTTGAGAGACAGAGGAAGAGACACAGAGAGAAAAAATGAATGGGCACACTAGGGCCTCTAGCAACTGCAAACAAACTCCAGATGCACATGCCACCTTGTACATCTGTCTTTACATGGGTACTGGGAAATTGAAGCTGGGTCATTAGGCTTTGCAGGCAAGTGCCTTAAATGCTGAGCCATCTCTCTAGCCCCCTTTCCCAGATTTTCTATCAGTAACAGGGGAAAATATGTCTCATTGAAAAGTTACTTATGCAGGGTGTGGTGGCCCAAACCTTAAATCCCAGCACTAGGGAGGCAGAGGTAGGAGGCTCACCATGAGTTGGAGGCCACCCTGAGACCACATAGTGAATTCCAGGTCTGCCTGAGCTAGATAGAGTGAGACCCACCTTGAAAAACAAAAAGAGAAAGAAATTACTTATAAAATAAATGTAAGAGCCTAAAATAGATCCTGCCAATTCAAAGCCTTAGCATCATTCAGTACACCATAAAAGGTTGTGAATGAATGAATGAATCCAAGCTATAGTTTTTGGTTTTTTGGCTTTTTTTTTTTTCAAAGCAGGGTCTCACTTTAGCCCAGGCTGACCTAGAATTTACTGCGTGGTCTCAGGGTGGCCTCGAACTCACAGTGGTCCTTCTACCTCTGCCTCCCAAGTGCTGGGATTAAAGGCGGGCGCCACCACGCCCGGCTCAAGCTACAGCTTCTAAAGGTCCAGTGACCTAAGTAACCACAGGCAAGAGCCAAGTAGGTGAACACTTGGACTCTCAGTTTGGAAGGGGAGCTGGGAGCTAGGACAGAAAGGTGGCTGAATACTGTCATGCTCACACTTGGTTTTGTTTTGTTTTTTGGTTGGTTGGGTTTGGTTTTTTGTTGTTATTTGAGAAAGAAAGACACAGATATAGAGAGAGAAAGAATGGGCTTGCCAGGCCTCTACTGCAAATGAACTCCAGACACATGTGCCACCTTGTGAATCTGGCTTATGAGTGTCCTGGGGAATCACACCTGGGTCCATAGTCTTCGCAGGCAAGTGCCTTAACCACTAAGACATCTCTCCAGCCCACTGTTTTTAAATATTTTTAATTATTTTTACTTATTTATTAGAGACACAGAGAGAGGGAAGAGACAGAGAGAGATAGAGAATGGGCGCATCAGGGCCTCCAGCCGCTGCAAACAGACTCCAGATCTACATGCCACCTTGTGCATCTAGCTTTACATGGATCCTGGGGAATCGAACCTGGGTCCTTAGGCTTCAAAGGCAAGTGCCTTAACTGCTAAGCCATCTCTCCAGTCCTGTTTTTAAATTTTTATTATTTAATTGCAAGTAGAAAGAGAAAGTATGGGCACATCAGGATCTTTTGCCACTACAAATGCACTCCAGACACATGTGCCACTTTATGCATCTGGCTTTATGTAGATACTGGGGAATTGAACCCAGGGTGTCAGGTTTTGCAAGCAAGCTTTAACTGCTGAGCCATTTCTCTAGCCCCATGCTAACTCTTAAACATGAATCCAGGTATGTGTATAATCCCAGAATTTGGGAGGTTGAGGCAAGAGGATTGCTATGAGTTTGAAGCCATCCTGGGCCAGAGTGAGACCCTGACCCTGACTCAAAATGACAAAAACAAAACAAAATACAAGATTTTATTCTCTTCATTGTCAAAGGCCTGGAAGGACATTCTTGTTGGCTTGCCACCTCCTGATGCAGAGGCCATGTAGACATGGCTGGTTGTAGAATATGTCCAAGCATTATAGCCATTGCCTTCTCCATCTCAGCAACTGTGATCACCCACAAGAGATGCGAGAGCCCTTTACCAAGGTCAGGCCTACCAACATTCCTTCATAGGACAGAAGGGGCATGGAGGAGGATCATTAGACCCTCACCTGAGACTCCAGGTCCTTGGTCCCTACGCCCAGCTATCATTCTTCCCCAGCAGCACATGGTCTTAGACAGTACCAAGCTATGATGAAACCCTACTGATGAAGACTCTACAGCTTGGGTCACTAAGAAATCAAGCCGGAGGGCTGGCTTAGCAGTTAAGGCACTTGCCTGCAAAGCCAAAGAACCCAGGTTCAATTTCCCAGGACCCATGTAAGCCAGATGCACAAGGTGGTACATGCATATGGAGTTCATTTGCAGTGGCTGGAGGCTCTGGTACACCCATTATCTCTCTCCCTCTATTTCTCAAATAAATAAATAAAAATAAAGTAAGAAACCAAGCTAGAGCTGAGCTGGAAACCCTGTTGACTAGCTGGCAGAAAGCTGGAAAGAACTAATCTGCAGGCAGCCCTCTAGGAGTTAAGCAGAAGTGGACCCTGCAGACCAGGATTGGCCAGTCAGGCCAAATGTGCCAACTGGTGCAACAGAGGCATGTCTATTATGGGGGAAACCAATTGCCCTCTAACTGGACTGGAGGCCTGCTCCACGGGAGGGAATATATGCCTGGTACTGAAAACCTAGTCAAAGATCTATGGCAGAGGAAGTCATGAGCCCTAGACGAGTAACGTCTGCTGTGTTGTCTGGCTAAATGCATATATAATACTCATCAAACAGCCCTGTAAGCACATTTTAAATGTTCATACCCATATATTAATGCTACTTTCACTTTTGGTTAGAGAAGCTTCTCTTTTCAGATGGCATGACCACTGGGGTGACTCAAAACTCACCACAGTGCTGAGAAGAAGGGACAGTGGCGTGTTCAGCATTGAGACATCTCTATCACACCCTGCAAGATCAGAGTCCATTATGGAAGAGGTGACAGAAAGAACGTAAGAGCCAAAAGAAGGGCAGAACTGCTTACAATGCAATCTTCCAGATACCAAATGTCCTTGATATTCATGACATCACAGTGCCTAAAAGTACCTACACAAGACCTTTGTACTAGGAGGAAAAGATGATGACATCAAAATAAAAAAGAGACGAATTGGAAGGGGGAGGGGATTCAATGGAGGGTGTATTTGAGATGGGGAAATGGGAGTGGAGGGAGGGAATTATCCTGGTTTATTGCTTATACTTATGGAGGACGTCAATAAAAAGTTTTTAAAAAGAAGGTGCCAAACTAGAGTATGTAGGATGAAAGCAAAGTTAACTAGTGGGGGATGCAGAGGAGGAAGGGGCCTCCATCTAGGCAGCTAGAAGTTGTCATCCATCATCCATGCTGGGGTGACACTTTTCAGCAAGGCCGCTGGGTGGAGGTCACCCATGTGCCCATAAGTAAGCCCCAAACACTCATTGGTTGACCAAGATGGACAGGTGGAATCCTTCCTTAAGCCTGTCATTGGTGCCCTATCTGGGGTGAATAGACATTTGTTCGTTTGTCGAAATGAAAAGTTAATACAACACAGTCCATCTCCAAATGCAGCTCGTTGACCCTGCTGGGAGCTGAGAATCACCGACAGGGCCTGGTTTGTTCCCAGAGTGATAATGAAGCCGCTGTGGGCTGGCAGCGCCACCCAACCTCTCCGCAGAGCCGTCAGCTGGGCTCTAAGTGAATGTGGTGCTTGAAAATCAATGCGAAGACCATGGAAACACCGCGGTGCAGTCGTGTGACTGTCTCACCCCCAAGCTTTCCCCGGGGAATCCGTGTGTTGTCAGCACTGCACGCTGCCATTACTCACAGGCCATAGCAGCTGGGGCAGCATTTTTTCATCCTTGGTTTGGTTCCTGCCCCCCTGAGAACCGCCCACTTATGTCAACTCTTCTTTCTGAAGGATCCCACAGGGCTTCATTAATTTCTCGATCCAGCCCACAGGTCAGGGCGGCTGCTTCTGGGCCAGAGCCCCACCTGACAGGGCTGGTCTTCCGAGCCTGGCAAAGAAACCAGAGCCGCCAGGGCCTCCTTCTGAGACTCAAAGAAAATCACTTACCACAGGTGGACTTCCGAGCTGGCTAAGAGCAAAACTAGACAGGTCTTGAAACCTCATGCAATAGAGTTATTATACAATGATTCCCAAAACCAAAGGAATTAATTTTCTAATAAAATGAAGCTGCATTTTAGCAAGAAGAAGAAAGACTATATGAAAAATATAAGGTCAACTGCATCACTCAGGGAGAACACAAAGCAATTAATGTGAGAGAAAAAGAGGATGGTGGCTCTGAAGGAAACGGAAATAGGGTGTTATTATCCTTTTGATGGTCACAGGCCAAGCCCTCTTCAGCAGGAAAAGGTTTCATTAACTAAATGGCCTGGAAGCTCTTAACACAGATGAATCAGAGAGAACGTGTTTCTGGGGCAGGCAAGGAAAAGAGTTGATTTAAAATGAGAACGAAAAAGTTCTCTCAAAACGAAAATTTCTTATTACCTAAGAATCAGTAAGGAAAAGAAAGCGACTCAAAAGAACTATGGGCCAAGAGTATGAACAAGCAAATCTCTTTCTTTTTTTTCTCTCTCTCCCTCTCTCTCTCTCTCTCTCTCTCTCTCTCACACACACACACACAGGCACTAAAAATTGCTAAGGAACATTAAGAGATGATAAGCTTCTCTTATAATTAATCAAATAAAAATAATCTGGGGGCTGGAGAGATGGCTTAGCGGTTAAGGCACTTGCCTGCAAAGCCAAAGGACCCAGGTTCAATTCCCCAGTACCCACGTAAGACAGATGCATAAGGAGGCACATGCATCTGGAGTTCATTTGCAGTGGCTAGAGGCCCTGGCGTGCCCATTATCTCTCTGTCTATCTCCTCTGTATCTCTCTCTCTCTGCTTGCAAATAAATAAATAATTTTTAAAGCAAAAAAATAATTTGGGGGCTGGAGAGATGGCTTAGCAGTTAAGGCACTTGCCTGCAAAGCCAAAGGACCTAGGTTTGATTCCCCAGGACCCACATAAAGCCAGATGCACAAGGTGGCGCACGCATCTGGAGCTCATTTGCAGTGGCTGAAGATGCTGGAGCACCCATTCTCTTTCTCTCTCTGTCTCTCAAATAAATAAAAATAAAAAATTTAAAATAATAATAATAAGGCTGGAGGGATATCTTAGCAGTTAACGCTTTTACCTGCAAAGTCAAAGGACCCAGGTTCAGTTCCCCAGGACCCACGTTAGCCAGATGCATATGGAGGTGCATGCGTCTGGAGTTCCTTTGCAGTAGCTGGAGGCCCTGGCGCCTCCATTCTCTCTTTCTGTCTCTCTCTCTCCCCCTCCCTCTTTCTCTGTCAGATAATTTAATTAATTAAATGTTAAAATAATAATTATTATTATTTGGTATGATCTAACAGATTGGTGATTTTTTTTTTTTTTTTTTGGGTTTTTGAGGTAGGGTCTCACTCTAGCTCAGGCTGATTTGGAATTCACTTTATAGTCTCAGAGTGGCCTTGAATTCATGTCGATCCTCCTACCTCTGCCTCCCGAGTGCTGGAATTAAAGGCGTGCGCCACCACACCCGCTGAGATTGGTGATTTTAACAATCAACTAGAATATGGGCTGAGGAGATAGCTCAACAGTTAAAGGCACTTGTTTAAAAAAAACTCAAATAACACAACAGTCTACTTATTGAGGTTGCTAAATAGTATTCCACTACTAAATACTGGAATGTTGTTTAAGGTATTTAAAATGTTTTAGAAACCAGATGTGGTGGCACACACCTTTAATCCTAGCACTTGGGAGGCAGAGGTAGGAGGATCACCATGAGTTCAAGACCACCCTGAGACTACATAGTGAATTCCAGGTCAGCCTGGACTAGAGTGAAACCGTACCTCAAAAAGAAAAAAAGTTATATAAATATAGTTACCCGGCTATTTTTTTAAAAAATTCTGGGGTTGGGGAGATGGCTCTGTGGTTAAAGGCACTAACTTGGATAACCTGCTGGCCCAGATTCATTCCCTAGCAAAAAAATAATTTGGGGGCTGGAGAGACGGCTTAGCAGTTAAGGCACTTGCCAACAAAGCCAAAGAACCCAGGTTCGATTCCCCAGTACCTATATAAAGCCAGATGCACAAAGTGGCACATGCATCTGAAGTTCATTTGCAGTGGCTAAAGGCCCTGGCACACCCATTCTCTCTCTCTCTTTCTCCCCTTCTCAAATAAATAAAAAAATATTTTTTGAAAAAAAATGGAAAGTAGAACCATCCTGAAGGCCCAGATCTACCTCCACCACTTCTTTTAAAAATGCTGGCCTTAGCTAGGCATGGTGGCACACATCTTTAATCCCAGTACTCAGAGGTAAAGGTAGAAAGATCAATGTGAGTTCAAGGCCAGCCTGGGACTACAGAGTGAATGCCAGGTCAGCCTGAGCTAGAGTGAGACCCTACCTCAAAAAAAAAAAAAAAAAAAAAGAAAATGCTGGCCTATGATATTCACAGCTTCAATAACGTCTCTTCAAGACCTTTACATAAATCTTGTTCAATAAAAACAATTAGCAGAAAAGAGAACATTCAACAGTTGTAATTACCTAAATGTCCTACCATTAGCCATTTGAATGACTCAATCCTCTATATTGATTGTTTCAGTGAATGATAATTAAAACCAAATAACCTCTAGACTCATTTGATTTCTGCAGTGACAAAACTAAACCTGTAGGCGTTGTATCACCAGGCCTTGATCAAGCCAGGCAAAGCAAAATGGGCTCCTTTATCTCTCTGTGCTTGCAAATAAATAAAATATTTGTGTGTCTGTGTCTGTGTGTGTGTGTGTTAAACTAAAATGCAATAGGCTTCATTTGCTGTTTATAATACAGAGACACAACAGTGGCGTGAGTTAAGGCAGAAACTGTGCCAGTCTCATCACTGTGCTCTTGAAAGATAGTGAAGCACACAGAGAGTACACAGAAGTGTTTTGAATATTTTTAGTGACTGTCAGTGTGTGGTGTGCATGCATGTGTGTGCACATATATGTACACATGCACATGTGTGTCTGTGTGGAGGCCAGAGGTCAATGGGTGTCTTCATTGGTCTCCACTTTACTCTCCAAGACCCGGTTGCTTCCTGAGCCTGGAGCTCACAGGCTGGGCTGGAAGGCGGCCAGGAAGCCCTAGCTCTGGCCCCCAGCACTGGTACTCCACCACACCTGGCTTTGACGTGGGTGCCAGAGATCCAAATGCAAGTCCTCATGCTTGCATAACAAGCTCTTTTCCCGCTGAGCCATCTCCCCAGCCCTCACAAAGATATTTCTAAGTGAATTTAATGCAGAGTATATTAAATGTAAACCTATGTCTAGCAGCTGAACATTGTAGTGCGCGCCCGTAGCCTCAGCACTTGGAAGGGGCTGTCCCTGCTTTATGGTGATTCTTCATGACTATCACGGCAGGACGTTATCCTGTATTTGAACTTGTCTGTTGGCTTTCCCTCCCTCTAGTTTGCTAGCTTCAGGATCCAGAAACTTTGTTAGTGGTTACCTAGAGCCCACAGCAACGTGTGGCAAGTAGTGACGGGCCCGCTCCATATTTGTTGGAGAAGTAAGTCTGCATTTCTTTCTGTCTTTGTTCATCTCTCCTCTTATTAACATTCTTTTCCTCAGAGGCTGGTGCACTGCCAGTGAACCAAGATATTTCCATATTTTGTTTTAATTCAATCCCACATTTTCCCTATATGCAAGGCTAGTTCTCAGCCTCACACGTTATTACCTAACCAATGGCATTACACTTTCTCCAAAGAAGAAACTCAAAATTGGGTCTTCCCAGTTTTGGGTCTTCTCCCATAAAGGCTTGGCAGGCTGATAGGCTCTTCTGATTTGGTCTCCGTGATCTTCATCTAATTTGCATGACCAATCAGGGTCTGCCTGTGTCTATATAAACTCCCTCACTCAGCTCTTCTAGACACAGACAGATTCCCCATATTCCCGAGACAGAAGTGCTGTAGACAGCTCCACATTGCTGAGATGAACATCCAAACCAGGCACAGTTTAGGGGAGGAAGTGATTTATTTTAAGCTTACAGATCCAGGGGGTAGCTCCATCAGCGGCCCAAGAAGCTGCTTCCATACATCCAAGCAGACAGAAACCATCACCAGCCAGCAAACACCAAAAGCAGCAAGCACAAAGCGGGCATCAAACAGCAGGGGCCCTGCCAGACCTCAGACTTCTCTGTGTGCCTCTTGGTTGCAATTCAGATCCGCCCCCAGTGACACCTTAGGGCTGGACTCCAGGTTCTGCCCCCAGTACCACCTTGTAACTTAGAGATCCAAGTTACAGGTTTTACCTGAGTCTATGTGGGACATACATTCAAATTAGCACAGAAGGCTTTCTCAAAGAATAAATAAAAATACTTACCTTGGGAGCCACGCTCTGGGCACCGAACTGGTTCTTGTCTCTGCAGGCCCAAAACTGCTCTCTGCCAGCTCCTGCCGCTCTCCATGTCTGGACTCTCTGCCTTGGAGAAAGACCCAGCGGAACCCCGCTGCCTTGGCAGCATCTGCTCCTGCACCCTCTGGCTCCCACTCCAATGGGACCCTGTTGCTCTTTTTTTTTTTTTAATTTTTATTTATTTATTTGAGAGCGACAGAGAGAGAGAGAGAGAGAATGGGTGCGCCAGGGCCTCCAGCCACTGCAAACGAACTCCAGATGCGTGCTCCCCCTTGTGCATCTGGCTAACGCGGGTCCTGGAGAATCGAGCCTCGAACCAGGGTCCTTAGGCTTCACAGGCAAGCGCTTAACCGCTAAACCATCTCTCCAGCCCCCGCTGCTCTTTTGGGGGTCCTGGTTCAGTGCCTCTTGGACTGGTATCCTGAAGCCTGCAAGGACTGAGGTCTGTGACGCCTGCATGTCCTCCTGGCTGGCAAACCCGCTGCCACCAAGAACTCAGTTTTCTGCTAGAGCCATTTTATTGCTGTGTAAATAACTCCTCATTTGCTTGCCGTTCATTGTCTGTCAATTCCGGGTGGAGAGACAAGGACCTGGGAAGGATTGGCCACTTCAGAGCTAGCATGGCCTGGTGGTGCACGCCTTTAATCCCAGCACTAGGGAGACTGAGGTGGGAGGATTGACATGAGTTTGAGGCCAGCTTAAACTACAGAGTGAGTTCCTGGTCAGCTTGGGTTCTGTGTCGGAAAAAAGGATCTGTAGGTATTTTTAGCACTGTAGCAGGCCAGGCTGCTGGTTTTGAAATATTATGGTAGTCTTTTATGTTTTATGACAGAGAGAGAGAGAGAGAGAGATGGGCACACCAGGGCCTCCAGCCACTGCAAACAAACTCCAGATGCATGTACTACCATGTGCATCTGGCTTACGTGGGACCTGGAGAATCAAACCTGGGTCCTTGGGCTTCACAGGCATACACCTTAACCACTAAGCCATCTCTCCAGCCCCCATGGTAGTCTTTTATTAAATCAAAGAATCTGGAAAATTAGGTAGTGGTATTCACCACTTATTTATTGCATATATTCCAGTACTGGGGATCAAACCCAAAGCCTTGACCACTAGCTACATGCCCAGCTAGGTCACTGAAGGAAGCTGGGTTAAGGACAGAAGGGAGCTCTCTAAGTTGTATTGAAATTGCTTGTGAGTATAACATTATTTCAAAGTAAAAGCTTAAGTGATGTGCAAGTGAACAAATAATATGTAATTCAAACCCACAGATCTTTTTTTTTTTTTTTTTTTTCTGTGAGGTAAGGTCTCACTCTGGCCCAGGCTGACCTGGAATTCACTATGAAGTCTCAGGGTGGCCTCGAACTCATGGCGATCCTCCTACCTCTGCCTCCCAAGTGCTGGGATTAAAGGCATGCGCCACCACACCCGGCTCACAACCCACAGATCTTTTATCTTTTCTTTTGAGACATGGTCTCACCCTATAGCCCACACTGGATTAATCCAAGTGCCTCCACATTCCAAATGCTGAGATTACAGGCATGAGCCAACATTCCCAAAATTTATTCGTTTGTTTGTTTTTTTCTTGGAGACAGGATTTCATGTAGACTCACATTCAGTCAGTAGCTGAGGATGAGCTTGAGCTCCTGGTTGTCTCCACCTCATAAGCACTGGGAGTTCAGGTGTGTGCCACCATTCTGGGCTCAAAACCACCGGCTTTCAGTGGGAACGACTAGCAAATAAAGAACTTACATGGGGGAGAAACTCAATTGCAAACTTTAGAGCCATATTTCATATTCTGGAGTTCTGCATATCATTCCTAAAAGTTAACAAATGAATAACTGGCAGATGATAATTATAATTAATAAGCAAATTCAATTTGACTATCCTACAGCTACAGCTGCTAATCAAGACTTTCAGAATAACCCCTTTCACTGACCGCGTCTGGTTTTTTCTCTCTGGAGGGACAGCCTGTCATCTATGGGGCAGGAACCACCTCAACTGAAATGGGACTCGAGGGTATGGGCTTAATTGAACATTCTCTTTGAGCCCCGTTACATGCACAATTCCAGTGTGATTCTCTTCTCTATCACTGCACAGTGAACATTGGTTCAATGTATACATGATGTGCATAGAAGCTTGTAAATGAACACTGAATCATTTGGAGCACCCATGGGGGGCTTACCAAAGGCACTGGATTAAGTGCGCATAGATCTTCTATTTCCACCCTTATGACAGCCATCTGGGGATACACTGCCATTACCTCTTTTTCTTGGTTTGGTGTGGTGTGGTGTGGTGTGATGTTTTTTTTTTGTTTTTGGTTTTTTTGTTTTTTTGTTTTGTTTTGTTTTGTTGTAAGGTCTCACTCTAGCCCAAGCTGACCTGGAATTCACTATATCATCTCAGGCTGGCCTTGAACTCACAGTGATCCTCCTACCTCTGCCTCCCGAGCACTCTGGTTAAAGGTGTATGCCACCACACCCGGCTTACAATTAGCTCTTTTTATAGATGGAGATATTGAGACCCGGAGTGGTTTAGGAACCTGATCTGGGTGGCACAGGAAGAGGAAGTAGCTGGCAAAGCAGAGACCCTCAACTGGTTTCATTTCCTGTGTCTACAGCATTGCCCCTTGTGACAGAGCCTGCTTACTTCCGCTTCCTCCTGTCCATCCCTGCATTCATCCCCCATTGCTGTTACAACAAGCCACTGGAACCTTAGCGTTCGGAGGGCCAGAAAGCCAAGCATGAGTGTCACGGGCTGAAGTCAAGATGTCTCTGCCTGGAGGCTCTGTGGCTAAACACATTTCCTAGCTTTGCCCCAACCTCTTGAAGGTGAGCACAACTCGAAGGTGAGCCAGCCGCATCAGGCTCACACAGCCCACCTTCCCTCCTCCCTTCCTCTTTCAATTACAAGGACCCTTGTGATTGCACTGAGCCCATCTGGGTCATTTAGGGTACTCGCTCAAGCTCATCAGATTAGAGACCTGAATTCCATCTGCAGCCTTTATTCTCCTTTGCCATGTAACCTAACTTAGACACAGGCTCTGGGAATTAGGACTCAGACCTTGGGGGAGGGGGCAGAGCACTGTTCTGAGGCCATGTTGAAGGCATTGAAATGATCTTTTTTTTTTTTTTTTATCATTTCAGATGTAACCTAAGCCTTGTTAAATGTTTCTTTGCCTTTCCTCTCAATTATGTTAAGATGTCTTCATCTATAGGTATATGTATATATACATACACACACATACACAGTGGGTGTGACAGGGCCTCTAGCCACTGCAAAGGAACTCCAGACACATGCGCCACCTCGTGCATCTGGCTTATGTGGGACCTGGAGAATCGAACCTGGGTCCTTAGGCTTCTCAAGCAAGTGCCTTAATGGCTAAGCCATCTATCCAGCCCTATTTGTTCTATTCTTGAGCTGAAGTTGAGACTGTCTTCACACACAGAAGAGATTCCATAAGTGTTCTTTACTCCACAGGTATTACAAATGCTACATGAATTTTCCAACAGCAAAAAAAGGGGGAAGGGCTGGAGAGATGGCTTAGCGGTTAAGGTGCTTGCCTGCAAAGTCAAAAGACCTGGGTTCGATTCCCCAGGACCCACGTAAAGCCAGATGTACATGCATCTGAAGTTCATTTGCCATGGCTGGAGGCCCTGGAAAACTCATTCTCTGTCTCTCTCTTGCTCTCTCTCTGCCTCTTTCTTTCTCTTAAATAAATAAATAAAAACAAAAATATTTTTAAAATTTTTTTTTTAAAAAATTAAAAAAATATATTAAAAAGGGGTGAGTAGAAAGATGGATCAGTGGTTAAGACACTTGTTTGTAAAGCCTGACTGCCTGGATTTGATTCCCCAATACCCACAAAAAGCCAGATGCAGCCAGGCGTGGTGGCGCACGCCTTTAATCCCAGCACTCAGGAGGCAGAGGTAGGAGGATCACCGTGAGTTCAAGGCCACCCTGAGACTCCATAGTGAATTCCAGGTCAGCCTGGGCTAGAGTGAGACCCTACCTCGAAAAACCAAAAAAAAAAAAAAAAAAAAGCCAGATGCACATGGTAGTACATGCATCTGGAGTTCATTTGCAGTGTTAGGAGTCCCTGGTGTATTCCTTTTCTCTCAAATAAATAAGTTTGTATACTGGGAAGTCTTCAGACATGGTGCAGTAATTATTCCTGTATCACTGTGATGAAATAAACAACTTAAAGGAAGAAATTTTTTAATAAAAAGAAGAAAATTTTAAAAAGGGGAGGAGTCAGCTGGGATGGGGAATGTTGAAGTTCATTTTAATAGACATTGACTCTGCAGCTCTCTACGCCCGGTTCCGTTTACCCTAGCATCACACTAGCCAGTGTGGCTCAGCTCTGGGATAGCCTTACCTTTGCCATGTGGCTTTCTGGAGTAAATGAATATGAACTTCCCTGTAAACTTCTTGACTGCTTCTTCCAGAAATGATCATTCTTAATATTTCCTTACCAATTAACATATTTAATCAAATAATTAAAAATGCAATTGGGGGGCCTTTACCTTATCCCACCTTATCATGGCAGGAGCTTTCTGCACTGTCTCCTCTTTTCTTCTCCTAATCTAATAAAGTCTCTCTAAACATTTTTTTAAAAATTGGAATTGGGGGCCAAACATAGTGGTGCATGCCTTTAATTCCAGCACTTGGAAGGCAGAGGTAGGAAGATCACTATAAGTTCAGGGCCAGCCTGGGACTACATAGCGAATTCTAGGTTAGCCTAGGCTAGAGTGAGACCCTACCAGGAAAAATGAAAACACAAAAATTGGAGTTGAGATGTCACTCAGTGGTAAAATCCTTGTCTAACATTCAAAGGTCCTGGGTTTCATCCCTAGCACTGAGAAAGGACAAAGGAATGGGAGGGAAGGAATGAGGGAGAGAGAAGAGGAGGAAATGAAGAAGGAAGGAAAGAAGAGAAGAGAAAAAAATCAGACTTTTCCCTTGTCAAGAAAAACAAAGGTGTAGTGAGCAGATCAAAGGAAGATTGTCTATGCAGTTCCACTATGGCCCAGGAGGTGGCGGTAGCACAATACAGACGGGTTTCTGTAAACTGTTTATTAAAAGAATACATCTTTTGGGGCATTAAGGTTACAATGCTTATTTTTAGTGTGACTTGATGGGCCCCATCTGTAATTTAACAATATTGGAATCAAATTCTGATACCTAATCACATGGATGTAAGCTCTATTAGATTTCAATTAGCATTCACTCTGATTTGATTATAAGGCTTTAGCCATTCAAATGGCTAATAGGGAGACATTTAGATAATTGCAGCTGTCTGGGATTATTACATTTGCTATCATTTTCACAGAGCGATTCATGTAAAGACTGGACCATAAAATTTGTGTTGGTGGAGACAAGGAACGATGGCTTGACTGGAGTGGGGCTAGGGCACTATTAAGGATTTTGTTAGGGTGGTCCAGCACTTAAGATTGTTTCATTATGACGGGAGATAGGAGTGTGGGGTGTTTACCATTTAGCTGTGCTCTAAAGAGATATGTTTCATTGGGGGGGGGGAGGAAGAGGCGTTTGCCAAGCCTCCTTTTCCTCCTTTTTAAAAAATATCCTGTTAATTTAATTTATTTATTTGAGAAGGAGAGGGAGCAAGAGAGAGATAATGGGCACACCAGGGTCTCTAGCTACTGCAAATGAACTCCAGATGCATGTTCCACCCTGTGCATCTGGCTTTATGTGAGTACTGGGGAATTGAACCTGAGTCCTTAGGCTTTGCAGGCACGTGTCTTACTACTGAGCCATCTCTCCAGCGCCCCCCCTTTCTCCCCTCTCTTTTAATTGAACTGAATTACATTTAAATTGAATACAGCCACACCCAAATGTACTTTCTACACACGGGCCTTCCTCAGTACATGGAATCAGGATGTCCCATTTCTAAGTGAGACCACGAGAGGAGCCAGCCCAGCCGACATGATGCTGAAGGCACCGCCAGGTAGAGAGGAACCACTGGAGGAAGCGCCCTGGGCTTCTAGCTCCTCGTGCAAGATGCTAGCGAGCAACAGCAGCAGTGACAAGCTCCTTCTCCAAGGAGCTGTCACACGTGAGGAGCACGAAGCTAGCTGGGGTGCTGCCGTCGAGAGGGACTTAGGTAGCCAGTCGGAGAGACGACGCCAAGACGCCGGTCTGCGGGGGAGCTCGGTGTGTGACCAGCCTGTCCACCCCTGCTCCGGAGCCAGCCCCTCGCCCAGACCAGTGCGCTCTCAGACTCACCTGAGCCTGAGCGGAAGCCCACCGCAAGAAGATTCTAAATAGATACCTACCAGGTGGGTATGCCTCTCTGGCTTTTTGCCTCTCCTGAGCTTCCAGGTCCCTGTTCTGGTAAGCCCCCCTCATCTTGACCCTGCTGGGCTGAGATGGGAGGGTGACCCCTATTCCTACATGGGCTCCCTACCCCTTCATGCCTTCCACCTGGCAGGAGCTCCCTGTACTTTTCTTCTCTTTTCCTCTGGAACTCTAATAAAGTCTCTTTAAACCTTACCCTCTATGCTATGGATTTAATTCTTTACCTTTACAGGACAAGAATCCGGGTTCGTTGGCATTGGCAAGGAGCCCAAAACTCCAGTAACAGAGTAACCTACATGTGATAGCCTATTCTGGATGGGACGCGGGGTGGGGTGGGGGCTACTCTAAAGAGAAGAGCTACAGAAAGTCACCTTCCATCTGATATGGGCCTCTGGGGGCTAAGGCAAGCCTAGAAAGAAAAAGTCATCAACAAAAACTCATGGTTTTAAAACCCAGATACGAGCCGGGCATGGTGGCATATGCCTTTAATCTCAGCACTCAGGAGGCAGAAGTAGGAGAATCGCCATGAGTTCGAGGCCACCCTGAGACTACATAGTGAATTCCAGGTCAGTTTGGGCTAGAGTGAGACCCTACCTCAAAAAACAAACAAACAAACAAAAAAGATAGTTTCATTTTCTTGTTGCTGTTTTGTTTTGTTTGAAGTAGGGTCTCACTCTAAACCAGGCTGACCAGGAACTCACTCTGTAGCCCCAGACTGGCCTCCAGCTTATGGTGATCCTCTACCTCAGCCTCCGGAGGGCTGGGATGAAAGGCATGTGCCACCCAGCTTGGCTTAAACACAATTAGTTTAATAATTTGCCAAAAGGAAGGAAGGGAGGGAGGGAGGGAGACCAAATGTAAGGAAAGCTTAGAATGCTTTGTTCTCCTAGAAACTAATTCTATGTGTGTATCAATATAAAGACATTAATCCTCATAAGCACTCGACATTTTCAGAGATTCAGGACATTTGTGTTTTATTTTATTTTATTTATTTATTTATTTTGGTTTTTTTCAAGGTAGGATCTCACTAGCTCAGGCTGACCTGGAATTTACTATGTAGTCTCAGGATGGCCTCAAACTCACAGTGATCCTCCTACCTCTGCCTCCCGAGCGCTGGGATTAAAGGCGTGTGCCACCACACCTGGAGACATTTGTATTTTAGAATAAAGTTTCCTAGAACCCAGGATTGTACTGTTGGGTCCTACGTTTTCCAGGTCCTAGCCCAGTGCTCCCCAGAACAGTTGAGAACTTCATGGTACTGTAGATCCAGCTCCATTCTAGGTCCTATAATAGTAGCTTCTACTTATATATGTGAATATAAGTTTAGTAATGTTCCAGAAAGACAAATATAGTGTGTCCTTTAAACTGTTAATCTTTTTTTGTTTTTTTTTCCATTACAGGTGGTTGTGGGATTGACCATAAAAAGAGCCATTGCTCACAACTCCTAAGGGTGGGGCAGTTTTTCCCAGAAGTGTAGACAATGTTATTTGTCATGCAAAAAAAAAAAGTGGCAGACACTGCCCGGGGTTGGGAATTTAGGGAAAGGGCAGTGGTGGAAGGTGGGGTGTGGGGTGGGAGGAAGGCAGGGTAGTGCACATAGTCACATAAAAGGTGACTAAAGACACACATTCCCTCTCTCTGTCTCTTCAGACTGGCCTGTGTGTGTTCCGTTGTCCTGTGCAAAGAGAGGGTGAGCACACTCATCAGTCACTTTGTGTAGTGCTGGGAGAGCCTCAGCTGTTGGAGCCCATGGTCCCACTCAAGGATGGGACCTAACATTCTCTCAAAAGTAACAGGACAGGGCTGGAGAGATGGCTTAGCGGTTAAGCGCTTGCCTGTGAAGCCCTAAAGGACCCCAGTTCGAGGCTCGATTCCCCAGGACCCACGTTAGCCAGATGCACAAAGTGGCGCACGCATCTGGAGTTCGTTTGCAGTGGCTGGAGGCCCTGGTGCGCCTATTCTCTCCCTCTCTTTCTCTCTCTCTCTCTCTCTCTGCCTCTTTCTCTCGCTGTCTGTCGCTCTCAAGTAAATAAATAAAAATACAAAAAAAAAGTGAAAAAAAAAAGTAACAGAACATCTTGAGCTGGGTGTGGTGGCGTACACCTTTAATCTCAGCACTCGGGAGGCAGAGGTAGGAGGATCGCCGTGAGTTCGAGGCCACCCTGAGACTCCATAGTGAATTCCAGGTCAGAGTGAGACCCTATCTCGAAAAACCAAAAAAAAAAAAAAAAAAAAAAAAAAACAATGATAGGAGTTGGAGACCTGCCTGAGTTATATAGGGAGACTATCCCAGAAGAAAAAATCAGTGATGTGACATATAATGGGGAAATTTACCAAATATTGTAATGATCAGTTCCTAAGATCCCAGCATTGATCTGGTTTTGTGTTACGTCGGACTGAATTTCCTATTACTCTTCCCCTGACTCACTCATACCACTTCCTGCTGTCACCTAGGGTGGTCCACCTCAGAGCCTGAGCTCACTGACTATCCATCCCATTAACCATCCCCCCAGAGACAGTCACACAGCTCGTTCCTTGAGGTCTTTGCTTCATTCTGTCATCTCATTTTCCCTGGCCACTGACCTAACATGTCAGCATGTTCTCCTGCTCTACATCTCTATAACTTCCCCTGATTATTATATTTTCCTTCCTAACACACACACATGTGCACACACACACACACACACGCACACACAAAATGTTTGTTTCCCTAGTGAACTCTTTGGCAGTTGTGTGCTCCGTCTCCAAAGCCTCAGGCTTTCTGGAACAGCAAGGATACTCAAAGCAGTTGTGAATAAATAGCGTTGAGATCCTGACTGGGGTTGCAGCTCAGTGGAAAAGTGCTTACCTAGCATGCGTAAAGCCCTGGGTTCCATCCCCATACTACAAAAAATTCAATAAATTAAAAGCTCAATAGCCCAGCATTGTATTGTACAACTGTAAGCAAACCTAGCTCCTGGGAGGTGGAGGCAGGAGAAACAGGCATGCAGGTCATCCTTGGAAACACAGAATGTTCAAGAACAGTCTGGGCTACATGTGATCCTGTCTCAAAAAAGAAAAAAGTGGGCTGGAGAGATGGTTTAATGGTTAAAGATGCTTGCTTGCAAAGTCTGACAGACCAGGTTCAATTCCCCTATACCCAAGTTCAAGTCTCCAATACCCACATAAAGCCAGATTTGGCACATACATATGGAGTTTGTTTGAGTGGCAGGGGGCCCTGGTATTCTCTCTCTCTCTCTCTCTCTCTCTCTCTCTTCTCTGTCAAATAAATAAATAAAAATAGTTAAATAAAAAAGGCTGGAGAGATGGTTTAGCAGTTAAGGCATTTGTCTACAAAGCCAAAGGGCCCAGGTTTGATTACCTAGTACCCATGTAAGCCAGATGCACAAGGTGCCACATGTGTCTGGAGTTCTTTTGCAGTGGCTCTCTCGCTCTCTCCCTCTCTCTCTTTCTCTGCCAAATAAATCAATAAATAAAAATAGAATGTTTTTAAAAAACGTGCTCTTGTGCCTGGGTGTGGTGGCACATGTCTTTAATCCCAGCACTAGGGATACAGAGGTTGGAAGATTATTTGTGAGTTCAAGGCCAGCCTGGCACTACAGAGTGAGTTCCAGGTCAGCCTGACTAGAGTAAGATCCTACCTCAAAAAAAAAAAAAAAAAAAAAAAAGGGTTCCTGGAGTTTGAAGTGGTGATCTAAACCTAAACCAGAGGCTGAGGCAGGAGGAATGCCAGGAGTCCAGGTCAACCTGGTATATACAGTGAGACCTTATCACACACACAAAAAAAGTGGTCCCAGGTGTAAGTCGCTTTTGCATTGCAATGATCAAACACCTGACCAAAAGCAACTTAAAAAAGGGTTTATTTTTGGCTTATAGTTTCAGCGGAAGTTTCATGGCGGGAAAGGCATGCTGGCAAAGCATGAAGCAGCATTGGTCACATGGCAGTCAGGAAGCCCAGAAGTGGGGCTGGGCTCAAGGTACACCCTCGGTGACTCACATCCTCCAGCAAGCCACCTCCTCCTAAAGGTTCCACAACCTTCCTAAACAGTGCCACCAGCTGGAGACCAAGTGTTCAAACACATGACCTACAGGGGCCATTTTACGTTCAACCACAACACCAGGCCAGAGGCAGTTTTCCGCCCTCAAGCCCTGCTCCTGATTCACTGAATGGAAACCTCTGGGCTGGTGCCAGGTAGAGTGGCTTTATTTTACTGTTTTTCTTCCCTGAGGCAGGGTTTCAGACTTCCAGTGATCCTCCTGACTGTCAGAGGTGCTGGCGTTGCTTTCTTTCTTTTTTCATTTCTTTCTTATGTAAGCTTATTGCCTATTTATTCTCATTTGTCTGTCTGCTTTTTAAAAAAATATTCTTATTTATTTGCAAGCAAAGAGAGAGAGAAAGAGTGGGCATGCCAGGTCCTCCAGCCACTGCAAAGGAACTCCAAATGCACGCGCTACCTTGTGCATCTGTCTTCACATGGGTACTGGGGAATTGAACCTGGGTCCTTAGGCTTTGCATACAAGTGCCTTAACCACTGAGCTATCCCTCCAGCCCTGTCTGGCTTTTTAAAAAATATTTTTATTTATTTATTTATTTATTTGACAGAAAGAGGCAGATAGGGAAAGGGAGAGGGATGGGCGTGCCAGGGCCTCTAGCCACGACAAACAAATTCCAGACAGATGCGCCACCTTGTGCAGCTGCCTTACATGGGTACTGGGATATCGAACCTTGGTCCTTAGGCTTCACAGGCAAGTGCTTTAACCACTAAGCCATATCTCCAGTCTCATGCTTTTTTTTTTTTTTTTTTTGAGACAGGGTCTCATATAGTCCAGGCTAGCCTTGAGCCCCTGATCCTCTTGCCTTAGCCTCCCAAGAGCTGGGATCACAGGTGTGTACCACCACACCCAGCTCATTTAGCAAAGCGGTTTTTAACAAAGCCTCCAGAAGACTCAAATGCAATGTTTGAGAGCCCACCACTGACAGAGAGGAAAGAGTACTGGGCCAGTGATGCAGAGATCTGGATTCTATACCTGGTTTACCTGTGTGGCTTTGAACACACCCTCCCTCCCTCTCTCCTTCTCTCCTTCCCCTTCCTGGTGCTGGAGATCAAATTCAGGACCTTGCAAGGCAAATGCTCTACTTCCTAGCTTCACTTCCAGGGCCCTTTCATGTCCTGTGAGTGCATCATTTTTCTTGGGCTGGATTTAATCTCATGTTGCTTTATTTTTCATGACCCTAGCAGCACTAGGCTACATCACATACATATGCCAGGTACCCTAGGTATGCAGTAGACTATACCATCTAGGATATGGAAGTACACTTTACTCTGTACACAATGTTGAAATCACCCAATGCCTTGCTCAAGGCATCATTAAGTGATTCATGACTGTATTTGGAAGTAATTAAATATCTTATCCTCAATAGAACTTTCTCTTCTTTCAGTCTGGCCCTCCTCTTCTCAAGTTAACCTGAGTTAGTGAGTTTTTCCAAAGCACAGGGATTTCACACTGACACACAGCTTGCCACATGGGACACTTTTTACAAAGCCTGTGTTCTTGTGCTCCTCACCTCCTTCAGCTTCCGGGACATCCTCTCTTCTGGTTTTCCTCCTTCCTCTTGGAATATTCTCTCTCTGTCTCTTTCTCTCTCTCTCTCTCTCTCTCTCTCTCTCTCTTCTCTCTCTCTCGTGTGTTAAAAACATTTTGAGAATTTTTTTAAATTTTTTATTTAATTATTTATTTGAGAGAGAGAGAGAATGGGCACCCCAGGGCCTTCAACCTCTGCAAATGCACTCCAGATACATGTGCCATCTTGTGCTTCTGGCTTACATGGATCCTGGGGAATCAAACCTGGGTCCTTTGGCTTTGCAGACATGCGCCTTATAACCACTAAGCCATCTCTCCAGCTCAAACATTGTTGGGAATTTTAATACGTGAACACACTGTAATTTGATCATCATCCCCTTCCATTGCTCTTTTTCGTCTCCCTCCTGCACCCTACTGCGCTTAATCCCCTTCTCTTTCCAAGTATCCCTCTTCTACTTCGATTTTGATGTCTTATTCCGTGTATGTGTGTGTGTGTGTGTGTATGTGTGTGTGCCCACCTCCCTCATCTATGTCAAAATGTTGAAGAACTTACTATTATGCCTAACTTATGGTGGCAGTGATGTCCAACTGTGAGGTCGTGAGTGCACCAGTCACTTCATATCCAGAGGATAGTGTTCCACAAAACTCTTCCCCATCTTCTGGCTCTTACATTCTTTTGAGCCCCTTTCTGAGGCTGTCCCCTGAGCCTTGGATGTCTCATTAAGTAACGAGCTCTTAACAACCTCTTATGTTTAGCACCTTGATGAATTTCTGATCTCTTCCTTATCGACTGCCATCTCCAAAGAAAAGAAAAGTTTCTCTGGCCAGTGGAGAGAGCTGCATTAATATTCTTTCTGCCACCTCCTCCTCAGTGTTCTCTAAAGCACTCCTTCTGCCATCTCTTCTGCAGTGGCAATTGGAGGGCGTCATGGTGATGTCTCAGTTAATGCTGAATGCTCACTGCCTCTTCTCAGCACTTTGATGAGTTCTGAGTCTCCCCAGTGGTCACCACCATCTGAAAAGAGAATCTTCTCTAACCAAAAATGAGAGTAGCATTAATATAAATGCATAAGTATTTAGAGGGCAGTTTGATGGGCATAATATATCCATTTGTATATATCCAAACAACAGTAGTAATTTCCCTCCTAGGGCTTGGGACAGCCCCAGCCAAAGGCTTTAGATTAGGTTTTCAGTACCAGGAAACTACTCCTTCTCATGGAGAGGGCCTCAAACCCAATCAGAGAGTAATTGGTTTCCCCATAACCAATATATTACCCTTGTTGGCACATTTTGCCTGCCTATCCAGTTGTAAAGCTTGCAGGGTCCACTACTGGTTAAGACCACTAGTGACTTTTCTCCCCCACACCTCTTTCCAGTATCATGACAGCTAGTAAACAGGGAGGAGGCTCCCAGCTTAGCTGTAGCTTGATTTCTCAGTGACCTGTAGCCAAGCGTGTGGAGTCTTCAGCAATAAGGGTCTTACCATCTAGTTCTGGTGGGCAGCCAAGATTTTTGGCAATAGCCTGTAGTGTGCTGTGGGCATCAGGGGCCTGCATAACCAACAACTCGCTGGGGTGCCCACCCCAACACCCTGACACTGACACTTTCCTGTAACAATCAGTATTCTTCCTCCGCCTCCTTTGCCAGCTCCTCAGCCCCAGCAGCCCCAAAACACTGCTGTCCCCAGTCCTGGCCTCTTTACCTCTACGTATTCTTTTTTCAATATTTTATTTATTTGCAAGCAGAGAGAGACAGGGAGAAAAGAGACAGAGAGAGAGAGAGAGAGAGGGGAATAAGAATGGGTACACCAGGGCCTCTAGCCACTGCAAATGAACTCCAGATGCATATGCCACTTTGTGCATCTGGCTTTACGTGGGTACTGGGGAATTGAACCAGGTTGTTAAGCTTTGCCGGCAAGAACCTTAACCACTGAGCCATCTCTCCAGCCCTCTGTGTACTGTCCTTATGTGGCTTTGTCCTTACCTTCACTTCAGCTATTTCTCAAATCACTTACTAACTTCTGACTATTGCATGCTGTTGGGACACCGAAATGAAATCACCTGTTATATATCCACCAGGCCTTTGAAGTTAATGTGTCCATAATAGACCTTATCATCTTCTCAATTTATTCTTCCTTCTGGTTTCCTACAAGGTAGTTTTTCGGTCTGGGAAAACAATAGCCATACTTTCATTTCAAATGAGTGAGCTTACTAGGTATATAGCAAGCAAAAGTGAAAAAAAAATGGAAGTAGACGATAAAGAATAGATCATAGCCAGGTGTCGTAGTGCACACCTTTCATCCCAGCATTCAGGAGGCCAAGGTAAGAGGATCACTGAGTTCAAGGCCAGCCTAAGACTACATAGTGAATTCCAGGTCAGCCTAGGCTGGAGTGAGACCCTACCTTGAAAAAGAAAAAAAGAAAAGATCATAGATTATCAAGACAAAAGAAACCAAGATCCATGGTGCAGAACCAAGATCCATCAATATAACAAGAAGATAGCCCATCACAAAGTGTGCTATCTCTACCACATCTGCCAGGGCCCCGAGAAAGGGCAGAGGAACCAGTTACCTGAATACCACTCTTACTTCTAACCTTACAACCAGCACCCCGGAGATGGTGACAGACATGGTGATCAATCAAAACCCTTCAAAGGGACTGGAGAGATGGCTTAGCAGTTAAGGCACTTGCCTGTGAAGCCTAAGGATGCAAGTCCAATTCCCCAGGACCCACGTAAGCCAGATGCACAAGGTGGCACACGCATCTGGAGTTTGTTTGCAGTGGCTGGAGGCCCTGGTGCATCCATTCTCTTTCTATCTGCCTCTTTAACTCTCTCTCTCAAATAAATAAACAAGATACAAAACCCATCAAGGCAGAAATCCAGAGGCTACAAAGAACTCAGCACTAAATCAGACTGCCAAGAGGCCTGCCATGGCTTACAGAACATTACAGAAGAGGGACAGAAAGATTGTAAGAGCCACAGAGTGGATAAGCGTGTCCTGAGACACTTTCCTTCACCACCCCCTTCCTCATAGCGACTGACTGAAGCCTTCATGATCCCACAGTGAATATCATAACCCCACTAAGGAGGGCCCCCAAGGAAATGGGAGCAGGGGTGGGGGGATAAAATAGTATAACCTGTTATAATATATAAAATTAAATAAAAAATTTAAGAACAGTTTGCTGGAATCATCAATGGATCAAGGGTCCAAGGTAGAGCATATTCATCTTATGTGAGACTTCCAATTAGGAGTTCCCACCACAGTCTTTTTTATGGTATGGAATAAGCAGTAGTGGCCTCTGTTCAAGTCTTGATATTTAGAGGGTGCACCAGACAGACTGGGAAATGTTTTATCTTCTAACTGTAATTGAGGGCACTATTTTTTAATTTATTTTTTATTGACAACTTCTATAATTGTAGAAAAAAAAACATGGTAATTCCCTCCTTCCCCTCACTTTTCCCTTTGAAACTCTACTCTCCATCATATCCCCTTCCCCTCTCAATCAGCCTCTCTTTTATTTTGATGTCATGATCTTTTCCTCCTATTATGATGGTCTTGTGTAGGTAGTGTCAGGCACTGTGAGGTCATGGATATCCAGGCCATTTTGTGTCTAGAGGAGCCTGTTGTAAGGAGTTCTACCCTTCCTTTGGCTCTTACATTCTTTCTGCCACCTCTTCCACAATGGATCCTGAGCCTTGGAAAGTGTGATTGAAATATTTCAGTGCTGAGCACTCCTCTGTCACTTCTGAGCACCATGGTGCGTTCTGAGTCATCCCAAGGTCACCGCCATCTGAAAAGAGAAGCTTCTCTAACAAAAAGTGAGAGTAGCATTAATATATGGATATGAACATTAAGAGAAGTGCTCACTGGGCAGTTTGGTGAGCATAGTATATACATTTAGCCAGACACAAGTAGACATTACACCCTTAGGGCTCATGACAACCCCTGTTGTAGGTTTTCAGTATCACGGATGTATTCCCTCCCATGGAGCAGGCCTCCAGTCCAATTAGAGAGCAGTTGGTTTCCCCCATAGCAGATCTGCCACTATTGCACCCGTTGGCTCATTGGCCTAGCTGGCCAAATTCGAAGCTTGTAGTATCCACTATTGCGTATCTCCACTGGTGATTTCTCTCTCTCCCATTGAACTGCATGTAGCATAGCTTTTTCCAGCTTTCTGTCAGCTGGTCTGCATGGAGAAGGTTTTCACCTCAGCTCCAGCAGGATTTCTCAGTGACCTTGCAGCCCAAGTATGTGGAATCTTCAGCAATACCATCTATTCCTGGTGGGAAACCAAGGGCCTCGGCAATGGCCTGTAATGTTTTGGGGATATCAGTGACCTCCCTGGCCAACAACTAACTGGAAGGTATCCCATCCCTGGCACTGAAAATTTTCTAGTAACAATCTATTGCTTCTGAGTGTTTCATTGTCCAAAAAAGTAGATTTCCATGTGACTTGTTTATATCCTCTTAGATTTTGATTAGTGTTCCCTCCACCTTTCCTTTATTCAGTCTCTTCCCCTGACCCACTTAGGCCTTTTCACCCCCATTAGTCTGTTCTGCTACCTACTTACATATATACAATATCATCCTATTAAGTCTCCCCCCTTTTTATTCTCTTTATATCCCCTTCCTAGCTTACTGGCCTCTGCTACTGGGTTTTATTCCTACTCACATAGAAGTCCAATAATTTGTAGCTAGGATCCACATATGAGAGAGAACATATGATGTTTGGCTTTCTGGGCCTGGGTTTCCTCACTAAGGGTAATCCTTTCCAGATCCATCCATTTTCCTGCAAATTTCATGGTTTCTTTTTTCTTTACCGTTGAGTAGAACTCCATTGTGTAAATGTGAAGGGCACTATTTTTTTTCAACCCTTGGACTACAAACATGCTTGGGTCTGAGACAAAGGGGGGTTACCCCACTCCCAGAGTCAGCTTTCAACAAGCTGTGATAGCACATAACAATTTACAAATATAGCTAATATTACAGTAGCCAAAGTGAGAAGCAAAGCTCCTGGTTTCTCCCCTGTCCTCACGTCTTTAAGCCTCAGGTCCTTGTTCTCAGACCTCCCGGGAGTGGGATCCAAACCCAAGCTCTCTGGAGAAGCTGCATCTGTATAAAGGCCTGCAGACTGTATAACTGTGGCTGACGACAACACCATGATTGTGGAGAGTGTGAGGTTTCTGGTCAGGAGGCCAAATTCTCTCGGGCTATCTTAGATCGTTAACAGTTCATTACTTTTTGTTTCTGACCTGTATTCTCCTAGCAGATGAACTGCTCATGGTGTGTCACAACACTTAGAAACCCTCTGGTATTCACCAACTATAAGGAAAAGAATGCTACATATGGAACCCATGGAAGACACTGTTCCATTTTGCTATAGCTGCCTACCTGATGTAACTGGTAATTACATTGTTGTATGAGTTTTCTTTTCTGTGACTGTAAGAGTCCACATCACCTTCCAGGTGAGGGGGTGGTGTCACTCTGGATACTTGAATCTATAGCTCCAGGCCAGGGTCAGTCGTGGTTTGCTCAGAATATACTGTACCGTCTTTCATTCAAAGCAGATTCATTCTTTATTTATTTTTATTTTTTTTGGTTTTTCGAGGTAGAGTCTCACTCTAGCCCAGGCTGACCTGGAATTCACTATGGAGTCTCAGGGTGGCCTTCAACTCACGGCAATCCTCCTACCTCTGCCTCCCGAGTGCTGGGATTAAAGGCGTGCGCCACCACGCCCAGCTAGATTCATTCTTTCATATCAACATTGGCCTTCACACAGTCACAGAGCCTATTTTACTTTTTACATTTTTATTAATTATGAAAAAATATTTTATTAATTATGAACTTTACTATATGAACATATCACATGTTAGTCATATTCCCATCAAGTTATACTCGTATACACCCTCCACCCTGTCCCTGTTCCACTGAGGGTCCTCCTCAGTTGGGTAATTGGTATTCACTATGGGGTCATGAATGCATCAGTCAGTCTCTGTGGTAGGGAGAGGACAGTGCCTCAGGATACTCCTTCTCACCCTATGACTCTTACAATCTTTCTGCTCCCTCTTCTGCACTGTTCCCTGGGTCTTGTATTATAAGTCTACTTTAGTGTTAAGCTGTCAGCATCCTCTGAATTTCTGCTTTGATGAGTTTTTAGTGTCCTCAGTGTCTTCTGCCATCTCCCTGGAGCAAGTTGTCAGGTTAGCAGTGAGAGCAGCACTCATGTTTAAATCACCACTTCCAGGTGGCAGAAAGAATGTAAGAGCCAAAGGAAGGGCAGGACTCCATACAACGTGCTCCCTCCAGACACAAAACGGCCTGGATATCCATGGCCTCACAGTGCCTGACACTACCTGCATAAGACCATCATAAGAGGAGGAAAAGATCATGACATCAAAAGTAAAAGAGAGACTGATTGAGATGGGGAGGAGGTATGATGGAGAATGGAGTTTCAAAGGGGTAAGTGGGGGGAGGGAGGGTATTACCATGGAGTATTTTTTATAATCATGGAAGTTGTTAATAAAATAAACAAATAAATAAAATAAATAAGTAGAAAAATAAATCACCACTTCCTCTGTGATGTCTCCTGGGCCCTGGAAGGTGGGATAGAGATGACTCTTCTCTTGCTAGACAGTCAACTAGCTGTTCCTGTTGTATTGATGGATCTTGGTTTTTCCCAGTTTTCTCTGTCAACTGTATTTAAAAAAAAAAAAAAGCAGATTCTTTCACTAAGAGTGAGATCAGCATGTATTAAATTGAAAGGGATAAGCATAGTTATTTAAGAGACTTTTTGATGGATATAGCCACTCTTCTTAGCCAAGGACCAGTGAGAGCTGATCTCTGGAGCCTATGATCATTCTACCCATAGGGTTATGACTTGCTTCTCACTGCAAGCTATGAGTTCTGTTCCACTGAGTGGACATCATATCCAATCAGACTGCCCATCGATTACCTGCACAGGCTGTGTGCCACTGTTACACGGGTGTATACTTCTTGCCCAGCTGGTTGATTTCATAGCTTGCAGGATCCCCTGCTTGTTCACACTGTTGGTGACCATTATACCCCAGCAGCTCAAATAGCACTGGCCAGCACTATGAGAGCTACCCAGCAGGGAGATGTCTTCCATCTCAGTTCCAGCATGATCTCTTTATGCCCTATGTCTGTGGCCTGTGGTGTCTTCAGCAATAGGGTCTTACCATTTAGCTCTGTTGGGTAACCAAGTACTTTAGTAATAGTGTGTATTGTTTTTGGGGACCTCATGAGTCTCCCCAACCAATAGCTCACTGGGGGTAACTCAGTTCTGGCACTGGGATTTACCAGCCAGTGCCCATTGTTTCAGAAATAAGCTTTCCCTACCCTCTCCAGGGTCCTTCTGCCCAAATGATCCTATCCCACCCCCCATTAAGGATGATATCTTCTAGTTTGCTATCCAGGAAGAAAGTTTCTATGGTCCAGTCATTGTCCTTTTTTAAAAAAAATATTTTTTTCATGTATTTATTTTTAAGCAAAGAGTGAGTGTGTGTTTATGGGCACATCAGGGCCTCTAGCCACTGCAAATGAACTCCAGATGCACACACCACTTTGTTCAGCTGGCTTTATGTGGACACTGGGGAATTGAACCTGGGGCTAATAGGCTTTTTTTTAAAGCACTGATCCATCTCTCCAAAACCCCAGTCATTGCCCTTAAATAGCCACTAGCCTTGTCCTCTCCCAGCTAGTTGCCACACTGCCTCCTGAAGCATGACCTGGCCATGGTCACCATGGACACTACCTCAGTGGCCTTCCATGGCCCTAAGAGTGTCCTTTCAGCTGCTTCACTTGATCCCACAGCTGGGCACCAGGACTTTCCTGCCTGACGCTGTCATACTCCTCCCTCTAGCACACACTAAGCCCCGTGGAAGTGTGTGTTCCCACCTGTGCTTTCTGCCATCAGCACAGACCTCTGCCCGTGTCTCTCCTCTGCTGTCTGGCTCCTACTTGTCCTTTCAAAGCCCCCCTTGGTGCAACCCACTCGGTGTGACTTAGCTTCCTCTGTCAAGTGCTCTGTCCTTACTCAGCCATTATTGCTCCTCGCTGGAATTACCACTTATTGGATTATCTCCCTTCCCACCAGCCCAGCAACAACTTGAGAGCAGGAAGTACATTTTATTTCATTTGTTATTTGCAGTGCCCAACGCAAAGTAAGTGGGTAATAAAACCCATGCTTGGTTTTCTCTCATCAAGAATACCTCTTCTTGAGACAAAAAAATAATAAAATTAGAGAGGAAAAAGGCACCATTACAACAGACACTAAAGAAATTCAGAAAATCATAAGGACATACTTTAAGAATATATGTCCCTCTAAGTTTGAAAATCTGAAAGAAATTGATGATTTCCTTGATTCATATGACCTACCAAAATTAAATCAAGATGAGATAAACCATTTAAACAGACCTATAACAAATATGGAGACCCAAGCAGTTATAAAAAGTCTCCCAACTAAAACAAGTCCAGGCCCAGATGGATTCACTGGTGAATTTTACCAGACCTTCATAGAAGAACTAACACCACTGCTTCTCAAACTTTTCCATAAAATAGAAAAGGAAGGAATTCTACTGAACTCCTTATATGAAGCCAGCATCACCCTCATACCAAAACCAGACAAAGACAGAACAAAAAAGAAAATTATAGACCAATCTCCCTCATGAACATAGAAGCAAAAATTCTGAACAAAATATTGGCAAACAGAATATAAGAATATATCAGAAAGATCATTCATCCTGTCCAGGTAGGCTTTATCCCAGAGATGCAGGGATGGTTCAACATATGCAAATAAATAAATGTAATACACCATATAGATGGTCTGAAGGACAAAAATCACATGATCATCTCAATAGATACAGAAAAGGCATTCAACAAAATCCAACATCCCTTCATGGTAAAAGTCCTACAGAAACTGGGAATAGATAGAACATATCTCAACATAATAGAAGCTATTTATGACAAACCTACATCCAACATAATACTGAGTGGGGAAAAACTTGAAGCTTTTCCACTAAATTCAGGAACAAGACAAAGGTGTCCACTGTCCCCACTTTTATTTAATATCGTACTAGAAGTCTTATCCACAGCAATAAGGTAAGAGACACTCATAAAAGGGATATAAATTGGAAAGCAAGAGATCAAATTATCACTATTTGCAGATGATATGATTCTATACATAAAGGACCCTAAAGACTCTACCAGCAAGCTGTTAGAGCTGATAAACACCTATTGCCATGTAGCAGGATACAAAATAAACACACAGAAATCAGGAGATTTCCTATATACTAACAACAAACTTGGGGAGGATGAAATCAGGGAATCTCTCCCATTCACAATTGCCCAAAAATAAATAAATAAATAAATAAATAAAGTACCTTGGAATAAACCTAACCAAGGAAATGAACGATCTCTATAATGTAAACTTTAAAACACTCAAGTGAAGCTAGAAAGGAGATATGAAGGGAATAAAAAAGGAGGGGGGGTGGAACTTAATAGGATGGTATTGTATATATGTAAGTAGAAGAACAGATAATGGGGATGAAAAGACCTAAGTGAGGTCAGGGGAAGACATTGAGCAAAGGAAAGGTGGAGGGAGGGATAACCAAAATCTAAGAGGATATAAATAAGTTATATGGAAACCTACCTTTTTGGACAATGGAACACTCAGAAGCCATAGATTGTTACTGAAAAATTTTTAGTGCCAGGGATGGGATACCTTCCAGTGGGTTGTTGGCCAGGGAGGTCCCCAAAACATTACAGGCCATTGCCAAGGCCCTTGGTTTCCCACCAGGAGTAGATGGTAAGACCCTATTGCTGAAGACTTCACATACTTGGGCTGCAAGGTTACTGAGAAATCCTGCTGAAGCTGAGCTGAAAACTTCCTCCATGTATACCAGCTGACAGAAAGTTGGAAAAAGCCATTCTGAATGCAGTTCAGTGGGAGAGAGCAAAATCACCAATGAAGATACTCAACAATGGACACGGGAAGCTTTAGATTTGGCCAGCCAGGACAAATGAGTCAATGGGTGCAATAGTGGCTCATCTGTTATGGGGGAAACCAACTGCCCTCTAACTGGACTGGAGGCCCACTCCATGGGAGGGAATACATCCCTGATACTAAAAACCCACAACAGGGGTAGTCATGATCCCTAGGGGTGTAATGTCTGCTTGTGTCTGGCTAAATGTATATACTATGCTCACTGAACTCCCCAGTAAGCACTTCTCTTAATGTTCATATCCATATATTAATGCTACTCTCACTTTTGGTTAGAGAAGCTTCTCTTTTCAGATGGCAGTGACCTTGGGATGACTCAGAAGGCACCATGGTGCTGAGAAGAAGTGACAGAGGAGTGCTCAGCACTGAAATATCTGCAGCACACTTTCCAAGATTCAGGGTCCATTGCAGAAGAGGTGGCAGAAAGAACGTAAGAGCCAAAGGAAGGGTAGGACTACTTGCAACATGCTCCTCCAGACACAAAATGGCTTGTATATATCCATGACCTCACAGTGACTGACACTACCTACATAAGACCATCATAATAGGAGGAAAAGATCATGACATCAAAATAAAAGAGAGGCTGATTAAGAGGGGGTGGGGATATTATGGAGACTGGAGTTTCAAAGGGGAAAGTAGGGGGAGGGAAGGAATCACCATGAGAAATTGTTTACAATTATGGAAGTTGTCACTCAAAAAATAAATAAATAAATAAATAAATAAATAAATAAACTCAAGTCAGAAATTACAGAAGACACTAGGAAATGGAAAGACAACCCATATTCTTGGATGGGAAGAATCAATATTGTGAAAATGTCAATCTTAGCAAAAGCAATCTACACATTTAATGCAATCCCCATTAAAATTCCTGTGACATTCTTCACAGAAATAGAAAAACAATCCTAAAATTCATTTATAAGTACAAAAAACCTTGAGTAGCCAAAATAATTTTGAGCAATACAAATAAGGTTTGTGATATCACCATTCCTGATTTTAATGTATATTACAAAGCCATAGTAACAAAAACAACGTGGTACTGGCACAAAGACAGACATGGAGATCAATGGAACAGAATAGAGGACCTAGATGTTAATCCAAACAGCTGCAGCCATATGATTTTTGACAAAAATGTCAAAAATATTCACTGGAGAAAAGATAGCCTCTTCAACAAGTGGTGCTGGGAAAATTGGATATCTATATGTAGAAGGATGAAAATAGATCCTTATCTCTCTCCATGCACAAGAATCAAGTCCAGATGGATCAGGGACCTTAATATCAGACCCGAAACTCTGAAAGTACTACAGGAAAAGGTAGGGGAAACCCTTCAACATATTGGCATAGGCAATGACTTTCTGAATATCACCCCAATTGCTCAGGAAATAAAACCACTAATCAACCACTGGGATCTCATGAAATTACAAAGCTTTTGTACAGCAAAGGATGTTGTGAATAGAGCAAAGAGACAATCTACAGAATGGGAGAAAATCTTTGCCAGCTACACATCTGACAGAGGATTAATATCCAGAATATACAAAGAACTCAAAAAACAAAACAATAAGAAATCAAACAACCCAATTAAAAAATGGGCTATGGAACTAAATAGAGAGTTCTCAAAGGAAGAAGTACAGATAGCATATAAACATCTAAAAAACTGTTCTACATCCTTAGCCATCAGGGAAATGCAAATTAAAACTACCTTGAGATTCCATCTCACTCCTGTCAGAATGGCTATCATCAAGAAAACAAATGACAATAAATGTTGGCAAGGAACAGGAAAAGGGGAACCCTTCTACACTGTTGGTAGAAATGTAGTCAGTACAGCCATTGTGGAAATCAGTGTGGAGGTTCTTGAGACAGCTGAAAATAGATTTGCCATATGATCCAGCTATAGCTCTACTAGGTAAATATCCTAACGACTCATATCACTACCTTAGAGATACTTGCACAACAATGTTTATTGCTGCTCTATTCACAATAGCTAGGAAATGGAACCAGCCTAGATGTCCCTTCACAGATGAATGGATAATAAAGATGTGGTACATTTACATAATGGAGTTCTATTCAATGGTAAAGAAAAATAAAATTATGAAATTTGCAGGGAAATGGATGGATCTGGAAAGGATTTTACTAAGTGAGGTAACCCAGGACCAGAAAGCCAAATATCGCATGTTCTCTCTCATATGTGGTTACAATACGTGGATAAAATGTTTAGACTTGTGTGTGAGCTGGAACCAAAAATCGGTAGCAGAGGCCAGAAAGCTAGAAAGGGTCTATAATGGAGGGAGGAAAGGGAAGGAATTTAGGGAATGGTGTTGTATATATGTAAGAAGAACAGATTACAGGTAATGGAATGGCCTAAGTGGAGCCAGGGCAAGAGATTAAGAGAAGGTTGGGGGCAGGGTCAATCAAAATTCAAGATATTCTGAATAAGATATATGAAAGCCTACTTTTTTGGATAATGGCACATCCAGAAGGCATAGATTGCTACTAGAAGTTTTTCAGTACCAGGGATACCTTCCAGTGAGTTGTTGGCCAGGGATGTCCCTGCTCCCTCCAAAACATTATAGGCTATTGCCAAGACCCTTGGTTTTCCATGAGTAATAGATGGTATGACCCTATTGCTGAAGACTTCACATGCCAACTGAAAGCTGGAAAAAGCTGCACTGCATGCAGTCCTATGGGAGACAGAAGTCATCAGCTGTGAAAACAATGGACACTGGGGGCTGGAGAGATGGCTTAGCAGTTAAGGCATTTGCCTGCAAAGCTAAAGGATCCCAGCTCAACTCTCCAGGACCCACATAAGCCAGATACACAAGGGGGCACATTTATCTGGAGTTTGTTTGCAGTGGCTAGAGGCCCTGGCACACCCATTCTCTCCCTCTCTCTTTGTCTCTCTCTCTCTGCCTCTTTCTCTCTCAAATAAATAAAAATAATAAAACAGTTGACACTGGAAGCCTCAAGTATGGCCAGTCAGGCCAAATGACCGAATGGGTGCAATAGTGACATGTCTGCTCTGGGGGAAAACAACTGCTCTCTAATTGGACAGGAAGCCCACTCTACGGAAGGGAATACATGCCTGTTACTGAAAGCCTAATCAAAAGCCTATGGCAGGGGAAGTCATGAGCCATAGGGGTATAAAGCCTGCTCTTGTCTGGATAAATGCATATATTATTCTCACCAAACTGCCCTGAAAGCACTACACTTAATGTTCATATTCATATATTAATGCTAATCTCACTTCTGGTTAGAGAAGCCTCTCTTTTCAGATGGCGATGACCACTGGGATGACCCAAAAGGCAACACATATATATCCTGAGAAGAAGGGATGGAGGAGTGTTCAGCACTGAAACATGTCTATCACACCCTCCAAGGCTCAGGGTCCATTGTGGAAGAGTGGCAGAAAGAATGTAAGAACCAAAGGAAGAGTACAACTCCTTACAATGCAACTGTCCAGACAGAAATTGGCCTCGATATCCACAACCTCGCAATGCCTAGCAATACCTTCACAAGACCTTCATAATAGGAGAAAAAAAAATGATGACATCAAAATAAAAGAGAGACTAACAGAGAGAGGGAGGGGATATGATGAAGAGTGGACTTGTGAAGGGGAGGAGAAGGAATTATCATGATTTATTGTCTGTAAGTATAGAAGTTGCCAATAAAAATTTTTTTTAAAAAAAGAATACCTTTTCTTTCTTTAAAATTGTTTGTTTGAGGCTGTAGGTATGGTTTAGCGGTTAAGGTGCTTGCCTGAAAAGCCAAAGGACCCAGGTTCAATTCCTCAGGACCCACGTAAGCTGGATGCACAAGGTGGTGCATGCATATGGAGTTTGTTTGCAATGGCTGGAGGCCCTGGTGTGCCCATTCTCCCTGTGTCTTTCTCTCTCTCTTTCTCTCTCTCTCAAATAAATAAATAAAAATTAAAAAAAGAACAAGAGTTTTAAAAAATAAATAAAACTGTTTGTTTGTTTGTTTGTTTGTTTGAGACAAAGTCTACTATGGTGTCCAGGCTGGCCTGAAACATTTAGCAATCCTCCTGCCTCCACCTCCCAAGTGCTGAGATTACAGATGTCAGCTACCACATTTAAAAATATATTTTTTATTTATTTGGGCTAGAGAGATGGCTTAGCGGTTAAGGCACTTGCCTGTGAAGCCTAAAGACCCAGGTTCGATTCCCTAGTACCCACATAAGCCAGAAGCACATGGTGGCATATCTGGAGTTCATTTGCAGTGGCTGGAGGCCCTGGCGTGCCTATTCTCTCTAAAGTAAAAAAAAAAAAAAATTAATGTATTTATTTATTTATTCATTTATTTATTTGAGAGAGACAGAAAGAAACAGATAGACAGAAAGAGAGAATGGGCATGCCAGGGCCTCTAGCCAGTGTAAAGGAACTCCAGATGCATGCACCACCTTGTGCATCTGGCTTGCATGGGTACTGGGGAATTGAACCTGGGTCCTTTTTGACTTTGCAGGCAAATGCCTTAACCACTAAGCTATCTCTCCAGCCCCCACCGCGTTTTATAAATTAGCCTAAGCTGTTCATGATGGCTCATGTCTATATCTTAGTATATGGGATGCTGAGGTAGGAGTTCAAGGCCATCCCCAGCTAGAGTGAGACCCTGCCTCAAAAAAAAAAAAAAAAAAAAAAGCCAGGCATGGTGGCACATGCCTTTAATCCCAGCACTCGGGAAGCAGAAGTAGGAGGATTGCTGTGAGTTCAAGGCCACCCTGAGACTACATAGTGAATTCCAGGTCAGCCTAAACTAGAGTGAGACTCTACCTTGAAAAACCAAAAAATTAAAAATTTTTAAAAAAAGACAACAGAGAATATGTATGTGTGTCATATTTGATATTCTCTTTATCTTTCCCCTGCTGGGATCAACCCAGAACCTCAGCATTATTCCCTTTATTCTCATTATTCCTTTGACAAAAGCCTAGGTGCAGGTTGTTGGGACAGAGAACTGCACAGGAACTGAGAAAGTGAATTTACCCAGAGAGAAAGCCTCTGAGGTCTGGCGGAGGAAGGAGTGAGAGCCTGTGACATTTTGAAAACACCAAATTCATTATCATCTTGTGCTTTTCCTGTGGGGCAAGGGTGACAGAGGTGGGGGCTTTTGCCCTCTTGTAGGCAGGGCTGGGGGTGTTCCTTTTGGGGTGCCTGTGGCTAGGAAAGAGCTGCCCCAGGAACCCCCTTCTATTTTCAGCTCAATTCAACACCCTCCAGACAGCAGCTCTCCCATGCTCCTGTATGCTAATTTTTACTCTTGATGGCATTGAAATGAATCACCCAGGGCAGCCCCAACAAATTACTAGACCTAAAGCTGAGAATATAAAGACAAAGGGAGAGGATAAGGACTGTTAACAGTGGAAAGTTGTGAGGGTGCCCTGCCTGCATGACTTTTATAAAATAATTTGGTGACTGTTCAAAGGAAATGATACTTGAATGAGTCTCTGTGATCAAAGTCTCAGACATGAAGCCTGAATCTCAACTTCTCCCTAGGATTTCCTCTGCCAGGAAATGTATCTGGGAAATACACTGTTACCTAATCAGAGATTACAAACCACTGTTTATACGTCATTGGCTTTTCACTTGGAATTCTAATTACATTAGTTTATGTAGACTTTGTCAAACTAGGTCAAACTGTTGAGGTATGATATTCTGTGTGGGAAATACCCATTTCTCAAAGCCATCAAAAAGTACCTGGAATGGCAGCTGGTGGCTTTATTAGCCATGTGTACCTGACCGTTGATGGGAGGTGAGATGAGCAAAGACCTACCAGGTGGCCTCTCACCAACCAGAACAAAGCCCCATTCTGCTGCCTCCTTCCCACTGTTCTATGTCCTCAAAGCATTTCCATCAGAGGACACTCTAAAGGAGAGCCTCTGCCAGCAGATGTGGTGGCACACACCTGTGATCCAGCCCTCTGCATTCTGGAGGTTGAAACAAGAGGATCTTGAGTTTCAGGCCAGTTTGGGCTCCATACTGAGATCCTATCTTTAAAAAAAAAAAGAAAGAAAGAAAGAAAAGAAAAGAAAATAGAGCTCTGCCTGTGACCTGAAGTTCCCTGAAGAAACTGCATCTTCTTTTTTTTTTTTTAAACTTTTTTAAATTATTTATTTATTTGCAAGGAGAGAGAAAGAGAGGAATGGGCATGACAGGGCCTATTGCCACTACAAAGGAACTCTAGATGCATGTGTCACTTTGTGCATCTGGCTTTATATGGGTACTGGGGAATTAATCCAGACCATCCCAGCACTCAGGAAGCAGAGGTAGGAGGATCACTGTGAGTTGAAGGCCACCCTGAGACTACATAGTGAGTTCCAGGTCAGCCTGGGCTAGAGTGAGACGCTACCTCAAAAAACCAAAAAGAGGGCTGGAGAGATGGCTTAGCGGTTAAGCGCTTGCCTGTGAAGCCTAAGGACCCCGGTTCGAGGCTCGATTCCCCAGGACCCACGTTAGCCAGATGCACAAGGGGGCGCACGCGTCTGGAGTTTGTTTGCGGTGGCTGGAGGCCCTGGCGCACCCATTCTCTCTCTCTGTATCTGCCTCTCTCTCTCTCTGTCTGTTGCTCTCAAATAAATAAATAAAAATAAACAAAAAAATTTAAAAAATAAATAATAAATAATTTAAAAATATTTAAAAAAAGAAAAACCAAAAAGAAAGAAAGGAAGGAAGGAAGATAAATAAAAACTTTTTATTGACAACCTCCTGTACATATAGACAATATACCATGATCATAATCCTCTCCCACCATCCTCCCTTTTCCCCTACCAAATCTCCCCTCCACTGACTCCCTTCTTCTTCCCAACTAGTCTCTCTTCTATTTTGATGCCATCATGTTTTCCCTCTATTACACAGGTCTTGAATAGGTACATGCCTCCACAAGACTTTGGCCACTGTGAGGTCATCAGTGCCACAGCCATTTTGCATCTAGAAGACAGTATTGCAAGGCATTCCTCCCCTTCTTTTGGCTTTTACATTCTTTCTGCCGCCTCTTCCACCATAGTTCCTGAGCCTTGGAGGGTGTGATAGAAATGTCTCAGTGATGAACACTTTGGTAAATTTTGAGTCTCTCTAGTGATCACCTCCATCTGAAAGAAAAAATAATTCTTTAATCAAAAGTGAGAGGCAGAGCCGGGCATGGTGGCACATGCCTTTAATCCCAGCACTCGGGAGGCAGAGGCAGGTGGATCACCATGAGTTCAAGGCCACCCTGAGACGACATAGTGAATTCCAGGTTAGCCTGGGCTAGAATGAGACCCTACTTCAGAAAACCAAAAGAAAAAAAAAAAAGTGAGAGGCAGAAGTAGGAGGATCACCATGAGTTCAAGGCCACCCTGAGACTACATAGTGAATTCTAGGTCAGCCTGGGCTAGAGCAAGACAGTACCTCAAAACACCAAACAAACAAACAAACAACAAAAAAAAAAAACACCAAAAAACGTGAGCGTAGCCGGGCGTGGTGGCGCATGCCTTTAATCCCAGCACTCAGGAGGCAGAGGTAGGAGGATCGCCGTGAGTTCAAGGCCACCCTGAGACTCCACAGTGAATTCCAGGTCAGCCTGGGCTAGAGTGAAACCCTACCTCGAAAAAAAAAAAAAAAAACAAAACAAAACAAAAAAAAAAAAACGTGAGCGTAGGGCTGGAGAGATGGCTTGGTGGTTAAGGCACTTGCCTTGAAGCCTAAGGACCTAGATTCAGTTCCCTAGTTCCTACATAAGTCAGATGCACAAGGTGGCACATGATGTATCTGGAGTTCGTTTGCAATGGCTAGAGACCCTGGTATGCCTATTCTCTCTCTCTCTCAAATAAATAAAACTTCAAGATATATAAAAAATGGAGCCAGGCATGGTGGCACATGCCTTTAATCCGTCACTCGGGAGACAGAGGTAGCAGGGTCATCATGAGTTTGAGGCCACCCTGAGACTACATAGTGAATTCCAGGTCAGCCTAGGCTAGAGTGAGACCCTACTTTTAAAAACCAATTTATATATATATGAAATGAAATGAAAGTAGTATTAACAATAGGCATAAACATAAGTATTTAGAGTGCAGTTTGGTGAGCATAATGTATCCACTTAGCCTGACAACAGTAGTTGAAAATGTATCCTCTATGTTAAAGATCCTGCAGAGTATTTGACCTTGGCTCATATTTAGCTCAGAATAAACTGCTGTCTTGTTTCCTCAGAGGTGATATTTTTACAAGCACACATTCCAACTTCCTGCTTGTCTCTTGCCCTGGGAGCTGCATGAACAAGGCCCCTGGGACCTCACCTACTCCCTTAAGGCACTGAGATTCCTCTTTCCAAACCCTGGGTCCCACTCAGGAGGCTACTCTGGGGCAATGAGATGAGAGAGAAAAAACAAAAGGAAGGCACTAGCTAGCTTGCTTTATACTCTCTTTGCTCCTACTAATGCTTCAATCTCCATATCCCTAGGACAGGACGGGCTGGGGTCTGGTGGCTTGAGTTAGCATCTGTGGTGATTTGAATGTATGGCCCATAGACTCAGGCATTTTTGATTAAGATTGAGCTTCCTACTTAAGTCTCTAGTAGGCAGAGCCCTGCTAGAGGCGTGTTCCCCAGGGCAGATCTTCAGTCCAGCTCTACATGGTGTGCTCAGGGCTAGCTTGAGCTCTGGCTGTTTGTGCTTGCTGGCTGTTGGTTTCTCTCTCTACTGTGGATGCATGCTAGAGTGTGCCAGCTTCTTTGGCCACAATGAAACTTTAAGCCTGAAATAACCTTTTCCTCCCATAAGGTGCTTCTGGTCTGATGTTTTCCCAGCAAGGAACAGGTAACAGCGACAGCATCCACACTCCAGAGAGCCTTCCCTGTCCGCATCCTGGGGAGATGGGACTGGTCACTTGAAGTCCTTGAAGACCTCTGCAGATACCTTCTGGGTGAAGACAGGAAGTTGATATTGCACGAAACTTTTGGAGAAATATGAGCAAATGTCTGTTCCCTTCAGATAGGGCACTAATGACAGACCAGGGCATGATTTCACCAGGGCAAGGGGCTTACTTACAGGAGTCTAGATGACACCAAAGCAGCTCACCCCAGTGTGGACGACAACCTCCCCATCGTTACATAGATGGAGTGCCTTCTCTATCTCTAGCACCCCGCCCCAAGACCATGTGCAGCTGAGACAGAATCTCTTAGAGGTGGAAAGAAGCACGAGGGTGCAGCTGAGATCTCAAGTGAGGGTCTGATGGCCCTCCACATGGCCTCCTACGCGGGAATGTCACCAGGCCCAACCTTGAGAGTCGCTCATAGGGAGTCACAGCTGCTTCTAAAGGTGATGGGAATGACTATCATGCTTGGAGGACAGCACACTACAACAGATTATGAGTGACGCAGTACTAACAGGGGAGTCAAAGAACAACTATGACCGGTATGAAGAAAAGGATGTGCGCACTCAAGCCTGAAACAGGGGGCTAGGTAAAAGAAACAAGAGATGCTCTCTTAGTTAAGCTGATATCAGCACAGGGTGATGGAGAAAGATACTGAGGACACTCGACACCTACCAAACCAGACATCTAGATGCTCCTAAGTGCCCATCACTGAAGTAGACTTAAAATGCTCCCAGCACGACCCAGGAATTTTGCAGAAGAGGGGGAAGAAAGATTGTTAGAGCCACAAGTTGGGACATTTTGCACAGAGACACTGCCTCTCCCCCATAACTGACTGCTGCCCCCATAATGTATAACCCACAATCCCCATGGGGTTGACCTGCCTCCCCAGTGAGGAAGGCCTCTTCAGAAAAGGGGCAGGGAGGAGGGAAAGGATGGTACCAACATGTGATGTTTACATATTAAATATGTCCATATCTAATAATAAAACAAGAAACAGAAATGAGTATTCTCCCCACCCAGTAGGCCCCAGCCCGCACCCCGACCCTGTAGTGCCAGACTAGTACACAAGCAGTACCTAAGCTGTTCAAGGTAAGCGGCCCTCTCTCTGACAGACCTGAGAACCCGGTGCACGTGTTTGAAAAGGGCAGAGCTCTCCGGGAGAGGCAGGCAGAGAGGTCTTGGCAAGGGAGCTGCTGGAGTGGGCCTTGGATAGGGAGAGAAGAGGACATTGCCCTCCGTGAGGCCAGAGGACAGCTGGGGGAGCCCTGGGCACTGGCTAAGCTGGGCAGGACGTGATCCTGGAGAACTCTAAGTGCCAGCTGAGGAATTCACGTTTTGTCCTGCAGACCACAGCAGGTCACTGGAAACTCTAGTACAGGAAATGACAAGATGAAAATGTGGATAGGGGCTGGGCGTGGTGGCGCACACCTTAAATCTCAGCACTTGGGAGGCAGAGGTAGGAGGATCAACATGAGTTAGAGGCCAGCCTGAGACTACATAGTGAATTCCAGGCCAGCCTGGGCTACCCTTCTGTGGGGGAGGGGGACGTGTATTAGAAACAGCAGTATACTGGGTGTGGACTTGAATCCCAGCATTCCGGTGGCTGAGGTAGTAGGATCACTGTGAGTTCAAGATCAGCCTGTACTACAGGGAGACCAGGCTTCAAAAAAAACAGCAGTAAATTTATTTTTTTTTTATGTTTTACACTGCTGGGGCCCCACAAGTACTCTACCTCCAAGCACTCTCCCAGCTCCAAGAAATTTTAGTGTATAATTGTAATCCCTTTTAACACAGATTCTTTCTTTTGAAACAGGGTCTTAGTCAGGTGTGATGTCACACGCTTTTACTCCCATCATTCAGGAGGGAGAGGTACGAAGGTCACTGTGAGTTCAAGGCCAGTCTGGAAGGCCAGTTTGGGACTACAGTGTGAGTTCCAGGTTAGCCTGGGCTAGAGCAAGACCCCACCTTAAAATAACAAACAAACAAAACAGGGTCTCGTGTACACCAGGCTGGCCTTGAACTTGCTATATAGATGAAGATGACCTTGAACTTCTGATTCTCCTGCCTCAACCTCAGGAGTACTGAGGGTATCATGCTCCATTTTTATGGGTTGCTGGGGCGGGAACCCAGGGCTTTATGCATGCTAGGCAAGCACTCACCCACTGAGCTACACCCTCAGCCCTAGACATCCTAACTTAAAAAAAAAACAACTATGTATAGATGTTAGTTTATATAAAAAAAACTAACTTTGAAAAATATTTTTATTTATTTGAGAGAGCCAGACAGAATAAGAGAGATAAACAAAAAGAGAACCAGTATGGCACGCCAAGGCCTCCTGCCACTGCAAATGAACTCCAGATACATGCACCACTTTGTGCATCTGGCTTTATGTGGATAGTGGGGAATCAAACCTGGTTCATGAGGCTTTGCAAGCAAGTGCCTTTAACCACTAAGCCATCTCTTCAGTCCGAAACTAACTTTTGTTTGCTTGTTTCTTCGAGGCAGGGTCTCACTCTAGCTCAGGCTGACCTGGAATTCACTCTATATTCTCAGGGTGGCCTCAAACTCACAGCGATCCTCCTACCTCTGCCTCCCTAGTGCTGGGATTAAAGGCATGAGCCACCACTCCAGGCTCAAACATTAACTTTTAATTTTTTTTGGTTTTTTTTAAGATAGGCTTTCACTCTAACCAAGGCTGATCTGGAACTCACTCTGTACTCCCAGGCTGGCCTCGAATGCACAGTGAACTTCCTACCTCTGTCTCCTGAATGTTAGGATTAAAGGCGTATGCCACCGTGCCTGGCTCAAAAGCCAATTTTTAAAACTATCAAAATATCTCATATATTCTCATGTATTGCCATTCTTTAAGCCAAGAATTTGGTATGTAAAAGATCATCTTGAGGGAATAATGTGTAATAGAATTTGAAATAAAGGTATAGTAACCTTCAGACTATTATAACTGGAAACACTGTTGAGTGGGATGAATTTGTTAAATGAATGGATGGTAAAGTTTTATGCAAAAGAAAAATATAGTGACTAGATTTCTGTGTAGTGATATGCTTTTGCTTTGTATTTTGTAATCCTCAAAAGAATTTAGTCCACCCTTACATTTAAAAAATAATCCCGCCAGTAATGGTGGCACACACCTTTATTCCCAGCACTTGGGAGGCAAAGGTAGGAGAACTGCTGTGAGTTCAAGGCCAGCCTGGGACTACAGAGTGAGTTCTAAGGTCAACCTAGGCTAGAGTGAGATCCCACATTGAAAAAAACACAAAAATAATTCAAAAATAATACATCATGTGCATGTAGAAAAATTTCAATAAAATACATTATATAATGTATAAAAAACTATCAAAATATATAATGAACACAAATACCATTGATTTAAAACATTCACGTGTGTGCGCACACACGTCATGGTGCACATGTGGAAACTAGAGACAACTTTGCTTTGAGATGTCTGTGCTTCGCCTTCTTTGAGACAGGGTCTCTTGCTATTGCAAACCAATTACCAGACTACAAGCAAACCTCAGAAGAGCCAGCCTTCAAGCTGGACCATCCTGGCTCCGCTTATCATTGTTGTAAGCTGTAAGGGACCACAGACACATGAGCCCCTCTGCATCCAGCTTTATGTGGGTGCTGGGGAATTGCAAGCAAGAGCCTTTGACTGCTAACCCATCTCCTTAGGCCCTCATTGATATTTTCTTCTTTAAAAAAAGGATGCATGCACGTACACATGGTTGCTCTTGCCTGAGTCCCCAAGTACTGGCCCAGGAGGTGGAGGCAAGAAGATCAGAGTTCAAGGCCAGCCTTGGCTACATACTTAGTTCAAGGCTAGCCTGGGAAACATGAGACCCTATGGCAAAAAAAACCTGAGGGGCTAGGTGTGGTGGCACATGCCTTTAACCCCACTTGGGAGACAGAGGTAGAAGGATCACTGTGAGTTCGAGACTAGCCTGAGACTACATAGTGAATTCCAGGCCAGCCTTGTCTAGAGCTAGACCCTACTTTGAAAAACCAAAACAAAAAAAACAAAAAAAAAAACCTGAGCCCAACAGAGAATGATCACATATAATAGTGGTTCTGAAAATTAGATAATGAACCTTGCAGTTATGTCAAATGATGATCAGTGAATGAATGCATAGATAATAAATCAAGAGGCCAGTACAGTCCTGATAGTTATAATCCCAGAAGTAGGGAGGTTGAGGCAGGAGATCTCAACTTTGAGGCAAGCCTAGGCTATAGAGAAAGAGAGGGGGGAAGGAGGAAGAGACTTGAAAGGGCAGTAGAATAAAACTGGGCCTGTACTTATTCAGGGACAATGGAAACGGAGGGAGGGGGTTGATGACCTGACCATAGGTTCACAAACCAGTGGGCTGACCTGATTGGCTACAAGACTGTAGGAAGAGTGCTTGCAGACCAAAGGGATCTTTCCTTGAGATGGTGATAAATCCTGCACTCTCATCTCAACCAAGCATACAGCCTCAGTAAACACCCCCCACCCAGCTTTCCCCAAATCTCTCTCTCAAGAAAATGTGATTCCCCCAAAGAAAAGTTCTTCCACAATGGCCAGAAGATGTCGCTGCAGACAGTAGCATGCACACGTGTCCCTCTTGCTGCCTGGATTTCACCCTGCCAAACTAGGAAAACTTCCACCCACACCCTGGCTCTCTACCTTCTCTGGTAGGCCCATGCTCCTACATGGTGTGTACATGCCCTTCCTCCTGGACCCCCTTGATTCCAGCCCTGAAGCCCAGCTTGATGCTCTCCTGATGTCCTAGAGGTAGACTTGAGCCCTCCAAGACGGCAGAGCCCACATAATGACTGCATCTACCTGAGCTTCCCTGATGTCTTATTTTTTATTTTTTGTTTTTATTACTATTATTATTATTACTATTTTGATTTTTCGAGATACGGTCTCACTCTAGCTCAGGCTGACCTGGAATTCAGTATGTAGTCTCAGGGTGGCCTTGAACTCATGGTGATCCTCCTACCTCTGCCTCCCAAGTGCTGGGATTAAAGGCGTGCGCCACCATGCCCGGCCCCTGATGTCTCTTAATCATCATATTCATAAAGGTTATTTGCCAAGATCCACTCTGCTCTGAGAGTCCTACCCAGGCTCTCCACGGCCCCTTGAGTGGCTGTGAATGGAAGGGCACTCCTATTCCCTAATCCTCCCACTCTTCCAAATGTACTTCATGTTCAATCATTAGTATTAAATGCCTTGGTGATGCATGAGTCCGTCTCACTTTCCGAAAATATCAGTGTTCTTTATAAAAATAGTTCCTGAACTTTAGCCTATAAACAACCCTAGAATATAGGAAATGGTGATCATTCCTGAGCCAAGGGCAATGACTGATCCAGAGGGAATATGACAGTCATGGGACTGGACTGTGACAGCAGAGGCCTATTAACAAAGAAAAATGTTCCAGGGCCAATCTACCCCTTCCTCCCAGCTCATGGCTTCTGGTGTGACTCTTTATAGTCTCCCACTTACTTTTAGTGAGTAAAAAATTAACTAAGGGCTGGAGAGATGGCTTAGTTGGTTAAGGGCGCTTGCCTGTAAAGCCTAAGGACCCAGGTTCAATGCCCAAGTTGGTGCATGTGTCTGGAGTTTATTTACAGTGGCTAGAGGCCCCAGTGTGCCCATTCCCTCCTTCCTCATCTCCCTCCTCTCAAATAATTAAATTAAACATTTTTAATTTTTATTTATTTATTTTGAGAGAGAAAGAAAGGCAGATAGAGAGAATGAGCATGCCAGGGCTTCTAGCCACTGCAAACTCCAGATGCATGTGCCCTCTTGTGCATCTGGCTTACCTGGGTACTGGGGAATTGAACCTGTGTCCTTAGTCTTCACAGGCAAGAGCCTTAACTGCTAAGCCATCTCTCCAGCCCCAAATTAATTTTTTAAAATTTTAACTAATAATTATTTTGAGAATATGTTTGCATTTAATAACTTCAGAGACAAAGAGATAAATGTCAAACCCTAATACACAGATAATTAGGAGTTCTACTGCAGAAAACAGTTCCTTTTTTTTTTTAATGTTTTTAGTGTGTGTGTGCACGTGTACAGGTGATGTGTGGTGTGGTGTGTGATATGATGTGTGTGTAATTTATGTACATGTGTGTACAGATGTGCATGCCTGTGAAGACCAGATGAGAAGTCGTGTGTCCTTTTCTCATTCATACGCTTTTTTCCTTGAGACGAAATCTCTCATTCACTCTAGATCTGCCCCTTTTTGCTGCCAGTTAGGGAAAGCAACTCTCCAGTCTCCGTCCTCCGCTCCCTCATACATACCAGTTACACACGTGCCAGGCTGTTGACCTGAGTGCTGGGGAATCAAACTGTGGCAGTCCCAGAACCCAATACTTGTGCAGCAAGCATCCTTAGCCTTCTCCGAGCCAGGGAGCAGTTTCTAAGGGAGGTTTGGACATGCCTTTCTCTTAGTGCCCCCAAGGAAGGGCTGAGGGTCAAGGCACCAAATCCTTACTCTACTCGTCTACAACAGCCGTTTAGCAATTCCCATTCATTCATATTTGTGCTAAGCTGCTCCCAAAAGCTGAAACCATGGAAGGGAGAGTTGCTGGCAGTGAGCTGGGTTTAAGCCCCTGCTGCTGTGGCTCATCACTACCTGTCCATGAACAGGGACCTTGTATCAGTGACGTCTCACATCGTGGCCCCTTCCTGGCTTCTGCGTAGGACATGCTTTATTTCTGACCCTCCCCCTGCCCTGACTAAACCCAGAATTAGTGTACACCAGAGACAAAGTGGCAAACAGGGAGGCCTGTGCTGTGAAACCTGCACCTTCCCGGCCCAGCCACTCCTCCCAGAACACAGCCAAGTGGGCACGAGCAATCCCACATACCTGTAAATGTTGCCTGGTTACGGTCAACAAGCAATGACAAGAGAGAGCCTGGAGTTTTGGCAGTGTGCTGGCCTCCTCCTTCGCCTGTAGCAGTTTCCCCAGTTGGCAACCTGGGCAAGTGGGTGGGCACAGCGAGGTGTTGACTGAAATAATGAGACTTCAAAGTAAGTATAGAAGTAGTCCTTGTGAGAAAAAATCAGAACAATGTTAGATTGTTTTCTGATTTTCTGTTTGTTTGTTTTTTCAGGTAGGATCTTGCTCTAGCCCAGCCTGACCTGGAATTCACTATGCAGTCTCAGGATGGCCTGGAACTTACAGAGATCCTCCTACCTCTGTCCCCTGAGTGCTGGGATTAAAGGCATGCACCACCATGCCCAGCAATATTTTTTATTTTTATTTATTTATTTATTTACTTATTTATTTGAGGGAGAGAGAGAGAAAGAAAGAAAGAAAGAAAGGAAGGAAGGAAGGAAGGAAGGAAGAAAGAAGCAGATAGAATGGACATACCAGGGTCTCCAGCAGCTGCAAATGAACTCCAGGCACACGCACCACCTTGTGCATCTGGCTTACATGGGTCCTAGGGAATTGAACCTGGGTCTTTTGGCTTTGCAGGCAAGTGTCTTAACTGCAAGGCCATCTCTCCAGCTATATAGATATGTATATGTATATATTTGGGGGTTTTGTTTGTTTGTTTGCTTGTTTGTTTGAGGCAGAGTCTCACTCAAGCCCAGACTGACTTGTAACTCATTCTGTAGTCCCAAGCTGGTCTCGAACTCACAGTGTTCCTATACCTCTGCTTCCCTAGTGCTATGACTAAATGCGTGGGCTGCCACACATGGCTAGATTGTTGTATTTTACAGTTCAATGTTTAAACACTGATTTGGGAAAAGACAACTCTCTTCAGGGCTCAGTCTCTGGTTCTAACCCTGCCTGCCAGGAACACACAAGCACACACACACACACACACACACACACACACCAGCCTTCTATCACACAGAAGCAGAGACCCCATGATGCCAAGGGAATAGAAGGTGGGGACTCTCCCCGCCAAACCACCATCAAACAACCTACCTTAGCTGAACAAAGAGGCTACAAACCCAGGGCTTATGAATTCTATTTAGCCAAAGGAAGCAGAAATGCATTTTGCTTGGCTTTTGTAAATGTTATTATAATTATGCATGCTAGACAAGTGCTCTACTCCTGGGCCATATCTCCAGCCCTGTTTTTACTTTTCATTTGGGATAGAGTCTCACTAGTACAGGCTGACCTTGAACTTACTTGGAATCACAGGCAGTATTGAACTTTAGATCCTCCTGCTTCAGCTTCCCCAGCAACTATGATTACAAGCCTGTGCCACCAGGCCCAGCTGTTGTGATGTTTTAAATTTTATAAATTTTTACAATATCCATTTTCTGATTAAAAAAAAAAAACAATAATGGAAGATCATGACTGAACTCTTAAGCGCCCCATTGTGACAGCTGTCTGAGTTGGAAGGGAACTGAGCTGGCTGAAGGCTGCAGAGGTCCCTGTACTTCCTGTGGGGATACCTGTGGAGGGGGCTGAAGGTAGGGATTTGACACTGACCCCTCTAAGGCTTTGATCTCCATTTCAAAGCAGAATTCGTGACCAGGGAAACACAGTGGCTTTGATGGTCTATTTTTACATCACTACAAATGAAAGTCTTGACAGCTGCTTTTCTGTGGGAAAACTCCATAGCTGCGGAGGTGGGGGAAGCCAGAATCCTGAGCATGTGGAGACGCATGCGGATGCGGATGCACTTCACAGTGGGGCTGCCTTGGAGCAGGCCTGCCCGGCTTGCCCTTCTAGGATGTAGTCATGGCCCTTCTCTCTTCCAGCCCAGTTGCACTGGGGAAGGAGGAGTCCATTAGCTGGAGCCCAAACAATTTAAAATTAACTGGCCAAGGCAACTGGTGTAAGCCACCCTACCCGTGGTGGTTTAAGAAGGAGGAAGAGGTTGGAGCACCTCGCTGAACCTGGACAAAATTTCTACGCTGCCAGACCACCAGGCACTTTAGGTCGCAGGCTGGTGCATGAAGTAGCTGGGTCCTGCCAAGCCTTGATGCCATTCCTTGTCCAATGGGGGGCTCCTGCCCAGGGAGCTGGGGGCACCACTGCCCCTTCTCATGCCTTGGGGCCACATCCTGAGAGAGAATGGGCACACCAGGGCCCCTGGCCACTGCAAACAAACCCCAGATGCATGTGCCACTTTGTGCATCTGGCTTTATGTGGATTCTGAGGAATCGAATTAGGGTCATTAGGCTTTGAAGGCAAGTGCCTTAACTGCTGAGCCAACTCTCCAGCCCCTCATCAATTCTTTTGCCTTCTACACTAAAAAGGGGGAAAAAGAAGGGTTGGGGCATTGTTCAGCTGTAGAGTGCACACTTACTAGCATGCAAGAAGCCCTGAGTTCAGTGCTCAGCACCACACACACACACACACACACACACACACACACACACACACAAAGCCAAAGTAACACTGAAATTAGTTATGGGTCAGGCATGATCACATACACCTGTAATTCCAGCACTCACGAGAACTAAGAGTTTGAGCCCAGCCAGAGCTATCTACCTGTCTCAAAACAAAAAAGTGATATAAAGCTATATATGTGTTTGTGTGTGTGTATATACATATATGCATGTATGTATGTATGTATGTATATGACATTTTTAAATGATTAAGGTATAAATGTTTGACAATGAAGTGAAGTCTTCCTAAGCTCAAATTCAGACCTTTTCATTGTCTCCTTCATTTTTTTGTAACACACACATATACAGAGCTCATGGTTCTGATTTTGTATTATTTTCCTTCAAGTTGTAATGTTTGTTGACATTGAGCTGTGTGTTATGGGGAGAGAACTGGTTGGATCACATTATATAAAACTGTCTCCCAGGGTTGCAAGAAAACAAAAGGTAACTCCTTGGGAATCCCCAGGGAGGGACAAGCCATCAAGGCTCAGCACCTCCCAAATTCTTTAAAAGGCATTGTGAGGAATCAAGGAATGCTTGGACCTAACTCTTACCACTAGGTGTCACACTAAGCAATCAGAATACAGACCACCAGTGAAGACTTCCAGGAATGGAAAATCATCAAAGGAGCAAAGAAATGTGTTCTTTATGCTTATACTTTCAGCCCAAATCTTTCTTCTCACGCACCTTTTATAAGCAGTACTTTTAGAGTCTGACAATGCTGTAAATTGTTTAGGAGCTGAGGAGATGGTTCAGTAGTTAAAGACACTTGCTTGAAAAGCCTGCCAGTCCTGGTGCAATTCCCCAGCACACACACACACACACACACACACACACACACACGAGAAAAAAAATATATATATATATATTTTTTTTTTAATTAACTTTAGGAGGCTAGGGATAGCTTCGTAGGCAAAGTGCTTGCCTCACAAGCACGAGGATCCAAGATCAATCCCCAGCATGCGTGATGGTGCCCGTCTGTAATCTCAGTACTGGAAAGGGGAGGTGGAAACAGGCAGATCCTTGGAGCTTGCTGGACAGCCAATGTAGCCTAATGGGTGAGCTCCAGGCCAAGGAGAGACCCTGTCTCAAAAAGAAATGGACGGTGTACCTGAGGATGACACCTGAGACTGTCTTCTGGCCTTCACACACGAGCATACACATGCACCCATACCCAAACACACACATACGTCACACATGATTTAACTCTATACATATTAACTAAATAGACATATTAATTTTGGGAGAGGGTTGGTGGGGATTTTTTTGTAGTTTTTGTTTTTCAATGTAGTGTCTCACTCTAGTCCAGGCTGACCTGGAATTCACTATGTAGTCTCAAGCTAGTCTCGAACTCACAGTGATCCTCCTACCTCTGCCTCCTGAGTGCTGGGATTAAAGGCATGTGCCACCACACCTGGCTCAGTTTTTATTTTTAATTTTTTTATTTATTTATGAGAGAGAGAGAAGGAAAGAGAAAGAGAGAATGGGCACACCGGGGCCTCTAGCCACTGCAAACGAACTTCAGAAGCATGCATCTGGCTTACGTGGGTCCTGGGGAATCAAACCTGGGCCTTGGGCTTCACAGGCAAGTGCCTTAACCACTAAGCCATCTCTCCAGTCCGGTTTTTGTTTGCTCAAGATAGGTTTTTGCTCTAGCTCAGGCTAACCCAGAACTCACTCTGCAGTCTCAGGGTAGCCTCGAACTCACAGCAATCCTTCTACCACTGCCTCCTAAGTGCTGGGATTAAAAGCATGCACCACCACACCTGGTCTTATATTAAGTTTAAAAGATGTTAACCTTTATATGTATTGATTTTTAAAACTAGGGTATGTTGGGCTGGGGAGATGGCTTAGTGGTTAAGCGCTTGCCTGTTAAGCCTAAGGACCTGGGTTCAAGGCTCCATTCCCCAGGACCCACATTAGCCAGATGCACAAGGGGGCGCACACGTCTGGAGTTCATTGCAGTGGCTGGAGGCCCTGGCGCGCCCATTCTCTCTATATATATATCTGCCTCTTTCTCTCTCTGTCTGTCACTCTCAAATAAATAAATATAAATGAACAAAAAAAATTAAAAATAAAATAAAATAAAACTAGGGTATGTTGTCGCACATTTTAAACTTTGGAGAGGGCTGGAGATGGCTCAGCAGTTAAAGGCACTTGCTTGCAAAGCCTGATGACTCAGGTTTGATTCTCCAGTACTCATGTAAAGCCGAGTGCACAAGATTTAGATGGGAGAACACATATCCTCTACTTTACCTAACAAATGGAATAGAAAATATTTATGGAGATATATATATGTATATATATATATATATATAGAGAGAGAGAGAGAGAGAGAGAGAAGAGAGAGAATATAAGCTTGCCAGGGCCTCTTGCCACTGCAAACAAACCTCAAATGCATGCAGCACTTTCTGCATCTGGCTTTTACATGGGTATTGGGAAATTGAACCCAAGATGACAAGCTTTCCATCTTCCCAGCACCCCCTCCGTTTTTTGTTTTTTGTTTTTTGAGACAGGGTTCCAAGTATTCCAGGCTGGCCTTAAACTCAGCCTCAGCTAAATACTTTGAGTATATTCCAAATTATACTGTATAGGGTCTCATTTTCACAATGTATTTTCAGATATTAACATTACGTTTACTTTGGCAAAATGATTCATATATTGTGGCAGAAATTAGACAAACTGCCATGGAGTGGCTGGGTAATTTCTATGCATCTTAGCTTCTTTTTAGGAAAATAGGGATAATACCTATCATACAAGATTAGTTCTGAGAGCTAATGTGATGGTAAAGTATTGGAGTTCTTCCAAAAATTTATACTGTGATAGTTCTAAGAGGCACCATTACTTTTCTAGAGCAGGGTTAGACAAGTATTTGTGGACAAGTGATACAATTTTGAAACTACAAAAGACTTTAAATATACAAGGTTTGGTGGCTTATGCCTGTAATCCCAGCACTTGGGAGGCTGAGGCAGGGGCATTGCTGCAAGTTCAAAGCCAGCCTGGGTGAAAATGTGAGACCCTGTTTCAACATCCCCCCAAAGCCCTTAAATATCATTAAACCCAATCTCATTATAAAAGCAAGTATACCACAAAAAATGCAAGTGGCTTCTTCAACTAGTGTACATTTAGCTAAAGATAGAACTTGGAGTTGATATCTACTTATAATCAGTTTCACTTTGCAGCAATAATTGTCTACTTGTACATCAAGCCTGCAGAGGTGATGAAGTTGATCTCCAGGGAAGTTTTCACCCCGGCATTTGGTCATTACTACGTGGAAGGTTTTATTTGGGATTTTACATTCTTTTCCTCTCATCTTTTGTCTTTCACCCTATTGACTCAGATTTCCTACATTCAAATACTGGAGGAACGGGTTGAGCTATGAAAACAGAGAAAGAGAAGGTTAGGTTATGACCAGTCCAGGAAAAGACTAATTCAGAAATCTTTGCAGAAGTATAGAGGACTCCTGGCCGAATTCTGAAGAACTGTTACCCAAGTTGCTTTTATTTTGCTAGTTCTAGATGCAGTAGATGAATTTGATCATGGCATGCAGACTAGCATGTGGGGGAAGGATGGGAGCATCCGTTCTATTTCTGCAGGGGTTTTTTTTCTTCAGGGAGGGCATCCCTTTTCTCAGGAGGTATTACCCACAATGCACGGATAGGTACCACAGCTGCCTTCTGCGGGAGGGGTTGGGAAGAAGAGCAAGTAGATTCCACGGGGGCCCATGGGGGCAGTGCGAGGGCTGCCTTGGACCTCCTACAGGGTGCATAGCGGCTACTTTCTTATCTTTAAGAGCCAGTCTTAGCAAAGGTACTAATGCAATTGCTGGGCTGGGCACGCAGAAGTGAGCTCAGCATCCGTTCTCTGCCGCAGTACAAGGTCAATCAGAGAGCAAGAACTTAATAGTTATTTCGTTATTGCAAAGTATCCACAACCTCTACTACGAATACCTTGCTTTGCTTAAAAACAAATAAACAAACCAAAAAAAAAAAAAAAAAAACGCGGTCTCTATTCAGCACTTTCCTTAAATGCCCTGAACTTTTCCCAAAGTTGGCCCCTCCCGCAGGCAACGAAAATCCAAGCATTTGGGTTTTTAATGCTAAAGCTTTCACAGTTTCCCAAGGGTGAAGGTGAGGGTGGATTGCTAAAAGTCCCTGCATTGCAAAAACTGGAATATGCAAAACACAGACAGCCTGCGACCTTCGAATCCCCCGTGCGTCGCTCCTGGCAGAAATTTAGGAGAAGCGAATCCCCTCCACCCGGCCAGCATTTCTACTCTTGGGTTTTCAAAAGATCCAAAACACGTAAAGGACCTGCAGGTTGGCAAATCCCAAAGAAGGGACCGCCCGGCGGGCCTGCGTCCTTGGGATTTCAGCAGCCGACCACTCCAAATCAAAAGGATGGTGGGAAAGCCCAATGAGGGAGTTAAAAAAAAAATGGTGCTTCTTGCAGAGGGGTTAGGGTTACTGAGTGCAAGGCTGCAGGGAAGTACCGACGGGGAGGCGGGGGGGCTGGTCGGGAGGACTTTCCAGCCACTCAGGACGCATCAAAAAGTTCCCTGTCCCTGACCCCAGTGGCTCATCGCAGGGAGTTTCTCTGATGAACCCCGGGCCCAGGGTTTAGGCTTCAGAGCCGAGGACGAGCCAGTTCTTTTTCTGGTCTGACTGGCTCGGAAATTCCCCGCGCCTGACCCCGCCCCTGAGAAATCCCCTGCCAGTGCTTATAGGGCGGCGCGGCGGCGCTGCGGAGCGCACTCGAGCCGGCACGAGCGTCCCCGCCGCGCAGCGCACCGGCCAGCGCGCCATGTTCCAGCCAGCCGAGCACGCCCCGGAGTGGGCCATGGAGGGGCTCCGGGATGGGCTGAAGAAGGAGCGGCTGCTGGATGACCGCCACGACAGCGGCCTGGACTCCATGAAGGACGAGGACTACGAGCAGATGGTCAAGGAGCTGCGGGAGATCCGCCTCGAGCCCCAGGAGGCGCCGCACAGCGCCGAGCCCTGGAAGCAGCAGCTCACGGAGGACGGAGACTCGTAAGTGTCGGGGGGTCGTGATGGCGGGGTGTCGGGATGACTGGCGGCGGAGGGGGAGCGCGGGTCTGCACGCACGCACAGCCCCGGGGCAGCACGGCCTGCAAAGGGCCCCTCGGGCTTCTGCACCGTCCTCGAGCCTTGCAGCGCTGCAGGGCCGTGCACGACCGGGGGATGGGGAGGAGGTGGCCTCGAGCTCCCGGGGGCCCGCGGCCCGGCACCTCCGCTGCCCCAGCTCGGTAGCACACAGCCTCATTTTCCCCCCATCCCCCCGCCCCCCTACCGACCTGGCGGCTGGCCGGGGGCGGGGCGACGGCGGCGACGCCGAGTCCCGGGTTGCATAAGGCGGGGCGGGAGCTTGGGGGCCGAGGGCGGGCGCCGCGCGGCCGGGAGGGGAAGTACAGGGCGTTCCGGGCCCGCGGAGGGCGGGGCGGTCTGGCCGGCGCCCGCCGCCCTGGGAGGGGGGGTGGGGCACGGAAAGTCCCTGGGCGCCTGCCAGGAACACTCAGCTCATAATAACCTCGCGGAAAACACCGCGGGGCCCGGCCTGCAGAAACCCCCGGCCTTGCGCAATCCCCCGCGCCTCTCGGGCCCCACGCAGTGCACTCACTACCCTGTGGGGGGGTTTCCCCTCTCTTCCCTCAGGTTCCTGCACTTGGCCATCATCCACGAAGAAAAGACACTGACCATGGAAGTGATTCGTCAGGTGAAAGGAGACCTGGCCTTCCTTAACTTCCAGAACAACCTGCAACAGGTGTGCATTGGCCCAGCCCGGTGCCCTCATTGACACCCCCCAGCCCCCGCACCCGCCGCCGTGGTGGAGTTGGATGTAGCTCAGTCGTCCCCAGATCATTTCTAAACTAATAGTCACAGGTCCTTATCTGCCCTGGCTTGTTATATTCAAATTAGCCACTTATCCTAGAGCACTGGTTTGGTGATCCATCTGAGGCCTGTTTGCCTATCCCTCTGCCGTGATCAGGGGAGAGTAGCACCCACCACCAGGGGATGTCTGGGGTTCAAAGAACTCATTATGGCTCTATTGAATGACTACCCTCTTTCTGTTTCCTCTTCCATGTGTAGACTCCACTCCACTTGGCTGTGATCACTAACCAGCCAGAAATTGCTGAGACACTTCTGGAAGCTGGCTGTGATCCTGAGCTCCGAGACTTTCGAGGAAATACACCCCTACACCTTGCCTGTGAACAGGGCAGCCTGGCCAGTGTGGGCGTCCTGACGCAGACCTGCACACCTCAGCATCTTCACTCCATCCTGAAGGCCACCAACTACAACGGTAAGCCTGCCTGCCCCATCCAAGGTGACATGGAAAAGGGAGAAATGGGCCCACTTGAGTCCAGACAAGAGCTTAAACTCCCAACGTGTTAAAAAAAAATGGAGAAAAATTCTTCCTTGAAGCCTGTATAAAGTTCTTAAAATTTAAGCCAGGCACGGTGGTGCACGCCTCTTAATTCCAGTACTTGGGAGACAAAGGTAGGAGGGTAGGAGGACCACCATGAGTTCAAGGCCACCCTAAGACTACATAGTGAATTCCAGGTCAGCCTGGACTAGAGTGAAACTCTACCTCAAAAAAAAAAAGGTTCTTAAAATTCAGAAGACATGATTGTCCCATAACAGAATAGGTCAGATGTTCTGCTCCTAGTTGTGAGGGTTGAAGTAAGTGGCTTTTGTCTCTTGTTCTTCCAGGCCACACGTGTCTGCACTTAGCCTCCATCCATGGCTACCTGGGCATCGTGGAGCTTTTGGTGTCCTTGGGTGCCGATGTCAATGCTCAGGTGGGTACTTCATTTCCTGGTGGAGGAGGCAGGGCCACCACTGGACCTGTTCTGTTGCAAGCAGAAATTCCAGATCCAGCCCTAAACTTGCGGTTTGCTTTTGGTTTCAGGAGCCCTGTAATGGCCGGACCGCCCTCCACCTTGCAGTGGACCTGCAGAATCCTGACCTGGTGTCACTCTTGTTGAAGTGTGGGGCTGATGTCAACAGAGTCACCTACCAGGGCTACTCCCCCTACCAGCTCACCTGGGGCCGCCCAAGCACCCGGATACAACAGCAGCTGGGCCAGTTGACCCTCGAAAATCTTCAAATGCTGCCCGAGAGCGAGGATGAGGAGAGCTATGACACAGAGTCGGAGTTCACAGAGGACGAGGTGAGTCTCCATTGATGTCTTCAACACGCTGCCAGAAATGGACCAGTCAGAAACCCTAAGTCCTCCCTGAGCCCTAGAGCTACTCTGTGTCATAGGGACCTCAACATAATTAAGTCCATTCTCAATCTTCAGCTGGCATAACTAGTATCTCAAGAGGATTTCTTTTTATTTTTTAGGAGTTTTTGTTGTTGTTGTTGTTAAATTAGTTCTCTCACATGCTAGGCACGTGCTCTACCACTGAGCTACACCCCCAGCAATTGTTCAGCAATTTTTAAAGAAGAGCATTCAGGGAAAGCATCTGCAGTCTGGGTGGGGAGAGAGGGGTCATTATAGGAAACAGGAGTCTAAGAATATTGGGGATATTTCTAGTAGCAGCCCTCCCAGCATCCCCAACCTCTTGGCAAAATTCTGGAAACTTAATATGTCATTTTTCTTCTTGCTTCTAGCTGCCCTATGATGACTGTGTATTTGGAGGCCAACGTCTGACATTATGAGTGGAAAGTGTCAAAAATAACAAAGACTTGTATATTTGTACAAAAAGAGAGTTTTATTTTTTTAAAAAAAAAAAGAAAAGAAAAAAAAAAAAAAAAAAGGGTATGCTTACCACTATACCACACACTCCCTAACCCTGAACATGTTACTATTGGGAATCAGCCCTGAGTTTTTAAAAATACTTTTTTGTGAAATTTTGGGAAGCAAAGATCATTGGAATCAAAAAAAAAATTCTGTAAATTTCATCTTTTGTGGGATTTTTGAAGAAGGTTATCCAGATCGGATGAAAGGACCATGTTTTATTTATTACTGTTCTTTTGGTCGAGCTGCCTGCCTACCATAGCTTTAGCAATGGACTCCAGTTGTGTTCTGATGTGTAAGAACCAGGTGTTTGGTGGTGTGTGGTTAAAAGTCACTACCTACTAAGGCTTGTGTTACCCTCTTGTAAATGGTGTATATAGGATATTTTGTTGGTAATTATTTTGGTACTTTTAAGATGTATATTTATTAAACAGATTTTTGCAAACAGATTTATCCTGATCACTCATTGCCTTTGGGTGACCCTGGGACTGAGTGGCTTGGTGCAGGTAGAAGGCTGGGAGCCGGTGTGGGGAGGGTCAGCCGCTGCGGAGCTCTGAGAGCAGCTCACGTACCCGTCCTCCCAGCGAAGCTCCGAGCGCTGCGTGCAGAGAAGGTGCTGCTAAGTGCTGATGGCCGGCTCAGGTTTGGGTGGGACAAGCCCTTGGCCTGTAACAAGAAGGTTGTCTGTCATCGTTACTTCCCATCCTCTTGACTTGAACTATGGCGGGACCCCACCTCTCACTCCAGGAAATTATTTTGGACAAGAGGAATGTGCCGAATTTTTTTTTTTTTTTTTTTTTTGTGCTAGGAAAGATTTCACAAGAGTGGGGATTCCTAAGGATATGATCTCAGAAATGATACTGCCTTTCATATTTGTTCAGCAGATTTTTACCTCTGGAACTTAAGGTTCCTCATTGACTGGGCTCTTGTAGGTATTGCCTAAGACCATCTATGTTCAGAAAAAAAGTGCCAGGCCGATAGTGCTGAGAAAAATACAGCAATTGTACAATATCCTGTATTTCAAAGTAGAAGCAACAATTCCAGAGAGAACTGCTTATCCAAGGTCACCTTGTAGGAAGGCAACTAGTTAACTTAAAGCCTTGTTTTCAAGCTGGTAAACATCTTTTAAAAGCAGTGTATCTCTAAATCTGCCTGTTGTTATTACTGGCTGTAGTGTAAGAAGGGTAACTAAGGCTTTGAAGGGCCTTCATGGGCTCAATGTCCTGATTCTACCAAATTATTCTATAGAAGATTTCACGATAACTTGTGACAGCTGTACTGGCATGCTGTGTAGTTAATGTCTTCCTCCCTACAATGGATCTGTTGCATTGGTGGACAGGAGTAAGGTTTATGACGTTCTGTCACATGCAGCATGATGTATAAATAGAGCACATGTGCTTCATCTTAGAGCTAAGAAAATGATCTTTCCTGATCCACATGTGATATCAAATAAATAGTCATCTCTCTATCAGATTGAAAGGAAGCCAACACACAGCAGGGCTTGCGTGCATCGAAAGCATTATTGCAGACTGATGGAAGCCAACTCTGTCCCATTCCTGCGCCCTCAGACCCCTCTGCTTGTGCACTACATCACAGAACCCCAGGACAGCTGAGCATGGGGATTCAGCGCTAATCACACAAAATTTGACTTTGGTTCGGCTCTCTCAGCTAAGGGAAAAAGTTAAGATGGGGGAAGGGGTCTTTCATATCTTAAGACCAAGGTTGGATGTTCAGCTCTGTGATTTTGGAATAAATGCCCATAGTGCTTTCTACTCAAGTGGCTGTTCAAGCCAGGTGTGGTGGTATACATCCTGAGGCAGGATGATTTCCATGAGTTTGAGGCCACCCAGGGCTACCTAAGACCCTATCTTAAAAAAAAAAAAAAATCAACAGGGGGCTGGAGAGTTTGCTCAGCTGTATGGCACTGCCTGCAAAGCCTAATGACCTGGGTTCCCCCAGTGCTCAGGTAAAGCCAGATATACAAAGTGGCATATGCATCTGGAGTTCATTTGCAGTGTCTAGAGGCCCTGGCACACCCATATTCTTCTGTGTCTCCTCTCAAGAGTCTCTCTTTGCTTACAAATAAGTAAATATTTTTAGAAAATTAATCGGGTGAGGTGGCACATGCCTTTAATCCCAGCACTCAGAGGCCCAGGTAGGAGGATCACTGTGAGCTGGAGGTCAGCCTGAGACTACATAGTGAATTCCAGGTCAGCTTGGGCTAGAGGGAGACCCTACCAAAAAATAAATAAATAAATAAACAAAAGAAGATTGAGGATGCAGAGTGCAAAGTGCATGCTAGGCTTTGGGTTCACTCAGAACTGCAAAAACTGGGCATGGTGGCCTGACTGTAATCCCAGCACCTGAAAGGTAGAAGCAGGAGGATCAGAAGTTCAAGATCATCCTCTGATAACAAACAAACTTGAAACTAAGCTGAGCTGCATGAGACTTTGTTTTGCTTTTAGAAGGTTATTCTGTCCTCTGTTGTGGTGTGGTGTAATTCACTTACATAGCTTGCTCAGCTGTGTGCTGGGAGGTTGAAAAAGGAAAAGGGGATATGGTCCCCCTTTCCTTGGCCTCCTTAGAGACCAGCTCTCAGTAAGATTGGCATGTTCCATGGTCAGGGAGGTAGCATTTCTCTAATGACCCGCTTGCGCCCAATGTCCTCTGCCTTTTCAGGCTGCAGGACTCTACTCAAGTCAGCTTTATCATGTACAAACCCTGCGGTAGTTGAACCCTGTTAAGGACTAAAATCTACCCTGGTTCCCTCCCTCCCTCCCTCTTCTGGTTTCTGTCTCTACCCATTGGTTGGGTGCCTGGAACCTGGAATTTTCCCTAAAAGAAATTTTTAGAATAGAAACATTTGAATCTGTAGAAGGTCTTCAAATTTCTAAGCAAAGAAGAATAAGAGCATTCAAAGAAAACAGTTGAGCAGATGCAAGCCATTTCCTGGCTTACAAACTCGCATTTCCCTGGGATCTAAAGATCCTGTCAGAACAGGAAGAAGTAAAGGAGCCTTGGGAAAGAGGGACGCGACAGGAGGGAAAATTAAACATCAGCTGCTTCCTTGAACTCACTTCCTTCATTCTGTCTGCCTGCAGTTCATCCAGCAGGACAGATTTCCTTTATGGGTCAGGTGTGCTAGGTTCTTTCCAGAAGGAAGGGTTTTTCTGTAGGGAGGAAACAAACTCCAGTCTGAGCAATCGAAGAACTTCCTCTGAGGTCTGGAAGTGCTAAGGGAAGGGGGTTACACTGAAACTTCAGTTGTGACTGGAAGCGATTAAGTAATGACAGCTAGAACTGAGTCAGTGATACACAATCTTCCTTTGTCCCCTAAACACCATATTCTCACTGATTTAAGGGGTAGCTGAAGGTTTATTTCCCAAGAAAGGTTTCTGGAACTTTAGTCAGAAACCTGTCTGAAAAGCATTCCCTTATGTTTTTTTGTTTGTTTGTTTTTGATTTTGGTTTCTCCAGGTAGGGTCTTTCTCTAACCCAGGCTGACCTGGACTTCACTATGTAGTCCCAGGGTGGCCTCGAACTCACGGCAATCCTCCTACCTCTGCCTCCCAAATACTGGGATTAAAGGCATGCGCCATCATGCCTGGCTTCCTAACTTTTAAAAAAATTATTTATTTATTTATTTGAGAAAGAGAAAATGGGAGCGCAAGGGCCTCCAGCTACTGCAAACGAACTCCAGACACATGTGCCACACCGTGCATCTGGCTTACATGGGTTCTGGGGAATCAAACCTGGGTCTTTTGTCTTTGCAGGCAAGCACCTTAACCACTAAGCCATCCCTCCAGCCTCTTCCTAACTTTTTTTTTTTTTTTTTTTTGGTTTTTCAAGGTAGGGTGTCACTCTAGCTCAGGCTGACCTGGAATTCACTATGGAGTCTCAGGGTGGCCTCGAACTCATGGAAATCCTCCTACCTCTGCCTCCCAAGTGCTGGGATTAAAGGCATGCGCCACCACGCCCAGCTCTTCCTAACTTTTTAAAACAAATATTTGTTTGAGAGAGAGAGGGATAATAGAAAGAGAGAATGGGTGTGTCAGGGCCTCTAGTCAGTGCAAACGAACTCCAGGTGCAAGTGCCATCTTGTGCATCTGGCTTTACCTGGGTACTGGTGAATTGAACCTGGATCTTTTGGCTTTGCTGGCAAATGCCTTAACTGCTAAGCCATCTCTCCAGCCCAACGTTCCCTAGCTTTTGACCCCTGGACAAGCATATCCAGATTGTTTCCATTTTTCTTTCTTTTTTGGTTTTTCAAGGTAGGATTTCACTCTAGCCCAGGCTGACCTGGAATTCGCTATGTAGTCTCAGGGTGGCCTTGAACTCATAGCAATCTTCCTACCTCTGCTTCCCAATCGCTGGGATTAAATGTGTGTACCACCAGGCCCGGCTTGTTTCCATATTTTAAGGAAACATCATAGAAACTAAAACTCATTCTATGTGTGTGTGTGTTTGCTTCCTAAAGCAGTGGGACTCTCAGTGTCATTCATTCATTTGCTTTCTAAAGAATTGCTCTCCAGACTGGCTGGAGTCTCAACAAGCAAGTCTTGGCCTCTGCTTCAAAGAGCTCCTTGCTTAGGTGGAGAGAGACAGCACAGACTGGACAATGTGGCCAGATGAGACAGGGAGTAGTAAGGCCAGAGCACAGAGCTTGGGAACCTGGCTCAGATGGGGGTGGGGCAGGGGGTGGAAGGTTTATATCCCAGTTAGCCATTTACTACCAGAGACAGCTTTTTGGCAGCGGCAGGAAACCAAGCTGGGGTCAGGTCAGAGCTCTCAGTCTGGGTTTGAACAGACTATCCATAGCATGCGTCGTGTTCACTTTTATTTGCTTTATTTATTTATTGGTTTTTCAAGGTAGGGTCCCACTCTAGCACAGGCTGACCTGGGATTCACTATGGAGTCTCAGGGTGTCCTTGAACTCACAGCAAGCCTCCTACCTCTGCCTCCCAAGCGCTGGGATTCAAGGTGTGTGCCACCATGCCCCATGAGTGTTCATTTTTAGATCTGTGGGTGACCCTAGATCCCTGAGCTAAGCCTGAAGGAAGGCTGCCACTTATCTCAATTCACAACACAGGAAGCACATGCCTTAGTCCCTAGCTTCTCAAACTGGGTGGCGCTTGGGTTGCTGAGATCATCTTGGTAGACTGCAGGTTGCTGTTTATTTGGTTTGTGGCTGGCCTGGGATTCTTCACCGTTAACGTTTTCCCAGATAGGGTTCTGGGTTACGCTTGAATGAAGACTGGGGATGGGGAGGTGGTTCAGTCGACGAAGTGTCTGCCTTGTAAGCATGAGGACTTGACTGAGTTCAATCCTCAGAACCCACATTACAAAACAAAACAATAACCAACAAAAAAAGTGTGTATACAATCCTAGCTGAGGAGGCAGACAGGAGGATTTTTAGGCCACTGGCCAACAATCTAGCCTAATTGCTGAGTTTCAGGCAAGTGAAAGACCCTGTCTCAAAGGAATAGATGGTGCTTGAGGAAAAACAATCGAGGTTGTCCACTGGCCTCCACACGCACCCAACCACACGTGCACTTGCACACTCATGAACATACACACACAGAAAAGAACTGACCCCTTAGGGAATACTCTCTGCTATCCTAATATTTCAGGACCTGGCACCTTCGACTTTAGAAAAGTAGTGAGGAGAGCTGGGCATAGTGATAATCCAAGCATTTGGGAAATGGAGGAACAGGAGACAGGAACAGAAGTTCAAAGCCAGCTCCTGCTACAGTAGCAAGTTCAAAGCCAACCTGGGTTACATGAGACCCTAAGGGAGGGAGGGAGGGAGGAAGGAAGGAAGGAAGGAAGAGAAGGAAGGAAGGAAGGAAGGAGGGAGGGAGGGAGGAAGGGACGGAGGGAGGGAGGGAAAGATAGGTTTCATGGATTGAAACATAGTCTTATTCTGTAGTCCAGGCTGGCCTGGAAGTATATAGCCCAGGCTAACCTCAAAGTCATAGCAATCTTCCTGCCTCAGCCTCCCTGAGTGGTAGGATTACAGGTGTGAGTCACACGACAGATAGTAGTTATTCAGCTAGTTTTAAAGATTAAAAAAAACCAAACTTTTAAAGACGTTGAATGTGGTGGCGCAGGCCTGTATTCCCAGCACTTGGGGGAAGTGAAGTCAGTAAGATCAGAAATCCAAGGTCAGCTTCAGCTACATAGCGAATTTAAGGCTAGCCTGGACTACATGAGACCTTACCTCAAAAAAAAAAAAAAAAAAAAAAAAAAAAACCAAGATTTTTTTTAAAAAAGAAGAAACTTAGCCGGGCATGGTGACACATGCCTTTAATCCCAGCTCTCAGGAGGCAAAGGTAAGAGGATCACTGTGAGTTCGAGGCCATTACTTTACCTTTATTTTGTGCAATATTGAATTGAGGATTGAGATCTTAGACAACCATAGTAAAACTGAACAACAATATAGGACTTAAACAGATATGTGCCCAAATCCTAATTCATCTCCCTTGGAATTTCTAGCATTAAGTTTCATATTGAGCTAAATAAAGGAAGGGAGGCATGTCTCTCCTTCTAGGAATTTCCAGTTGTGTAGTCTGCTTTCTCTGACTGAGGCCCAAGTCTATCCCAAGTCACCACATTAAACATTTTTGGTCAGACTTTTTAAAAAATATTTTATTTTTATTTATTTATTTATTTGACAGAGAAAGAGGGAGAGAGAAAGAGAGAGAGACACACACAGAGAGAGAATGGGCGTGCCAGGGCCTCCAGCCATTGCAAACGAATTCCAGCCGCGTGCGCCCCCCTGTGCATCTGGCTAACGTGGGTCCTGGGGAATTGAACCTGGGTCCTTTGGCTTTGCAGGCAAATGCCTTAATTTGATCAGACTTTTAAAAATTCTCAGTATTCTCATATTCAACTCTATGAATGCCTAAAACAAAGAAGCAAACCACAGTTTTAAGGAGCAGAGAGTGAACTTCTTTCAGGTGCAGTGTTCCTGTACCGAGTCAGTGTTGAGCTGGTTTGTAAGGTGCTCCCTCGGAAGCTCTCCCACCCATCACGGGGCCAACTCCCAGGGCAGGCCCTGCAAACTATGTGTGACCTCGCTGGGCGAGGCTCTGAAAACCTTCAGGTGTGCAAAAATTCAATTGTTCTCTTCCTCAATACAGATTAAATTCTGCTCTAAGGGAGAGACATAAGATATGATATGTAAATCACCTGCAATCATCAAGTCAAGGGATCAGGCAGTGTTCTCTCTTCAACCCTACAAGCAGGAGTGAAAGCACCTATGGTGACCATGGATCTGAGGAGTGTGTTTAAGGGTGGGCGTGGCATGTCATGAGAAGCTCTGTGCACATGGCTGTCCACTTGTCCCCACATCACCTAAGGACCAGGTCTAACACCCTGGCCCCCGGAGAGCCTGGCCTAGCTTTCCTTGTAGTACAGACAAGGTCAGTCCCACTAAAGGGGCTTTCTAGAAGGAGTAGTTCAGAATTTCTGCTCTAGAGAAGGGAGACACTGGCGGTGGTCATTGATCTGGGAGCACTGGCTTCCTTTTTTTTTTTAGCAAGACTAACAGACTGGCCTTTTTTTTTTTTTTAATGCGTGTGTGTGTGAGAGAGAGAGAGAGAGAGAGAGAGAGAATTGGTGTAGCAGGGCCTCCAGCCACTGTAATTGAACTCCGGAAGTGTGCACTGTTGTGCCATGACCTCTGAACAGGAGCCAAGACCCCCGGTCACCCAGGAGTCACCCAGAGAACCGCCACAGACGCTGAGACACTCGAATGTAAAAGCAACAGGTTTCTTTATTGCAAGCCTAGGCCTGGGCTCCATCCCTAGTCCGGCACAGGGGTAGTGAGGGAGAGACCCCCTTTCTTTTGGGGGAAGGGGTTCATATAGGAATTCGAACAAAGAAGTAGGGGATAGATACATGATTGGTTGATTTAAACAGTTCTGATTGGCTTGGGGTTTCAGCGGGCAAAGTTGGGGGCAGGAGCTAGGGACACTCCAGGCAGATGAAGTAATCTCCATTGTCCTTGAAGTGGAGATTCCTCAGTTTCTTATCTAAGCAGGTGGTCGGAGGCCAGAGGCCCCCTGCAGTGGAGTGTTTTTGCAATGTCCTTGAAATGGAGATTCCCCAGAAACTTTAGGGAGAAAGGCAGCAATTGAGCAAGCAAGCAAAGTTTACAGAAGCAAAGGTCAGCACATTAGCTCGCTAGTTCTCTATCTTAGTCAGGCCTGGACCTTTTTACTTAAAATGGTTATATTTGGTCTCTCATGCACCACCTTGTGCATATATGCAACCTTGCATGCTTGTGTCACCTTGTGCATCTGGCTTACATGGGATCTGGAGCGTACGCACATAAAGCTGGATGAACAAAGTGGCATGTGCATCTGGAGTTTCATTTGCAGTGGCTGGAGGCCCTGGGGCACCCATTCTGTCTTTCTCTTTCTCTCTCTCTCTCTCTCTCTCTCTCTCTCACCATATAAAAATAAATTTTAAAAGGTTGGGCACCCCTGGTTTAGATTAGGGCTTAGTGAAGGAAAACAATGCCTTTGCAGGGCCTCTCGAGTGGCTCAGGGGAGGGAGAGGGTGGGTCTCGCTGAAAACCATGGGTTTGGCTTGAGAAGGATCCTTCAAAAGCAGGGGCTTAACGGGGCTTGGGATAAGATCATGATATAGATGTTTCAGGGTGGAAGAAAGAGCATGACCGGGGATGTGAAGGGTTCATGTGTGAAACGCTCACTGAGCTTCCTATTAAAGAGGCGATAGGTCTTTTGGGAAATTCCTGAAATGAATAATCAGGTTATTTGCCTGGGCAAGAGTCTCCTGGAATAATAAAGTTATTGTAATGAAGATAATAGAACAATAAACTCAAGGTAGACAATAAGCCAGGAGCAAAAGAATGTAGTTTTGCCTCTGTCTAACTGGTCATTAAGCCTAAAAATTCTGAGCAATACGACACATGCCAGGTACATTTTGATAGATTAAAAGGTTAAAAATTCAACACATGGGGCTAGAGAGACTGATCATTAGTAAGAGTGCTTGCTGCACAAGCATGAGGGCCTGAAGAGGCTTTAGACCTTTTGCGTTTAATTCCCCAGCACCCATGTAAACAGCTGGGCATGGGCACACATGCCGATAATTCCAGTCCTGTGGGGAGCAGAGAGCGGAGAATTGCTGGGCTCACAAAAACAGCAGTTCCAGGTTCAGAGAGACTCTGTCTCAAGAGAATGCACTAATGAGCAATAAACAAGGGTCCCCGGCGTTCTCCTCTGGCCTCACTTGCGCATGCATGGGACACACATGTGCATACACCACACACACCACACTAATAGTATACTCAGACACACGTGTGCATGCACCACACACACTACACCAATAGTATACTCACATACACCCGTGTGCCTACACTGCACCAATAGTATACTCACACACAGACACACACACAGATGTGCATGCACTACACACAACACACCAATAGTATACTCACACACAGATACACACATGTGTGCACACACTACATATAACACACCAATAGTATACTCACACACAGACACACACACGTGCATGCATCACACACACCACACCAATAGTATACTCACACACACACCCACACACACACACAAAACTCAAGCATGAACCCACGAGGAATAGTGGGGAGCAGGGGGAGTGCTAGCTCAGACAAGGAGTATGGAGGAGGAAGGGGAAAAACAAGCTTCATTTGTCTTAGAATTTCACCTGTAGCAGACATTCCTTAGTTCCAATTCATCTTGAGTGTTAATTCACATTACATTGTAACCACTGAGAAGTACCCAGGCAATGCCATTGGTGAAGAATAACAGTTGGCTTCATTTATCAGTGACCATATTCTAGGCATATGTGGTCATTGTAGGGTATTATTGAGGAAACTGAGGTTGAGAGAGGGTTACAGGTTTGTCTAGGGGGATGTAGCCAGTAAGTGGCGGTGCTAGCTTCCAACCCTGACCCTCCTGCCTCCACATCGTCTTCTGCCTGACTAGTGGGGTGGACCTCATCCTTTTGCAGACAGTTCAAAACTGTCATTTTCTTCTGCCACAATTGTTAATCTCTGTAGTTTTGGCTGATAGGTAGCCCATTTCACTCTGAGGAGCTATTTGCTATATTGTAAAATTTTCCTTGTTGGAGAAATTGGATAGCAGCCTCATAGGAAACTAATGGAGTATTGAACAGTAAGTTATGAAGTTATGAATGCTTAGGAAACAACAGCAGAACAGCTCGTGTGGACAGTTCAAGCTGCTATAACCAAACACCACAGATGGATCAGCAATGCAAATGGATTTCGACATTGAAGAGATGACTCAGTGGTTAAAGGTGCTTGCTTGCAATGCCAGCTGGTCTGGGTTCAGTTCCCCAGTATCCAGGTAGCCAGACGCACAAAGTGGTACACGCATCTGGAGTTTGTTTACAGTAGCAAGAAGTCCTGTTTCACCCATACTCTCTCTCTTTCTCTGTTAAACATATGTGTGTGTGTGTGTGTGTGTGTGTATGATATTTATTTTTTAATTTATTTTTTACCTACAACTTCTATAATTGTAGAAATATCCCATGGTAATGTCCCCTACCCCCCACTTTCCCCTTTGAAACTCTAATCTCCATCATATCCCCTCCCCCTCTCAATCAGTCTTTTATGTTTCTATGTTTAATTTTTTGGTTTTTGGAGGTAGGGCCTCACTCTGACCCAAACTGACCTGGAATTAACTATGTAGTCTCAGGGTGGCCTCAAACTCATGGCAATCCTCCTACCTCTGCCTCCTGAGTGCTGGGATCAAAAGCATATGCCACCATACCTGGTTATCTTTTATTTTGATGTCACAACCTTTTCCTCCTATTATGATGGTCTTGTATAGGTCATGTCAGACACTGTGAGGTCATGGATATACAGGCCATTTTGTGTCTGGAGGAGTATGTTGCAAGTAGTCCTACCCTTCCTTTGGCTCTTACATTCTTTCTGCCACCTCTTCCACAACAGACCTTGAGCCTTGGAAGATGTGATAGAGATATTTCAATGCTGAGCACTCCTCTGTCACTTCTTCTCAGCACCATTGTGCCTTCTGAGTCATCCCAAAGTCACCTGCCATCTGAAAAGAGAAGCTTCTCTAACAAAAAGTGAGAGTAGCATTAATATATGGATATGAACATTAAGAGAAGTGCTTACTGGGCAGTTTGGTAAGCATAGTATATACATTTAGCCAGACAACAGCAGATGTTACACCCCTAGGGCTCATAACTACCCCTGTTGTACGTTTTCAGTATCATGGATATATTAACTACCATGGGGCAAACCTCCAGTCTAGTTAGAGGGCAGTTGGTTTCCCCCATAACAGGCATGCCACTATTGCACCCATTGGCTCATTTGACCTGCCTGGCCAAATTTAAGCCTTGCAATGTCCACTGTTGAGTATCTCCACTGATGATTTCTCTCTCTCCCATTGAACTGCATGCAGCATAGCTTTTTCCAGCTTTCTGTCAGCTGGTCTACATGGAAGAGGTTTTCAGCTGAACTCCAGCAGGATTTCTCAGTGACCTGGCAGCACAAATATGTGGAGTCTTCAGCAATAGAGTCTTACCATCTATTGCTGGTGGGAAACCAAGAGCCTCAGCAATGGCCTGTAATGTTTTGGGGGCATCAGGGACCTCCCTGGCCAACAACTCACAGGAAGGTATCCCATCCCTGGCACTGAAAATTTTCTAGTAGCAATCTATGGCTCCTGAGTGTCCTATTGTCCAAAAAAGTAGGTTTCCATATGACTTATTTGTATCCTCTTAGATTTTGATTAGCCCTCCCTCCACATTTCCTTTACTCAGTCTTCCCCTGACCTCACTTAGGCCTTTTCACCCCATTAATCTGTTCTTCTACTTACATATATACAGTAATCTCCTATTAACTCCCCCCTCCCTCCCTTTCTATTCCCTTTATATCTCCTTTCTACCTTACTGGCCTCTGCCACTGAGTTTTATTCCTTCTCACATAGAAGTCTAATCATTTGTAGCTAGGATCCACATATGAAAGAGAACATGTGACATTTGGCTTTCTGGGCCTGGGTTACTTCACTTAGTATAATCCTTTCCAGATCCATCCATTTTCCTGCAAATTTCATAACTTCATTTTTCTTTACTGCTGACTAGAACTCCATTGTGTGACATCGTGTATATGACATTTATATAGAGAGAAGATGTATTTCTTTTATTTCTAGAAGCTGAAGTCTAAGAGCATGACACTAGTGGCGTTTGATAGGAGTGTGCTTTCTATTCATAGATGACATTTTTTCTCCATCCCTGCATGGTAGAAGGGGTAAGTTAGCTCCCTGAGTCTCTTTCAGGAAGCACGTAGCAGTTACCTTCTTGTTGCTGGGACCAAACAGCCTACAGGAAGCAGCTTATGGGATGAAAGGGCTTATTTCACCTTACAGTCTCAAGGGGAGGATTCATCATGGAGTGGAAAGCATGGCTGAGCAGACAACTGAGCGTCACATCAGCTGGGTGGAAGTGGTCCAATACTGGGCTTGGAACTGAGTTATATTACCCCAGTGACACACCTCCTCTGGCAAGACTCTGCCTCCCAAAGGCTCCACAAGCTGGGGATCAAGTATGAGGCTTAATCACAAACACAGAAGGCCATGGGGGAGGGGGCATTTCATATTCAAACAACCACAAAGCACCAATCCCATCATCTAATCTCCCAGAGGCCCCACTTTCTGATACCATCACCTTGGGGATTAGGTTTCAATATGAATTTTGAGAAGACACAAGCATCTAGCCCATTGCAACAGCCATCAGTGGTCTGGACACATTGGGCATTGGTGGATGAGAAGCCTCCTGGTCACAGGTAAAAAGTTACCAGGTCAACTCTAGAGCTATCCCAGGAGTGTGTTGTAGTTTTAGTGCTGTGGGATGAATCCAGGGCCTTGTGCATGGGAAACACTCTACCACTGAGCTACATCCCTCACTGCTACCCTCCCCAAAATTTAAAAGAAATTGTTTATTTGTACGAGTGTGTGTGGGGGTGGTGTTTGGGTGCACCAGGTCCTCCCACCAATGCAATGCCAGACTCTTTTACCACTTTTTTTTCCAAAAAATTTTTTTTATTAACAACTTCCATGATTATAAAAAATATCCCATGGTTATACCCTCCCTCCTCCCACTTTCCCCTTTGAAACTCCATTCTCCATCATATCTCCTCCCCCTCTGAATCAGTCTCTCTTATTTTGATGTCATGATCTTTTCCTCCTATTATGATGGTCTTGTGTTGATAGTGTCAGGCACTGTGAGGTCATGGATATCCAGGCCATTTTGTGTCTGGGGGGAGAATGTTGTAAGGAGTCCTACCCTTCCTTTGGCTCTTACATTCTTTCCGCCACGTCTTCTGCAATAGACCCTGAGCCTTGGAAGGTGTGATAGAGATATTGCAGTACTGAGCAGTCTGGTCACTTCTTTCCAGCACCATGATGCCTTCTGAGTCATCCCAAGGTCACTGCCATCTGAAAAGAGAAGATTCTCTACCAAAAGTGAGAGTAGCATTAATATAGGGTATGAACATTAAGAGAAGTGCTTACTGGGCAGTTTGATAAGCATAGTATACACATTTAGCCAGACAGCAGCAGATGTTTTACAACCCTAGGGCTCATGACTACCCCTGTTTTAAGTTTTCAGTATCAGGGATGTATTCCCTCCCATGGAGCAGGCCTCCAGTCCAGTTAGAGAGTGGTTGGTTTCCACCATGACAGATGTGCCACTATTGCACCCATTGGCTCATTTGGCCTGCCTGGCCAAATATTAGGCTTGCAGTGTCTACTGTTGAGTATCTTCACTGGTGTTTTCTCTTTCTCCCATTGAACTGCATGCAGAATGGCTTCTTCCAGCTTTCTGTCAGCTGGTCTACATGGAGGAGATTCTCAGCTCACTTCCAGCAGGATTTCTCAGTGGCCTTGCAGCACAAGTGTCAAGTCTTCAGCAATAGGGTCTTACCCTCTATTCCTGGTGGGAAACCAAGGGCCTTGGCAATGGCCTATAATGTTTTGGGGGCATCAGGGATCTCCCTGGCCAACAACTCACTGGAAGATATCCCATCCCTGGCACTGAAAATTTTCTAGCAACAATCTACAGCTCCTGAGTGTTCCATTGTCCAAAAAAGTAGGTTTCATTATGATTTATTTATATCCTCTTAGATTTTGATTAGGCCTCCCTCCACCTTTCCTTTACTCAATCTCTTCCCCTGACCTCACTTGGGCCTTTTCAGCCCCATTAATCTGTTTTTCTACTTACATATTTACATCTTGTACCACTTTTTAAAAAATATATTATTTATTTATTTATTTAACAGAGAAAGAGGGAGAGAGAGAATGGACACGCCAGAGCCTCCAGCCACTGCAAATGAACTCTAGACATGTATGCCCCCTTGTGCATCTGACTAACATGGGCCCTAAGGAATAAAACCTGGGTCCTTTGGCTTTGCAGGCAAATACCTTAACCACTAAACCATCCCTCCAGCCTTCTTTTACCACTTTTTACATCTGGCTTTATATAGGTGGCTTGAGACTTGAACCCAGGCTAGCAGGCTTTGCAAGCAAGCAAACACTTTTAACCACTAAACCATTTTCCTAGACCTTTCCCCAAAGTTATTTTTTAAAGGAAGTGCATTTTTATAATTTTATTTTTATTTATTTGAGGGGGGTAGAGGTGGGAAAGCCAGGGCCTCCGGTAGCTGCAAATGAACTCCAGATGTATGTGCCATCTTGTGCATCTTACTTACGTGGGTTCTGGGGAATTAAAAATGGGTCCTTTGGCTTTGCAGGCAAGTGCCTTAACCACTAAGTCATCTCTCCAGCCCACCACCCCCCAAAGTTTATTTATTTATTTATTTATTTATTTTGGTTTTTCGAGGTAGGGTCTCACTCTAGCCCAGGCTGACCTGGAATTCGCTACGGAGTTTCAGGGTGGCCTCGAACTCACGGTGATCCTCCTACGTCTGCCTCCCGAGTGCTGGGATTAAAGGCGTGCGCCACCACGCCCGGCTTTAACCCCCAAAGTTTTTGAGAGCAGGAACTCACCAACATAAGAGAGAAAACTGCCTCCTCAGAGCCTCAGAAAAACCCTGGTGAGGTAGTCGTGTGATGAAGTCATGCAGACATCTGAGGAGCTTGGCACAACCCTGACACTATCATGAAAGAAGCAACCCCAGTCAGTTCCCTACCCCCTGGAGGCTCAGCATGAATTGGGTCCCACTTAGCTACTCGATGTCTTGATCTCCCAGTCACCCTGCTCCCCAGATGCTGACAGAGCCCCACGATCCCTAACCATCATTCATGGTGTCAATAAAGCTCTGGCAAAGGCCTTACATACCAGGTGCTCAGCAGATGAGTATTTCTGCTATGGGTTAGTATTCATTACTCATGTGAAGAGCATCTGACAGTCATCCTTTCCAACACGCCAGCTCTCCTTCCTTCACTCTCGGGGTAGCCCGGAACTGAGGAAACAGATCCTATAAGGACATCCTCGGGTCTCTAGTCTTCCCTCTTGTCTCTCCCATATCCTATTCTGGGAGGGGACTGTCTTCATCTTCCATTTCTTTCTCAACCTCCCAATTCCCCGGGCAATGAAGACCTGACTGACAGGAGTGGGGCTGACAGAAGGTAGGAAACTGAAGGTCTTATGGGCCTTTGCCAGATCCAAGTCTCCTAACTTCTGAGAGCCCCTGAGAGAAACCTCTGCTTCTGTCATTTGTGGGCTGTGACCAGTCGCTGGGAGGTGAGTGTCAATGGAGAAGCCTGGCTGCTGGCCGCCTCTCTAGGGTAATTACTGGCACCTCCAGGATGGTGACCAAAGCCTGCTGATGAGGCTTCTCCCTGTCCCTCCAGTGAACAGAAATGTGTACTACGGAGACCCTTTCATTTTCCAACCCTCGTGAGGGAAAGGCGGACAGAGAGCTCTCGCCTATAGCAGCATTAGTGTTTGAGGCAATCCTACAAACAGCCTCAATGTGCCATTAAGTGGAAGGGAATAAGCATGTTCCAGAATAATTTGCATAATATAATCCCATCAATAAACAGCAAGCGATAGTCGAATGGGCTACCCTAAGAATCTCCAAGTGCTCTAGAGAGCCAGATGGAAGATGAGCTCAGCCCTGTAGCTGGCATCCCAGCCCCTCACACTGCTGGCCTTGCCTGTGCCCCTCTGTCAGGACTGGATTCCACACGACCTATCCCATTATTAGCCTGTGAGTCAAGGTCTGGGCAGAGGGTGTGACTGCTGGAGCGCCAATCCTGTGCCACACAAGGGAGGCTGCAAAAACGAGTGGCTGGCATTTCTGCTTTAAGTTTTCATAGCTTTCTAGTGACAGACATCTTAAGATTTCAGGAGTGATTATCTCTGAGTGGTTGGACTCTAGCTTAAAAAAAATCTTATCATAGAGGGCTTTAAATATACACAAGAGTAGACAGACATTAAAAGAAAGTCTGTCTCTAGCTCCGGTTGTCAGCTAGTGGGGAACTTTGTTTCCTTTATATTTGCATCTGACTCCCTCCCCAACTTCAAAGTAAACACCAGTCAGCAGGTCATATCTTAGCACGTATCCCTAAATGATAAAAATTATATATATGTAGTCGGGTGTGGTGGCACATGCCTTTAATCCCAGCATCAGGGAGCCAGAGGTAGGAGGATCACTATGAGTTCAATGCCAGCCTGGCACTACAGAGTTCCAGGTCAGCCTAGGCTAGAGTGAGACCCTGCCTTGAAGGCCAAAAGGGCTGAGGAAATGACTTAGTGGTTAAGGTGTTTGCCTGTGAAGCCTAAGGATCCTGGTTCAATTCCCCAGGACCCACGCAAGCCAGATGCACAAAGGGGCACAAGTGTCTGCAGTTCGTTTGCAGTGGCTGGAGGCCCTGGTGCACCCATTCTCTCTTTTTCTCTATCTGCCTCTTTCTCTCTCTCTGTCAAATATATATACATATAATATAGAAAATAAAAGACCAAAAATATATGTATAATTTTTTGGCTGTTTTAAAAAAATATTTTGAGAATTGGCACACCAGGGCCACTGCAAATGAACTCCAGACCCACACCCCACTTTGGGCATCTGGCTTATGTGGGTACTGGGGAATTGAACCTAGATCCTTAGGCTTCTCAGGCAAGCTCCTTAACCACTAAGCCATCTCTCCAGCCCTGTTTTGTGTTTTTGTTTTTGTTTTTTTTTGAGACAGTGTCTCAAGTAGCACAGAATGGCTTCACACACTATGTAGCTGAGGGTGATCATGAAGTCTGATTCTCTGGCCTCTGCCTCCTGAATGTTGGGATTCCAGGTGATAAGGTTATTATATTTGACAAGTTTAACATTGTGAGTGTGTGTGTGTGCGTGTGTGTTGCTGGGGATTGAACTCAGGACATATATTCTTATCACTTAATATAATAAAACTTTACTATTATTTTGTTTTTGTTTTCGTTTTCAAGGTAGCAGGGGGTCTCACTCTAACCCAGACTGACCTAGAACTCATTCTGTAGTCCCAGGCTGGCCTTGAACTCACAGCAATCCTCCTACCTCTTCCTCTTGAGTGCTGGGATTAAAGGGATTTGCCACTAGGCCCACTGTTCTAATAGAACTTTATTTATTTATTAATTTTGTTTTTTCAAGGTAGGGTCTCACTCTAGCCCAGGCTGACCTGGAATTCACTATGTAGTCTCAGGCTGGCCTTGAACTCACAGCAATCCTCCTACCTCTGCCTCCTGAGTGCTGGGATTAAAGGCATGCACCACCACACCTGGCTTCTAACAGAACTTTAGTACCATTATTACACCTTTAAAAAAATTAGCCAAGCATGGTGGCTCACACTATAAGTCCAGCATGCTGGAGGCTGAGGTAGGAGGACCACTGTGAATTCCAGGTCAGCCTGGGCTGGAATGAGACCCTGCCTCAAAAACAAAACAACAACAAAAACCTAACAATAAGTCAGGGAGATTTCACTCTCTTCTTTATGTTTTTCTCTACCAGTTCATTTTTTAAAAAAAGCCAGTGAAGCTATCTTTTTTAAAGGCTACTTTGGACAGGACTCCCTTTGTAGCCTAGGCTGGCTGGTCAAGGTTTTCCTGCCTTAGTTTCTCAAGTGTTGGGATTACACGGGCGAGCCATGCTACCCTCGGTTTTCAAGTTGTTCTCAGAAACACTGCTGCACAGCTGAGCGTGACCTACATATCCAGTCTCAAGGGAAAAGGACAGCCAGAGGACACAGCATAATCTAGGGCAACAGTTAGTGTGGTTTGCGTCACAAGTAACAAAGTCCCTGAGTGAGGGCTCCGGAAGCGTGTCAGAGGTGAGGGCCGTCAAGCGGTAAGATTTAGGACATCAGGAGGCGCCCTGGCCCTCCACTCTGCTTGTCTCTAAGGGGGTGTATTCCTGGGTTCTCTGTGTGGGAGCCTTCCTCTGGGCTCTGTCCCTGGGCAGGAGATGTGGCAGCAGGCAGGTGACAGAGATGAGCCAAACCGGTCAGGGACTTGTGTTCTCTGTCTCCCACGCACTTGCACACACAAGCCCTCCCACAGACAGGATTGAGGCTGTTCTAATTATATCCCAGAAACTGGGGCATGTTTAACTTCTAAGAGCACTGTGCTAAAACCCCGGCTGCCTGGGCTACATGCAGCTCATTCGGCAGATTGTTTCCTCAGCGTGCATGAAGCCCTGGATTTGGCCACCAACACTGCATAAACCAGGCATGGTAGTGCAGGTTTGTAACACTACCATTCTGGAGGAGGAGGTAGGAGGATCGGACGTTTAAGGCCATCCTCCGCTACAACAAGCGTAAGGTCGGCCTGGGCTACATGTGATCTGGTCTCAAAAAAAAAATGTTTTTTTCAAAAAATTATTTTGGGCTGGAGAGATGGCTTAGCAATTAAGGTACTTGCCTGTAAAGCCCAAGGACCCAGGTTTGATTCCCCAAGACCCACATAACCCAGCTGCACAAGATGGCGCATGTGTCTGGAGTTCGTTTGCAGCAGTTAGAGGCCCTGGCGCAGCCATTCTCTCTCACACACACACACTCTATCTGCCTTTCTCTCTAATAAACTTTTTTAAATGTTTAAAAAAAAATTAAGCTGGGAGTGATGGTGCACACCCTTAATCCCAGCACTCAGGAGGCAGAGGTAGGAGGATCACTGTGAGTTCGAGGCCACCCTGAGACTCCATAGTGAATTCCAGGTCAGCCTGGGCCAGAGAGAGACCCTACCTCGAAAAAAAGAAAGAAAGGATGACCAGGAGAGATATCCCTGTAAATGAAAAGAGAGCCCAGAGTGGCTTTCCATCTCACAAGTCTGCTGGCACGCAGCCGGGCTGCGGAGGAAGAATGAGCCAGTGACGCAGGGAAGCGACGCGGAGCAGGACGGCGGCCGCGATGCACGGCGAGTGACCTGGGCAGCGCGCACTGAATCTCAGCACGTGCGCCTGGCCAGCCCTGTGTCGGTGAGGCTGTTGCCAAAGAGCTCTATGCCTTCGCGCCTGGGGTCAGTGTGTGTCTCCAGTTTCTCTAAGTTCAACAGTAAAAGCCCACCTGCCCACAGGACTGTTGTGATGAAGGCAGAGGAAAGGGGTGCTTGCATGGGTGCTGCATGGCCTCTGCCAGGGCCAGAGTCTTGTGAAGAGAGGGCGAGAGTGAAGTCAAGAGGACCTTTTGCACAGTCTTGATTTAATCTTAATCTGTAAAGGATGACCAGGGAGGCTGAGCACAGTGCTGCACACCTTTCATCTAAGCACTTGGGACACTGAGGAAGGAGGATGGCCTTGAGTGCCAGGCCAGTTTGGGCTAGAGTGAAAATCTGCTTCAAAAAATTAAAAAAAAAAAAAAAAAAAAAGGATGGGGCTGGAGAGATGGTTTAGCAGTTAAGGCGTTCGCCTGCAAAGCCAAAGGATCCCAGTTCAACTCTCCAGGACCCACATTAAACCAGATGCACAAGGGGGCGCACGCGTCTGGAGTTCGTTTTCAGTGGCTGGAGGCCTGGTGCACCCATTCTCTCTCTCCCTCTCCCTCTCAAATAAATAAATATATTTTTTTAAAAAAATGGATGACCAGGGACCACCTGATGCCACCAGGTCCTCCGGAGAAAATGGTGGAAGCCCCCAGGGAGGGCTGACGGCTGCTGCTTTCGAGTTCTTGGAGCATGATATAGATCCAGAGAGCTGAGCTCTCACCAGGCGTGAGGCAGAAAGGAAAGGACAAGACGTTTCACAAGGGAAGGCGGCAAGGTGGTGTTCACTGGAGCTCCTCAAGGTGAACGCAGGCTTCTGCCGTCAGTCAAAGAGGAAAAGCCAGGTAGGTTTGACCTACGCACAGCAGGGAATCACTCTAAGGGTTTTTTGTTGTTGTTGTTGTTGTTTATTTGTTTTGTCCTTTTGTTTTGTTTGGTTTTGTTTTGTTTTCAAGGTAGGGTCTCACTCTAGCCCAGGCTGACCTAGAATTCACTAGGTGGTCTCAGGTTGTCCTCAAACTCACAGTAAACCTCCTACCTTAGTCTCCCATGTGCTGGGATTAAAGGCATGTGCCACTACACCTGGCTTGCCTTGTGTTTTTTGTTTGTTTGTTTGTTTCTTTCTTTCTTTTTTTTGACACACTGTGTCACTATGTAGCCCAGCCTGACCTTGATCTCAAGATCCTCCTGCCTCAGCTCCTGAGTGCTAGGGTTATAAATAGTACCAGGAAGGCTAGAGAAATGGCTTAGCAGTTAAGGCGCTTGCCTGTGAAGCCTAAGGACCCAGGTTCAATTCTCCAGGTCCCACATAAGCCAGATGCACATGGTGGCATATGCATCTGGATTTCATTTGCCGTGGCTAGAGGCCCTGGCGCACCCATTCTCTCTCTCTTTTTCCCTCTCTCTCTTTCTCTCTCTCTTTCTTCTCTCTCCGTCCCACCCCTCTCTCTGTCTCTAATAAATAAATAAATAAAAATAAATCTTAAAAAATGTTAAAAAATAAAATAAAATAACTAGTACCAGGAACTGGAGAGATGGATCAGCACTTAAGGGTACTTGCTTGAGAAGCCTGCTGACTCAGATTCAATTGCCCAGTACCCACATAAAGCCAGACATAAAAGACCTCCTTACACACACACACACACACACACACACACACATTAATAAATTAAATAAAAAAGACAAGGGTGCTGGGATATGGACTCAGCAGTTAAAGGTGCTTGCTTGCAAAGCCTGCCCACCTAGGTTTGATTCCTCAGTATCCATGTACAGCCAGATCTTCAAAATGGCCCTAGTGTGCCCTTTCTCTCTCCCCCCACTCTCTGTCATAAACAAATATTTTTTGTGTGTAAGACAATGAAGGAATCCTTTTACAAAGCATATACAAACACATGGGATTCACATTAGGTTCTTTTTAAAAATATTTTATTTATTTATTTATTTGAGAGAGAAAAAGGCAGAGAGAGAGAGGGAGAGAGTGGGCATGCCAGGGCCTCCAGCCACTGCAGACAAACTCCAGATGCATGCACCCCCTTGTGCATCTGACTTACGTGGGTCCTGGAGAATTGAACCGGGATCCTTAGGCTTTGCAGGCAAATGCCTTATCCGCTAAGCCATCTGTCTAGCCTTTTTTTGTTTTTAGAGAGAATGAGAGAAAGAGAAGAGAGAATTGGCGTGCTAAGGCATCAGCCATTGAAATCGAACTCCAGACGCTTGCGCCACCTAGTGGGCATGTGCAACCTTGCACTTGCCTCACCTTTGTGTGTCTGGCTAACGTGGGATCTGGAGAGTCGAACATGGGACCTTAATCTTCGCAGGCAAGTGCCTTAACTGCTAAACCATCTGTCCAGCCCCACACTAGATTTAAAAAAAAAAAACTGTTTTATTTATTTATTTATTTGAAAGAGAGAGAGATACAGAAATAGGTAAGTAGAGAGAGAGAAAATGGGTGCACCAGGGCCTCCAGCCACTGCAAACGAACTCCAGATGCATGTGCCCCCATGCTTATGTAGGTCCTGGGGAGTTGAACTTGGGTCCTTTGCAGGCAAGCACCTTAACCGCTAAGCCATCTCTCTAGCCCCACACTAGGATCTTGAGTAGTGAAATCCCAGGATAAAAATCCACTAGTGATGCTGGAGAGTTTAGGATGCGGAGGAAGCTAGGAGTGCCCTGGAGTCATAGAGGTGAATTAAGTACAAAACACAATGTGAAGAGCAGATTTCAGGATAAGGGCACCCCACTTGTGAGCTGAGCAGTGGACTCTTGCCTGATTGCTTGCCTCATGAGCTATAAATCAGAGCCAGCTGATGTAAGCAATGAGGAATTTAATGGAAATCCATAGAGGTGGAGAACTCAACACAAGAGATACTGGGTCGAGAAGTCAGGAAATGAGGACTGGTGGGGAAGCAGAGGTGATGGTGGCCAGGATGTCCATGGTGCAGCTGTGCCTGCTGCTCATGCTTTTGTAGATGACCTCTGGCCACCAGTGTCCTCAGCTCACTCACTCACGTGCCAAAGCCCTAGGCAAGAGCATCCAGTGAGAGGCTAAGCGGGCACTAGTTCCTGTTCCCAGATGGGGCAGGAGCATGGAGGGAGCAGGAAGTGACTCCTTCAGCTGTCCTGGAAGGAAGTGCGAGAGGCTCGATGTTGGACGCTGGGTACCTCACAATGGCAGCCAGCCTTCACATTTGTGTCCACCTCACCAACTCTCAGCTTGCTGTCCCCTCCGGAAACTGCTCTGCAGGATTCCCACCCACAGAGAGCCTCTCCGAATCTCTGCGCCACAACCTCTGTCACATTAGATACTCCTGCGGATGGTGGGGGTAAGGTGAGACTGACTTTGGCCGCGGGTCCCTTAGGTCCCCCCCTTCATGTGCCCAGAAGTAAGCCTTCCATGCCCCTCGAGATGAAGCTTCAGGTGTGCAAGGTCCTTCAGGTGTCTGCTTGCCTCAGTCTCTCCTGCAGCCTGCTCTTGCTTCGTCTGGTGTTTCTGTCCGAAGGCCACTGTACCCTGTCCACCAGCACCCACGTTCAACTGGGGCCTGCAGACCCCTCTCCAACCTGCAGGTCCCCTTGCCTCTCCCTATAGGTTCCTTCGGGACTCCTGAATCCCACACTCATGTTTTTGAGTCAAGGTATCTCTATTTAGTCCAGACTGACCTAGAACTCGCTATAAAGCCCAGGCTGACCTTAAACTCATCATCCTCTTGCCTCAGCCTTCTGAGTGCTGAGATTATAGGCGCACACCACTACAACCAGCGCATTCTTTCTTTCTTAAGAGGCATCCAAGCTGAAGCACGGTGTTGCATGCCAGTAATCCCAGCATTGGACAGTGAGAGACAGCAGAGACAGGAGGATGGAGAGTTTGAGGTCAGCCTGGGCTACCTAACAACCAGGCATGGTGATACATACCTGTAGTCATAACAATTGGGAGGCAGAAGCAGGATTGTTTTGCAAATTCAAGGCCGACCTGGTCTACATAGAAAGTTCCAGGTCAAAGGCTGCATACCAAGACCTTGTCTCAACAAAAAAAGGGTGACGGGTGCTGGAGAGGTGGCTCAGAGGTTAAGGCACTTGCCTCCAAAGCCTTATGACCCAAATTCGATTCCCCAGTACCCACATTAAGCCAGATGCACAAAGTGACATATGAATCTGGAGTTCATTTGCAGCAGCTGGAGGCCCTGCTGCACCCATTCTCTCTGTCTCTCTTTTCTCTCTACCTCTTTCTGCTTGCAAATAAATAAAAAAAAAATTTTTAAAGTATCATGAGGCTGGAGAGATGGCTCAGCAATTAAAGGCACTTGCTTGCAAAGCTTAAAGGCCCAGGTTTCATTTTCCAGTACCCACGTAAAGCCAGATGAATAAAGTGGTACATCCATGTGTCTGGAGTTCATTTGCAGTGGCAGGAGGCCCTGGCATGCCCCTGCTCACTCTCTCTCTCAAATAAACAAATAAAAATTTTTAGGACTAGAGAGATGGCTTAGCAGTTAAGGTGCTTGCCTGTGAAGCCTAAGGACCCAGGTTTGGCTCCCCAGAAACCACATAAACCAGAAACACAAAGTGATGCAAGTGCACAAGGTTGCACATGCACACAAGATGGTTCACATGTTTGGTGTTCGATTACAGTGGCTAGAGGCCCTGGAACACCAGTTCTCTCTCTCACTCTCTCTCTCTCTCTCTCTCTCTCTCTTAAAATAAAATAAATAAATAGAAATATTTTTTTAAGTATCAGAGGGCTGGAAAGATGGCTTAGTGGTTAAGGCGCGTGTCTACAAAGTCTAAGGACTCAGGTTCAATTCTGCAGTACCCACATAAGCCATATGTACAAAGTGGCACATGCATCTGGAGTTTGTTTGCAGTGGCTGGAGGCCCTGACATGCCCCTTCTCTATCTGCCTCTCTCTCCCTCCCTCTCTCTCTCTCAAATAAATAAATAAATAATATTTTTAAAACATATTGGGGGGTGACCCTAGATGAATGATATTCTAGGAATATTGACATTCTATTAATATAAGCAAATGGTTGTTAGATTAACAATAGCATTCACAACAGGTATATCCTGAGCTTTGCTAGTCTCCAGACTTGAGGGTTAAGAAAGTGTACATGCAGGGCTGGAGAGATGGCTCAGTCCATAGAGGTGCTGGCTTGCAAAACCTGACAGCCCAGGTTAAAAACTCCAGTACTGGGCTGGAGGAATGGCTTAGCAGTTAAGCCATTTGCCTGCAAAGCCAAAGGACCCAGGTTCAATTCCCCAGGACCCACGTTAGCCAGATGCACAAGGGGGCACATGCATCTGGAGTTCGTTTGCAGTGGCTAGAGGCCCTGGTGCATCCATTCTCTCTCTCTCTCTCTCCCTCTTTCTCTGTCAAATAAATAAATAAAAATAAACTATTTTTTAAAAAACTCCAGTACCCACATAAAGCCAGCTACACAAAGTGGTACATGTGTCTAGAGTTTGTTTGTAATGGCAGAAGGCCTTGGCATGTCCATTCTCTCCTCTGTGTGTGTGTGTGTGTGTGTTTGAATATAAATAAATAAATATTAAAAATGAAAGTGTATGTGTGTACAGCTCCTCACCCCGAGTCATGTCTTCAGAGAGATCCCATGTGTGTTGTGCTTACTCTTTTATCTGTTCAAACGTCACTAGTTGGGGAGATGGCTCAGTAGTTAAAGGTACTTGCTTACAAAACCTGATAGCCTGAGTTCCATTACCCAGTATCACCTAAAGCCAGATGCACAGAGTGGTGCCTGCATTTGGAGTTCATTTGCAGTGGCAGGAGGCCCTGGGACACCCATTCCTTCTCTCTCTCTCTCTCTCCCTCTCTCTCTCTCTCTCTCTGTGTGTGTGTGTGTCAAATAAACAAATAAAATATTTTTTTTAATTTGTTTTAAAAAAAGAACATGGGACCAGGTATGATGGTGCATGCATTTAATCCCAGCACTTGGGAAGCAGAGGTAGGAGGATCGCTGTGATTTCGAGGTCAGCCTGAGACTACATAGTGAATTCCAGGTCAGCCTGGCCTAGAGCAAGACCATAACTTGAAAAACAAAAACAAAAACAAACAAAAAAAAAAAACAAACATGGGGCTGGAGAGATGGCTCAGCCATTAATGTGCTTGTCTGCAGAACCTAGGAACCCAGGTTCGATTCCCCAGTACCCACATAAAGTCAGATGCACAAAGTGGCACATGCAACTGGAATTCATTTGCAGTGTGGTTGGAGGCCATGGCATTCCCGTTCTTTCAGTCTGTCTCTCTTCTTTCTATTTCTCTCTGCTTGCAAATAAATAAAAATGTTGTAAAAAGTAAACAACTTGTGTATCTTCTCAAAATAAGCCAGGCATTGTGGTACTTGCCTATAACATAAAACTTTATTTCCATTCTTCTAATTTCTTTAGTACTTATAGCTCATGTTCACATTTGTTTAAAAACAAATGGAGGACTGCAGAGATGGATCCTTGGTTAAGGTGCTTACTTGCAAAGCCTAACGATCTGGATTGAATTCCCCAGTACCCACGTAGAGTGAGGTGCACAAAGTGGCATATGCATTTGGAGTTTATTTGCAGTGTCTAGAGGTCCTAGTGTGCCTGTATTCTCTCTCTCTCTCTCCTTACAAATAAATACATAAAATATTTTTTAAAAATGGAGCCGGGAGTGGCGGGACACACCTTTAATCCCAGTACTTGGGAGGCAGAGGGTAGAAGGCTCTCTGTAAGTTCAAGGCCAGCCTGGGACTACAGAGTGAGTTTCAGGTCAGCCTGGGCTAGTGTGAGACTGTACCTAAAAGAGGGGGAGGGGTTGTTAAAGGGAAAGGTAGCAAACCATTGATAATACTATGTTTGAAAGTTTGGCTGAGATTCTAGGTCTTATCCAACAGGCACATTTTCCGTTAGCACTGTTTGTTCTGGTTCCTGAGAGGAAGGAAGGGTGCTGCATTCCCTGGTATTCCAGAAGAAAGCCCGAACTACATGGCCTGAACTAGTCAGTGCTCCTCAGCCAGGCACATCATGTCACTCAGCCCTTCTTGACCCAGAGTGCTACGCCAGCTGTCCCAGTCTGTTTAGCGAGTGTAGGAGTCAGGATCTCGTTCAATGTACTTATTTAGGGCAAAGAGCATTGTATTTGCAACACTTCTGGCTTCCTTTGCAAAATGAAGTACTGAGTCATCTTTCTGAGTTTTTTTTTTTTTCTGTAATGTGCTTTCTAGATTTCTCAAGACTCCTTTTATTATCTTGTTTTCCCTTGATTAAGACATTCGTGCAATGAGTAGTCTAGTGCTTATCACAGTGGCTTGGGGGACACTAGCCTGGACAGCCGGGAGCTCCGCAATGGACCGCTTTCTCATGGCCCAGTGTGGGAAGAGGGCCCAGCTCCTCCCCCTGGGAAGGAAGTGTCTCGCTTCACAGTGTCTGTCACTTCCCTCCCAAGCTGGCTCCTTCGGTGGCTGCTAGAACTCTTTGTTCCAACTGCACAGTGGCCAGGCAACAGGCCCCTGTGACCTCAATAAAGGAAGGCACTTTTCCTTCTTGTTCTTCTTCTTCTTTTTTTTCTTTGACTTGCCCCATTGTTTTTGCAGCCTGTTTGAATAAGCAAGAGCTCTTTGGGGAGGAGCTGGGTGACCCAGCCTCTTGCAGGCAGCTATGGGAATGAAGCCAGGGCCAAACTGCACGTACTCCCACTTCTGCCTCCAAGGCTACTGGACCTCCAAGGGTGTGGTCTGGGCAAGAGCTTCTCACCATCAGGGTCAAGGAAGTTCTCACTGTGAATGATGAAGAAAAATAAATCCCTAATCTTGGAACCAACCTTGCCCTGTGGACTTTGTGAGCCTCTGCTCAGAGGACCCCTCAGGGCTCCACTAGCAGGGAGGGCAATGAGCCCAGTGTTAATGGCTGGCCTTCTTCCCTCACTACCAGCCACTTGTGAAGTCTTGACTACATCTGTTGGCCTTTCTGTGTCTCAGTTTAGTTACCTTTAAAGGGAGGAGAGTTCCTATCTATAGCATTGTTACAGTCAGGTTCGCATTGCTGGTAGAAATCATCCAATCAAGAGCAGCTTGTGGGAAAAAAAATAGGTTTATTTTAGCTTACAGGCTCAAGGGGGAAGCTCCATGATGGCAGGGGAAAACGATGGCATGAGCAGAGGGTGGACATCAGCCCCTGGCCAACATAAGATGGGGCATAGCAACAGGAGAGTGTGTCAAACACTGGCAAGGGGACACTGGCTATAACACCCATAAGCCCGCCCCCAACAACACACTCCCTCCAGGAGGCTTTAATTCCCAAATCTCCATCAGCTGGGAACCTAGCTTCAGAACACCTAAGTTTATGGGGGACACCTGAATCAAACCACCACAAGTATTAAGCAAAATAATGCAAATGCTTATATGATAAACCCACAATGCAACAGCTGGACTGGGAATATGGCCCAAAGGTGGAGTGCTTGCCTAGCATGTGTAAGGACCTGAGCTTGATCCCAGCACTGTGGAGAAAAGACATGCTCAGTAATACCACTCTTAACATTAGTTATGGGGCATGGGGAAGAACAAGGAGTCATCTTAATCTGTTCTGCTTCAGGAAACAAGGGCAGCGAGCCCCTGCTAATCTGCCACTTGTACCCACCCCTACCCGTGTGACTAAAAGCCTTGTTCCAGTTGATGGCCCAGTGACACAGACCTTAGGCTGGTTTGGCTGCCAGCCCCTGGCTGTCTGTGTCCTCTGTCTTAGAATGACTGTCCCTCCAAATGCAATACACTATCCTCGGGTTGGGCGGGCATGGGGAGGGGGACAACTGCTGAGGGATCTGTGGACTGCAGGAAGGAGGGTCGCTGAGTTACTGGAAGATGTGCTCGCGTACCTTCAGTGCTGTGGTTGAGGGTCTGCTTTGGAGAACCCCCAGAGATGGAGGATTTCAGTGAGGGAACAGCCACTCCACAGGGGAAGCTGCTCCATCAGGGAAGGCTGAAGGAAGAGGCCATTTAGAGAAGCTACTCAGGAGAGAAAGCCAGAGGGGGAGATGGGCAGAAGGAGGAAGGGAGAAGGAGGGAGAGGGAAGGAGGAAGAGGGAGACAGAGGGTGAGATGGGGTGGAGGAGAGAGAAAGGGAGATATAAATATATATATATGGAGAGAGAGAGAGAGACTGAGAAACAGCTCAGGAGAGCAGGGGTGGAGGGGGGTGTGCTGGCCCAAGCTGGGTGTGTTGGACTCTGGTCAGCTCCACAACTCACGAGCAGGCCTGCCCAGCTCCCAGTCGCTTCCTTGCCTGCAAACCCAGGTTGTGCAAGGTGTTGGTAGGAAGCTCTAGACTTTTCCTCTAGGTTGCAAAGTGCAGTTTCCTTTGAGTTCCAGCCCTGGCCTGACCCCCTGGGTTTTACAGGTGTGCACCTGAGGCAGAGGCCACGTGGATTCGGCTGACTCATGTTACAGTAACAGGAAGCATTTTGCAGGAGTCTTTGGACCTGGAAAAAAAACGAGTACAGTGTGGACCAGCCTTCGAGTGTTTCCTGTTTCCCTGAAAGCTGATGGCTGTCAGCATACACGTGCGTACAACACGGGCCCATCTACCTCCCGGGTGGAGCTGGTGGGAAAGAGCTGGCTCCAGAAGGGCTCAGTGTGCTTAGTGCCCGCTGCAGGCCTGGCTTCATGAGTGAAGGCTCAACCTAGAGAAGAATACACTTGGCTCAGGACACAGCTGGGCCAGGAGGTTGCTGAGAAGCCTGGTCCCAGAATGTTCTGAGTTCACAGCACCAGGCCCTGGACTGATCAGTTTCCTCAAACCCACCCTACTGGCATCTTCCAGGCCCTGGGACCCTAGAAGGGAGGATGGTGCTTGCAGAAGTCACTTTGAAACAGATGAGCTGAGGCATGGAGAAAAAGAGCCCGCTGGACAGTGTTACGTCAGCACTAGTGTGCCAGGCGGGAGTCAGTGGTCACACGCCTGCCTCCCTGGTGGGCAACGGGCAGAGCTTCATCAAGGGACTGTACACAGGCAGGGCCAGGGTGCGGTGAAGCCTCTGGGATTAGTGCAGTACCCTTGGCCTCCAATGTCTGGCTGGATGATAGGACATCAGGAACCTCAATCCACTTAGGAAAACATAGATACAGAGAACTGTGTGCTGCCCTTGGTAATCTGCAACTGTCCTCAAAAACCCACCTGGAACTGAAGGCATAGACCTTGACCTTACTCTCGTTCCTTTGCCCATTTACTCCCAACTTCCTCTCCAAGAGGGCGTCCAACAGGACTGCTTTGGCTGTCCCCACAGGGAGGCTAGGGGGATGAACGTTAGGTCACAGCTAGGTAATTTTCAAGTGATTTTGTCTTAAAGGTAACTATTAAAATAGCTGAATCCAGTGCTGGGGAGATTTTCTTAGTGGGTAGAGCTTGCCAAGCAAGCACAAGGACCTGAGTTCGGACCCCTAACACCCATGTGAAAGCTGGGGTGTGGCAGTACACACCTGTAATCTCAGTGCCTGACAGGCAGAGACAGGAGAATCCCTCGGGCTTGCTGAGTAGTTTAATTGGTGAACTGCAGGCTCAGGATGAGACCCTATCTCAAAAGATTAGGTGGGACCTAGGAAATGGCTTAGTGGTTTAAGCACTTGCCACACAGCATGAGGACTGCAGTTTGGATCCACTGCACCAGATATTGGGCGAGTGTGGTGGCTGCCTATAACCTCACTGTTCTGGAAATGGAGATGGGGGATCCCCGCAGCAAGGCTTGTTGGGTTCAGTGAGAGATCTTGTGCACATGTGTGTCCATACATGCAAGCATACATATAGACACACACACAAAGGGCTGGAGAGATGGCTTGGTGGTTAAGGCACTTGCCTATGAAGCCTAAGGACTTGGGTTCAATTCCCCAGGACCCACATAAGCCAGATGGACAAAGTGGCGCATGCTTCTGGAGTTTGTTTGCAATGGCTAGAGGCCCTGGTGCACCCATTCCCTCTGTCTCTCTCTTTTCTGTACCTCTCTCTCTCTCCTTGCAAATAAATAAATATTAAAAAAATTTTAGGGCTGGAAAGCTGGCTTAGCAGTTAAGGCACTTGCCTGTGAGGCCTAAGGACTCGGGTTCAGTTCCCCATGACCCACATAAGCCAGATGCACAAGGTGGCACATGCATCTGGAGTTCATTTGCAGTGGCTGGATGCCCTGGTGCCCATTCTCTCTCTCTCAAATAAATAAATAAATAAAATAATTTTTAAAAAAGGTAAGGTGGAGAGTGATTGAGGAAGACACCCAAGGTCAACCTCTGGCCTACACACACACACACACACACACACACACCTGTACACATATGTGCTTATAGATATACAAATATGCAAACACATCACAAGCATACAAAAATGTAGGGAGACATTCGTCCCATGATCAAAATGTCATCCTCAGATGCTCTACTTCTTGCTGGTTCTAACCCCCTGGACATGTTGCTGGACAGTGGGGTTCCCCCTCTTGGGCTCTGTCCCCAGGCACATGCTCTCTGCCCCAGTGTCACCCAAGAACCTGTGTATAGCCGAGCCCTCTGTCCAGGAAAGCCCCTGGGTGGGCACAGGGTGCAGGCTCTGAGTCACACATCCCCCATGACACCATATCACTCAGCAGCTCTGTCATTGTCCCTCCCCAAACCACTCTGCATAAAGAATTCCACTGAAGGAAACATCAGTGTTTGCAAACTACTTAAAAATAAGAATAAACATACTTCTGATTCCAAGCATAACATATGAAAGGGGGCTTTCCTTCTACAATATCAAACAAGCCACCTACAATTGAATCCACACACAAAAAAGTACAATTTGCCAGGCATGATGGCGCACGCCTTTAATCCCCGCACTCGGGAAGCAGAGGTAGGAGGATCACTGTGAGCTTGAGGCCACCCTGAGAATAGAGTGAATTCCAGGTCAGCCTGTGCTAGAGTGAGACCCTACCTCGAACCCCCCCCCCCAATAAAAGTGCAATTTTGCTGCAAGCAGAATGAAGAAATTAAATTGATGATACTTGCACCCATGTCCAGAGAATGCCCACAAAGACTTTAAACAAAAATGTAAAAGGAGGGCTGGAGAGATGGCTCAGCAGTATAAAGGCACTTGCCTGCAAAGCCTAAGGACCAGGGTTTCATTGCCCAGTACCCATGTAAAGCCAGATGCACAAAGTGGAACATACATCTGGAGTTCATTTGCAGTGACTAGAGACTCTGGGGTGCCCATTCTCTCTCTCTCTCCCCTGTTTCTCTCATAAATAAATAAATAAATAAATACATAAAATAATTAATTTTTTAAAAAAGAAAAAAAGCCAGGCATAGTAGTGCACACCTTTAATCCCAGCACCCAGGAAGCAGAGGTAAGAGGATCACCATGAGTTCGAGGACACTCTGAAACTACAGAGTGAATTCTAGGTCAGCCTGGGCTAGAGTGAAACCCTACCTCAAAAAATAAAAAAAAGAAAATGAAAAAAAGAAAAAAGAGCCATTAGGGAAATGCAAATTAAAACTACGTTGAGATTCCATCTCACTCCTGTCAGAACAGCTATTATCAAGAAAACAAATGACAACAAATGCTGGTGAGGATATGGAAAAAGAGGGACTCTTTCATACTGTTGGTAGGAATGTGATCTGGTACAGCCATTGTGGAAATCAGTGTGGAGGTTCCTGAAACAGCTAAAAATAGATTTACCATATGCCCCAGCTATACCACTGTTAGGCATATATCCTAAGGACTCATCTCACTACCTTAGAGATACTTGCACATCCATGCTTATTGCCCCTCTATTCACAATAGCTAGGAAATGGAACCAGCCTAGATGTCCCTCAACAGATGAATGGATAATAAAGATGTGGTACATTTATACGATGGAGTTCTATTCAGTGGCAGAGAAAAATGAAATTTTCAGGGAAATGGATGGACCTGGAAAGGATTATACTTAGTGAGGTAACCCAGGCCCAGAAAGCCAAGTGCCACATGTTCTCTCTCATATGTGAAACCTAGCTACAGATGTTTGGATCTGTATGTGAGTTAGAATAAAACATTGTAACAGAGGACAGTAAGCTAGAAAGCGGAGGAGCAGAGGGGAGGACTTAAGGGGATGGGATTGTATATATGTAAGTAGAACAGATTACTGGGGTGTGAAAAGGCCTAAGTAAGGTCAGGGGAAGAAATTGAGTAAAAGAAGGTGGTGGTGGTGGGGGGTAATCAAAATCTAAGATGGGAGCTGGAGAGATGGCTTAGCAGTTAAGGTGCTTGCCTGCAAAGCCTAGGGATCCAGGTTTGATTCTCCAGGTCCCACATAAGCCAGATGCACAAGGTGGCACATGCATTTGGTTCTCGGTTCTCTCTCTCTCTCTCTCTCTCTCTCTCTCTCTCTCTCTCTCTTTCTCTCATAAATAAATAAATAAATAAATAAATGGATACTTCTTTAAAATAATCTAAGAGGGTACAAATAAGTCATATGGAAACCTACTTGTTTGGACAACGGCACACCCAGAAGCCATAGATTGTTACTAGAAAATTTTCAGGGCCAGGGATGGGATATCTTCCAGTGAGTTGTTGGCCAGGGAGGTCCCTAGTGCCCCCAAAACATTACAGGCCATTGCTGAGGCTCTTGGTTTCCCACCAGGAATAGATGGTAAGACCCTATTGCTGAAGACTCCACATACTTGGGCTGCAAGGTCACTGAGAAATCCTGTTGCAGCTGAGCTAAAAACCTCCTCCTTGAAGACCAGCTGACAGAAAGCTGGGGAAAGCTACGTTGCATGCAGATCAATGGGGAGAGAAAGAAATCACCAGTGGAGATACTCAACAGTGGACACTGCAAGCCTTAAATTTGGCCACCCAGGCCAAATGAGCCAACAGGTACAATAGTGGCATGTCTATTATGGGGGAAACCATCTGTTCTCGAATTGGACTGCAGGTCTGCTCACAGGAGGGAATACATGCCTGATGCTGAAAACCTATGATGGGGGAAGTCATGAGCCCTAGGGGTGTAATTCCTGCTGGTGTCTGGCTAAATGCATATATTATGTTCACCAAACCGCCCAGTAAGCACCTCTCTTAATGTTCATACCCATATATTAATGCTACTCTTACTTTTGGTTAGAGAAGCTTCTTTTCAGATGGCAGTGACCTTGGAATGACTCAGAAGGCACCATGGTGCTGAGAAGAAGTGACAGAGGAGTGCTCAGCACTGAAAGATCTCTATCACATCTTTCAAGGCTCAGGGTCCATTGCAGAAGAGGTGGTGGAAAGAATGTAAGAGCCAAAGGAAGGGCAGGATTGCTTACAATGCACTCTTCCAGACACAAAATGGCCTGTATATCTATGATCTTACAGTGCCTGGTACTACCTCCACAACACCATCACAATAGGAGGAAAAGATTATGACATCAAAATAAAAGAGAGACTGATTGAGGGGGGAGAGGATATGATGGAGAGTGGAGCTCTGAAAGGGAAAGTGAGGGGGAGGGAATTATCATGGTTTATTGCCTATCATTATGGAAGTTGTCAATAATAAAAAATTAAAATAAACAAATACAAAAGAAAAAAGAGCTGGGCATGATGGCATATGCCTTTAATTCTAGCACTCAAGAGGCAGAGGTAGGAGGATCATTATGAGTTCAAGGCCAGCTTGGGACTACAGAGTGAGTTCCAGGTCAGCCTGTACTAGAGTGAGACTGTACCTTGAAAAAACAAACAAACAAAAAAATCTAAAAGGAATCAAAGAAAAGCCACACCTAGGCACATGTGGTGGCACCTGTAACTCCAGCACTCTAGAGGCTGAGGCAGAGAGAAAGAGAGAATGGGTGCACCAGGGCCTCCAGCCACTGCAAATGAACTCCAGACGCATGCACCACCTTGTGCATCTGGCTTATCTGGGTCCTGGGGAATCAAACCAGGGTCCTTAGGCTTTGCAGGCAAACGCCTTAACTGCTAAGCCAGTATAGGTTACACAGTGAATTAGAACCCAGTCTGGACTACAGTGTTTCAAAAAGAAAGAAGAAAGAAAGAGAGAAGGAAAGGAAGGAAGGAAAAGGAAAGAAGGGAGGAAGGGAGGGAGCGAGGAAGGAAGGAAGGTAGGTAGGTAGAAAGAAAAAGAAGGCTTAATTATTAGATACTTTCTGGCTGTGTAATCTTGCAAAACTTTCTTAATCTCTGACCCTTCCTCTTCTCATCTGAAAAATGAGAATTAACTAATGTCTTTTAGATTGTTGTGAGAATTAAATGAGCTCATTTCTGGAAAACACTCAGGCCACGTATGGTATTTAAGTGTCACCTCCACGTCAGCTCTTGCCAACCCAGAGGTAGGTGTTCCATCCTCACCCAAGGAGACGACAGCTCCTGAAGAGAAGCTGTGACATTTCCTCAGTGACCAGGGCCAGCCAGCCATGAAACAGAGCTGCAGACTTCCTGGTCTTCGTACCCTAAGGAGGGACGTCCCCAGCCTTCCCTCAGAATCCTGCCTCCTCCACTTGGTGGAAGGAAGTGTTCTTGGGGTAAGATCCAGAAGGCGGCTGGTGAAGGGGCCACGGGCCCTCAGTAAGTGTGTTCATCCTCCCAGTACCTCCCAGTTCCTACATGCACGTGGAGGTAGTGACTTCCCTCTGTGCTTCCCATGTGTAGAAGGGCTCAGCAGCGGAGCATTTGCTTAGCAAACACAAGGCTCCCAGTCTGATTCCCAGCACCCCAGGGGTGAGAGGTGGGGACTGAACACAGAACAAACCAGGACTTCTCAATGCAGAATCCCCCCTGCACTCTAACCCGCAGCTGTTGTCTCCAGTGCTCAGCCGGAGCGACAAGTGGAACAGGCTAAAATAAAGCAACCGTTGACTCCTAAGCCATTTGCAGCCCTGGCCAGTGCCAGAAGCCGGTGCCAGGCCTGCTGTGGGGAGGACCTTCTGGTGAATCCTTCAGCCACTGAGGAAGGATTCCAGGAAGAAACATGGATCCCACCCCCATTCTGTCCTGTCTTCTCTCTCTCTCCTTACAAATAAAGAAATTACACAAATAACAGTTGGGGAGGCCAAGTTCAGTGGATAAAGTGTTCAAGTGTGAAGACTAGAGTTCAGACTCCCAGAGCCCACTTAAAAGCTGACACAGCAGTGTATGTGTGTATAACCCGAGCTCATACTGGGAAGGGAGGCAGGAGACAACCAGCTGAACCAGTGCAGTGGTGAACAGCCACAAGGAGACCCTGTCTGGAATAAGGTGGAAGATGAAGACTGACAGCCAAAGTTTCCTCTGACACACACACACACACACACACTGTAAATAATTAGAAATAGCGTGGTTCCCATCCCTCCCCAGCTGAATGCTGTACGTGTAAAAAGCCACCCTGGAGTGACGTAGAAGCAGCCACGCCAATTACCCTGATGAGATGCGGCCAGCGCGGGACCTCGCTGCAGACGAACGAACGGGAAGGCTGCCCCCTTCCTCACGCAGTGTGCTGGGTGAGGACAGTGGAAAGTGGTCCTTCCCCGGGTCTGCCCTCGTCTCCAGCCAGGCCGCACTCCTTCCCAGGAAGAGATTATAGTGGTGGGGCTCCATCTCCTCCTCCAGCCACACATTTGCATGAAGGGCTGGGGAATGGATCTAGGGAAGGAAAGGAAAGGAAAGGAGAAAAGAGGGGAGGGGAGGGTAAAGGGAGGCGAGGGGAGGAGAAGGTCTTTTGGGTTGAGCCTGGGGCTGGGTACCAACCTGGAGTTTGCATCAGAGCAGAGGAACATGGACGGCACATCTTCCCTGTGCTAGTTCTTTGCTGCAACCTTTGCATATACTCTCATTTAGTCCTCACCACAACTTTTTTTTTCTCGCTGCTAGAGATGATTGAACCCAAGACCTTGTGCATGCTAGGTAAGGGCTTTACCAGTGAGCTACATCTCCAGCCCCTTACAACTTTGTGAGGTATGTGCTTTAGATCTATTTTACAGATGAGGAAACTGAGACAAGAGTGTTTACTTTTGATTTGTTTTCATATTTTTAATTTAAAAAATATTTTGTTTATTTATTTAAGAAACAGAGGAAGAGGCAGAGAGAAAGAGAAAATGGGCGCACCAGGGCCTCCAGCCACTGCAAATGAACTCCAGACGCATGCACCACCTTGTGCATCTGGCTTACCTGGGTCCTGGGGAATCAAACCAGGGTCCTTAGGCTTCGCAGGCAAACGCCTTAACTGCTAAGCCATTTAATTTTTTTTTTTTTCATTTTTCGAGGTAGGGTCTCACTCTAGCTCAGGCTGATCTGGAATTCACTATGTAGTCTCAGGGTGGCCTTGAATTCATGGTGATCCACCTACCTCTGCTTCCTGAGTGCTGGGACTAAAGGCGTGTGCCACCACGCCTGGCTACTACTTTTTTACTTTTAGCAAATATTTTCAAGCCGGATGTGGTGGCTCATGTCTATAATACCAGCACTTGGGATGCTAGGTAGGAGAACCACCAAGAGTTCAAGGCCAGTCCAGGCAACATAGTGAGTTCCAGGTCATTTGGGGCTAGGGTGAGACTTTGTGTCAACAAAACAATGTCTTCAGAGGTGGGATCTTGCTGTGTTGTCCAAGCTGGCCCCAAACTCCTAGGTTCAAGAGAGCCTCTTGCCTCAGTTTCTCAAGTACTTGGCCCTATAGGCATGCACCACTGGACCCAGCAAGAGCTAACTTGCTTACCCAGAATCAGCCAGCTCCCTGAGAGGTGAGCATCTGCTCTGACGAAGATCTCTTTGAGAGCTCGTGGGGCCTGTGGAGGTTCCAAGGGAGGGGCTGCAGATTGCCGGGTGGGCGGGCGTGGGGGGCGCGGATGCTGCTCTAGGAACTGTGTGGGTCAAGGTTGGCTTGGCAAACATGGAGCTTTGTCACAGCCTGGTCAGGGTATAGTCACCAGGCTGTCTTTCATGAAGTAAGTGGTGGTGGTGGGGAGTCCCCGAAGCCTCAGATTCCAGCGTGGGTGAGAGTGCTTTCTGTCTTCCCAGTCGATGCCCTTGGAAAAGCCCCTGCCTCCACCATGCACCCCAGCATGCCGTGTAATTTCCTTTGTGGGTCAGTCCTCCACCGAGGGTTGTGACGGGACCATGACTCAGGTCTTGGCCTACCGCGGACAAGCCACCAGCTGCCTGGCTTCCAGCTGGCTCAGAGGGGGTAGGAGTGGCTCCACTCCAGGGATGGAATGGATGGGCAGATATTCACTGTGGGTCACACTGGATGCAGAGCATGTCAGGAGCCAGAAACAGTTCTGAAATAAGGCCTCCGCCAGCTCCCACACAAGACTGGCATGCCTCCTCAAGATCGCAATTCAAGTTGCCACCAGCAAGCTGTTGGAGCTGGACCTAAAATGTCCCCAACTCCCAAGTAAGAACATCCTCCACTCTCTACTCAGGAGACCTGCAAGGCAATTTGCTCCTCCTGGAAGAAGGTGTTTTTTTTTGTTTGTTTGTTTTTCGCTTTTCGAGGTAGGGGTCTCCCCACAGATCAGACTCACCTGGAATTCACTATGTAGTCTCAGGGTGGCCTCGAACTCATGGTGATCCTCCTACCTCTGCCTTCTGAGTGCTGGGATTAAAAGCATGCACTACCATACCCAGGTTTGTATTATTGTAAACATCTTTAAAAAACAAAAAGGAACTTTTTTTTTCCAGGCATGGTGGCGCACACCTTTAATCCCAGCACTCAGAAGGCAAGGGTAGGAGGATCACCATGAGTTTGAGGCCACCCTGAGACTACATAGTGAATTCCAGGAGAGCCTGGACTAGAGTGAAACCCTACCTCAAAAAAAAAAAAAATGCAACCTGGAGTGGAGAGATGGCTTAGTGGTTAGGCATTTGCCTGCAAAGCCAAAGGACCCAGGTTTAATTCTCCAGGACCCACATAAGCCAGATGCACAAGGTGGTGGCATGCATCTGGAGTTTGTTTGCAGTGGCTGGAGGCCCTGGAGTGTCCATTCTCTCTGTCTCTATCTGTTTCTTTCTTTCTCTCTCTCTCTCTCTCAAATAAATAAAAATAAATTTTTTTTATTTTTATTTATTTATTAGAGAGAGAGAGAATGAGCACTCCAGGGCCTCTAGTCACTGCAAATGAACTCCAGATGTATGTGCCACCATGTGCATCTGGCTTACGTGGGACCTGGAGAATCGAACCTGGGTCCTTAGGCTTTGCAGGCATGTGCCTTAACCACTAAGCCATCTCTCCAGCCCAAATTTATTTTTTAATAAATAACAATGCAACCTTTCAGTGGTCACCTCAAGCTGCCTTCAAAGAATGTGCTATGCATGGGCAGGCCTTGAAACTCAGCAGCTGGCTTTTAGATAACAAGGATAATCTTGTCCCTTATTATGAGTTAACATAACACTCAGAGTCCTTCAGGGTGGGGAGGCACGGGCTGGGTGTCAGTCATATTTCTGGGTAATTGGAAGTCACGTGTTCTGTGTCACCCAGGCTATGACTCAGCCCGGTGCTTGCCAGAGCTCATTCACAAAGGAGCAGAACTGCTCTGTCAGCACTTTTCAGAGTGAGGTCCTAGTGAGCACAGGGGCTAAACTTTCCCTAGTCCAGGTCAGGAGGAGTCAGCTCTGTGACCCCAGGCCCTAGACTTTTCATAAACATCTTAGAAGACAGCTGATCCAAAACCCTGAAGCCCATACTCTTCCACACAGATCTTCCTTGTCTCGCACATAGGAAGACCTTTGATGCTTGTGTGGTCACTAGACGGAATCTTGACCCCCCCCCCTACAGTAAGCTGATGGGCAGCTAGGGCAAAGAGATCCAGATGTCCTAGTGCCCCCCTTTCCTAAGAAGTGGGTAGCAATCCTTTGAATAGGGCTGCCTAGTATCTGGGCCATTTCTGGGATTATAAATAGCTACATTTGGTTGAGGCCCTGAGGGGAAAATAATTCTATTATTATAGTATTACCTTCCAAAAGAAATGTGATGGCAAATGCTAAGAGTCCCAAGGAAGCAAGCACGGCCAGCCTGGGAGTAACTACTTGTGGACCTTTGTCAGGCCATGCTGGGTCAGGCTGTCCCAACAGAGTGGGTGGAGGTAGCTACCACCCTGCAGGCTCTGCGGCCTGCAGTGCCGCCTCCCTCTCCTCTCCCGAGGCGGAAATCCCCACCTTTACTTGCTACAGTGGGTTGGACTCCATGTTTGGGCAGATGCCACCAGAGCTAGTCCTTGCCACAGAAAGAGGGACCAAGCACTCGGGCTCTGTTTGGCATTTTATTTTACCTATTTTCCATTTTCTTTCTTTGCCTTCTGGTAAAGTCACATTGCCTAATGGTCAACCCGGCAGGTGAGGATCAGAATCCAGACATGTGGCGCCAGTGGAGGAGAGAGCTTGGCAGCAAGGAGCGAGGGAAGAATGGCTCTTTGGCCTACCCACATGACAGGCATTTCGCATGTCCAGTCCAGCTCCACCTGCAGATTCCTAGAGGAACAGAGCAAGCACCATGGGTTGGGTCCCTAAGGGAAAAAGGTGATAGTGACATCAACAGCTTAATTAGGCTGATCACATCAATGGCCAAATGCCACAGCTGAATAGATGTCCTTGGGACCTGGCTGGGAATTCAAGTTTGCTGCCACCAGAGCAGGTTGTCCCTGCAGCTGGACAGTGGGCCTCCCACAACCTGTGCAGCATAAGGAATAAAAACTCTTAGGGTAAAACAGCTTTCAAAGCGTGCCGTCTCTACAAGGAAATTGGCACTACATTTTCCCACAAGAAGTTCAAGGAATGAGGATTACTCAGAACTCCCTCTCCACATTCTTGTGAATATTTCAGAAATTCCCAGTGCCTCCCATTGTCGTCAGTCCGGGAAGCCAGGCGTGCATGGCCTCACAGATCATAGCAACTGGTTTCATAGCAACTGCACAAACCATTGTGCAATTTCCAGTGTTTGTGTGTGTGTGTGCGCGCACGCACGAGCATGCGTGTGTGTGTGTGTGTGTGTGTGTGTGTGTGTATGTATGTGTGGGTGTGTTACTTTGATAAGAAAAGGAAATGCAAATAAATAAGTCATGACTTCTGGTAAATTTGTGCCTAAAAGCTGACCGTCCTCATCTCTGTCAAGGCTTCCTCCCCCTAGAGCTAATTTCCCAGAGCAACAACTTTCCAGGATTGATGAGAACATGCAGCAGGACTTGAGTAATTCTGTGAGACCCCTTGACTCTGGGTTTCAAAATCCACCTTAAACCCAGAGATGGATACAGGGACTCTCCAAGTTAGAGGGGTCTTTTGGCTGTCAGCTTACTTCCAATGCAAAGTGAAACTCCAGTCATGGAAAGATCTGGCCAGGCTTAGCAAATACTGAAAATGTGGCCAGAAAAGGATAAAGGGACTATTAAGCCTGTCCTCACCACTCCATGAAGGCAGGCAGCTCACCTGGGCCCCTCTGACCAGAGAGGATGAATTTGTGGGAGGCTAACTACCCGCCCAAAGAAGGGAGTTGCTCACACTGGTGCTCCTGTCAGCGAAGCAGAGATTTTGGAAAAATAAGGATTCCTGGATTTTCTGCCAGGGTGAATGTTGTTGGCAGGCAGATGTCTGTCTCAATCCCTAAAACATGACCAGTTTCATACTGAGAAACAGAGCTGGAATTGAACTGGAAGCTTCCTCTTTACTGGTTAACTGTCATTGTGGTAGAGGTGGCTACACAGGCTGCTGGGGAGAAAAGTCATCAATGGTCTTACTCAGCAGTGGACTCCGCAAGCCACACAACTGAGCAGCCAGGCAGAAAGTGCCCGCTGGTGCAGTAATGATTATTGTGCTATGGGGGAGCTAGCTGCTCTGTGACTGAATTAGAGGCCTGCTTCATGAGAGGGAATTTATGCCTGGTACTGAAAACTTAGTCAAAAGCTAGGGAGGTCATAGGCCCTAGACGGGAAGGTACCACTGTTATTTGGCTAACTGGAAAGCTGTACCTTCAAACTGCCCCCTAAATAGCTCTATGTATGCCTCTAGGATAGTGCTGCTCTCACTTGGGTTAGAGAAGTTCCTTTCTGCAGTTGGTGGTGACTACTGTGGAGACCCAAAGCTCATCAAAGTACCGAGAGTGACTGTAGAGGACTCCATGCTAAATGAAACACCTGTCTCCCCCTCGGAGGCTCAGAGAACACTGTGAAACAGGGGGCAGAAAAAGTCTAAGAGCCAGAGGAAGTGAAGGAGTGCTTTGGAATACTGTGTCCTGGACATCACATGACAGTTGCGTTCATAACCTCACAACCACTGTTGCTGTCTACACAAGACCTGCACAAAATACTGGGCCCATCAACATATCATCATGGACCATGAAGGAAGGCAGAAGAAAAGGGCAAAAAACTCCATTAAAGTAGAAGAGGGACTAGATGGAAAGAAGAGAAGATCAGTGGGAGTGTAATGGAGAAGAGGGGACAGGAGAAGGTAACTAAAGGGAATTATGATCACAATACTTTTTTGAATATGATAAAAATACACGTATGCAGACTGGAGAGATTGCTCAGTGGCTAAGGCGGTCACTTGCAAAGCCTAAGGACCCAAGTTTGATTCCCCGGTACCCAAGTAAGCCAGATGATGTACAAGGTGGTACATGTACCTAGAGTTTGTTTGTAGCAGCTGGAGGCCCTGCTGCATCCTTTCTCTCTCTCTCTTTCCCTCTCTCTCTCTCTCTCTCTCTCTCTCTCTCTCTCTCTCTGTCTCTCTGCCTCTTTCTCTCTCTTTCAAATAAATAAATACATATATATTTTTTAAATGCATGTATGAGAGATGGAGGGATGGGTTAGTGGTTAAGGCATTTCCCTGCAAAGCCAAAGGACCCATGTTTGATTCCCCAGGACCCACGTTAGCAAGATGCACAAGGGAGCGCACACGTCTGGAGTTCATCAGCAGTGGCTGGAGGCCCTGGTGCACCCACTCTCTCTCCCTCTTTCTCTGTTAAATAAATAAATAAATAAATAAATAAAATTTAAAAAGTAATATATTTAAAAAAATATTTTTATTTGTTTATTTGAGAGAAAGAAAGAGGCAGAGAGAAATAGAGGGAGAATGGGTACATCAGGGCCTCCAGCCCCTGCAAACAAACTCCAGATGCATGCTCCCTCTTGTGCATCTGGCTTCCGTGGGTCCTCCTGGAGAGTTGAACCAGGATCCTTTGCCTTTGCAGGCAAATGCCTTAACCGCTAAGCCATCTCTCCAGCCCCAAAAAAGAAATATTTTTTTAAATGCATGTATGAAAGTTGCCAATAAAAAACAAATAAGCTATGCTGACTTCACTGTCTGTTGGAGAATCTGTTTTTCTTTTTCAGAAGGTAGCAAGACCCAAGCAGATAAACCACCCCTTGCATTTCAGCCAAGGCCCAGGTGAATCCACAGAAGAAGCTGGGAGAACAGCATGAATACTGTTTCCATGGTGAACCTGATAATCAGCACCAGGATGAAGGACACAGACCCTGAGGATACTCAACTCCTACCAAAGCAGAGATACAGAGGCTCCTAAGAGCTCATCACTGAAGTAGACTTAAAACTCACCCACCACGGCTCAAGGAGTTTTGCAGAAGAGGGGGCAGAAAGATTGTAAGAGCCACAGGTTGGGATGTCATGCCCAGAGGCATTGCCTCCTTTCACCAATAACTGACTACTGCTGCCACAACACATAACCCACAACCCCATGGGAAACACCAGCAACCCCACCAAGGAGGGTCCCCAGTGGAATGGGAACAGGAAGGAGGGAAAAGATGGTACCAATACATGAAGTATCCATACAAAGTATATTCTTTTTTAAAAAATATTTTATTTTTATTTATTTATTAGAGACAGAGAAAGAGAGAGAGAGTGAGAATGGTCATGCCAGGGCCTCTAGCCACTGAAAACTGACTCCAGATGCATGCTCCACCATGTGCATCTGGCTTACGTGGGACCTGGAGAATTGAATCTGGGTCCTTAGGCTTTGCAGGCATGCACCTTAACTGCTAAGCCATCTCTCCAGCCCACAAGGCATACTTTTAATAAAAATTTTAAAAAGCCGGGCATGGTGGCGCATGCCTTTAATCCCAGCACTCAGAAGGCAGAAGTAGGAGGATCGCCATGAGTTCAAGGCCACCCTGAGACTACATAGTGAATTCCAGGCCAGCCTGGGCTAGAGTGAAACCCTACCTCAAAAAAAAACAAATTAAAAAAATGGGTGGCTCCATGTGTGTTGGCACACTTTTGATCCCAGCTCTCAAGAAGTGGAGGCAGGGAGCTGGAGAGATGGCTCAGCAATTAAGGAACTGGCCTGCAAAGCCTTAGGACCAGAGTTTGATTCCCAGTACCCATGTAAAGCCAGATGCACAAAGTGGCACCTGTGTCTAGAGTTCATTTACAGTGGCTAGAGGCTCTGGCGTGCCCATACATTCTCTCTCTCTCCTTGCAAATAAATAAATAAAATATTTTCAAATACTTTTTAAAATTAAAGAAAATAAATAAGGGCTAGACAGATTACTTAGTGTTTAAGGCACTTGCCTGCAAAGCCAAAGGACCCAGGTTTGATACCCCAGGACCCATTTAAGCCAAATGCACAAGGTGGTGTCTAGAGTTTGCATGCAGCAACTGGAGGCCCTGGAATGTCCATTACCTCCCTCTCTCTGTCTCTCTCTCAAATGAATAAATTTTTAAAAAATTAAGCCAGGTGTGGTGGCGCATGCCTTTAATCTGAGCACTCAGGAGGCAGAGGTAGGAGGATCACTATGAGTTTGAGGCCACCCTGAAACTATATAGTGAATTCCAGATCAGCCTGGGCTACAATGAGATCCTACCTTGAAAAACAAAACAAAACAAAAACCCCAAAACAAATAGGGCTGGAGAGATTGCTCAGTAGTTAAGGTGCTTGCTCGCAATGCCTAATGACCTGGATTCAATTCCCCAATACCCACATAAAGCCAGATGCACAAAGTGGAGCATACATCTGGAGTGCATCAGTGGCAAGAGGCTCTGGATCACTCTCCTTCTCTCTGCCCCCCTCTCTTTATCTCTCTCTCTCTCTCTCTCTCTTTCTCTCTCTGCTTTCAAATAAATAAAATAAAAATATTTTTAAAATAATACTTGTTGCAGTTACCTTCATGTTGCTGGGACAAAGCACCTGACCAAAAGCAGCTGATGGGAGGAGAGTTGCTTCTTTTGGCTCAGTCTTGGGGGGAAGCTCCAGGATGGCAAGGAAAGGTGGTATGAGCAGAGACTAGACATCACTTCCTTGCCAATGTCAGGTGAGCAACAGCAGCAGGAGAGTGAGCCAAACTAACATTGGCAAGCTAGGGACTAATAAACCTCAAGGTCCATCCCAGCCACACACCTCCTACGCAAGACTTCCCCTCCAAACTGCCATCAGCTGGGAATTAAGCCTTCAAAACACCTGAGTTTATGAGTGATAGCTAATTCAAACCACCACATTCTGTCCCCGGCCCTCATAAACTCACAACCATCCATGATGTAAAATGAAATACACATTCAGTTCAGCTTTAAAAGTCCTCACAGTCTTTATCAATCCTAACACTTCAAATGTCTCCACAGTCCATTGTCTCTTAACTGTGAGCTGTAAAATCAAAAATACAGCACACGGTAAACATTCATGCTTCAAAAGATAGCACTGGGCATAGTAAGGAAAGACTGAAACAATGCAAGATCTAAAATAAACAGGGCAAACGTCAAATTCTGTAGCTCGAAGCCCAACATCCCTAACCAGTGATGAAGTCTCTGGAGTTCTAGTTCTGTCCTAGGAGCTGGGCTGCTCACAGCCTGGGGAACAATCCATTCACTGAATGAGGCCCTGAGTTCGATCTCCAGTGTCAATCAATGAATAAATAAAAATAAACTCCTGCACTTCACATAAAAGCACACAGAGGCCTGTGCTATTGGAAATAGCTGGTAGGTGGCTATGTGAGAGCAAAGCAATGGCCAGTTTAAATAGGGTGTGTGAGTCATAGCAAAGCATTGGTTAGACCTCAGGGGAGGCTGAGGCAAGGACAGAAGCCAGTCTAAATTCAAGTTCGCTGTTTGTTGTTGTTGTTGTTGTTTATTTGTTTTTAAGTGGTACTACTGAACATCATATCAACATTAACAGAAAATTTCTTCCAATAACATGGGTCAAGCACCCTCTCTATACCTGAGACTTCACTTGGTGATGAACTGAACTTGCTTCTGTAGGACCCTGGAGGAGGAGGGACTGGCTGGGAGAGTGATGGTTAGGAGCGGGTCCAGCTGTTCTGTCACCCAAACATGAACCTTTGTGCATGTGCTTATATAGCTACCGTCGCAGTGCAGCAACGTGTGGCTTTACCCCTCTTCCTTAGCAACCCTCCATGCTCCTACGTACTTAGCATGTCATTCTGTTTTTCTTCTCTTATTTTTTCCTCTCCTCTTGTCTCTCTGCCTCTGTTTGTCTTTCTTTCTGCAGGTACTGGGCATTGAACCCAAGGCCTTGGGCATGCTAGGGAAAGTACTCTACCATTGAGCTACAGCCCAGAGCCCTTCGTATCATCCTCCTAATAATTCTACCAAATGACTATGTTATTTCATAATTCTCATTACCTTGTTTTTTGTTGTTGTTTTATGTCTTTTTTTTTTTTTTTTTTTTTTGGTTTTTCGAGGTAGGATCTCGCTCTGGACAGACATATGGGGTAGTTTGATTCAGGTGTCCCCCATAAGTTTAGGTGTTCTGAATGCTAAGTTCCCTGCTGATGGAGATTTGGGAATTAATTCCTCCTGGAGGCAGTGTATTGTTGGGGGTGGGCTTATGAGTATTATAGCCAGCTCCCCCTTGCTAGTGTTTCACATACTCTCCTGTTCCTGTTGTCCACCTGATGTTGGCCAGGGGGTAATGTCTACCCTCTGCTTATACATTATTTTCCCTGCCATCATGGAGCTTCCCCTCGAGCCTGTAAGCCAAAATAAACCTCTTTTTTCCCACAAGCTACTCTTGGTTGGGTGATTTCTACTAGCAATGTGAACCTGACTGCAATAGTAAAGTGGTACCGAGGAGTGGGATTGCTGCTAGAAACCTGACTGTGTGGCTTTGGCCTTTTGGAGCTGACTTTCAAGAGAAATGTGGAAGGATTTGAAACCTTGGACTAAGAGATGCCTTGCAGTGCTGTAAGTACAGCTTAATGGACTATTCTGGTCATAGCTGAAAGACCTGAATTCAGTAAGAACAATGTACTGTGAGGTTTGGCTTATGAGGATGAGAAAGAGCTTTGCCTGGACTGGGCTAGCAGTTTGTGTGAGAAGCTTGCTGTTATGCCCATGTCCTGAGCAGTTGTGCAGGGTTGCTTTGGGTAGAAATGAAGTGGTGTGAGCAGAGGGATATGGCACAGGAAAAAAAAAAAAATCTTTGGGTGAACTGCTGCCCATTCAGCTGCAATTGAGAGACTACATACAACCTTTGAGATTGGGCCAGCTGACCTGCACTGGGGCAACAGGAAGAATGTAGACTCTTTTGAAGGGGCCTGAGTGCTCAAGGAGTGTCCTGTTCTTTCAAAGTCTGCTTTATTCCCCCCACCCCTGGATTAACAAATTGACACCCTACCTGGTATTGTAGAGTATAAGAAATGCAGGAAAGAGAGGGTCATTGAATTTGCAACATGGTCTTGTGTTTTGGAAATGGCCATGGACAGTGTGAAGCAGGTTTGCTGGATGCCTGCATGGAGACCTGATGGAGCCAAGAGGATGAACCGTGGATTGCAGTGGAGACCCAGTGGAGATGCCAGGACCATGAGGTGGCTGCTAAGGAGAGCTGCCAGCCCCAGTAAAGTTTTCCAGGACAGTGAATAGCCTAGGTAGAGGGGCAGAATTGGAACTGCAGAGACCTGTTGCTTGTTAGAATTATCCGAGTTGGAGACTTATCACTGGCTAGAGTTGTTGGATTTGGAACTACAGAGTTTGGTATTTGCCCTGTTTAAATCATGTGTTGCTTGAGTATTTCTTTACATTGCCCAATGCCATCTTTTGCAGTGTGAATGTTTATTCTGTGCCATTATGGGTTTTTTGAGGTTATTTTTTGGTATTATGGCTTAGTTAAAAGATCTTGGACTATGGGAATGTATGAACATCATTGGAATTGATAAAAACTATGGGGACTTTTAAAGTTGGATGAATGCATTGCATTTTACATCGTGTATGGTTATCAGTCTATGGGGGCCAGGGGCAGAACGTGGTGGTTTGATTCAGGTGTCCCCCATAAGTTTAGGTGTTCTGAATGCTAGGTTCCCAGCTGATGGAGATTTGGGAAATAATGCATCCTGGAGGCAGTGTATTGTTGGGGGCGGGCTTATGGGTGTTATAGCCAGCTCCCCCTTGCTAGCGTTTGGCACACTTCCCTGTTGCTTTTGTCCTGTTGCTATTGTTGGCCAGGGGGTGATGCCTACCCTCTGCTCATGACATCATTTTCCCTTGCCATCATGGGGCTTACCCCTCGAGCCTGTAAGCCAAAAGAAACCTCTTTTTTCCCACAAGTTGTTCTTGGTTGGATGATTTCTATCAGCAATGCAAACCCGACTGCAACAACATATATTGCTCACATTAGTGGATGCATATATTGTTTCTTACAACTTTGCCAGGACAAATGTGTTACATCATGTGTGTGTGTGCACGCGCACGCACACACACACAGATATAAACACTTTATATAAATAATACCTTTTGTGGGTTTTTTTTTTTTGGCAGTGTTGGATATTGAACCCATGATCTCTTAAGCAAGAACCACAGAGCTACACTCCTCCTCTACATACTTTCTGTGTGTGCATGTGCACATCATGTGGAGGCTGGAGGACAACCTCAGGTGTCATTCTTTAGGTGCCATCCCCCTCTTTGAGACAGTGTCTTCTTGACCTGGAGCTCACCAAGTAGGCTGGGCTGGCTGGCTGGCAACCCTCAGGGATCCACTCGTCTTTTTCTCCCGGCACTTGGATTAACAAATGTGTGCCAGCTTTTGTTGTTGTTATGGTTGTTGGGTTGTTTGTTTGTTTGTTTGTTTGTTTGTTTGTTTGTTTTGTTTTTCAAGGTAGGGTCTCACTCTAGCCCAAGCTGACCTGGAATTCACTATGGAGTCTCAGGGTGGCCTCGAACTCACAGCGATCCTCCTTCCACTGCCTCCTGAATGCAGGGATTAAAGGTGTGCGCCACCACACCCAACTTTAGTTGTTATTTTTTTTACATCAGTCCTGAGGATTGAACTCACATGCTCATGCTTGCAAGGCAAGCATTTCTCTAAGTGAGATATATCCCTGACCCCCTCCTTTATTTTATTTTATTTTATGTGGTTTTTCAAGGTAAAGTCTCACTCTAGCCCAGGCTGACCTGGAATTCACTATGTAGTCTCAGGGTAGCCTCGAACTCACAGTGATCCTCTGACATCTGCCTTCCAAGTGCTGGAATTAAAGGCGTGCGGCACCACACCTGGCCCCCTCCTTTTTTTGAGATACAGTTTCATGGCACCCAGGCTGGCCCTAAACTCACAATGTGGGAGAGGATGACCTTGAACTACTGATCCTCCTGCCTCTACCTCCCAAGTGTAAGGATTATAAGTATGTGCCACCATGCCTGGCTCTGCATGCATTTTAAAGTACTCATTCCAGGGAGAACTGATCACCTTTATGGAATTTTCTTTCCAGAAGTCTGTTGTTTGTCAAGGAGGTGGGGAAACATGCCTAATAATTTTCATTAAGGGAGAAGAAACTAAATCATAAATTTTTACATGAAATTTTAAATGTCTTTGAAGTTATAGGTAGAATGTGTTGTTGGAGGCACTCAGCAGCTTGGGTCTCCAAAGTAGAAGAGACTGCAGACAAGAACCTCTTCAGAGCCCCATGCCCCATAGACCCTGTGCCTTAGAGCAACGAGGCCCCAGCGCTCTGATCAAAGACACTGGCCACCTCAGACGGCCTCAGTACAGGTCTAGGTGAATTCATTTTCTTTTAATTTTATTCATTATTTATTTGAGAAAGCAGGAGAGAGGAAGAGGCAGATAGAGTGAAAGTGAAAGAATAGGCATGCCAGGGCCTCTATCCACTGCAAATGAACTCCAGATGCATGTGCCACTTTGTGCATCTGGCCTATGTGGGTACTGGGGAATAGAACCTGGATCTTTAGGCTTCACAGGCAAGAGCTGTGATGGTTTAATTCAGGTGTCCCCCATAAACTTAGGTGTTCTGACTGCTAGGTTCCCAGCTGATGGAGATTTAGGAATTAAGCCTCCTGGAGGCGGTGTATTGTTGGGGGCGGGCTTATGGGTGTTATGGCCAGTTTCCCCTTGCCAGTGTTTGGCACACTCTCCTGTTGCTATTGTCCACCTTATGTGGGCCAGGGGCCGATGTCCACCCTCTGCTCATGTCGTCATTTTCCCCTGCCATCATGGAGCTAACCCTCCAGCCTGTAAGCCAAAATCAACCTCTTTCTCCCACAAGCTGCTCTTGGTTGGGTGATTTGTACCAGCAATGTGAATCTGACTACAACAAGAGCCTTATCCACTAAGTCATCTCTCAAGCTCCAAGATGAATTCTTGTCACAATCAGAAGAGCCAGTGCTACCCGGGTAGTAACCTTCTGTGTCTTCTCAGCCTGCCTTCCCACCAGTGGGAGGCAGGGTCCTCAGTGCAGGCATGTCCACCCGCACGTGTTTCTTCTCCACTCGTGCTCACTGAGCTGTGGCCTTGTTAGCTTGGGAATCTCCACCCATGCCCACACCACCTACTTGTGAAGCAAAGTGTTGACACAAATAACACTGACTTTGTGCTTGGCTCTGTTCCAAGCATTTTGTTTGTATCAATTTAAATAATCTTTACACGCCTATTATTAGGCCCGTTTTATAGAAAAAACATAAGGCACCTTGAAATTTAAGTTTTTATTTGTTTGGTTGATTTTATTTTTATTTTTCTTTTAGTGAGGTGAGGTCTCATGTGGCCAAGGCCGGCTTCGACTTTGTCATGTAGCTGAAGATGGCCTTGAAATCCTGATCCTCCTGCCTCCACCTCCAAGCACTAGGATTACAGTCATGTGCCAAAACATCCAAATATTCAGCCAGGTTGATTGTTGTTATTGAAGTCTCACACTGTAGCCCAAACTGGCCTCAAAGTCATGGCCATCCTCCTGCCTCAGTTTCCTGAGTGGGGAAATTGCAGGTATTTTTAATTTTACTTATTTATTTATTTTTTGTTGTTGTTCTTTATTTTTATTTATTTGAGAACAACAGACAGAGAAAGAGGAAGAGAGAGAATGGGTTCATCAGGGCCTCCAGCCACTGCAAACGAACTCCAGATGCATGTGCCACCTTGTGCATCTGGCTTACATGGGTCCTGGGGAATCAAGCCTTGAACCGAGGTCCTTAGGATTCACAGGCAAGCACTTAACCACTAAGCCATTTCTCCAGCCCATTAATTAATTAATTAATTAATTAATTTATCATTTTGTTTGTTTGTTCCTCGAGGTAGGGTTTCACTTTAGCCCAGGCTGACCTGGAATTCACCATGGATTCTCAGAGTGGCCTTCAACTCACAGCGATCCTCCTAGTTCTGCCTCCTGAGTGCTGGGATTAAAGGTGTGCGCCACCACATCCAGCACTTTTAAAAAAAGTTTAATACATTTGGCAGTACTAGGGGTTCAACCTATGGCCTTGAGAATGTTTGACAAGTGCCCTACCAGTGAGGTATAGCCTCAGCTCAGAATTGTTTTTGTAAAAAATATTTTATTTACTCATTTATTTGAAAGAGATAGAGAGAAAGAGGCAGGGAGAGAAAGAGAGAATGGGTATGCCAGAGCCTTTAGCCACTGCAAATGAACTCCAGATGCATGTGCCACCTTGTGCATCTGGCCTACGTGAGTCCTAGGGAATCAAACCTGGGTCCTTTGGCTTTGCAGGCATGAAATTTAACTGCTGAGCCATCTCTCCAGCCCAGAATTGTTTTTTATAAGTCATATAATTTGAGCTGGAGAGATGGCTCAGTGGTTAAATTGCTTGCCTGAAAAGCCTAATGTCCTGGGTTCAATTCCCCAGGACCCACATAAAGCCAAATGCACAAAGTAGCACATTCATCTAGAGTCTGTTTGCAGTGGCTGGAGGCCCTGGTGCACCTATTCTCTCTGTCTCTTTTCTATCTCTCTCTCTGCTTGCAAATAAATAAATAAAAATATTGAAATAAGTAAATAATTTTAGGATTTTGGAGGTACTTTGAATAAAGAAACACATATAATACTATACGTGTCAAACTTTTGACTTTATTTATTTAGTTAGTTACTTATTTGGTTTTTTGAGGTAGGGTTTCATTCTAGCCCAGGCTGACCTAGAACTCACTATGGAGTCTCAGGGTGGCCTCGAACTCACAGCAATCCTCCTACCTCTGCCTCCTGAGTGCTGGGATTAAAGGCGTGCGCCACCACACCTGGTGCCCAGCTTAAACTTTTGACTTTAATTTCACTTGTTAAACGTCTTAGATCAAAGTCAGTATATATAAATATACTTCAGTATTTCTGCGTGTGCACCATGTATATGTGTGCGTTCGTGTGTGTGAGGACAATTTCAGGTGTCAGTCCTTGCCCTCCACCTTATTTGAAGCAGGGTCTCTCATTCACCATTGCGCTCTCCAGGCCCACTGGCCTGAGAGCTTCTAGGCCATTCTGTCCACCTCCCTTCTTGCCATAGGCATGATTGCTGGAATTACAGATGCTAGGGCTGTGGTATCAGGCTTTAGGTGGGCTCTAGGGATCTGAACTCAGACATTCACGCTTGTGTCCTTTAAGCCATCTCCCCAGCCCTACTTCAGTCTTTTAAATATTCATCAGTATGGATATGCCATAAATTATTTATCTGTTTTCTATTGGATGGTCCTTAAGTTGTTTACAACATTTTGCTAAATGAATAATGCTAGAACATTCTGGTGCATGCCTTATGTGAAAATGTGAGCGTGGACTCCAAGAGGTGGCATTTCCAAGCACTTCATATTTCATCTGTCACAACTGACAAGTTCTCCAAAAACACACTCTATCAGGGCTTGGGAACACCTATGTGCCCACAGGCTCATCAACACTAAATTCCAGGAGTCCTTAACAACTCTGTTAATCTGGTACCTAGAAAAAGAGATCTTTTTTTTTTTTTAATTTTATTTATTTGAGAGAGAGAGAAAGAGGCAGAGAGAGAGAGAGAGAGAAAGAGAGAATAGGCATGCCAGGGCTCCAGCCACTGCAAAGGAATTCCAGATGCATGTGCCCCCTTGTGCACCTGGCTTATGTGGGTCCTAGAGAATCAAACCAGGATCCTTTGGCTTTGCAGGCAAACATCTTAACTGCTAAGCCATCTCTCCAGCCCCCAAAAGAGATTTTCTTGTTTGAATTCAATTTTTTTGTTTTGTTTTGTTTTGTTTTGTTTTGTTTTGTTTTGTTTTTCAAGGTAGGGTCTAACTCCAGCTCAGACTGACCTGAGATTCACTCTGTAGTCTCAGGGTGGCTTTGAACTCATTGTGATACTCCTACCTCTGCCTCTCAAGTGCTAGGATTAAAGGCATGCACCACCACACCCGGGCTCAAATTATTTTTGTTTGTTTTGTGTTTGCAGTTTCTTTCAAAGATATTTTTATTTATGTATTTGAGACAGATTGAGAGAAAGAGTATGGGCACTCTAGAGCCTCTTGCCACTGCAAATGAACTTCAAACACATGCATCACTTTGTGCACTTTGTGTGGCTTTGTGTAAGTATTGGGGAATCCAACCTAGGCCATCAGGGTTTGCAAAGCAAATGCCTTTAGCTGCCTAGCCCTGCAATTCTTTTATATGCTTCTGGGCTTTGAGTTTCTTTTTCTTCTCTCTCTCTTTTTTAATGTGTGTGTGTGTGTGTGTGTGTGTGTGTGTGTGTATGTGTAAGAGCATGCCAGGATCTCTTGCCACTGCAAATGAGTACCTATCCAGCCTTATGTATGCGCTGGGGAATTGAACCCAGGCTGCTAGGTTTTGCAAGCGAATGACTTTAACTACTGAGCCATCTCCCTAGCTTCTTCCTTTGACATATGCATTCTGAGTAATAGTCAAAAGTGATCTTTGAAACTTTGGTGATCTCATCTTCAAACTTAAGTAGTTTTTGTTGAGAAATGGGGATTTATTTTTCTTCTATTTCTAGGACAAGTAGAAGTCTACTGGAATTGTTATCACAATTCCTATGGAACTTGACAAGGTGACAATTCAGTCCTTATCTGTCCATCCTGGCCTTACTCAGAGCCCCTCAAGTCCTCTTGTCTCAAGGATAATCTGTTCTAGAACATGTCAACAATCCTGGCCTTTGGAAGGTTGTGGATTGTTATCCCAGCCTTTAGAGCAAATGTGACTCAGGCCATGACGTCTAAGGTTGTCCACATGGAAAGCACAAGTTCTCCACATAAACCTGCCCACCACTGCCCCTCACTCTAGGCCATCAGAAAAGTTTATGGAGGGCTGGAGAGATGGCTTAGCGGTTAAGCACTTGCCTGTGAAGCCTAAGGACACCAGTTCGAGGCTCAACTCCCCAGGACCCACGTTAGCCAGATGCACAAGGGGGCGCACGCGTCTGGAGTTCGTTTGCAGTGGCTGGAGGCCCTGGTGTGCCCATTCTCTCTCTCTTTCTCACTATCTATCTGCCTCTTTCTCTCTGTTGCTCTCAAATAAATAAATAAATAAATAAATATTTTTTTTTAAAAGTTTATGGAATTTCCTCCTACTGGCTGGCTCTTTGTTCCTGCTTATCTCTGCCTCTTTATGAACCATTGCAAAACTAAAACGTCCACAAATGCTAAGCCATTCAAACAGTACAAAATTATTCATGAGAACAGAGATGGAGAGATTGCTCAGTGGTTAAGGCACTTGCCTGAGTATAATTTTTTAATTTTTAAAATACATTTTTACTTATTTGAGAGAGAGAATGGACACACCCGGTCCTGTAACTGCTGCAAACAAAGTCTAGATGCATGTGCCACTTTGTGCATCTGGATTACATAGGTCCTGGGGAATTGAACCTGGGTCTTTTGGTTTTGCAGGCAAGCTCCTTAAATGCTCAGCCATCACTCCAGGCCCTGAGTATAAATTCTAAAGAGTTTTGTTTAAAGCTGGCCGTGATGACACACACCTTTAATCCCAGCACTCGGGAGGCAGAGGAAGGAGGATTGTCACGAGTTCGAGGCCACCCTGAGACTCCATAGTGAATTCCAGGTCAGCCTGAGAAGTATCCCTGCATAAAAAAGCATGAATTTGTATATAGATTTTTTTTAGTATGTTTATTTATTTATTTATTAGAGAGAGAGACAGAATGGTGGGCCAGGCCTCTAGCCACTACAAACAAACTCTAGATGCATGCCCCACCATGTGCATCTGGATTATGTGGGTTCTAGGGAATCAAAGATGAGTCCTTCAGCTTCATAGGCAAGCACTTTAACCACTAAGCGATCTCTTCAACCTTCAATTCTTTTATAAAATGCAGATGGGAAGCAACTATAATAGTTTTGCACTTTGCTTTTATTTATTTGAGAGTGACAGAGAGAAAGAGGCAGAGAGGGGGAGAGAGAGAGAGAGAGAAAACGGGTGCACCAGGGTCTCCAGCTACTGCAAATAAACTCCAGATGCGTGTACCCCTTTGTGCATCTGGCTAACGTGGGTCCTGGGGAATGGAGCCTCGAACTGGGGTCCTTAGGCTTCACAGGCAAACACTTAACTGCTAAGCCATTCCTCCAACCCTGCACTTTGCTTTTTAAAAAGTTAACCATGAGGGCCAGGCATGGTGTTGCACTCCTTTAATCCCAGCACTCGGGAGGTAGAGGTAGGAGGATCGCCGAGAGTTTGAGGCCACCCTGAGACTAGACAGTGAATTCCAGGTCAGCCTGGACAAACAAGACACTACTTCGAAAAACAAAACAAACAAACAAATGAACCATGAGAGACTGAAGAGATGGCTCAGTGGTTAAAAATAAGTATTTTACAAAGCCTGAAGGCCTGGGTTTGATTCCCCAATACCCACATAAAGCCAGATACACAAAGTGGTGCATGTGTCTGGAGTTTGTTTGCAGTGTCAGGAGTCTTGGCACACTCACTCTATTTCTGTCTGTCTGTCTCTCTCTCTCTCTCTCAAATAAATAAATAAAACTATTTTTTTTTAATTAACCATGAGGCTGAGTATGGTGGTATACACCTTTAATCCCAGCACTTGGGAGGCAGAGGTAGGAGGATTGCTGTGAGTTCGAGGCCACCCTGAGACTCCACAGTGAATTCCAGGTCAGCCTGGGCTAGAGCGAGACCCTACATCGAAAAACCAATAAGAGAGAGAGAGAGAGTTGGCGTGCCAGGGCCTCTAGCCACTGAAATCGAATTCTAGACGCATGCTCCACCTTGTGTGCATGCATGCATGCGTCACCTTGTGCGTCTGGCTTTTATATACGTGGGTTCTAGGGAGTCAAACATGAGTCCTTAGGCTTTGCAGGCAAACGTCTTAACCACAAAGCCATCTCTCCAGCTCCCAATTTTATTTTTCCTACTATATCAAACAAAAAACTACTTAGCCAGGCGTGGTGGCGCATGCCTTTAATCCCAGCACTCGGGAGGCAGAGGTAATAGGATCGCCGTGAGTTCGAGGCCACCCTGAGACTCCACAGTGAATTCCAGGCCAGCCTGAACTAGAGTAAGACCCTACCTCGAAAAAAAAAAAAACTGCTTAAGCTGACACCCTTATGGAAGCATACCTGTGAGGTTATATTCCGAGAACATGAATGGTAGAGTTAAAGGAGCCACGTGCTTTAATTTTGAAAGCTACTGTCAAAGTGTTTGCAATGAGGTTTTGCTAATTTATGCTCCAACAGCAGTCACAGAGAGGCTGCTTGTCTGCCCTCTCACCAGCCTCAGACTTCAGTAAGTCTGTGAGCTTTTATCCTGATTGGTGAAAAAAAAATGGTCTACTACTCTTCAAATTATGATCAAGAATTGTATCTTGCCAGTGTGGTGGCGTACACCTTTGATCATAGCACTCGGGAGGTAGAGGTAGGAGGATCACCATGAGTTCGAGGCCACCCTGAAACTACATAGTAAATTCTAGGTCAGCCTGAGCTAGACCCTACCTCGGAAAAAAGAAAAAAAATTGCATTTTTCACTTTTTTCTGTAAGATACCTATTTATGTCCTTTATGAACTACCCTACTGCTTGTCAACATTGATGTATAAGAGTTCTTCATATAAGAAGTAACAGGGCTGGAGAGATGGCTCAGCCCTTAAGGTGCTTGCATGTAAAGCCTGATGGTCCAGGTTTGATTGCCCAGGACCTATGTAAAGCCAGATGCACAAAGTAGTGCAGGTGTCTGGAGTTCATTTATAGCTGGAGGCCCTGGTGCACCCATTCTCTATCTGTCCCATCTCTCTTCAATAAATAAATAAAATATTTAAAAATATTTATTTAGGCAGGGTGTGGTGGTGCATGCCTTTAATCCCAGCACTTGGGAGGCAGAGATAGGAGAATTGCTATGAGTTCAAGGCCAGCCTGAGACTACATAGTGAATTCCAGGTCAGCCTGGGCTAGATGGAGACCCTACCTCGAACCCCCACCCCCCCCACACGCACAAAATAAATAAATGAAATAAATTATTTATTTATTTATTTATTTGCAAGGAGAAAGAGGGGGCAGATAGAGAGAACGGGCTAGCCAGGGCCTCTAGCCGCTGCAATTGAGCTCCAGACGCATGCGCCACCTTGTGCATTTCTTTGTTTTGGTGCCTGTTCCCCTGAGGTGGCAATCACTACATGTCAGTCAATATAGAGATTGGCTGTTCCTCCCCCAAGTCCTGCCAGTCCCTGGGATTTTCCTGAGTGGGGGAACATTGACAAAGTACCCAGAAGGAGGCTGGAGTTCATTTGACCCTAGGCCAGCTGCCCACCTGGCACCCACCGGAGTTCCCTGTCTGGTAACCTCTGGGCTGTCACTTCTTGCCTACAGGGACCCTTGGCAGCCTGTTCTCTCCTCCCTGCAGAGGCCCAGCTGCCTGCATATGCCACATGGCCATTTCTCATGTGGCTCCTTGGCCCCTCCCCTAGACCCATCCCAGGAAACTGGACTGGGCCCATTTGTCAGGAATTCACCAATGTCGCCATACAGCCCAGGCTCTACTGTCTTCCTAAGCGCAGGGATTTTAGTTGTAGACTGGGAAGCCCGCTATTTCAATTTAAGTTTTCCAAATCGAGTCTTTTGTTGTTGTTGCTTACGTGGGGTTTTTTTCAAGGTTGGGTCTCACTGTAGCCCAGGCTGGCCTCGAACTCACATCAATCCTCCTACCTCAGCCTCCTGAGTGCTGGGATTAAAGGCACGAGCCACCATGGCCAGCCCAAATCTAGTCTTGTGTTAAGACTCCAGGGAGTCAGAATTAGACACTCAGAGAACTTTTTCTTCTTTCTCTTTCTTTCTTCTCACACCTCTTCCCTGAGACTCTATGGCCTCTGAGGAGGACCTAGCCAGGTACGAGGCCTGGGCTCAGCCGGCCTTGCCCAGAGACTCTGTGGACAGCTCTCTGCAAGCCTCCCTGCTGACACTTTTCTCCAGCCCTTATCAGACACGACCCACTGTGGTAGTTTGTGCACTTGCCCGTGCCCGCTTTCTGGGAAGCCCCTTGTGAGTGGGGCTGGCCCAGCTTGCTGTCCCACGTGACCTCTGGCCCCACTAGCCTGCACAGCTGGGCGCTCAGGAGGGCTAAGTGCCTGGTAACTTTAGTAGCCAGGCTTTTCTTGTGCTTAGTGTTCTCCAAGAAGGAGCTGAAGAGAGCAAGGAACTAATCAAATTGTGGCCTAATGAGCTGGAGAGATGGCTTAGCAGTTAAGCACTTGCCTGTGAAGCCTAAGGACCCTGGTTCGAGGCTCGATTCCCCAGGACCCACATTAGCCAGATGCACAAGGGGGCGCTCGCGTCTGGAGTTTGCTTGCAGTGGCTGGAGGCCCTGGGCGCACCCATTCTCTCTCTCTCTCTCTCTCTCTCTCTCCCTCTTTCTCTGTCTGTTGCTCTCAAATAAACAAATAAAAATAAACAACAAAAAAAATGTGGCCTAGTTTGCTTTCTGCTAAAGGCCTCCTTCTGCTGACGGTCAAGGATCTGGGCCAGGCATTCTCCAGTGTGCTCTCTGTGAACGAGGTCTCCTTCAGCCCAAGTGTATGGTGCTCCATCCTCCATCTTGCTTGCAGAGGATTGCGCCATAACACAGAAAGTATCCACACAAGGGGAGACTGAGGAGAAAGATAAGAGATTGCATCAAGTTAGTGTGAAATGATATCTGTGATGGTTCATCTTCATTGCCAACCTAACTGGATGTGAATCATCACAGAATCACACCTCTGGGTGTGTCTACTACGGTATTTCCAGAAAGCCTTAACTGAGGAGGAAAGACCCACCCTGAATAAAGGAGGTACCACCCTATGGGTTAGGGTCCTGGACTGACTTAAAAGGAGAAAGTAGGCTGAGCACATTCAGTTCTCTTTGCTTCCTGATTGTGGGTACAATGTGACTTATCTGCCTCATGCTACTGTCATGCTTCCCCCACCCTGACCCACTAAATCCCCTCAAACTATGAGCCAGAATTAAGCCCTTCTTTCCTTAGCGTTAGGTATCTTGTCACAGCAACGAGAAAAGAAATTGATATGGTATCCAAGACTTTTTTTTTTTTCTTTTGGTTACTTATTTATTTATTTGAGAGAGAAAGAAAGGCAGATAGTGAGAAAATGGGCATGTCAGGGCCTCCAGCCACTGCAAACGAACTCTAGATGCATGCTCCACCTTGTGCATCTGGCCTACATGAGTACTAGGGAATTGAACCTAGGTCCTTAGGCTTTGCAGGCAAGCACTTTAACTGCTAAGCCATCTCTCCAGCCCTATTTTTTTTTGTTTTGTTCTTTTGGAGATAGGATCTTGCTCTAGCCCAGGCTGACTTGGAATTCACTATGTAGCTTCAGACTAGTCTCAAATTCATAGCAATCTTCCTATCTCAGCCTCCCCAGTTCTGGGATTAAAGGCATGCGCTACCACACCTGGCTTAAATTCATATTTTTTTCTTAAGAAGAGACAAACACACAGAGACACAGAAAGAAAGAAAGAAAGAAGAAAGAAAGAAAGAAAGAAAGAAAAAGAAAGAAAGAAAGAGAGAATAGGCATGCAGGGCCTCCAGCCACTGCAAATGAACTCCATATGCATGTACCATTTTGTGTATCTGGCTTTATGTGGGTACTAGGGAATTGAACCCAAACCCTTAGGCTTTACAGGCAAGTGCTATAACTGCTAAGCAATTTCTCCAGCCCTTAAATTCACATTTTATTTTATTTTATTTTATTTATTAATTTTGGTTTTGTCAAGGTAGAGTCTCACTCTAGTCCAGGGTGGCCTTGAACTCATATCAATCCTCCTACCTCTGCCTCCCAAGTGCTAGGATTAAAGGCATGCACCACCACACCCAGCTTAAATTCCCATTTTTAAAAGCAATTTATTTATTTGCTGTGTGTATATACCAGGATCTCTTACCACTGGAAAGGAATGCCTGCCTGGCTTTACATGGGTACTGGGGAACTTAACCCAGACTTATAGGACTTGCTAACAAGCCTCTTTAACCATTGAGCCATCTCCCCAGACCCTCAAATTCATATTTCTGACTCTATAGAACACATGTCAATAAGTTACATCTTTTTTTCTTTTCTTTTCTTTTCTTTTCTTTTCTCTTTTTCTTTTTTGGTTTTTCAAGGTGGGGTCTTGCTCTAGCCCAGGCTGACCTGGAATTTGTCTCAGGCTGGCTTTGAACTCACAGTGCTCCTCCTACCTCTGCCTCCTGAGTACTGGGATTAAAGGCATGTGCCAGCACACCCAGCTAAGAAATATTTTTTATATTTTATTTATTTATTTGAGATATAGAGAGAGAGTAGAGAGAGAATGAATGAATGAATTGGTGTGCCAGGGTCTCTAGCCATTACAAATGAACTCCAGATGCTTACAGGCAAGCACTACTTGTGCATCTGGCTTTATGTAGGTACTGGAGAACTGAACTTGGGTTCTTAGGCTTTGCAGGCAAGTGCCTTAACTGGTGAGCCATCTCTCCAGCCCCCAAGTTCCAACATTTTCTATGTCCAACTTTCCCTCTTAATCGGGATCCCTGGTTTCACCTCTCTTTCCCACTCACATTGAACCAGTTTAACATCATATTTGTCCCCTCTTCTAGACCTTAGCTTCCATCTCCCAGTACCTAGGAGAAAGCTCCTAAATTTTTCACCCACCTAGGCAGGCATCCAAGAGTCACATGCATTGATCACGTGATAGATGTTCCACATGCCATATTGAGAGCAGTGGGCAGTACCAAAGCAGACCATGTTTGGTTGCCTAATGGACTTCAGGATGCCCATTAGCGCAGCATAATGGTGGGCAAGTCTCTCAGTCTGGGGAATACCTTGGTCATCATAGCTTTCGAGAGGGGAAGGGTTCAGCTCCATGCTCAGGTGGCTCAGTCTGGCAGTGTGACAGAGCAGGTCCTTCCCAATAGACATGAAGACACGGTTCCCGTAGAAGTTGAACATGGTGAGCTGGGAACATTGGCCCAGAGCAGGCAGGAAGGCACTGACCTGTAAGTCCCCAATGTAACAGTCCTCCAAGTTCATGGTCACCAGAGTGGCTGAAACTTTTACTAACAGGACTTGGAAGGGCTCAGGATTTAAACGGGTCGGTCTGACAATTCAGGTGTACTAGCTCACCAGCGCTCAGAAGCTCAGGCAGATGACTCCACTCTGATTCTGACAGTTGACAGTGAGTCACTGCCGGGCTACCCAAAGGCGTCTTCAAGTTCCTGAGCAGCTTGTTCAGGTGGCCCTCTAAGATATGGATGGTGCCCATATGGAGTTTCTGGAGGCATTCCAACTTGAGGAACTATGAGGCCAGCTGGGTGATAATCCACGTTGCACATCTGGCCCAAGTAAGGGGCAAAGGGAAGCGGAGAGGATGGATGGTGGTGCCGTGCAAACCCAGTTCCTGGATATAGGCAGGGTCTGGTATTTCAAAGATGTCCTTGTAGTTGCACAGGCTCAGTGTCCAAATATGAAGTTTGTTACAGCACACCTGTAGCAAACCCTTCCTTCTCCACCTGCCGAAAGAGGTTGGAGACAAACCCATCTAGGGCTCTTTCTCTGAGGTGCAGGTCAATAGCTTCCTTTAAGAGCTGATTCACTCTTGTCCCCGGATGACTTGCCACTGCTAGATTCTGGCATGTGGCCTGTAGGTAAGCCATCACCTTCCATGGTTGCAGACGTCAAATTCCGCAAGTTCTGACAGCCTGTCTGTAAATCCGGTGCTTCCAGTTCCCACCTCCTGGAGCGAATCTTCTGGGCTAGGCAGCATGTGGAGCCCATCCAGGGCAGCCTATAAGATCTCTATGTAGGCCACCCTCCTCTTCATAAGGGCCCCCAGGGCGGGGGGTCAGGGGAAGGGCCAGGCCTTCACTTTCAGGATGTTAGTTTGTGTGCTTTTTTTTTTTTTTTCGAGGTAGGGTCTCACTCTATCTCAGGCTGACCTGGAATTCACTATGTAGTCTCAGGGTGGCCTCGAACTCATGGCAATCCTCCCAGCTCTGCCTCCTGAGTGCTGGGATTAAAGGCATGCACCACCACACCCAGTTTAGTTTGTGTGCTTTTGAAGGCCTCCCCCAACAATGGTAGGAAGAGCATTATGGGTAGGTCCTCCAGAGCAGTGATGGCCATGGCCTCGCCCCTCAGCAGGCTCTACCCTGCCAACTCAAGGAGCGTGGGGTGGAGTCTGAGGCTTATCCTGAAAGAGCTGCAGTCAGGCACAGGGATGATGGCAGGGTCCCCCAATCCCAGGTGGTCCAGTCAGTGACCTCAGGCTCCAGAACGCTCCATATTATTCAATAGTTTGCATTCTTGAGAGGAACAAGACCATTTATACATATTTGCTTGAGTATGCATATAATGTCTCTGGAAGGATTCACAGAAGTGGATCAAGGAGATCATGTTTAATGGGCACAGCCTCAATGGGGAATGATGGCACGGTTCTGGAGGTGGATGGTCATAATGTATGCACAAAAATGTGAATGTAACTAATGCCACTGAATGTATACTTAAAATGGAGCCAAGCACAGCTGTGTACCCCTGTAACCCAGCACTTGTGAGGTGGAGGCAGGAGGATCAGAAATAAAGGTCACATACTAAGTTCAAGACCAACCTGACACTTATGAAACTGCTTCAAAACAACAACAACAAAGGGCTGGAAAGATGGCTCAGCAATTAAGGTGCTTGCTTGGAAAGCCTGCCAGCCTGAGTTCAGTTCCCCATTACCCAGGTACAGTCAGATGCACAAAGTGGTGAATGTGTCTGGACTTTGTTTGCAGTGGCTAGAGGCCCTGGCATGCCCGTTCTTTTTCTCTGTCTATCTGCCTCTTTGTCTCTGTCTCTCTATCTCTCACTGTCAAATAAATAAATAAAAACATTTTAAAAAACAGAGAACGTTTTAAAAAACAACAAAAAATGGCTAAAATAAAATAATTTTTTAAATGGCTAACATGAAAAAATAGATAAAACAGTAATTTTTATGTTGTATATTTAATCCTAAGTATAAAGCAAAACATCTCAATGGCTGCCTAAGGAGAGACTAGGACATTTGAGAAAGACAGAAAATGTCAGGTACAGTTGAGAATGGCTGGCCTTCCTTTGGGTCATTCTATACTGTTTAGAATGGCAGCTTTTAAGCTAGCCTACCCTTGAGTTATTACATTTTATAAAGCAACAGCCTTCATGTGAGTTATTCCATTTTGAGTATCAGTGCCAAGGAAAAATGGCTCTACATCTTGTTTATACAACAAAAACCACGTTCTGCCAGCATACCAGGAGAGTCAAATGATAGATTATTTATTTTATGCCAGTAAATCATGACACCTGCAAATACATAAATCAGATCAGAAACACCCAGTTCACAAGCTTATCAATCACACCGGATGCAAGCCCTTCACTTGGGACAATAAAAGAAGCAGCCCAAGACCAAACTGTGGCAGGCATGCTGATGAGCTGCAAGAGCGAAGGACTTCTGCCTCTGGCCCTGGGCCCCGGCCCAGTGCATTCTCCCCCCGCTGACACTCAGCCCCCTTCAGACTGATCCTCGAAAGGGCCCGCCACTCAGAACAGCACCCAACGTCTCCATGCCTGAACAGCTCTGCCGTCACCTCTGTATGGCTTCTCTGGTCCCTGACGGACCTTCCTTGCCCCTGTACCAGCTCTCTGCCTTGGGACTTCAGGACAGGCTCACTTACAGCCTCTTTAACCTTTTCTTTTTTTTTTTTTAATTTTTTTTTTTGTTTGTTTTTACTTATTTATTTGAGAGTGACAGACAGAGAGAGGGAAGAGGCAGATAGAGACAGAGAGAGAGAATGGGCGCCCCAGGGCCTCCAGCCTCTGCAAACGAACTCCAGATGCGTGCGCCCCCTTGTGCATCTGGCTAACGTGGGTCCTGGGGAATCGAGCCTCGAACCAGGGTCCTTAGGCTTCACAGGCAAGCGCTTAACCACTAAGCCATCTCTCCAGCCCCCTCTTTAACCTTTTCTTAGTCATTCTGTAACCTGCATAATATTGGTATTTTTGTGTGAAGTATAATTTGCGATCTAAGAATTAATACTAGTAATTAACACTGGAAAGTGCTGTAATCCCAGCACTAGGAAGGCAAAGGAAGGAGGATCGCCATGAGTTAGAGGCCACCCTGAGACTCCATAGTGAATTCCAGGTCAGCCTGAACTACAGTGAGGGAACTTGAAAAAAAAACTAATAAAACAACCTGTGATTGCCAATGGTCAACTACCAAGCAAAATCAGGATTACTTTGAAAATTGCTGTCAATAAAATTGATATAGCTTGTGAATTTAAAACAAAAAGTTTTTTATTGACAATTTTTATAATTGTAGACAATAACCCATGGTAATCCCCTCCCCCCCCCACTTTCCCCTTTGAAACTTCATTTTCCATCATACCCTTTCCCCCTCTCAATCAGTCTCTTTTATATTGATGTCATCACCTTTTCCTTCTTTTATATGGTCTTGTGTAGGTAGTGTCAGGCACTGTGAGGCCATGGATATCCAGGCCATTTTGTGTCTGGAGGAGCACATTGTAAGAAGCCCTACCCTTCCTTTGGCTCTTACGTTCTTTCCGCCACTTCTTCCCCAATGGATCCTGAGCCTTGGAAGGTGTGATAGAGATATTTCAGTGATGACCACTCCTCTGTCACTTCTTTTCACCACTGTGGTGTCTTCTGAGTCATCCCAAGGTCACTGCCATTTGAAAAGAGAACCTTCTCTAACCAAAAGTGAGAGTAGCATTGATATACGGGTATGAACATTAAGAGAAGTGCTCACCGGGCAGTTTGATGAGCATAGTATATACGTTTAGCCAGACAGCAGCAGACGTTACACCCCTAGGGCTCGTGACTACCCCTGTTGTAGATTTTCACAGATGTAGTCCCCCCCCCCCCATGGAGCAGGCCTCCAGTCCAGTTAGAGAGCGGTTGGTTCCCCCATAACAGACATTCCACTGTTGCACCCGTTGGTTCATTTGGCCTGGCTGGCCAAATTTAAGGCTTGCAGGGTCCACTGTTGAGTATCTCCATTGGTGATTTCTCTCTCTCACATTGAATTTGCAGCATAGCTTTTTCCAGATTTCTGTCAGCTGGTCTACACCGAGGAGGGTTTTAGCTCAGCTCCAGCAGGATTTCTCAGTGGCCTTGCAGCCCAAGAATGTGGAGCCTTCAGCAATAGGGTCTTACCATCTATTTCTGATGGGAAACCAAGAGCTTCGGCAATGGTCTGTAATGTTCTGGAGGTATCAGTGACCTCTCTGGCCAACAACTCACTGGAATATTTTCCTTTTTTAAATTTTATTTATTTATTTGCAAGCAGAGAGAAAGATGGAGAGAAGAGAGACAGACAAGAAAGACTGGGTAGCCAGGTTCTCCAGCTACTGCAAATGAACTCTAAATGAATGTGCCTCTTTGTGCATCTGGTGTTATGTGTGTGGCCACTGGAGAATCAAACCTAGGTCATTTGGCTTTACAGGCAAGTGCCTTAACCTCTGAGCCATCTCTTCAGCCTACTTGCAAATTTTTTGCTCAATAAATTCCAACACTGTGGCTAGAAACAGACGTGTCTGTCTATGTTTCTGACACAACATGTTCATGACAGTGGTATACACCTGTAATCCCAGCTCCGGGGCAGAAGATCTTGAGTTCAAGGCCATCAGAGCTACACAACAAAGACCTTATCTAAAAAATAAATAAATAAATAAAAGAAAGGAAAAGAAAAAAGAACACCAAAAAGACAGAAAAGGGGGACTTTTCACTGTATATCCTTGGCAGCTGAACATCTATTTTCCCCTTCCTTTTTTATTTTTATTTTATTTTTATTTATTTATTTGAAAGAAAAATAGAAAGAGGCAGGTAGAGAGAGAAAATGGGTGTGCCAGGGCCTCCAGCCACTTCAAGCAAACTCCAGATATATGTGCCACCTTATGCATCTGGTGGGTCCTGGGGAATCAAACCTGGGTCCTTTGGCTTTGCAGGCAAGTGCCTTAACCACTAAGCCATCTCTCCAGCCCTGGGTTTTTGGTTTTAGAAGCAGGGTCTTGCCCAGGCTGACCTGGAATTCACTGTGTAGTCTCAGGCTGGCCTCTGCCCCCCCCCCCCAAGTGCTGGCATTAAAAGGCTTGCGCCACCACGCCTGGCTCCTTCCTTTCTTTTTAAAAAAGTTTGTGTATTTTTATTAATTATGTACTTTACTGTGTTAACCAATCATGTGTTGATCCTATTCCCCTCATGTTATCCTCTTATGTCCCCTCTCCCCTATCCCCCTTCCACTGAGGGCTGTGCATCAGTCAGTCTGATGTGTGTGAGTGGAGAACAGTGCCTCAGGATACCCCTTCCCACCCCCTCCCCTCTTCTGTAATGTTCTCTGAGCCTTGGCAGGTGTGTGATAAGTTTGTAACCTCTGGATTTCTGGTTCGATGAGGTGTTTTGTTTGTTTGTTTGTTTGTTTGGGTTTTTGTTGTTGTTGTTGTTTTGGTTTGGTTTTTGGTTTTTCGGGGTAGGGTCTCATACTAATTCAGGCTGGCCTGGAATTCACTATGTAGTCTCAGGGTGGCCTTGAACTCATGGCGATCCTCCCTCTGCCTACTGAGTGCTGGGATTAAAGGCGTGCGCCACCACGCCCGGCTCTGGTTTGATGAGTTTTAAGCGGCCTCAGTGTCCATTGTCATCTCCCTGGAGCAGCCTGTCAGGTTAGCAGTAAGAGCAGCACTCACGCTTAAATTGTCCCTTCCTTCCTCTGTGATGTCTCCTAGGCCCCGGCTGATGTGCTAGAGGTGGCTCATCTCCCCCAACGCCATTTTTTTTTTTTTTTGGTTTGTTTTTCATTTTTATTTATGTGAGAGTGACAGACAGAGAGAGAGAGAGAGGGAGAATGGGCGCATCAGGGCCTCCAGCCACTGCAAACGAACTCCAGATGCATGCGCCACCTTGTGCATCTGGCTGACATGGGTCCTGCAGAATCAAGCCTCGTTGGTTATGTTTTTAATTTCAATTATATACTTCTTAAAAATGGAGTTGGGGGGCTGGAGAGATGGCTTAGCGGTTAAGCGCTTGCCTGTGAAGCCTAAGGACCCTGGTTCGAGGCTCGACTCCTCAGGACCCACGTTAGCCAGATGCACAGGGGGGCGCACCCGTCTGGAATTCGTTTGCAGTGGCTGGAGGCCCTGGCACGCCCATTCTCTCTCCCTCTATCTGCCTCTTTCTCTCTCTGTCTGTCGCTCTCAAATAAATAAATAAATAAAAATTTAAAAAAATAAAAACATAAGCAGTAAACTGATAAGGCCCAGGACAATTATGTTGTTCTACCTCAGGCTGAGAGGCAGTGAAGGGTAATGGTTGGCTTATCTACAAAGAGATTCTTTGCAAAACTGGGAGAGGGCATGAGAAGGACAGGGCTGCTCAGCAGCCTGGGATCCACAGCCCAAACGCTAACAGTCCTTCCTAGAATCCAGGACAGAAGCGACCACCTTCTTTCCAGGGCCAGAGCCCAGCTCAGACAGGTAGGGGACCTTGTGGGTGGGCATCTGGGGAATGAATAAAATCTCCTATCCTCCTTCCCTTTGATCTCTCTCTCTCTCTCTCTCTCTCTCTCTCTCAGTTGCTCATGGGTTAACACCAAGGCCAAGAGCACTTCTGCATGCAGACAGGGGTCAACTTCCTGGGGTGGGGGTAGCCCAGCTCTTCCAAGCATCTCAGGCATTATGATTCTCACAAGGCACAGTGAATGTACTTACATAAGGGTGTTATGAGAATGAGACTCTTTAATCCACGCCAAGTGCTCAGGACAGTGCCGCACACATGGTGAACACTAGGCACAGGAATGCTAATACAGCCTGCTGCGTGGGGCCGACACACTTTCTGTGGCTTCTGCAGGCTGTGCGATCCACTCAGGGCGGCCCATAGGAGAGGCTACAGGAGGGAACCAGCAGTGGGTAGTAGGTCAGACTGGCCAGTGGGAACAACAGTAACACCTATTAACTGAGCACCTGATGTGTCAGGATTGTGCTGGGCTGCCCCACCATATGCACAGATGGGGTGTCTCACAAAGCAGGAGACTAAAGCTCAGAGGGGTGACACTCCCTCCTCAAGGCCATTACCACTAATATAAGTCTGTCTCCCAGCTGCAGACTCGCATTACAATATTCTTTCCAGCAGTTCAGTGTTTAGATGATCAGAACATGAATAAAATTTATAAATTGCAATATGAAAAATCAGAATTGGGGCTGGGGATATAGCTTAGTTGGCAGAGTGCTTGTCTAGCATACATGCAGCACTGGGTTCGATCACCAGCACTACATAAACTGAGCCTAGTAGGGTAGCTTTGTAATACTAGCACTGGGGAGGTAGACGCAGGAGTGTCAGAAGTTCAAGGTCATCCTCAGCTACAAAGTGAGTTCAAGGCTAGCCTGAGCTACATGAGACTGTCTCAAAAAAAGAAAAGATGCTGGGCGTGGTGGCACACGCCTTTAATCCCAGCACTTGGGAGGCAGAGGTAGGAGGATCACCTTGAGTTCGAGGCCACCCTAAGATTACATAATGAATTACAGGTCAGCCTGAGCTACAGTGAGACCCTACCTCAAAAGAAAGAAAGAAAGAAAGAAAGAGAAAGAAAGAAAGAAAGAAAGAAAGAAAGAAAGAAAGAAAGAAAGAAAGAAAATAACAATAAAAACAAGGGCTAGGGAGATGGCTTAGCAGTTAAGGTGCTTGTCTGTGAAGCCTAAGGACCCAGGTTCAATTCCCCATTACCCACATAAGCCTGATGCACAAGGTGGCACAAAAGTCTGGAGTTTGTTTGCAGTGGCTGGAGGCTCTGATGTGCCCATTCTCTCTCTCTCTCTCTCTCTCTCTCTCACACACACACACACACACACACACATTCATAAATAATTTTTTTTTAATTTCAACTTTGAAGAGGATTACAGACAGTTTTGTGGAAAATTAAAAATAATGAATATGGGCTGGAGAGATGGCTTAGTAGTTAAATGCACTTGCTTGCAAAGCCTGATAGCCCAGGTTCAATTCTCCAGTACCCACATAAAATCAGATGCACAAAATGGTACATGCATCTGGAGCACAGTGGCAGGAGGGACTGGTGCACCCATTTTCTTTCTTTTTCTCTTTCTCTCTCTCTCTCTGAAATAAAGAAATAAATATTTTTTTAAAATAATGAATAAGTGTTGAAAAGTACATACATTTTTGCTAGATATGGTAGCTCACATCTGTAATCCCACAGTGGAAGGAGGAGGCAGAGGCAAGAAAATTGCTGTGAAATCAAGACCAGTCTGGGCTACATAGGGGGCTTCAGGCCAGCCTAGGCAATTGTGTGAGACCCTAACTCAAAACAAAAGAAAGCAAAACAAACATACAAAAAAAAAAAAAAAAAAAAAAAAGCCAGGCATGGTGGTGCACGCCTTTAATCCCAGAATTTGGGAAACAGAGGTAGGAGGATCACTGTGAGTTCGAAGCTACCCTGAGACTACCGAGTGAATTCCAGGTCAGCCTGAGCTAGAGTGAGACCCTGCCTCAAAAACAAACAAACAATAACAACTGAATTTATTTTTCAGAAAATTACCAATAGCACAACAGAGTCAGACATATATGAGGTAATGAATGACTGAAGTACAGGGACAAACATAATGTTCCTCTTGTCTTTTTTAAAAATATTTTATTTGGGCTGGAGAGATGGCTCAGTGGCCTGTGAAGCCTAAGGACCCTGGTTCGAGGCTCGATTCCCCAGGACCCACATTAGCCAGATGCACAAGGGGGCACATGTGTCTGGAGTTCGTTTACAGTGGCTGGAGGCCCTGGAGCACCCATTCTCTCTCTCTCTCTCTATCTGCCTCTTACTCTGTTGCTCTCAAATAAATAATAAAAATTTTTTAAAATATTTTATTTATTTATTTATTTATGAGGGAGAGAGAGAGAGGCACATAGAGAAAATGGGCATGCCAGGGCCTCTAGCTACTGCAAACAAACTCCAGATACATGTGCCACCCTGTACATCTGGCTTTATGGGAGTACTGGGGAATTGATCTCAGGTCTTTAGGCTTTGCAGGCAAATGCCTTAACTGCTGAGTCATCTCTCTAGTCCCCTGCTTTTTTTTTTTTTTTTAATACTTTATTTATCAGAGAGAGAAAGAGAGACTAGGTGTGCCAGGGCCTTCAGCCATTGCAAATGAACTCCAGATGCAGGGTCTCACTCTAGCCTGGACTGACCTGGAATTCACTATGTAGTCTCAGGGTGGCCTCAAACTCCCAGTGATCCTCCGACCTCTGCCTCCTGGGTGCAGAGACTAAAGGCGTGCACCACTGCACCTGGCCTTTTTTTTTTTTTTTTTTTAATACATTTCTGAAAATAAACAACATTGGGGGCTGGGAAGATGGGTCCATGATTAAAAGCACTTGCTTGCAAACCTGGCCCACCTGGGATCAACTCCCAAGCCATCCACGTAAGCTGGATGCAGAAAGTGGTGCAGGCTTTCTGCCATTCTTTAGCAGCCACAAGAGGCCTGGCATGCCCCGCCCCCTTATAAATACATAAAGACAAAAACCCTGATTTCCGGTGCTTGTCCATTTCTGTGTTGTATGTATTCCCAATACAGTTGATCTCAAGCTACCAACTTGGTGTGAGTAACTTAGAACTTGAGGGAGGGGAGGGAATTATCATGGTCTATAGCCTATAATTGTGGAAGTTAAAAGTTTAAAATAAAGCCTTAGAACTGAGACGAGATGCACACAGTGGGTTCTGAGGAGCTGGTACAGCTGGCTCTAGCTAATACTCGGTAAATCTCACTAACAAAACTAGGTGCTGCGCTGGTCATGCACCCTCTAATCCCAGCACTGGAGGGGGAGGGGCAGAGGTAGGAGGATCTGAATTCCAAGTCAGCCTGGCCTACAGAGAGATCCTGCCTCAAAAAACAAAACAAAACAAAATTTATTTATTTATTTATTTGAGAAAGAGAGACACAGAGAGAGAGAGAATCCTCTAGCCACTACGAACCAACTCCAGATGCATGCGCCACCTTGTGCATTTGACTTACGTGGGTACTGGGGAACCAAACATAGGTCCTTAGGCTTCATAGGCAGACACCTCAACCACTAAGCCATCTCTCCAGCCCCCTTAAAAATAGTTTTTAACTACATCACTTTATTTATTCTGAGATGGGGGTCTTAATCTGCTGCTCAGGCTGGTCTCAAACCTGGGCTCTAGTGATTTTCCAGGCTCTGAATGTTGCTATTACAGGTCTGCACTACTGTGTTCAGATCACCACTATTTTATAAGTCCAAAATAGAATACAATTAATTTCTTAGGCAATATTTTGTGTTTTTTTTTTTTTGATGTAGGGTCCTACTCTAGCCCAGGCTGACCTGGCACTCACTTTGTAGCCCAAGCTGGCCTCAAACTCCCAACAATCCTCCTACCTTGGCCTCCTGAGTGCTAGGATTAAATATGTGTGCCACCACATCCAGCTTCTTAAACAATATTGAAGTCCAAGGTTACCCCGCGTATCACAGGATCTGCCAATGAGTTTATAAATTATTTCTTTGTTTTCTGTCCCTGCCCCTTCACAAGCCAAAAGATAATTTCCATCCTATCAACTTTGGTTGATGAGAACTATAAATAAAGAAGTAAGTGGACAAATAACCTATTTAGAAAACAAACTGAACAGTGTAGAGAAGAGCCAGCGATGAGAGTGGAATAACAGTTTGGAGAACATGGGAAGGACTCTGACACGAGACTCAGCTGCCGGGGTTCTACTTACAAGATGGTACGGTGTCCCAGTGGGTTTGGCCCAGGAGAATGATGTGACCGTGTGGGCCTTGGGAATATCTGTTTCACCCACCAAGGAGTTTGGAGAGGCCAAAGGAGAAGGGACTGGTCTCAGTATTACTAACATTTGGGGCCTACGATGACAATGTTTTTGAGAGGGACCTGAGAGGTGGCCAAGAGAGAATCAGGAAGACTGGTGAGGGCCTGGGTCAGATAAGGATTAACTAGCCCCTTACCCAAGCACAAAGGAGGTGAGCTCTGAGAGGAAATATGGGATCTTCTGCAATTCAGAGACACCACTTTGCTACCAAGGAGGCTGTGTGTAGGGTGTGTGTGTGTACACGTGTGTTCATTCTCAAGTCAGGACTCATGTCTCAGGCAAGCTCAACCTTCCTTCCAGAGTTTTAGCACATCCTGAAATGACTCCAGGGGCAACTCCAGGGACTACCAAAGTCTGCCCAGTTCTTCCCTCTCCTTGGCCACAGAGCCCAGGATGGAAATAACTGGGCAGGAAGCAGGGGGTGTGGGGGAAACAGAGCTGTGGCCAGTGGAGGCCTTGGGACTTGAATGGGTCCACAGAGGCCCTTGAAGTCCTGGGCAGCAGGTTCCTCAAAAGCAAAACCACTTGAAACATATCATCTGGGACAGCTGAGGCCCTGTGGCCAGCCCCCAATAATCCAAGAGGCTTCTATTACAAAAACCCCCAGCCAGCAAGGGCAGCTGCTGGCTGGAGATGCCCAGAGATGCATCTTCCCACTGGATGGACAGTGAGTGGCCGAGGGGCAAGGGGCGGAAGCAGTGAGGGGTGGTCCTCAGGAGACAGCCACTCCCAGGCCTCTGCTGACTCTAGGACCTGTCCCCAGGCTTTCAGCGTCTCTTTTGTGCTCTGTTCCTCTCTTCTTCTATTCTAAACTCTTGCTTTTCCCCTAGTGAAGGAAGGTTGGAGGTTTGCCTAGCCTGAGGAGCAGCCAACAAGTGGTAGAAGGCAGGGGCCTTGGCAAGCACACAGTGTCGCCTCTGTGGGAGCAGCAGGGCTAATTATACTCGGCTGGCAGCCTGCTGATGGGAGTTTCCCGCTCACTCCCTCTGCCTGCCTCTTTCTTTGTGATAGATGCTGCGTGTGCAGGTTTGGGGATAGAAGGGCCAGGAGCAGGTGGGAGGAACTTGAGCCAGCCTTGAAAAGGAGCCAGGCTCAGCCTGCATCTGGCTTCAACTAAGAACTTGACCTAGAATCCTAGGAGGAGGGGCAAAACCAGCTACTTCCAGGATCCATGGGTCTTGCTAAGGGGAGTAAAATGCACCAAGGTTCACCCATCTGGGTTATGGCAGTCATGAAGGGACAAAATGCAGCAGGGAGATCGCATTGTGTCTGCCTTTCCTTTTTCCTGCAAATCTGGGGACTTTCCTGGGGTCGAGGCTGCTGTGCACAGCCATGCAGGCGTGGGCTGAGGTATGAGAGGTTAGCCCAGTTTATGTCAGTCTCTGTCCATCTGGATGGTCAGGAGCTTTCCACAATCACATCCAGGCTCTGTGTGGGCCAGGGATTGCTGACTGTGCCCTGTCAGGCTGGCATCAGGCAGGGGGCAGCTCTTCAGGAATGGACTCTGTACTTCATAGCTTCTGCCTTGGTAAAGGACATGAGGGACACTTTTCAGGGCCTCACAGTTGGCTTGGTGCCTCCCTGTGTCAGGCTCCCAAGGTGAACTCTCAACCTGGGAGGTGCTAAGAAAAAGCTGGGCCTCTTTCTGTCTTGCCAGGCTGTTTACTCCCATGTCTTTCCCTTCCTGTTCTGTCACTGTGGCAGGGCCACCTTGCGGAACCAAGAGGATTCCGTCCTGAATGGTTTGAGTCACACAGAATTGGAGTGAGACACGAGCCTGCGGAAACTGAGGCCATACGAGAGCGTGGCTCTGCACCTGGCCTGAAAACCAAAGGCTGTGGGGGGACTTACCTGTGAAGTATTTGGGAACAGGACTATTATTTAGTTTCACACTTACCCTTACATAACTTACAAGAATTTTTTTTTTTTTTTTGAAAGAAGGTAGCAGAAAACTCATCCTAATCCATGTCAAGGAAGAATGAGCCTTGAACTATTGCCAAACCACAGAGCACGAACAAGAGCCGGCTTCCTCGCACACCTACCCACAGCTGCAGCTGCCACAGTGCAGAGGCCTGCAGGCACTCACGTGCTCCCAGGAGGGCCCCAGACACGAGGACCACTGACAAACATGAGGGGTGGGCATGACCGGCTGAGGCACCACAGATGGAGGGCAGAAGAAGCTCCTTTCCTCCCAGAGGATTCGTAGAAAAGGTGGAAGAGCTCTGGGTTGGTTTGGAAAGACAAATCCAAATTTGTAGGCTGGCACAGGGGACAGACTACAGTGGAGGGAACAGAGGTTGACCTGGGAATCAGGAGGAAGTAGAAGTGCTGGAATGGGATGCATCGGGCACTCAAAAGGAAAAGGCGGGCTGGAGAGATGGCTTAGAGGTTCAGGTGCTTGCCTGCAAAGCCAAAGGACCCAGGTTCAATTCCCCAGGACCCACATAAGCCAGATGCACAAGGGGGCGCATACATCTGGAGTTTGTTTGCATTGGCTGGTGCACCCATTCTCTCTTTCTATCTCTCTCTCCTCCCCTGCCTATTTCTCTCTCTCTCTCTCTCTCTCTCTCTCTCTTTGTTTTTGTTTTTGTTTTTCGAGGTAGGGTCTCTCTCTGGTCCAGGCTGACCTGGAATTCCCTATGTAGTCTCAGAGTGGCCTCGAACTCACAGCAATCCTCCTACCTCTGCCTCCTGAGTGCTGGGATTAAAGGCGTGCGCCACCACTCCTGGCCTGCTCTCTTAAATATATATATATATATGGGGAAAGGCCTAAGGCCAAGCCCAGGGGTAGACTAGAGCTGGGCAGGAGGCCAGACAGCACACAAGGGGAGAAGGATGCCAGCCCTCTGAGACTCCTTCCCCTCCCTGCTACCTCTGCAGCTGCTCCTGCCACTCCCTTGGGGTTTTCCCAAACTGTCAACTGGCCAGAGTCCCGCAGGGCCCAGCCGGGGCAATAGGAGAAGAAGGCTGGAGAGAGGACCTTGGGGAGGAGGCTGCTTCTCCACGTGCCTGACTGGCTCACTCCTTTGAGAGAACACTTGGAGACTGAGACATGTAGCAGCAATTCTGGCCATTAATACAGAAACCTGGGAATGACACAGCTCTCTAAGGAAGAGTAAGTGGACACTCAACAGAACTGCCTCTCCTCTGGGTGTGGTCTGAATGTACAGGACAAAGGTTCTCAAACTCAATCGTATAAGAATTTCCAAAGCCTGTTCCTCACTTCTGAGATCAGAATTTCTAGGGTGGGCCCCAGGAATGTGCAATTTAAAGACGCCCTCCAGGGAAACTGGGCATGGTGATGCACAGTGCTTGGGAGACAGAGGCAGGAGATTCATGAGTTTAAGGTCAGCCTGGGCTCCAGAGTAAGAACCTTTCTCAAAAACAAATAGGGGCTGGGAATAGAGCTCATTTGATAGAGTTCTGGTCTAGCATGCATAAATTTCTAACTTTGATCCCCAGTGCCATATAAACCAAGAATGATGGCACACATCCCAACATTTGGGAGGAAGAGGCATGAAGATCACAAGTTAAAGGTCATCCCTGGCTATATAGCAAATTCAAGGCCAACTTGGGTTACATGAAAACTTGTCTTAAAATAAATTAATAAGCCGGGTGTGGTGGTGCACGCCTTTAATCCCAGCACTCGGGAGGCAGAGGTAGGAGGATCACCGTGAGTTCGAGGCCACCCTGAGACTATATAGTGAATTCTAGGTCAGCCTGAGCTAGAGTGAGACCCTACCTCGAAATAAATCAATCAGTAAGTAAGCAAATCAAAGAGACAAACACACTGCATGAAGCAGGAGGCGGTTCTGAAGCAGGCAGCAGGTGAGCCAGAGCTCTGACGCTGAGCCATATAGCCCAGAGCTGCGAGGGAGTTTGGCAATTGGTGACCCACTGCGGGGCTTGACAGCTCAGGAAATTCCAGAGCTTTTCCTCAGCAAACATTGGACTTTTCTATTATGAAGTCTCTGTAGGTGTCTCCCCCACATCCCTGCCTGCTCCACCTTTGCTCCAGCAGCTAAAGCAAAGAGGCTCGAGAGCCTTCTCCCCCAAAGCAGCAAGAGTATTTTTCCACAGGCAAAACAGACTGAACAAAGGAAAGGAAGCTCTGTAGTAGCCACAGGCCTGAGAATCCAAACCTGAAATCCATCTTGCCCACACAAAGTTAAAATCCCTGGGTTCCTGGTGTTCGCAGAGATTATGGTGATGCAGCCAGTGGGCACAGAGGGCTTGAAACTAGAAACAAGAGAGCCCCCAGCTGCTAAGCACCTAGAGGCAGTCAGTGTCCATTGTCTGTCCACTCCCATAGCTGTCAGGCTGCAGGAGCCAGAAGGGGTGAGCACTTTGGCCAGAAAGGTAAGCATGGGACGTGGAGGCCGAGGAGGACCTCGGGCAGGCCAAGCAGCCCCTCTCCAGGGCCAGTTTCTGGCTGGGCAGCGGCACATGACAGTTGTTTAAGGGGTAGATGAGCTCATTGCAGAAGCCTGTGGGCCTCAATTTGTCTTAGCTTGGGCTGGAGAGATGGCTCAATGGGTAAGAGCACCTGCTGAACAAGCAGAGGACCTGAGTTCAATCCCTAGCACCCACACAGACAGCCAGGCATGTTTGTACATGCCTATCATCGCAGAACTGAAGGAGAGGAAGTAGAGACAAGGGGATCCATGGGCTCCTTGGTCAGCAGGTCTAACCAAAACAAAGCAAACTCCAAGTTCAGTGAGAGAGCCCGTCTCAGGGAAATAAGGTGGAAGAGGGATATAAAGGAGGACCCGCGACATCCTTCTCTGGCCCCCAGACATGTGCACACTTGCCCTGCTCATTTGCACACATGTGGGCATACACTATACACACACAGGTCCTAGTTAGGGCTAGGGAGAAGGCTCAGTGTGCAAATGCACTTGCTGCACAAACCTGATGGCCTGAGTTTGGATCCTCAGACTATGCGAAGCTAGATGCGGTGGAACTTGTCTGTAATCCCAGTGGAGACAGAACCCTTGGGAGCACCCAGGCCAGCTCAACTGAACTACACAGTGGCAGCAAACATCATGAGAGACTCTGCCTCAAACAACCTGGAAGGAAACCTGAAGCTGTCCTCTAACCTCCACTTGTGTGCAGATACCCAAACTGACACATACACCACACTAAAAATAAATAAATAAAAGAAACAAGATTAATTTAAAAGAGTTCTAGCTATAATCAAGTATAGTGGGTTGTGCACTCCTGTAATCCCAGCACTCGGGAGGAGACAGGAGAATCAGGAGTTCAAGGTCATTCTCAGCTACACAGTTCAAGGCTAGCCTGGGCTACATGACACTATCCCCTTCAATCTCAAAACAACATTCTAGCACTAGAAAAGCTGAGGCTAGAGAGGCTGAGAAGGAGCTGAGGCTAGCCAGGAGTGGTGATACACCCCTGTAATCACAGCACTCAGGGTTTGAGGCCAGTCAAGGGTAGACAGCAAGACCTTGTCTCAAAAAATAAAAACAAGGTGCTGGAGTGATGATTCAGTGGTTAAAGGCACTTGCTTACAAAGCCTGGTGGCCTGAGTTTGATTCCCCAGCACCCACATAAAACTGGATGCACAAAATGGTGCACGTGTCTGGAGTTTGTTTGCAGTGGCAGGAGGCCCAGGTGTGTCCATATTCCACCACCACCACCACCCTTGTCTCTCCTTGCAAATAAATAAATAAAAGTATTTTTTAAAAAATAAAAGGATTTCTAGTTATGAGTTTGGGAGAGTATAGCTCAATGGTAGAATGTTTACTTAACATGCATGAGACACCACACACACACACACACACACACACACACGCATATACACTCACAATAAATAAATAAAATGTTCTGAGTCTTCTACAGCCTGCTGTCTCCTAGATCTAAAGCACAACCTAGGGATGAGGTGGGAAGGCTTTGCCATCTCAAGGTCCTCATGGAGGCTGGGCAGAATGAGACCTGTTAGGACTTAAAAGCTCTACTGGTGTGTCAGTGTCCTTTGCAGGAGGCAGACCCTTTGCTCGGCCGGATTCCATCCCCTTCCCCAGCTCCACCCCCAGCCCCCAGCCTGCGGCCTTCCATCCCTCCACAGTAGCCTTGTGAATCGGTAGGAGGAGCTTCCCTGCTTGAGTATAAAACAGGTCCACAAGCCCCGCCCCAGACCCACAGAGCCAACCCCAGAGAATAAATGGAGCTGTCTAACACCATCCAGCTGGAAGCAAATTCTGATTTTTAACTCATCGGGCAAAGTTACTCGGGCTTGCTTATCAGGCCGCATGTCTCGCTTTGGTCTATATCCTAATCTTGAAGAGTTGACTATGTGAAAATGGGAAACTTTACCTTTTCTATTATGATCTGCCATTGCCCCTTCGCATTCATCAGTCCCAGGCCAACCCAGACAGCCAAGTTAGTTGAACACAGTGCCCATGCCTTTGGTTCTCCTTTAAAAAAAAATACGTTAGCTTCAGCCGGAGGCCTACGCCCGGGTCTCGAATGATCCCTGAGAAGTCCCAGCACACTTTGCGGGTACTCAACAGCAACACTGATGGGCGGTTGACAACAGCCTTTGCCATCACTGCCACTAAGGGCATGGAACGAAGGTTTGCTCAAGCGGTGTTGAGGAACGCTGTGCAGAACTCACACAGGATGAGGTGGAACGTGTGATGACCCTTATGCAAATACAGGACCCCACACTGGTTCTTTTTATTATTGTTGTTGTTTACGTATTTTATATATGAGAGAGAGAGAGAGAGAATGGGCGCACCAGGGCGTCTATCCACTGCAATGGAACTCCAGATGCGCGCATTGCCTTGTGCGCATGCGTCACCTTGTACCTCTGGGTTCTGGGGAGCCAAACTTGGATCCTTAGGCTTCCCAGGCAAGCGCCTTAACTTCTTAAAAATATTTTATCTTCATTTATTTGACAGAGAAAGAGGGAGAGAGAGAATGGGCGCGCCAGGGCCTCCAGCCACTGCAGACGAAGTCCAGGCGCGTGCGCCCCCTTGTGCATCTGGCTAACGTGGGTGCTGGGGAATAGAACCTGGAGTCTTTGACTTTGCATGCAAACGTCTTAACTGCTAAGCCATCCCTCCAGCGCTAGCGTCTTGACTTTTAAGCTAAGCCATCTCTCCAACCCCCAGGCTGGTTCTTGAATAGACAGAAAGACAGGACGGATGGAAAGTGCAGCCAATGGTCAGGACAACAAGCTCCAGGAAGACCTAGAGCCACTGAAGGAAAGCAGAGCCCACAGGGGGCTGCGCCATCTCTGGGGCCGAGATCAGCACACCAAGACCACTGGCCTTACCATGATGTGTCCAAGAAGAAATGAATCTGCAGGCCTTTCCTGTTAATAAATAGTTTCTATATCTTTTTTATTTATTTTTTTCTGTTTTTGTTTTTCGAAGTAGGGTCTCGCTCTATCCCAGGCTGACTTGGAATTTACTATGGAGTCTCAGGGTGGCCTCGAACTCATGGTGATCCTCTTACCTCTGCCTCCCGAGTGCTGGGATTAAAGGCGTGAGCCACCACGCCCGGCAGTTTCTATATCTTAAAAAATATTTTATTTATAAGCAGAGAGAAAGTTAGAAGAGAGACAAAGAGAATGGGCATGCCAGAGCCTCCAGCTGCTGCAAAGGACCACTAGAATCATGTGCTACTTTGTGTATCTGGCTTTACATTGGCACGGGGGAATCAAAACAGGGTCTTTAAGCTTTGCAGGTGAGTGCCTTAACTATCCAGCCATCATCCAGCCCGTCTTTGGTCCCCTTTTATGGGTACAAAGCAGCTCTGAAATTTGGAATTGGATGAGACTATGGATTAACTGTGCTGGATTTCACAAGGTGAGGAGGGCTGTATGTTACTTAAGATTCCTTACGTGGGCTGGAGAAATGGCTTAGCAGTTAAGCGTTTGCCTGCGAAGCCTAAGGACCCCGGTTGGAGGCTCCATTCTCCAGGACCCATGTTAGCCAGATGCACGAGGGGGCGCATGCATCTGGAGTTCTTTTGCAGTGGCTGGAGGCCCTGGCGCGCCCATTCTCTGTCTTTCTCTCTCTCTCTCTCTCTCTTCCTTTCTCTCTCTATCGCTCTCAAATAAATAAAAAATGATAAAGAAAAGTTTTTTTTTTAAAGATTCCTTACATAACAAAGCAAGACCCAAGGTCGTCCATGGAATTTCAATAGACCTGGTTTTGAATCATCACATCATCCGTGTGACCTTGAGCCAGTCACTAATCTCTGGCTCACAATGCCATCTCAGGCAGGCAAGCAAACACCTGCCTCACCTCACAGGATTGCTATTGAGAGCCAAAGTGTTTATGTTCAGCACCTACCTGAGGGCCAAGTATGATAGATGGTCACTGTGGGTTCCTCCCACCTCTCATGAATTAATTAATCAGGAGCAGGAGCCCTGAGGACTCCATTCCTCTCCTGAGAAATCACAGCCACAACAAAACAGGAAGGGAGCTGGGAGAGCAGACATTCTCCTCAGAGCCGCACCTGGGGGCTGAGTGAGGAGAGGGCTGGGAGAGTGTTAGCTCTTACTCTACCTCAACCACTGTTTAGGCCCCAACACCATTCTGCTCTGAGAAGGTCTCTCCCTGGGGCCCACCTGTAGGACACTTGCCCCACTCTTTGCTATATGCCACAGGATACACCATAGTGCAGCTGGTGGGGCGCTTGCCTCTGCAGGTGACCTGCATCTGGTTACAAGCTCCTTTTCTTTCTCCTTCCCTTCATGGCCTCATGTAGCCCAGGCTAGCCTTGAACTCACTATGTAGCTGAGGATGACCTTGAACTCCTGATCTTCCTGCCTCCATCTTCCAAGTGCTGTGATTATAGGCATGTGCCACTGAAGAAGAAACAGAAGTAAGATCATTTTTTACAGGCAATTCGTCAGGGCAGAGGCCCAAAGAGAGAACAAGGAGATACCACCCTTCCTGCCCTGGCAAAACTAAAATTCAAGATCTGATCCTCTCTCATCCAAGATGGCTACAAGCAATTCCTCAGCAACAGCGCCCCCTACTGCTTCACCAACCTAGCACACCCAGGTGAGCTAGCCTCTCCTGAGTCAGCCCCTGAGTACATAAACCTATCAGGTCTCGCTCCCTTCCACACCTGAGTCTGGTGGCAAGGTCCAGCCTAATTAGATACCTGGGTCATAAAAGGGGTCTGCCACATGTATGAGCTCTCTTCCCCATTTTGGCCTTCTGCCCAGCGGTTTTCCACCTGAACACCACTGTATAAGCCCCCTTGCCCCTCTGTGAGAGGGGAGGGCCCTTGTTACCTCTCTGGATAGTTTTCCACTTCCTTCTTACATGTATTTTGTCTGCAGGTGATTTCACTCTGCTACGTGTATGATCTTTGATCTCTGAGTCCTCCACAATTTTGTAATCCTCTCTGGTCTTTTTTTATCTCAATTTTAATATTTTATATTTATTTATTTATTAGAGACAGAAAGAGGGAGAGAGTGAGTGAGTGCTAGGGCCTCTAGCCACTGCAAACGAACTCCAGATGCGTGCGCCACCATGTGCATCTAGCTTACGTGGGACCTACAGAATTGAACCCGGGGCAGGCATGTGCCTTAACCACTAAGCCATCTCTCCAGCCCCTCTCTGGTCTTTTATGTGAAGGGGATCATTTGGTTCTCATGCTTTGCTTCCACATGGGGGTGTACGTGACTACTCCAGAGCCCTTTTACCTCCAGAGAGTTCTCTAGTGGAGATTCTCTCGTCTCCCCCTCTCCCTCTCCAGACAGGCAAGGAGAATTCTCCTCTGGCTTGATTCTTTCAGCTAGCCTCATCCCTTGATCTTAATTCCCCCTAAAATAAACCTCACAATTTATCATTCCTCCATAAATAAACTTAATAAGGGCTGGAGATGGCTTAGCAGTTAACCATTTGCCTGTGAAGCCTAAGGAGCCCGGTTGGAGGCTCAATTCCCCAGGACCCACATTAGCCAGATGCACAAGGGGGCGCACGCGCCTGGAGTTCATTTGCAGTGGCTGGAGGCCCTGGTGTGCCCATTCCCTCTATCTGCCTCTTTCTTTCTGTCTGTCGCTCTCAAATAAATAAATAAATAAAAATAAATAAAAAATGTTTTTAAAACTTAATAATTCATAACTTAACCTTCTCGGAGTCTGTTTAATCAATTCTTTGTTAGAATGGGCAAGAACCCAAAGGTCGGGGTTCATAGGTCTGGAGGACCCCTCTGAATCCCAAAATCCTGCATCACCACCATCCCCCAGGTCTCAGTCTAGCCCAGCTGGCCTCGAACTCACCCTGTTCCTCCTACCTCAAAGGCGTGAGCCACCATGCCCTGCCAAGCTTCCTTTTCAAGGGCTTCAGTCTGCTCTGAGCATGAAGCCCACATCAGGGCCAAGGCCACAGTCACCCACATAGTAGGGTCAGCTACCCTCCCGGATGTCCTTGTACCCAGGCGCTTAGAAGTGTTTGCCTGTGAATGTTCTTTGCTGCTTTCCTCTGGGCAAGGGGTTTAACTTAGGTAAACAGAGATTTAAAAAAAAACAATGCCCAACATAAACCAAGATGTTAAAAAAGCATCATCAGCTTTAGCACGTACAAACTACTTACGTATAAACAGAAAGAAGACCCCTGGAGCCTCTGATTTTGTGTAGCCATTTCTGGCACTGAGACTCAAAGCCATGGCCTCTTGGCTTGTATGAGACAGAGCCCTGGGGCAGGTGCGGCCTGTTTCTTTGTCCCATCAGAAGCCGCGCCCTCCCTTGTTAGTGCTGCTGAAGACAGAGAGTGCCAGTTGCCTGGGCAGCCCAGGATCAGATTTGCATTATTTTGTGGCAACAAGCAAATTTCCTGGAGGGAGTTTCTGGAAGAGCTGGGAGCCGCCCACAAGGGAAGTCAAGGTAACAGGAGAGCTGGAGTCCATAAACCCCTCCTTTTCACCCTGTAGAGGGTGAAGCCAGGGCCCCTGAGCAGGCCTGGCACTTCCTGGGTTGCCCTGTTTGACCTGCTGGAGAGCTTGGCCAATGCAGGTCTGTGTGTGTGGCAAGGTGACCTGCAGATTAGGCTGCAGAGTAAGATGGAAACCCCCATGGCACTCCCGCATCTGCGGCTGCGCCTGCAGTACGGCCACCGGGTACTGTGCTCCTCTCTGGCACTGACCCCATGGGGTTGGTGGGTGAGGGGCGGGGGGCAAAAGCAGCTGAAAGCTTCAGGAGGAGTGGAATGGGGACCCAGCCCTGGACCTTCCAGTCTATTCTTATGTCTCTGGAACTGACCTGACTGTGGGCTTTGTGGTGTGTTGTGGGGCAGGCATAGGAAGCAATTAAGAAACAAGAGAAGGGTCTCGAAAGATGGTTAAGGTGCTTGCCTGCCAAGCCTAAGAACCCAGGTTCAAGTCCCCAGAAACCACGTAAGCCAGTAAGTCAGTAAGCCAGATGCACAAGGTGGCACATGTGTCTGGAGTTCATTTGCAGTGACTGGAGGCCCTGGCCCCCTCTCCTTCTCAAAATAAGTAAATGAGTAAATAAGAAATAAGGGAAAACAGTCCTACTTTCTGCACATAAAAGTCCAACCATCTTCCAGAATAGGCTGAGAATTTGAAAAAGCAGGGGTATTCTGGTTTTTACACACGCACACACATACACACACAAAAAACGAGTGGCATAGTACAATCATATCAAGATCTTAAATTAAATTAAATTAAAGTAACAGTTCAGATGCGTACATTTCAAGTTCAACCAATACTGGCTATTAATGCAGCACTTTGCCAGCCTGGGGGCAGAACATCCATGGAGCACCAGCAGTGTGTGGACTGGGCAGCTTCACATAGATTTTTCTCACTCAATCCTTAGCCAATAAGGGCCTTGCCAGTAGTAAAATATGCTCAGTGAGGGAGGCTTACTCCTGACCATTTCTCCTCAGTTGCTCTCAGGACAACCTGGAGAAGCTGGCTGGAGTTGACTATTTCTAAGGACCTGAGAATGCAGGCGTTTTCTGTTCAGAAAAGGAGCCTCATGGTCTCTGTGCCCCAGGTGCTGAGAGGACTGTCCTCTGGACACTTGGCTGAGCGCCCAGCCACCAGATGCCAGGCCCAGGAAGGCCTCCCCAGCCCTGTGGGGAGTAGCCAGAGGGAGGAAGGAAGCTATGCAAGATAGGATTTCCCCATCCCAAGGATGACAGTCCTCCTGGCTCCAATAACCTGATAAGCAAGCTGGCTTGTGAGCTGGCCTGGAGTTCTCTGTAGGTGACAAAAGCCACTGGGAGGTTGCAAAATCTCTCTTGCACAAGCAGACTTCAAGGGGTCTTCCTCTCTCAAGATTAGGGAGAGAAGCTGGAGAGCCCTGGACTTCGTCCAGGGGCTGGTTCACTTTCGGGCCACCTGGAATGGCCCAAAGTTACCAAGAGGGGCTTGGTGGCCCAGAAGTTTATTTTCTAGTCTCTCTTCTCCCAGGCTCTTTATGTGCCTCCACCTTAACCCTTCCTTCTTCAGCTGGCTCTAACTCGCACATCCTTCCATTTTCTCCTTCCTCGTTTCCAGGACACTCGGGCGAGCAGTCTGTGGGAGATCAGGCTCTGAGCGCTGGTCAGGGGCTGTGCTGGGATCCAGCTGAACCAGGAACCTGAGGACTCTGTAGGACCCAGGACAGGCTGGGGTGAGAGACAGCCCTGCGACCAGGTTGCCCCTCTCATACCTCAGAGTTCTGCTTTGGTTCTTGGCACACTTAGAATCACCATGCTTTCCTGATGCTATAGTGTGTGTTCTACTACAAAGAGCTGTACCTAGGAGGGGCAAGGCCTCCTGTGGAGAAAGGCCCACATGTACCATGAGCAAGTGAGTGATGGAGGGCCCAGGAAAGAAATGTCTTAACCTCAAAAGAAGTGAGAAGCTAGCTCTCTGGCTGAACCCTAAGCCTTCTGCAGGTTACACAGGGCCATACCTGCTCTGCTCCACTTCCCCACTTCAGGAACATCCTGGATGTTCATCATCCTGAATGATAAGCATGTTTAGATTTAATGGATTTCATATAGCTTAGAAGATAACTTCTTAAATATATTTTAAAGAGGCAGAGAGAGAATGGGCATGCCAGGGCCTCCAGCCACTACAAATGAACTGCAGATGCATGCACCTCCTTGTGCATCTGACTTACATGGATCCTGGAGAGTCGAGCCAGGATCCTTTGGCTTTGCAGGCAAATGCCTTAACTGCTAAGCCATCTCTCCAGCCCCTAGAAGATAGTTTAAAAAAAAAATGAAAACCACCATGTAAAACTAGGAGGCACTGATGAATAAGGATTCATAGTTGAATCCTAATTCTAGAAAGATTCTTTTTTTATTTTTTAAATTTATTTTTATTTTTATTTATTTATTTAAGAGTGACAGACAGAGAGAGAAAGAGGCAGAGAGAGAGAGAGAGAGAATGGGCATGCCAGAGCCTCCAGCCACTGCAAACAAACTCCAGATGCTTATCATTCAGGAACATCCTGGATGTTCATCATCCTGGAAGGTCAGAATGTTGCAGAAACTGGAAAACACTTTGTGGAAGGGCTATGCCACACCCTGCTACTAGATATTAGCCAGTGTTCTTTCTGGTATTTGAAATGCACTGTTCCTTATAACATCCTTTTCGGATGTATTACTGTTATACCTATTTTACAGAAGAGAAAACTGAGGCTGTAAATTCCTCAGCTGGAGAGTAAAATTGCATCTGGATATCTGAGCCCCTTCTATAAGTCAAACCTCAACAATGAGCAAGACAGCACAGGCTGAGTTTTTTTTTTTGTTTTTTTTTTTTTGTTTGTTTGTTTGTTTAGTTTTTCGAGGTAGGGTCTCACTCTAGCCCAGGCTGACCAGGAATTCACTATAGAGTCTCAGGGTGGCCTCGAACTCACGGCGATCCTCCCACCTCTGCCTCCCGAGTGCTGGGATTAAAGGCATGCGCCACCACGCCCGGCTTGAGGCTGAGTTTCTTGAGGGGCCTGGCAGTACCAGCAGTTGGAAGTCCAAGGACACAGGCGCTCCTTTCCCTACCTACATCAGTCAGTACATTTGTCATTTGGTCTACCTGAGGCCAGATTTGAATGCAGGGCTGAGGATTGTTACTATGTAACCATGGGGAACTATTGGCTCTGACCTTTTCAGTATGACCCTCACTATTCTCAGGCTTGTATTGTCCAGTGTACAAGTGTCTCGACATGGGCTCATGTGACTATTTTTTTGTTTGTTTGTTTTATTCAGTTTTTATTTTATTTATTTGCAAGCAGAGAGAGAACTGGCTCACCAGGGCCTCTAGCCATTGCAAGTAAACTCCAGATGCATGTGCCACTTTGTGCATCTGGCTCTACATGGGTCCTGGGGACTCAAACCTGGGTTGTTATGCTTTGCAGGAAAGCTCCTTAACCACTGAGCCCTCTCTCCAGCCCCTGTTATTTTTTGTTGTTGTTGTTGTTTATTTGTTTGTTTGTTTAATTATTTATTTGCAAGCAGAGAGAAAAGACACAGAGAGAAAGGGTATGCCAGGGCCTCCAGCCACTGCAAACAAACTAGATGCATGTGCCACTTGGTGCATCTGTCTTTATGTAGGTACTGGGGAATCAAACCCGGGTTTGGAGAGATTGCTCAGTGGTTAAGGCATTTGCCTGCAAAGCCTAACAACCCGGGTTCAATTCCACAGTAGCCACATAAAGCCAGATGCACAAAGTGGCACATGCATCTAGAGTTCATTTGCAGCAGCTGGAGGCACTGGTGCATCCATTCTCTGTCTCCTCTCTATCTCTCTCTGCTTGCAAATAAATAAATAAATAAATATATTAAAAGTACTTCATTGTATGGGCTGGAGAGATGGCTTAGTGGTTAAGGCATTTGCCTGCAAAGCCAAAGGATCCTGGTTCGATTCTCCAGGACCCACATAAGCCAGATGTACAAGGGAGTGCATGCATCTGGAATTCATTTGTAGCAGTGACTGGAAGCCCTATTGTGCCCATTCTCTCCTCTCTCTCTCTCTCTCTCTCTCCCTCTTTCTCTTATAAATAAATAAATATATTTTTAAAAGTAATTTATTGTAGCCAGGCGTGGTGGCGCACGCCTTTAATCCCAGCACTCAGGAGGTAGAGGTAGGAGGATCGCTGTGAGTTTGAGGCCACCCTGAGACTACAGAGTGAATTTCAGGTCAGCCTGAGCTAGAGTGAGACCCTACCTTGGGAAAAAAAAAAAAAAAAACTTTATTGTGCTGGAGATATGGCTTCGCAGTTAAGGCACTTGCCTGCAAAGCTAAATGACCTAGGTTAGATTCCCCAGGACCCATGTAAGCCAGATGCACAAGGTGGCATATGCATCTGAAGTTTGTTTGCAGTGGTTAGAGACCCTGGTGCACCTGTTCTTTCTCCCTCTCTGCTTCTCTCTCTTTCTCTCAAATAACTAAACAGAAATAAAATAAACATTTTATTTATTTATTTGCAAACAGAGAGATACAGTGAGAGAGTGACTCAAACCCGGGTAAGAGTCTTAACCACTAAGCCATCTCTCCAGCTTAAAAATAGGATCCTACTATGTAGCCCAGGCTGGCGTGGAACGTGAGGTGATCCTCCTGCCTGAGCCTCTGGAGTGCTGAGATTACAGGCTAAACTAGCAGGCCAGCTTGATGTGACTAACTGTCCCCTCCTGGAAAGCCCCTCCCTGGAGGCGCCCAGCACTCCCGTTTGTGTAAGGAGGCCTAGCTGAGCAGCAGCTGCTGGGCCTGCATTATAAGAAATGGTGTAATCCCTGCTTTACAGTGACCTTTTGGTTTTTAAGTACACTTCACAGAAAAAGACAAAAGAAAAAAGCAAAAAGAAAACCCTGGGAGGAATTTCCACAAAGTTTGTGGCAGGACAGGGTGTACCCCACATATCCCAAGTGTGAGCTGGCACAGGCGTCCGCTCACCAGTCATGGCCTATGGGTCCCTGGGGATGTCCCTAAACAGTTTGCTTGGGAGGAGGCCCGGAGATGTCCCCACGTCGAATTTGCTTCTGCGAAGGAACAAATTTCCACTCTGCTGGCTGCAGACAGGACGCGAAGCGGCCACAGATATGTCAGTGACCACTTGTCTCCAAGAGACGAGGGGCCTGGGCTCTCGGCCCCGCAGGACACTCAGCCTGTGCTGTGCTCCTCCTTGAGGTCTGACTGGCAAGAGGGGCTCAAAAGCATCGGCTGGCGAACCAGGACTGAGAAAACGTTTCCTAAACTGACAGGAGGGGATGAAATTCCATGGCCCCTCCCTAACCTTCTTCCTTGGCTCCCTCTCCTTTTTTTTTTTTTTTTTTAAAGTAATATTTGTTTATTTGAGAGAGAGATGGAAAGAGAGGAGGGGAATAAATGTGGGCATGCCAAGGCCTCCTCCTCCTGCTGCTGCAGCAGTTGAACTCCAGACTAGATGCATACTTCACTTTTTTTTCTGTTTGTTTGTTTGGTTGGTTTGGTTTGGTTTTTCGAGGTAGGGTGTCACTCTAGCTCAGGCTGACCTGGAATTCACTATATAGTCTCAGGGTGGCCTTGAACTCACGGCGATCCTCCTACCTCTGCTTCCCAAGTGCTGGGATTAAAGGCGTGCGCCACCATGCCCGGCTATACTCTACTTTTTGCATCTGGCTTTATGTGGACACTAGGGAATCAAACTGGGTCATCAGACTTTGCAATCAAGAGCCTTTGACCGGGAGCCATCTCTCCCGCTCTTGGCTCCCTCACAAAGCACATTTTCTCAGCTGGCTGTTGAACAGGGGCACGGAGCAGCAAGCAGCCTTCCCCTCCACGCTGGGTCTCCACAGCCATTCTCGCAGGGTGCACAGGGCTAGGCTGTTTTTTGGAGGAGGTGAATTTGCTCCACACTGTGTTCACACAGCTCCTACCACTTAAGAAATTCCAGCATAGCCACCTTCACCGACTTTTTTGCCTTCCCTCCTGCTGGCGACTCCTATAAGCTCGGAGAAACAAGTGCCAGCCAGAGCCCTGGAGGCTCCCCAAGCGGTGTGGCCCCCTTACACTGCACCAGGCAGGCGCGACCGCGGTGGTTGTGGACTAGACGGCGGTAGCTGAACCGCTGCTATGCTCTCTGTCCCTGGGAAACCCCAGCGCGGCCAAGCACCCGGAGGCTGTTAGCTGGGCCTCCCCCCAAATCATCCCTCCTCTGCCCAGGCAAACCAGGTCTTTCCTGTTCTTCTTCTTTTCATCCTCATTCCAGTCCCAACAAGGCTTAATCACTGCAGTACTTTGTCAAGCCTCTGTAACTGGGTTAACTGAAGTCTGCAGGTCACCTCTTGCAGTAAAGCCAGATGCCGGCTTCTGTGTGAGGGATGCTCCTAAGCAAACAGTTTTCTTGTGGTGAGTGTTCAAGAGGCGTGCCGGGAACTTCCTCAAACTTCTGCAGCGCCGCTTCCCACCCTGGCTAAGAGTACACCTGCTTCTTCTAAGGCATGCTTCCTGTATCCTTTCTGCGGTCCATTGGCCCGGAAAGCGGCCGCTCACTGAGAGAAGAGCATGGTGGATCCTGCTCAAACCCTGGAGAGGGAGTCCAGGATGAGGTTGCTGTGCCCTGCGATGCTGAGAACTTAATTGCTGGTAGACATTTCCATGTTGAATTCCTTCCACAGGCTGCAGGAGCCAAGGATGAGGTCAGCAAAGGTACAGGAGACTGGAGCCTAATGCACAAAGTCACGTTCAGAAACTCAACCTCAGCACACTGGGAAGTTGCCCAGTGGCTGAACGAGTAATGAAGGTGGGGTGAGCCCCAAAGCACCTGATCATGTGCGGTCATGTCTCCTGTCGTTGCTGCTTCCTAAACAGCAGCAAACATCAGACCTGATTCCAGGGAGCTCTCAAAACACATAACGCCCAGGGCAGAATCCTGGCAGACTGGTCTGATGGGCCAACAGTGGAGATCTGGCTTATGCACATTAGAACAGAACGCCTAGAACTTCTCATGTGAAATTCTGGCTAAATGTAGCCCACTTTAGTTCAAAAGCCTTCATTGCTTACCCTCATAGGATGTGGGCATAGAAAGGTGCTATCACAGAGAATTTAAAACCACACTAAGGGCTAGAGAGATGGCTTAGCGGTTAAGCACTTGCCTGTGAAGCCTAAGTACCCTGGTTCAAGGCTCGATTCCCCAGGACCCACGTTAGCCAGATGCACAAGGGGACACACGCTTCTGCAGTTCGATTACAGTGGCTGGAGGCCCTGGCATGCCCATCCTATCTCTCTCTCTATCTGCCTCTTTCTCTCTCTGTGTCTGTCACTCTCAAATAAATAAATAAAAATAAAAAAGTATTTTTAAAAAACACACTAAATGCTCTTTTTCTTTTTCCTTGATGAAAGGAGTCAGTGAGCAAATCATTCTTTATTATTATTATTATTATCATTTTATTCATTTATTTGAAAGAAAGAAAGAGGCAGAGAGAGAAAGAGAGAGTGGGTGTGCCAGGGCCTCCAGCCACTGCAAACAAACTCCAGATGCATGTGCCACCCTGTGCATCTGCTTACTGGGGTCCTGGGGAATTGAACTGAGATTCTTTGGCTTTGCAGGCAAGTGCCTTAACTGCTAAGCCATCTCTCCAGGCAAATCATTTTTTCTATGACTCAGGAAACTATTTTGGAGGCAGACTCAAACACCATCCCAGGGGGGCAATGTCACCGTGTATTAGAGATAAGGCAAGGCCAGGCTCTGGGACGGTAGGCTTGGAGGTGAGGTTGTTACAACTGCCCTCATTTGTGGAACAGGCAAGGATGGACTGCGGCTCTAGGAAATGCAGGGTGGGCGCTCCCTAGTGGCCTCTGGGAACAGACCCGAAAACGCTTCTGGAAAGCACACGCAGTAGGGACCACCTGGCTCTGGGTGGTTTGTGGCCCAGAACTAAAGCAAGGAAGGGGTTCGGGGAGGGTTTGAGGAGGGTCTGGCCCAGCCCATGGATAGCGCAGCAAGGCTTGTTAAGTAGTGCAACTTGAAGAATATGGGAACAAGGAAGAAATGAGACTACTCATACTTTCTCTTGGGGTATTTTGTGAGAAAATATGGGCTTGTTTGCTTGTAAAAGGACCTCCCCCTTAAAAAGAAAAAAGAAGGATCTCCCCATTAAGACAGGGTCTCATATAGCTCAGGCACTGAAATCTCAGATATGACCCACTACACCCGGATTATGTGGTGTTTGGGATTGAACCAGGATTGTATATAAACATATTCACTTATAAGAAAGACAGAGAGAGGGAGGAAATGAATGGGCACACCAGGGCCTCTAGCCACAGCAAACTCCAGAGGCATGTGCCACTTTGTGCATCTGATTTTACATGGGTACTGCAGAATTGAACCTCAGTCCTTAGGCTTTGCAGGTAAACACCTTAACCATTAAGCCATCTCTCCAGCCCTGAGCCCAGGATTTTGTGCACACTAGGCAAGCACTCTACCAACTGACATCTCAGTGTCCCTGACTTTTCTTCTCTTCTCTTTTCTTTTTTCTTTCTTTCTTTCTTTCTTTCTTTCTTTCTTTCTTTCTTTCTTTCTTTCTGTCTCTCTCTCTCTCTCTCTCTCTCTCTCTTTCTTTCGCACTCATTCTGTGGAGTGCTGGGGTGAAAGGCATGCGACACGAACCAGGCTCACCCCCCCTTTTTTGAGGCAGGATTTCATGTGGCTAGGTTATCTCAAACTCCCCATGTAGCTGAAGACCTTGAGATCCTGACCCTCCTGCCTCCACCTTTCAGACGCTATCAGTATAAGGTTTTTCTTTCTCTTCCTCCCTTCTTTTCTTCCCTCTATCCCTCTTTTCTTTCTTTTATAAAGAAATCTATTTATTTATTTATTTAATTTGAGAGAAAGAGGCAGATAGAAAGGGAGAGAAAATGGGCGTGCCAGGGCCTCCAGCCACTGCAAACAAACTCCAGGCACATGTGCCACCTTGTGCATCTGGCTTACATGGGTACTGGGGAATCGAACCTGGGTCCATTGGCTTTGCACGTGCCTTAACTGCTAAGCTATCTCTCCAGCCCTCTTATTTTTATTTTTTTTTTGCATGTGCATTGTGTGTGTGTGTGTGTGTTTCGCGGTGTGCGTGTATGTGCTCATGTGGAGCCCATGTGCTCATCCACAGCACCCAGTTCTCCTGCCTACAACCCCCACGCAGTGGCCTTGCCTGTAGCAGCAGACACTGGGTGTCCTCCTCCATCACACCTCCATCTTCCCAGGTGGGACACCCACCAGGCTTCCTGACTATGGACTCTCTCCACTCATTCCAGAGCCCGTTGTTCAGGAGCCCCAACCATTCTCCAGTCTCCACTTCCCACAGGACTGGGGTTACAGATGTGTGTGTGGCCATGTCCAGCTGTTTGTGTGGTTTTGGAGATTCGAACTCAGGTGGTCTCGAGTCCCTTCAGGCCTTCATGCTTGTATAGGAAGCACACTTAATGGCTTAGCCATCTCTTCAGCCCCAATATAATTTGTGTGTGTGTGTGTGTGTGTGTGTGTGTGTGTGTGTGTGGAGAGAGAGAGAGAGAGATTGCCAGGTGTGCACGCATTTAATCCCAGCACTTAGGAGGCAGAGGTAGGAGGATCACCATGAGTTCAAGGCCACCCTGAGACTACATAGTGAATTCCAGGTCAGCCTGGGCTAGAATGAGACACTACCTCAAAAAAAAAAAAAATGATGAAGATGTTCCCCATAAACTTAGGTGTTCTGAATGCCATGTCCCCAGCTGATGGAAATTTGGGAATTAAACTCTCCTGGAGGCAGTGTATTGTTGGGGGAGGGCTTATGGGTGTTATAGAGTTTCCCCATGCCAGTGTTTGTCACACTCTCCTGTTGCTGTTGTCACCTAATGTTGGCCAGGGGATGATGTCCACCCTCTGCTCATGCCATCATTTTCCCCTGCCATCATGGAGCTTCCCCTCGAGTCTGTAAGCCAAAATAACCCTTCCCCCCACCCCCGACAAGCTGCTCTTGGTTGGGTGTTTTCTGCCAGCAATGCGAACCTGACTGCAACAATAGCTCATCTCACTCTACTGTCAAACAATACTCCATTGTACAGATGTTCCAGTTATCATCCACCTACTAGAGAACATCTTCACTTCTAGTTTTTCACGATTATAAATAACACTACAGGAAACATTTCTATGCAGATCCTTGTGTGGGCATAACTGTGCTGGATAGTCCAGCAAGACTTTTTGATTTGTGAAATACTGCCAAGTTGTTTTCCAAAGTAGCTGCACCTGTTTGCATTCCCACCAGTTTCTAGGGCTCTGGTTGTGGCCAGCATTTAGTGGCATCTGTTTTTTTAAAAATTAGTTGTTTTAACAGACAAGGAGTGTAATTTCATTATTGTTTAAATTTGCAATTTGTGATGATTAAGTCTTTGTTCATGTAGGTCTCCCATTTGGAGAGATATTCACATTTTTGCCATATTTTTTTTTGTTTTTGTTTTTGTTTTTTTTGGTAGGGTCTCATTCTAGCACAGGCTGACCTGGATCTCATTCTATAATCCCAGGCTGGCCTTGAACTCAGTGATCCTCCTACCTCTGCCTTCCAAATGTTGGGATTAAAGATGTGGGCCATAGTAAGTTAAAAATGAGATATAAAGGGAAGAGAAAGGAAGGGAGGAGGGTACTTAATAGGTTGATATTGTATATATGTAAGTAGAAGAATAGATTAACAGGTGTGAAAAGGCCCAAAGTGAGGTCAGGGGAAGAGATTGAGTAAAGGAAAGGTGGAGGGAGGGCTAATCAAAATCTAAGAGGTTGCAAATAAATCATATGGAATCCTCCGGTTTTGGACAGTGGAACACTCAGGAGCCATAGATCGTTGTTAGAAATTTTTCAGTGCCAGGGATGGGATACCTCCAGTGAGTTGTTGGCCAGGGAGGTCCCTGATGCCCCCAAAACATTATAGGCCATTGCCGAGGCCCTTGGTTTCCCACAAGGAATAGATGGTAAGACCCTATTGCTGAAGACTCCACATACCTGGGTGGCAAGGCCACTGAGAAATCCTGCTGGAACTGAGCTGATAACCTCCTCCATGTAGACCAGCTGAGAGAAAGCTGGAAGAAGCCATTCTACATGTAGTTCAATGGGAGAAAGAGATACCACCAGTGAAGATACTCAACAGTGGACACTGCAAGCCTTATAATTGGCCAGCCAGGCCAAATGAGCCAATGGGTGCAATAGTGGCACATCTGTCAGGGTGGAAACCAACTGCCCTCCAATTGGACTGGAGGCCCGCTCCATGGGGGGGAATACATCCCTGATACGGAAAACTTAAAACAGGGGTAGTCATGAGCCCTAGGGGTGTAACATCTGCTGATGTCTGGAAAAATGTATATACTATGCTTATCAAACTGCCCAGTAGGCACTTTTCTTAATATTTATACCCTTATATTAATGCTACTCTCACTTTGGGTAGAGAATCTTCTCTTTTCAGATGGCAGTGACTTTGGGATGACTCAAAAGGTATCATAGAGCTGGAAAGAAGTGACTGGAGTACTGAGTAACATCTCGATCACACCTTCCAAGGCTCAGGGTCTAATGCGGAAGAGGTGGCAGAAAGAATGTAAGAGCCAAAGGAAGGGTAGGATTCCTTACAACATGCTCCCTCCAGACATAAAATGGCCTGGATATCCATGACCTCATAGTGCCTGACACTACCTACACAAGACCATCATAAGAGGAGGGAAAGATCACGACATCAAAATAAAAGAGAGACTTATTGAGATGGGGAGGGGATATGATGGAGAATGGAATTTCAAAGGGGAAAGTGGGGGGGAAGGAGGGTATTACCATGGGATATTTTTTATAATCATGGAAAATGTTAATAAAAATTGAGAAAAAATAAAAGATGTGGGCCACCACTCCCAGCTTCTGCCAATTTTTTACTTGGGTTATCATATTGAGTTTTAGGAATTGTTTGTGTGTGTGCAAATGCACATATGTGCAGGTGCACACATCCTGTGTGTACACATGTGGAAGAAGACATCAAATATTATTGATCACTCATTTTTGCCTTATTTTCCTGAGACAGTGTCTCTCATAGACTGGCTGACCAGGGAGCCCCAGTGACCCTCTTGTCTCTGCCATGCTCAGCACTGAGATTACAGGTAGGGTTCCTTAGGCTTTGCAGACAAGTACCTTAATGGCTGAGCCCCACCCCTCTTTTTCAGACTGGGTTTTTTGTATCCTAGGAGCTAGAGGCAGGAGAATCAGACGTTCAAGGCCATATTTGGCTTCATAGCAAGTTCAAGGACAACATGTCACCAGTTGTGTAGTTTTTTCCACATAAACTGTATATGCATTTTGTTAGATATACTTAAGGATTTCATTTTTAAAGATATATTTTTATTTTTATTTGTCTTGAGAGAGAGGGGGGGAGGGAGGGAGAATGAGTATGCCAGAGCCTCCTGCCACTGCAAAAGAACTCCAGATGCATGTGCCACTTTGTGCATACGGCTTTACGTGGGAACTGGGGGATCAAACCTGGGTCATCAGTCTTTATAAAGATTTATAAGTTAATTCCTTTAACACTGAGCTAACTCCAGCTCAAATATTTCTTCCTTCCTTCCCTTCCTTCCTTCTTTCTTTCTTTCTTTCTTTGTGTGTGTGTGTGTGTGTTAAGGTGGTTTTTGTTTGTTGGTTGGTTTTTGGAGGCAGGGTCTTACTCTAGCTTAGGCTGATCTGGAACCCACTCTGTTGTTCAGGCTGGCCTTGAACTCCTGGTGATCCTCCTACCTCAGCTTCCTGAGTGCTGGGATTAAAAGTGTGAGCCACGGGCTGGAGGGATGGCTTAGCAGTTAAGGCATTTGCCTGCAAAGCCAAAGGACCCAGGTTCGATTCCCCCAGGACCCACGTTAGCCAGATGCACAAGGGGGCACATGCATCTGGAGTTCGTTTGCAGTGGCTGGAGGCCCTGGCACACCCATTCTCTCTCTCTCTCTCTTTCTCTGCCAAAAAAAATAAATAAAGTGTGAGCCACCATGCCCAGCTAGTGATATTGCATTTAAAATTTCAAATTAAAATTATTCATTGTTAGCTGGGCGTGGTGCCGCACACCTTTAATCCCAGCACTGGGGAGTTAGGAGGATCACTGTGAGTTCGAGGCCACCCTGAGACTACATAGTGAATTCCAGGTCAGCCTGGGCTAGAGTGAGACCCTACCTTGGAAACTAATTGTTCATTGATTGTGAACATAAGAGAAAACTTTTTTTTTTTTTTTTTTTTTTTTTTTGGTTTTCAAGGTAGGGTCTCGCTCTATCCCAGGTTGATCTGGAATTCACTATGTAGTCTCAGGGTGGCATCAAACTCAGTGATCCTTCTACCTAGGCCTCCTGAGTGCTGGAATTAAAGGCATGTGCCACCATATCTGGGACAGAGGTGTTGAGAGAAAGGAGGAGGGAGGGAGGCCAGAACCTCCTGCCACTGCAAACAAATTCCAGATGCATGTGCCACTCTGTGCATCTGGCTTTATGTGTGTACTGGGGAATCAATGCCAGGTCATTAGGCTTTTTGGGCAAGCACCTTAACCACTGAGCCATCTCTCCAGCCCCAATTTCATTTTTTATACATTAGTCTTGATCCTCTAGCTTGTCTGTGAACATTTAGTAGTTCCACTTGTCTTCCTTAGGGACTGTCCACACTGTTGAGATCACAGCTTGATAAACAATGAAATGTTGGGCCTCTCCAATTATGTCAGAGAATTTTCCAACGTCATCTAAAACTCTTAAAGCCTTTCTAATAGCAGTAAAATATCTTATCGAGCATTTTTTCATTTCATGTTGCTGAATAGCTAAGATATCCTCAGTTTATTCGTACATGTTCCTTATTTAAAACAGAGAGCTGGGCATGGCAGCGCACAGCTGGGCATGGGGCAGCACAGGCAGGACTGGTGCAAATTCCATCCCGGCCTAGCTACACAGCAAGCTCCAGGCCCGCCAGGAGTGTCTAGAGAAACTCTATCTCACACACACAAACAAGCAAAAGAAAACAAAACATGTAAATGCAGAAGAGTATTTTTAAAGATGCATTTTTATTTTATTTATTTGTTAGAGACAGGAGAGAGGGAGGGACGAGGGAAGGGGCACACCAGGGCCTCTAGCCACTGCAAACGAACTCCAGATGCATGCACCACTCTGTGCATTTGGCTTACATGGGACCTGGAGAATCAAACCTGGATCCTTAGGCTTCACAGGCAAGTGCCTTAACTGCTAAGCCATCTCTCCAGCCCCAGAAGAGTATTTTTAAAATGAAAAAAACATGGTATGCAATTGTAATTTGCCCAGAAATAAGCAGTTAGCATTCTGTTGTCAGTCTTCTGCTGCTTCCTTTCTGCAAATGCTCCTCCTTTCTTGAGAAACACGCTTCTTTGACTAGCTGATGAGAGCTGTGGGTCTCTCCCAGAAAACCAGTACATGCACTGTTCTGCAGTTTCAGTGTTGCAGGGTTTTCCACAGACGCTGGGACACTTACCCATCACCTCCAGTTGGCTTTATTCCCTGCACTCCCAGGTTGGGTCGGACTTGTACAGACTGGGCAGGCTCTTCCGAGACAGGGAAGTGAGGATTCACACAGAGTACCTTTGAGGCAGGAGGAGGTACAAGACGGAATGAAAGTGCTACCAGACTTTGTCTTATGAGCTTTGATGCTAGGATTGAACACGATGCTTTGTGCATGCTAGGCAAACACTCTACCACTAATGTGCACCACTGACCCCCATACCATGTATATTTTATATCCTGTTTTGTTTTCAAGATAGGGTCTTGCTCTAGCCGGGGCTGACCTGGAATTCATTATGTAGTCTCAGGGTGGCCTCAAACTCACATCGATCTTCCTATCTCTGCCTGAGTGCTAGGATTAAAGGCGTGTGTCACCACGCCCAACTTTGTACCGTTTCTTATATTACATTACATATAATATTACATTATGTAAATGCCAATGAAGTGATATGTGCCTGTAATCTCAATACTCAGGAGGCTGAGGCAGGAAAATCACAAGCTGAAGGCCAAACTACACTACAAAGCAAGACATTGTGCCCTCCAAAAATTTTTTCCATATCACCAAACATTACTTAAAACATGGGTTTTAGTGATGTGTAATATTCCACAGTACTGTTTATAAAACTTTGTCAGGGCTGAAGAGATGACTCTGTAAGAGCACTCCCTGTGCAAGCACGAGGACCTGAGGCCTGAGACTGTTCGATTTTGATCCCACAACCCACAAAAATAGTTGGGTGTTGCCACACATCTATAACTCCACACCCACAGATGAGCAGAGACCCGAGAATCACTGGAGCTTGTAGAAAAAACAAGCTCCAGAAGGGTCTGGAGAAATTTCTCCGTGGCTAAAGGCCCAGGTTCAATTCCCTCAGCCACTCGTGAAAGCCAAGGAAGCATTTGCAGTAGAGACCACTGACACGTCACAGCTTCCACACACATACAAATAAACAAAATTATTTAAAAAAGAAAGCCGGGCGTGGTGGTGCACGCCTTTAATCCCAGCACTCGGGAGGCAGAGGTAGGAGGATTGCTGTGAGTACAAGGCCACCCTGAGACTCCATAGTGAATTCCAGGTCAGCCTGGGCCAGAGTGAGACCCTACCTTGAAAAACCAAAAAAAAAAAAGAAAAAAGAAAAAGAAAAGCTAGGCATGGTGGTTCATGCCTTTAATCCCAGCACTCGGGAGGTAGAGGTAAGAGGACTGCCATGAGCTCGAGGCCAACCTGAGACTACATAGTGAATTCCAGGTCAGTCTAGGCTAGAGTGAGACCCTCGAAAAACCAAAATAATAATAATGATTAAATGAAAAAAAAAAAAAAAAACACGCTCCAAGAGACCCCAGGTCAAATAAGAATGGGCATAGCCAGGCATAAAGGTGCATGCCTTTAATCCTAGCACTTGGAAGGCAGAGGTAGGAGGGTCATCGTGAGTTCAAGGCCAGCCTGAATTCACATAGTGAATTCCAGGTCAGCCTGGGCTACAGCCAGACAGTACCTAGGGGTGGGAGGAAAGAATGGGAAGAAGAGCAATACAGCAGGACCCCTGACATTCTGATCCAACCACTGCAGGTGAGCACACACTGCTGTAGGAGAGCAACCGGGCGCCACAAGGGCACATACTGTGCATTCATCACCCACATACAACACACCAGCAAAACACAGAAAACTTTATTATATATAAAAACTACTCTGACATGATTCTACATCTCTTAATTACTGCACAATTTTTTTATAGATAGAATGACCTCTCCCTCCTTCCCTTATCTCTCTGTCATTCCCTTTCTCTTTCTCCTGTATATTTTCAAGTGTCCTCAGGAAAGATATTTATACTTCATACATACACATATAACATGTTATATATCATAACATACACTTTTTAAAATCAAGACTTCTCATGTAAGAGAGAACATACATTTGTCTTTCTGATTCTGGCTTATTTTTACTTAACATGATCTATTTCAACTATTTCCTGGCAAATGATCTTCCATTTTTTATCCTGAATACATTTCCATTTTATTTCTCCATTCATCTGTTGATAGAGATCTAAACTAATTTCCTCTTTTGTCTATAGTGCATAGTGCTGCAATGACCATGGATGGGCAAGTATCTCTGTAATATGCTTAGATTCATTCAGGCATATAACCAGGAGTGTTATAGCTAGATTATATGATAGCTGTATTTGGTATTTACTTTTTTTAAAAAATAACACATGCATCACCTTGTACATCTGGCTTACATGGGTGCTGGAGAATTGAACCTGGGTCCTTCGGCTTTGCAGGCAAATGCCTTAACCACAAAGCCATCTCTCCAGCCTTGGTATTTACTTTTTTTTTTTTTTTTTTTTTTTTTTTTTTTTGGTTTTCTGAGGTAGGGTCTCACTCTAGCTCAGGAATTCACTATGTAGTCTTAGGCTGCCCTCGAACTCTCAGCAATCCTCCTACCTCTGACTCCCAAGTGCTGGGATTAAAGGCATGGGCCACCATGCCTGGCCTACTTTTAAATATTTTTATTTACTTGCAAGCAGAGAGATAAAGAGAGAGAAAATGGGTGTGCCAGATCCTCTTGCCACTGCAAACAAACCCCAGATGCTGTACCACTTTGTGCATCTGACTTTATGTGGGTATTGGGGAACTGAACCCAGGTTGTCAGGTTTTCCAAGAAAGTACCTTAAATGCTAAGCCATCTCTCCAGCTCAGCTCTATTTGAGGTAGTGTCTCCCTCTAACCCACTGATCTGGCATTCAGTATGTAGTCTCAGGCTGGCCTCAAAATCAGCCATCTTCCTACCTCTGCCTCCTTTGTGCTGGGACTAAAGGCATGTGCCACCACACCTGACTAGCTCTATTTTTTTAAGTTTTGGTTTAGTTTAGTTTTCTTTTTCTTTCTTTTTTTTTTTAAGCAGAGAGAGAAGGGGGCAGGGAGGGGTATGAGAATTGGCACTTCACAGCCTCCAGCTGCTGCAAATGAACTCCAGATGCATGTGCCAGTTTGTGCATCTGGCTTTACATGTGTACTGGCAAACTGAACCCTGGTTGTTAGGCTTTTTAGGCAAGCACCTTAACCTCTGAGCCCTCTCCAGCCCCCAGCTCTATTTAAAAAAAAAAAAAAAAAAAAAAATTTTTTTTTTTTTTTGTTTTTTTGAGGTAGGGTCTCACTCTAGCCCAGGCTGACCTGGAATGCACTATACAGTCTCAGGGTGGCCTCAAACTCACAGCAATCCTCCTACCTCTGCCTCCGGAGTGCTGGGATTAAAGACGTGCATCACCATTCCTGGCTAAAATTATTTTTTATTGCTGGATGTGGTGGCATACGCTATTAATTCCAGCACTTGGGAGGCAGAGGTAGGAGGATCTCTGTAAGTTCAAGGCCAGCATGAGACTATATAGTGAATTCTAGGTTAGCCTGGGCTAGAGCAAGATACCTCCTTGAAAAAAAAAAACGTGGGTTTTTTTTTGTTTTTTAATTTGTGTAAGAAAAGTGTAAGAGAAAAGCAAAAGAGAACACCAGACTTGATCTCTACAGACTGTTTTATTTAGAGAAAACAGCAAGGGGCAACAGCTTTCCTGCGGGATGAAGGCTAAGGCACTGAGCCAGGCTAGGGTGCAAGTTTATAAGGAGGATCCTAAGAAAAATAGACTGTACCAGGTGCAGTTGATAAGAAAATTCAGCTGTTTGTGTCCTTGTTCAGAATAGGCTTCTTCAGCCAGGAATGTCTAAGGGAGGATACTCAGATGGTCTCTGGTCCTTCAAGGCCATCTAGGCTAAGGGGAGTACATCAATCAGGGAAAGGCGCCAAACTTACTGAGGCCAAGTGCCTCTTTGCCTTTTTATTGTCCATGAGCTTTAGGGATAGTTATTAACTTTTTAGTTCCCTTTAGTTCTCAGGGAAGGCTATTAACCCTTCAATTTGAGACTGAGGGAGGGAGGGAGAGAGAGAATAGGTACAGGTGAATCATGGCCTCCTGCCACTGCAAACTCCAGATGCATGTTCCACTTTGTGCATCTTGCTTTACTTGGATACTGGAGAATGGAACCCAAACAGTCAGGCTTTGCAAGCAAGTGCTTTTAAACACTTAACTCCAGCTCCAGATAGCTTCATTTTTAGTTTTTAGGGTTTTTTCCCATGCAAGGTAGGGTATCACGCTAGCCCAGGCTGACCTAGAACTCACTCTGTAGTCTCGGGTTGGCCTTGAATTCACAGCGATCCTCCTACCTCTGCCTCCTGAATGCTAGGATTAAAGGCATGTGCCAACCCACATAGCTATTTTTCGTTATTGTTTTTTATTTTAATTTATTTACATGTGTGTTTGAGCCCATGTATCAATGGCATGCATGTGGAAGTCAGCACAATCTTGAGGAGTGTGTACTCTTATTTTCTTAGGGACAAGGTCTCTTGCCACAGCAAACTGCCAGGCTGCAAATGAATGCCAGATGTGAGCTTCATATTCTCCTGGCTCTAACACCCCCCACCCATTGTCACAGATGAATTGGGATAACAGACACACAGGCCATTTTACATCCAGCTTTACATGGATGTTGGGGAATTGAACCCTAGCTGCAAGCAAATGCCTTTAACTACTGAGCCATCTCCCTACCCCTATTTTCAGTTTATAAGTATTTTACAGAAATGCTGAATTATGACGAGTTTATCACCCATGAGGCCAGAGAAAAATCAGTCAAGGCTCTGTAAGTGTTTAGCCTGTCTAGGGAGCAGCCCTACACCCCTTTCAAAATAATGGCAGCACCTTAGCCAGGCGTGGTGGTGCATGCCTTTAATCCCAGCACTTGGGAGGCAGAGGTAGGAGGATCGCTGTGAATTTGAGGCCACCCTGAGACTCCATAGTGCATTCCAGGTCAGCCTGGGCTAGAGTGAGACCCTACCTTGAAAATCCAAAAAATAAAAATAAAAATAAAATAAAAAATAATGGCAGTACCTTCATATACTAGTGGACTAGACTGACACTTCCAGACCAACAGCCTCTAGCCCCTGCATGGAAAGGGCCCCGTTTCCCTGTTAGGAAACTTAATTACTCCTGACTCAGCTCTGAAGAGGAAATGGTTGGTGAAATTATCTGCTTCTAGTAACCACTTGGCCTCTCTATCAGGACCTGGTGTCTGTACAAATGGACATGTGACTTCAGGAATTGGTACTTTATTTTTAAATATTTTATTTTGATTTATTTATTTGAGAAGCAAAGAGGCAGAGTGAGAGAGAGAGAGAGAGAGAATGGATGCACCAGGGCTTACAGCCTCTGCAAATGAACTCCAGATGCATATGCCACCTTGTGCATCTGGCTTACATGGGTCCTGGGAAATCAAACTGAGGTCCTTTGGCTTTGCAGGCAAGTGCCTTAACCCCTGAGCCATCTCTCTAGCCCAGGAATTGGTACTTTATTTACATAGCAGCTACACTGACCTGAGTGAGGCCAACAGTATCAATCTTGCCAATGCTTATAATGATATATAATGAACTAGCTAAAAACTGTCCAAGTTTTTGGGGGTTTTCTATAATAATCAATGGGTTCAGGTCATTAGGAAATCACTGTTAGCAATTAAAAAACCCAATACTGGGTCTGGTGAGATGGCTAAGAGGTCAAGGTACTTGCCTGCAAAGCCTAATGGTCTGGGTTTGATTCCCCAGGACCCACATAAAGCCAGATGCACAAAGTGGCACATAATCTGGAGTTTGTTTGCAGCAGCTAGAGGTCCTGGAACACCCATTCTTTCTCTCTGCTTGCAAATAAATGAAATAAAAATTTATCCAAATGGATTATTCTGAGTATAGTTTTTCTCCCTTAACAATGCTAATGGGGTTATCTCTATACCAGTTCTTTATTTTCTGCTTTCAATACTTAAGGAGGCAAAGAAAATACATACATTCTATTTTTCTAGCCCTGTATTTCCTAAAAGTAACCATAATTCCTACTCTAAAAATACTGGTGTTTGTTACAGACTAAATGTTTATCTCAAAACTACTGACAGCCAGGCATGGTGGTGCATGCCTTTAATCCAGCACTTGAGAGGCAGAGGTAGGAGGATCACTGTGAGTTCAAGGCCACCCTGAGACTACACAGTGAATTCCAGGTCAGCCTGGGCTAGACCCAGACGCTACATCCAGGGGTGGGGGCAGCAAAACCAAACCAAACCAACAAGCCTACTGAAGATCAATTAGACTAATCTTTTTAATATAGTTAAAGCCTTCCATGGAACTTCAAGCTCAGGTTTAGGAATATTCCATTGGAATGAGGAATATAAAAAAATAAAGGCATTATTTCACATGACAACTACAAATTAGCTTTGTAGTTTGCTATTTGTTAATCATGGCATGATAATGTTAGGCTATACTCCTTAAGCCAACAGAACTTATTTGTGTCAGCCAAATGACTAAAGCTATAACATGAAAATAGTGATTACTTAATTGTATGTACTAAAGGCTTAATACTTGAAAATTAGAGGTTAAAAAAGACAGGATAGGGCTGGAGAGATGGTTTAGTGGTTAAGGCATTTGCCTGCAAAGCCAAAGGATCCTGGTTCAACTCTCCAGGATCCACGTAAGCCAGATGCACAAGGGAGCACACATATCTGAAGTTCGTTTGCAGTGGTTGGAGGCCTTAGTGCGCCCATTCTCTCTCTCCCTCTCTCTCTCAAATAAACAAATAAAAATTTTTAAAAAGAGGGGAAAAAAAAAGACAGGATACAATTATTTTCTAAAATTTCTGTTTTTATTTATACAGAGTCCTACCACTTCAGTGGGAGGGAGTGGAAAAGTTCCTTTTTCAATCCAGGGGCCTCTATCATGTTGGTCTGTTGTTACCAAACACACAGGCAAGTGGCATCTTGGACTTGGTAAACTACTGGCAATGTTTAGTCTCTCTCTGCTAGAGCAACAAGGTGGGTGTCAATCTCTGCTTCTGAAAGAATCCTAGAAGAAAAGGTAAAAATCCACTTTACTTAAAAAAATTATTATGAAAAATGTTAAACACATACAAAAAGATAGTACATCACCAATGTACCTACAGTGAACTTCAACGACTATCAATTTATAACCAATCTTTAAAGAAAACGTCATGTCCACAACTCTTCTCTCACATTGTTTTGCAGAATTCCCAGACAGCATGTCCATTTCATATACACAAAAACAAAAAGCAGGGCATGGTAGCACACGTCTTTAATCCCAGCACTTGGGAGGCAGAGGTAGAAGGATCAATGTGAGTCGGAGGCCACCCTGAGAGTACACAGTGAATACTAGGTCAGCTGGGCTAGAGTGCGACCCTACCTCAAAAAAGAAAATAAAATAAAAAACAAGGGCTCGAGATACAGTTTAACAGTTAAGGCACTTGCATGCAAAGCCAAAGGATCCAGTTTTGATTTCCCAGGACCCATGTAAGCCAGATACACAAGGTGGCATGTGTCTGGGGTTCATTTGCAGTGTCTGAAGGCCCTGGTGTGCCCATTTATATTCTCTAACAGTCTCTCTCAAATAAATAAATAAACAAACAAACAAACAAACAAACAAAACAAAACAAAACAAAACCAGGTGGGTGGTGCACACACTTAATCCCAGCACTTGGGAGACTGAAGTAGGAGGATCACTGTGAGTTTGAGGCCAGCCTGGGCTACAGAGTGAGTTCCAGACCAGCCTGGGCTAACAAGTGAGACCCTGCCTCAAAAACCAAAAACAGGAGCAGGGCATGGTGGCGCACGCCTTACGTAAGTATACTTACTATATGATACAAGGGGTGTTCTGGTTTGTCTTATTTTATTTTCCCTCAGTACTAGGGATTAAATGTAAGGCTTTGCACATGCTAGGGAAGCACTTTACCACCCTATTCCTAGCCTTCTTTTTACTTTTTAGGACAAGGCTTCACTAAGTTGCCTGTAACCTCATGGCTCATGTACCCCCTCTCACATACAACTGTGACCATGGTTGTAACCTAAGAGTAGATGCAAACAGTTAAAATGCCTATGAGTGGCTCCTTGCATTTGGGGATTCAATTGTAGTTTTCACTAATCATAGGAGCATCCTGGTCTACAGTGTATGAACAGATCATAGGTTGATAAGAAAGACTACATGAACCTGGGTGTGGTGGCATACGCCTTGAATCCTAGCCCTTGGGAGATAGAGGTAGGAGGATCCCCGTGAGTTCAAGGCCATCCTGAGACTAATTCCAGATCAGCCTGAGCTAAAGTGAGATCCTACCTGGGGGGCGGGGGGGAGGGAGAGAACTACATGAACTAATGTTAAGCAACTGTATGCATCTGAATCATAGCAGCTGATGTGTGGTAGGAGCTACTTAAGTGAGAAGAACACATAGGATCAGTATCTGCAGGTCAATTATATGTGTATTTCACACTGCCCTTCACAGCTTTACCTGAAAAACTTGAAAATTGCTACTGTGGAATTCGATCTCCCCCTCTCCCCCTGAGGCAGGGTCTTGCTCGAGCCCAGGCTAACTTGGAATTTTATAGTCCCAGGCTGGCCTCAGTGATCAGTGATCTTCCTACTTCTCTCTCCCAAGGGCTAGGATTAAAGGCATAGGCTACCACACCTGGTTGGAACTGAATTTCTTTCTTTCTTTTTCTTTTTCTTTTTTTCTTTTTCATACGTAGTCTCAGGCTGGCCTTGAACTCACAGAGAATGTCTTACTTCAAACTCCTAAGTGCTATGATTAAAGGGGCGCACCACCATACCCAGCTTAGCATGGAATTTTAACATTCAGCAAACTTCTTTAAATCTATAGCTAACTTATAATATAACTTACCTGAACTTAGGATTGTCAACTGTAACTACTCCAACTTCTATTTCTGAAGGTTTGAAATCAATTGATAAAACAGTAGATAGGCATGTAATTGCAGTCTGAAAAAAAAAAATCAATGTTAAAATATATTATTTTCATATACCAAGGTTTACTCACCCCAAGCTTACAAATATAACATGTTTATCACAAGACAGTCATTCCTGTTCCATGTTTCAGTGACATGGCTTGATAGCCATGTTACTAACAATTTGCTTAATTTGAACATGTTGAGTGTCAATGATGATAAAAGTATTTCAATTGGGCTGGAGAGATGGCTTAGTGGTTAAGGCATTTGCCTGTAAAGCTTAAGGACCCGGGTTCAATTCCCCAGTACCCACATATGCCACAGGAACAAGGTAGCACATGCTTCTGGAGTTCATTTCCCATGGATGGAGGCCCTGGCGTGCCCATTCTCTCTCTATCTGCCTCCTCCTCTCTCCCATTCATCCTCCCTCCCCCTCTCTGCCCATTCTCTATCTGCCTCCTCCTCTCTCCCATTCTTTCTCTCTCTCTGTCTTTCAAATAAATAAATAAAACATTTTAAAATGTAAGAACATTTTTATTTCAATTATGTAAGCCATAAAGTAAAGGGATCGATCAAACAAAATAGGACGACTTACATAAAAATCTATTTGCTTGATGACCATTATAAACAAGGCACTATGCTTAGCACCTGGTGTGAAATACGAATAAAGAATGATGAAGTCATTCAGACTACTGTACTGTACTAACCTTCAAGAAGTTTATAAGAATGACCATTTAAGAATGTTTTAAGTGATTTCATATTTGATGTGATTAATGTAATCAGGAATTATAATTTAAAAAAACTTTAAGAAACCATACAGTCTTTCAGATTAGAAATACTAACTTCACATTTTCTTTTAGTACAGCATAAACTGCCAAACAAGTTTTTGCATTTACTTTTAAGAAAGGGTCCTTGCTATGTAGTCCTAGCTGGCCTGGAACTCACTGTGTCAGGTTAGCCTCAAACTTGTGGTGATCCTCTCATCTCTGCCTCCTGAGTGCTGGGATTATAAACATAAACCACCACACTCAGCTTTTAAGTCTTAAATGGTATCTTTTTTCCTTGCAGAGTCTATATGTAGACCAGTATTTTTAAATCTACTGCAATTGTTTTATTTCTCTTTTGTGGGTGGGAAATTGAATATAGGGCCTCATGAGAAGGAAGTACTTTATCACTGAGCTACATCCTCAGCCCTGTTTTTCACTTTCTGGCAGTAAATAAGAGGGGTTGTTTCTTAAAAAAATTTTTTTTAAGTTTTTATTTATTTATTAGAGACAGAGAGAGGGAAAGAGAAAGAGAGACAGAGAGAGAATGGGCACGCCAGGGTCTACAGCCACTGCAAAAGAACTCTAGACATATGCGCCACCTGGTGCGTCTGGCTTACATGGGACCTGGAGAATCAAACCTGGATCCTTAGGCTTTGCAGGCAAGTGCCTTAACTGCTAAGCCATCTTTCTAGCCCAGAGGGGTTACTTTTTAAACAGTCTAAAATCACTAAACATTAAGAATTTTAGCTTATTTTGTTAATTTAAAATTTCCCAACTCATAATGAATAATTCTCTTAAAGCCCCTGGAGGAGGCTGGAACTGTCAGAACTCTTGTCCACCATGTGTGAGGCCCTGAGGTCATTCCTTAGCATCATAAAAACAGGCAAATTAAAACCACAAAAAAATAAAATGAAATAAAAAATAGAAACAGGACTGGAGAGATGGCTTAGCGGTGAAGGTGCTTGCCTATAAGCCAAAGGACCCAGGTTCAGTTTCCCAATACCCATGTAAGCCAGATGCCAATGTTGTGCATGTGTCTGGAGTTTGTTAGCAGTGGCTAGAAGCCCTGACATACTCATTGTCTCTCATTCTCTCTTTCTCTTTCCCTCTCTGCCTCTCTCTCACTCAAATACATAATAAATAAATAAATAAATAAATAAATAAATAAATAAGCAAGCAAACAAACAAGAAAAGGCTAGGTCTGCTTTTCCATCCCAGGTATATTTTTTAGCCAAGTGTTTCTGTTATCATATTTTTCTAATAGGGAAAATTTTCCTTTCCAAAAATTTGGTTTGTGGCTGGTTTTTCATTTAGGACCATAAAAACAGCATTCCTAATAGCCTTTTCACATTTGTTACTGGGAGGCTTAACCTTTATTTGAGTCTCTTAATCACAGCAACCATGGAAGTTCTAGGTCCTAGTGTGAATTGTTACTGTCAGTTATATTTTCCCATTGCAGTGCATATGCTTTGTTGAAAGCTATTTCTAATACATTATGAACTAGGAGGAATTAAGGGAATGAAAGCAGCCATTGTGGTGGCCATGCCTTTAATCCTAGCACTCACAGGGGTAGGAGGATCAATGAGTTTGAGGACAGCCTGAGACACAGTGAATTCCAGGTCAGCCTGGGCTAGAGTGAGACCCTACTCTGAAAAACAAACAAACAAAAAAGCTATGATGTAACTCAGAAATAGCCCTTACAAACTTACCAATAATACAAAGATACTCATTATCCTGAAGAGCATTTTAAAAAGAAGTCACCTTTTTTTGGTTAACTTACTTCTACTGTCTGTTCAAATGTCCAATCAAATTTCTTCTTCACTTTTTTTTCAAGAAAGCTGGTTGACTCCGTTTGTTTAACTCCTGCTGCAGTAGCTTTAAACCCGCAGTAGTAACCTGCAGGATCACACTTGTACACCTGAGGACCTTGTTCTTCATCTATACCAATTAAAATCATACCTAAAAAGAAAGATCCTAGTTAAATGTGTGATACCTTTCCACAACCAAACCTCCTCTGTGTGGTCATGTAGTTATTGTTGGTCATTAATTTTAGGATTATGTCTTTTTTGTTTGTTTGTTTGTTTGAAGTGTGGTCTCACTCTAGCTCAGGCTGACCTGGAATTCACTATGTATTCTCAAGGTGGCCTCAAACTCACAGCAATCCTCCTTCCTCAGCCCCCTGAGTGCTAGTATTAATGGCGTGCACCACCACGCCTGGCTGGATTATGTCTTTTAAGAAAAGAATAAATATAGATTATTACCATAGATAAATTAGCCAATAGATTAATCTCTGTTTTGCAAAAGGATATGTCTCAGTTTTTGTTGTTTTGAGATAGGCTCTCATACTACTTAGACTGCCCTTGAACTTGCTATTTGCCAAAGTGACCTTAAATTTCTGGTCCTCCTGCATTGTGCTAGAAGTGCCACCACACCTAACTTAATAGTTCTTCAATTAATTTGATTGAGGACTATTATTTTTCCTTTTCCTTTGTTAAATTTAAGAAACAATTTTTTTCCCCCTGAGGCAGGGTTTCACTCTCACCCAGGCTGACCTGGAGCTCACTCTGTAGCCCAGGTTGGCCTCAAACTCAGGTTATCCTTCTACCTCAGCCTTGTGCTGGGACTAAAGGCGTGTGCAACCATGCCTGGCTTTAACTTCTATTTTCCCCTTAAGGTAGGGTCTCATTCTAGCCCAGGCTGACCTGTAATTCACTCTTCAGTTCCAGGCTGGCCTTGAATTCACAGTAATCTTCCTACCTCTGCATGTACCACCACACCTGGCTTCTTACTTTTTTTTTTTTTTTTTTTAAGAAATACCTATTAAAATTCTAAGGAACTAACAGTCAATGGTACAATTTGGAAATGTTGCTGCACAGCATATGTCACTTAGGCACTATCTGCTCACCCTTACACTGTCCATCTTTGCTACTATTGTTATATGTATGCCCCTTCTGTGTATCTAGCTTTATTATTACAAATCTAACTATTAACACATTACAGAAAAACAATTAAAACAGACATCACCATCAATATTCTTTGACTTAGAAAAGGTAATCAAGTATTTAAGTAATACCTTAACTCCTATTTTCTCATATCTAGATTTGAACCTCTTATACATAGATTCACTTTTAGCCAACTACTTTATTATTATTCATAGATGTTTTATAATGTCTACTGAGGATTGTACTGATATCTGCTGCTCTCTTTTAATGTTATGCTGTCTGATAATTTCTTTTTCATTTTATACTTGATATACACAAAATACAAGGGCAACACAAAAGAAATACCAATTCATTCCTTGGGGAAACAACAAATTCTTTACTCCAGAGTCTGTCAAGATGAGCAGTGTTTAGCAAATAAAAAAGACATGAAGGAGATGGGGTGTGGTGGCACATGCCTTTAATTCCAGATCAGCCTGGGCTTGAGTGAGACCCTACCTTGAAAAATAAAAAAACAAAAACAAAACAAACAAACAAAAAACAGATATGAAGGCCAATCAATAGCAACAGTACAGGGCTGGAGGGATGGCTTAGCGATTAAGACATTTGCCTGCAAAGCCAAAGAATCCTGGTTCGATTCTCCAGGACCCATGTAAGCCAGATGCACAAGGGAGCACAAGCATCTGGAGTTCATTTGCAGTGGCTAGAGGCCCTAGGGTGCCCATTCTCTCCCTCTCTCTCTCTCTCAAATAAATAAATATTTTTTTAAAGCGACAGTACATAAAAACAGACATGAAGCCGGGCGTAGTGGCGCACGCCTTTAATCCCAGCACTCAGGAGGCAGAGGTAGGAGGATCGTCGTGAGTTTGAAGCCACCCTGAGATTCCACATTGAATTCCAGGTCAGCCTGGGCCAGAGTGAGACCCTACCTCGAAAAACCAAAACCAAACCAAAACAAACAAACAAACAAAAACAACCAGACATGAAGGTCAATCAAAAGTGACAGTACATACAAAGGCATTGAAACATCAAAGAGCAGTGTGCACCCAGCGAATGAAATATTTGTGCATTACAGTGACCAAAGGTGAGGGAAGAAAGACCATGGGAATAAACTGTACGGGATTTTACTTATCACTTTAATAAGTATAAGAAAGTCCATGGGATTAAACTATACAGGATTTTACCTAGCACTTTAAGAAGTATGGCATTTACCCTATGTAACTAGGTTTTACAAGAGGGCAATAATCAAACTTCAAGCAAAGAGAGTACCAAGGCACCACCATATCTGAAGGCTGAAGTAGGAAAACCACAAATTTGAAAGCAGCCTGAGCTATATAATAAGAGGAATAATTAAGAGGGTAACAGAATCAGATGCTAAAAAGAAATACTATTAGTGGATTCTCATTAATGAATGACAACACCAGAAGCAAATATGCATTAAATCTAAGAATCAGTAATTTCATTTCTCTACCAATAAAAGTTTATTTTCTAAACTAGAAACTGGGCTGAGGAGATAGCTCAATGATCAACAACACTTTCTTGCAAAGCTTGCATCTGGAGTTCATTTACAATAGCAAGAGGCCCTGGTATGCCCATTCTCTCTCTCTCTCTCTCTCTCTCTCTCTCTCTCTCTTAAATATAAATTTTTAAAAATATATTAAAAAAAAATAAATAACTAAAAATGCCTCTTAGTATTTCCATGGAATTAGTAATCTGGAATTACAGTAGAATCCCGTTACAACAGCCTAGTCAGGACTTGGGATATTTCAAATCACATATCCCAAACAGAAATATCTGGATTAAAAAAAGAAACTAGGGGCTGGAGAGATGGCTTAGTGGTTAAGGCACTTGCCTGGGAAGCCTAAGGACCCAGGTTCAACTCCCCAGAACCCACATAAACCAGATGCATATGGTGGTGCATGTGTCTGGAGTTCATTTGCAGTGCCTGGAGACCCTGGTGTGCACATCCTCTCTCTATCTGCCTCTTTCCCTCAATAAATAAAAAATATTAAAAAAAAAAGAAAAAAAGAAAAAGAAACTAATCAAGTAGCATCCAAAGCTTTAATTCCAAACCATATGGTCAGAATCCAAGTGTTACCATTATCTCTGTACATGTTCTCTGTGAACAATTATAATCCATCAGTTATTTGGAAAACTTCTAAACATACTTACAACAACCAAGTGGCCTCATTTCAGCATTCTGTGTGTAGACTTGAGAAATATCAGCGATTCTTTTACACAGCATATCCACAGGGATCTCATAGCCGTATTTGTATTTCCAATTAGCTGCTTCATAGCGCGCCCTCTGTACCTGGGATCTGCTGTCAGCTATGTCATAAAAACAAATAAAACACAAAGGTTTACCTGTTTAGAAGGATCGATGCCAAAGCTAGAGAATTTCCCTACTATGTACATCTTTACCTTTATCTACACTTCTAATTTGAATTAAGGAAAAGAAAAAGGGTCCACTATAGCCTTTCCGCCTGTGAATAATCATTGACCCAACACTAAGTCCATAGTAAGAAATAGAAAAACTTAAAAGTGTAGAGCTCCATATACTATGTTGCCCTTTCTCCCTAATTCCTTCACCAGCAATCAAAATAGCTTCTCCAAGAGTCTAGTAACTCACAAAGAACATGCTTAAAGGAGACAGAATAATCTCTCTTTGTCTTTGTGTTTTAGGTTTGAACTTTCCCTTGAGTTCAGAAAACAGAAAGCCAAAGTAACTTTTATAGAAATTCACACCAACTTATAATCAGCGTCATTATGACCATACATAAGTGAGATTGATGACTTCAGTTCCCTTAAACTACTAACCATATCTGAAATACAGCATCTAAGAGAGAAGCTCGTCAGCCCAGTTTTCCTAAAGTAGCATAAAGACCTAATTCCATTATTACTAGGATTTCAAAATAGCTCACAAGCTGGGAGTGGTGCTATATGCCTGTAATCTCAACAGGCAGGAAGACTGTTTAGCTTTAAGGTAGCCTAGGCTATACAGCAACACTTTGCCTCAAAACAACCCAAACAGGGCTGGAGAGATGGTTTAGTGGTTAAAGCAGTTGCGTGCAAAGCCAAATGACCCAGAACCCACGTAAGCCAGATGCATAAAGTGATATATGCGTCTTGAGTTTGCCTGCAGCAGCCAGAGGCCCTGGCATGCCCATTCTATCTATCTCTCTCAAATAAATAAATAAATACATTTTTTAGGGGCTAGAGAGATAGCTTACCTATTAATGTACTTGCCTGCAAAGCCTAAGGATCCAGGTTAGATTCCCCAGTACCAACATAAATCAGATGCACAAGGTGGTGCATGCATCTGGAGCTTGTTTGCAATGACTGGAGGCCCTGGCATGTGCGCTCGCTCGCTCACTCTCTCCCTATCCCTCTCTCTCTCTGCCTCTTTCTCAAATAAATAAATTAAATATTAAAAAATGTTTTTAATACAAGTAGTCAACAAATTAACCAATTGGCCAAATTCACAATAGTCTTTATTTAGGTATTTTTATTTTTTGACAACTTCCATAAGTAGGTAATAGACCACAATATTTCCCTCCCCCACCCTTATTTCCCCCTCCCAAGTCCTCCCTCCATTGAATCCTTTCTTCTTTCCAATTAGTCTCTCTACTATTTTGATGGCATCATTTCACAATACTCTTAAAATGTTGATACTAGCCTTGGAAGATAGCATAACTACTCATGCTACCTGAAAATCAAGTACTAAAAGGGCCTTTGAAATTAGTACAAAACACAAAAATAATATGGAAAGAACTAACACGAGGCTTACACATCTAAGAAGACACCTAGCTGAGATTACCTGTCATTCCAGTCATCACACAGCCAATATTTTCAGTTATCTTGAACAAGTGTGTCACTGTGCTGGAATCCAGTAATTTGTCCTAATCAACAGAATCACAGTAATATTTTTTTTTAATTCATAGGGTTCTGCAGTTATATAAACACAATAGTATAGAACTATAAATAATAGTCTATATAGTAGGGTTACTTGACATATATCTTCTGATTGTTTTATAGCTGATTTTGTTTTAAGGGCGTAGTGGTCAGGCATGGTGATCCCAGCACTTGGGAGGCTGAGGTATGAAGACTGCTGTGAGTTCAAGGCTAGCTTGAGACTACATAGTGAATTCCAGGTCAGCCTGGGTTATAGTGAAACCCTACCTTGAAAAAATGAAAAACAACAACAACAAAAACAAACAAAACAGGGAAGAGGGTGGAAGAGTTTGTTTTCTTTTTATAGATGTTTCCTGTGGGGCTCACCAAACACATCCAAAATTCTCAGAAGACAAGACTTAGAGATCTCACTGCATTTATAATCCCCACAAAGTTGAGCATGTTACTCCTACCTACTCAGCATAACTGTTCATAGATGCTCAACAAATCCTCCTTCAATGACTATTAGGAAAGCTGAGCCAAAGCAAGAATGACACCAGTATGTACTGATTGTTACTTACAGGTACTTTCTTCTGTGTGACAATTACTGCACAGTCTTTTCCTCTTACAGCTACTGATGTAAGGCCCCCTTGGTTAATAGCCTTAAATGCATATTCTGGAAAAAACAAAACAGGTTATTATTTTTTTTAAGGTACAATAGGGACTGGGGATGCAACTTAGTTGGTAGAGTGTTTTCTCAGCATGCATAAAGGCCTGGGCTTGATCCTCAGCACTACATAAACCAGGCATGGTGGCACGTTCCTGTAATCCTAGCACTTGGAGGTGGAGGCAGGAAGATTAGAAGCTCAAGCCAGCCTTGGTTACATGAAATATCCCCTTGTACCCCCAAAAAACCGAGATAACAAAGTCTTTTAAAAGAATGAAATCGAGCCAGGCGTGGTGGCGCACGCCTTTAATCCCAGCACTCGGGAGGCAGAGGTAGGAGGATCATCGTGAGTTCAAGGCCACCCTGAGACTACATAGTGAATTCCAGGTCAGCCTGGACCAGAATGAGACCCTACCTCAAATAACAAAAAAAAAAAAAAAAAAAAAAAAAAAAAGAAATCGAGTTATATAAACTAGCATGGAATGCTATCCAAGACACATTACAAGTAAAAATGTTTCCATCATGTTACTGAAATTATTTTCATTATGTTCAAGTACCAAATTCTCAATACTGTTTTAATTTAATCAATTTTAATCACAGTAGATCTTCACTCCTTCCAAGTCTAGCTTTCCTAGGTCAAATTTAGTTGCCCTAAAATTTCTCAAGATTTAATACTTCTGCTAACTTTTGATCAATAACTAATTTGACCACATGCAGCTTTAATTACTATTAGATTCTGCATTGGTTTTTGTCTCTCAAGTAGAATTTTCTGGCTCATGCTTTTTGTAATTTTCATGTTTAACAGTCAACATGTGGTTCTTTAGCTAATCCACAACAAGCTCTGGAGTCTGTACTTTAGCTGATGTTAACATCCCATCAGTTTAAATGGTGGAGTCCAAGCTGGAGCATACAAACACACTGCTTTGGCACCATGCAGTTTACTCAGTGGTGACTGTCTCTGGGGAGGTAAGTTTACAGACGAGACTATCACTTCTTTGTTAAGACAGAAAATGCAAGACCTGTCTTCAGCCATACCACCCTGAATGCAACTGACCTTGGAAGCCAAGTAGGGACGGGCCTGATTAGTACTTGGATGAGAAAATACATGAGATAACAGTTTAAAATGGGCTGGACAGATGGCTTAGCAGTTAAGGCACTTGCCTGTGAAGCCTAAGGACCCAGGTTCAATTCCCCAGTACCCACAAAAGCCAGATGCACAAGGTGGCACATGTATCTAGAGTTCATTTGCAGTGGTTAGAGACCCTGGCATGCCCATTCTCTCTCTGTGTCAAATAAATAACAGACTTTAAGGGGCTGGAGAGATGGTTCAACAGGTAAGAGCACTTGTCATGCAAGCATGAAGGCCTAAGAGGGCCTGATTTGCCCTGAAACTTCCTCAGCCCACATAAATAGCTGGGCATGGCTATGCATGTCTATAACCCCAGTCCTGTGGGAGTGCTGGAGCTCACAGATCAGCCAGTCTGACCTCAAAGGTAGCGCTTACTGAGAAACTTGGTATCAAAGACATAAGCAGATGAGTGACAGAAAAAGAACACCCAAGGCTCTTCTCTGGCCTCTGTGAACCCCCCCCCCCCCAGACACACACACACAAATTGTCTTTAGTGTTATTTTCAACTGTTCAGAAAGCAAGTTTGACTAGAAAGATGGCTCAGGGGTAGAAGGTGCTTGCTTGCAGAAAGCAACAATAGATGAGGTCTAGCTGAGAGAAACATTACCAAAGAATTGCCTTTAACAGGAGCACTAATAAAAATTCCTTTGTGTGGGTGGGTATGTGTGCGTATATGTCTGGAGGCCAGAGGCAGAAGTACAGCATCTTCTTCAATCACTGTGCACCTTATTTTTTGAGACAAGGTCTCTTACTGAACCTGAGGCTCACCAAAATTTGGCTAGATTAGTTAGCCAGCAAACTCAGGAATCCTGTCTTCATCTCCCAGCACTGGAATTACAAGAGCACACTGGCTTTTACATGGGTGCAAGAGAGTCAAACGTAGGTTCTCATGCTTGCATGACAAGCACTTTATTGACTAAGCCATCTGCTAGCCCTAAAAATTCTTTTTTAAAAAAAAATTATTTGTTTATTTATTTGCAAGCAGAGAGATACAGCAGGGAGACACAGAAGAGGAGAGAGAGAATGGGTGCACCAAGGTGTCTAGCCACTACCAACTCCAGAAGCATATGACAGTTTGTGATCTGGCTTTAAGTGGGGTACTGGGGAATTGAACTTGGGTCATTCGGCTTTGTAAGCAAATGCCTTAACCGCTAAGTCATCTCTCCAGCCCCTAAAAATTCTTTATTAAATGTTTCTAGGGCTAGAGAGATGGCTTAATGGTTAAGGCACTTGCCTGCAAAGTCTTAGAACCCAGGTTTGATTTCCTAGTACCCATGTAAGCCAGATGCACATAGTGGTGCATGTGTCTGGAGTTCGTTTGCAGTGGCTAGAGGCCCTGGCATGCCCATTCTCATTCTCTCTCTCTCATAAAACAAAAAAATTTTTTAAAAATCATTAAATGTTTCTAAGTGGCTATCTATTGAAGAAAGAATAAAATAAGGCAAAAGTTCTTAGAAGGAAATCACCTCCAATGTAATCCTTAAATTTAATTAGCTTTCATTGCGAATTTTACCAAATCACTAGCTCAAATTTAATTGACCATTATCGCTTTTTGTTTGTTTGTTTTTGAGGTATGGTTTCACTCTAGCCCAGGCTGACCTGGAGTACATTATGTAGTCTCAGGGTGGCCTCGAACTCATGGTGATCCTACCTCTGCCTCCCAAGTGCTGGGATTAAAGACATGCCCAGTTCCATTATTGCTAATTTTACCACTATACCACAAGTAACTTCTAAAATATAATTTTTTGTTTGTTTTTTGAAGTAGGTCTCACTCCAGCCCAGGCTGTGGTCTTAAAACTCATGGAGACCCTCCTACCTCTGCCTCCCAGTGCCAGGATTAAAGGCATGTACCACTAAGACCAGCTAAATGTATAATTTTTAACTGTTTCTCGGGCTGGAGGGAAGGCTTAGCAGTTAAGGAGTTTGCCTGCAAAGCCAAAGGACCCAGATTCGATTCCCCAGAACCAATGTTAGCCAGATTCACAAGGGGGCGCACGCATCTGGAGTTCGTCTACAGTGGTTGGAGGCCCTGGCATGCCCATTCTCTCTCTGTCAAATAAATAATAAAGTATTTTAAAAACCTGTTTTGAGCCAGGCAGTGGTGGCACACGCCTTTAATCCCAGCACTCAGGATGCTGAGGTAGGAGGATCACAGAGAGTTTGAGGCCATCCTGAGACCACATAGTGAATTCCAGGTCAGTGTGAGCTAGAGTGAGACCTTACCTGGAAAAACTGAAAAACAAAAACAAAACAAAACAAAACAAAAAACTGTTTCTCGGGCTAGAGGGATGGCTTAGTGGTTAAGGTGCTTACCTGCAAAGCCAAAGGACCCAGGTTCAGTTGCCCAGGACCCACATAAGCCAGATGCACAAGGTGGCGCATGTGTCTAGAGTTCATTTGCAGTGGCTGGAGGCCTGGCATGCCCATACTCACACACTCCCTCTCAAATAAATAAATAAAAATAAAAATATTTTTTAAAAACCTATTTCTCAGTTCTGTGCCTTAATATAATAATAAATCTTCCACCAGGAAAAAAAATTTACAGATTAAAAGCTACAAACTTGAGCTTGGTACAGTGGTTTGTGCTTATAGTTCCAGCTACTTGAAAGGCTGAGGGAGAAGGACAGCTAAGTTCAGTTTGGCACCAGCCTTGACAACACCATGAGACCCAATCTCAAAATAAAATTTTAAAAAAGAATGAATGAATGAACTCTTTTGTCCATTCCCTTTCGCCCTCTATGCAAAATAAGAATGAGCTGAGACACACACCACAGAGTCAGATGATAGAGAGTCATTTTCTCAGAGAAGGGAACGTACAGGCAAGTTTCCCATAGCAGCTAGGGCTAAACCCCATAGAAAACTCAATTGAAGCTGGGCGTGGCAACACACGCCTTTAATCGCAGCACTCTGGAGGCAGAGGGAGGACAGCATGAGTTCAAGGCCACTCTGAGACCACATAATGAATTCCAGGTCAGTCTGGGCTACAGTGAGACCCTACCTCAAAAAACCACAAACCCACACACACATAAAACTCAGTTGAGTGCTGGAGAGATGACTCAGTGGATACTGTACTTGCCATGGAACTCTGAGTATGTGTTTTAAGATCCCAGACCCCACAGAAGCTGGAAGCTGTGGTGAGCTTCTATAATCCCAGTGTGCCTACAGCAAGCAGGGGTGTGGAAACAGTTTCCCAGAAGCTGTGAATGGAGGGCTGAACAACCAAAACAGGACCTTCTGTCTCAAATGAGGTAGAAGGTAAAGACTGACCCAAAAGGTATCCCACTGACTTCTATACACATGCCATTACATGTGCTTATGCTGGCACACATACACACCCTCGCCCCCAAATAAACAAACTCAGTGTTTTGGTCCTGAGAACAGTTTGCAGTAACCACAGCTACTGGAAAATGGGGGAGACAAAGAAGGGTGCTATAGGGGAAAGTCCCAGCTTCTATACACACACAGCTAAAGAGAAAAGAACTAAAGAAACACTGGAGATGCCACCCAAGATGCAGACTTTCTAGCCTGAGATTAGATTTCTGAGTTGACTACAAAAACAAAACATGGCTGGAACACGGCTCAGTAAGTGCTTACAGTGCAAGCATGAAGACCTTAGTTACGATCCCCAGCATCCATGTAAAAAGCCAAGCCAGGCACATACACCTGTAATCCCAGCACTGGGGAGGCGCAGACAGCTGAACTGGTGAGCTCCAAGTTCAGTGAGGACACTGTCTCAAAAGATAAGATGTGACCAGGAATAGATGGTAAGACCTTACTGCTAAAGATTCTACATACTTGAGCTGCAAGGCCACTGAGAAATCCTGCTGGAACTGAGCTGACAACCTCCTCCATGTAGACCAGCTGAAAGAAAGCTGGAAAAAGCCATTCTGCATGCAGTTCAATGGGAGAGAGAAATCACCAGTGAAAATACTCAATAGTGGACACTGCAAATTTTATATTTTGCTAGCCAGGCCAAATGAGCCAATGGGTGCAATAGTGGCACATCTGTCATGGTGGAAACCAACTGCCCTCTAATTGGATTGGAGGCCCGCTCCATGGGAGGGAATACATCCCTGATACTGAAAACTTAAAACGGGTAGTCATGAGCCCTAGGAGTGTAACATCTGCTGCTGTCTGGCTAAATGTATATACTATGCTTATCAAACTGTCCAGTAAGCACTTTTCTTAATGTTCATACCCATATATTAATGCTACTCTCACTTTTGGTAGAGAACCTTCTCTTTTCAGATGGCAGTGACCTTGGGATGACTCAGAAGGTATCATGGTGCTGGAAAGAGGTGACCGAAGTGCTCAGTACTGCAATGTATCTATCACACCTTCCAAGGCTCAGGGTCTAATGCGAAAGAGGTGGCAGAAAGAATGTAAGAGCCAAAGGAAGGGTAGGACTCCTTACAACGTGCTCCCCCCAGACACAAAATGGCCTGGATATCCATGACCTCACAGTGCCTGACACTACCTACACAAGACCATCATAATAGGAGGAAAAGATCATGACATCAAAATAAAAGAGAGACTGATTGAGATGGGGAGGGCATATGATGGAGAATGGAGTTTCAAAGGGGAAAGTGGGTGGAGGGAGGGCATTACCATGGGATATTGTTTAAAATCATGGAAGTTGTTAATAAAAATAAATAAATAAAAATAAAAATAACCAGGCCGGGCATGGGGTGGCACACATCTTTAAAACCAACACTCAGGAGGCAGAGGTAGGAGGATCACCTTGAGTTCAAGGACACCCTGAGACTACATAGTGAATTCAAGGTCAGCCTGGACTAGAGTGAGGGCCCACCTCAAAAAAATAAATAAATAAATAAATAAAATAAATAAAAATAAAAAAACAACAACAACAAAAGAAAAATAATTAAAGATATTTGGTTTGGAAAAAAAAAAGGTGGGAGCCAGGCATGGTGGCACACGCCTTTAATTCCAGGCAGAGGTAGGAGGATCCCTGTGAGTTCAAGGCCACCTTACCTTGAAAAACTAAAAAGGATAAAATAATAATAATAAGGTGGTGCTGGAGAGGTGGCTTAGAGATTAAGGTGCTTGCCTGCGAAGCCTAAGGACCCAGGTCCAATTACACAGTACCCACATAAGGCAGATGCACAAAGGACGCATTCATCTTGAGTTCATTTGCAGTAGCAAGAAACCCTGGCAAGCCCATTCTCTCTCTTTCTCTCTCTGTCTCTCTCAAATAAATCCAGCTTTTGTTTTTTGTTTGTTTTTTGGAAATGTGACATCCATTATTTAAAAAAATAAGGTAGAGGGCTGGGGAGATGGCTCAGTAGATAAACTGCTTGCTGTGCAAGTGTGAGCACCCAAGTTGTGATCGCCCCAACCCAAAGCTGGATGCTATAGCATGAGTATGTGTAATCACAGCATGCCTCCATTAAGAAGAGTGGCAAAGGCAGGGGAACCCCCTGGAAGTTCCTGGGCCAGTTAGGCTGGTGAATGAGAGATGCTGCCTCAAATGAGATGGAAGGCAAGACCAACACTTAAATCTCCACATGTGAACCACGACACACAGGCATTCTCATTTAAATCAAGGAACACACACACACACAATGATTAAAGAAGGTACCCAATGTTGATCGCTGGGTTCAATACACACATGCACAGTCACTTACATACACATGAAAATACATGAATATATATACATACATATACCCCTCCACATACAAAAAGAACAAATTAAGTCCACACACTGTAGGAATATAACAAACAAGAGGCTTCATAAACGTAAAGTCCAAGATAAAATCTAAAAGTACTCAATGTACCACAAAAGAAAACAAATCAGGACTGGAGAGATGGCTTAGTGGTTAAGGTGCTTGCCTGCGAAGCCTAAGGACTCATGTTTGACTCTCTAGATCCCACATAAGCCAGACACAAAGTGACACAAGCATGCAAGGTTGCACATGCACACAAGGGAGCACACACACCTGGAGTTCAACTGCAGTGGTTGGAGGCCCTGGCACACCAATTCTCTCACTCTTGCTCTATTGCATTAAAAAATAAAAAAGGCCAGTGTGTTGCGCTTGCCTCAAAAAGGGAAGGAGGGAGGGAGAGTGGGAAGGAGGGAGAGAAAAAAGGGAGGGAGGGAGGAAGGGAGCAAATCAGCCAGGACAGGTGTTACAGACCTATAATCCCAGCACTTGGAAAGTACTCAAGAGTTCAATCACTCTCTGCTACATACCAAGTTCAAAGCCAGCCTGGGTTGTATGAATGAGACCCTGTCACAAAACAAAACAAAACAAAACAAAACAAAACAAAAAAAAAAAAAACTGAACAGGCTGGGGAGATGGCTCAGTAGATGAAGAGTGCTTGCTGTACAAGCATGACGACTCAAATTCAATCCCCAAAACCCACGTAAAAAGCAGGTATGAAAACAAAGAAAAGAAAAATCTAGGCATGCCCTTGCATGCCTGTACCCCCAGCATTGAGGGGAGTACAGACAGAAGTAACAGTGGAGCTCCCTGGTTAGCCAGTCTAACTGAAAAATAGGTGAACTCCACGACCAGTGAGAGACTATCTCAGGAAATAAGGTGAAAGAGTAATAGAGGAAGACACCAGGCATCTTCCATGGGCTTCTGCACACGCGCACAGAGGACATGCATACCTGCGTGCACCATATGCAAACACAGATATGCATGTGCGCATAAAAATTAGGAAGAGAACCAACCCAAAATATAATCCAAACCAAACAAAAATCAAAAGTGTGCAGAAGTATGTGATCCATCCTCAAAAAACCAACCCTAGAGCAGGCATGGTGGCACACACCTTTAATCCTAGCACTCAGGAGCAGAGGGAGGATTGCAGTGAGTTCCAGGCCAGCCTGGGTGAGACTGAGACCCTGCCTCAAAAGGAAAATATTGGGCTGGAGAGATGGCTTAGCAGTTAAGGTGCATGCCTGCAAAGCCTAAGGACCCAGGTTCAATTCTCCAGGTCCCACATAAGACAGATGCACAAGGTGGCGCATGCGTCGAGTTCGTTAGCAGTGGCTGGAGGCCCTGGCATGCCCATTTTCATTCTCTCTCTGTGTCTCAAATAAATAAATAAGATAGATAAATATAAAAAATGTTTTTCTTTTAAAAAGGAAAATACTGAATCTTAATGTCTACTGTAATCATTACAAAATGTGTGTTAGGCAGTACTTTCATGTGGCATAGAAAACTAACCCAACAGCCTTAATTGCTTTAATTAGGGTAATTGTAAAATTAATTATCTAAATTTCCATTTTAATAAGCTAGAAAAAAAAGTTGGGGATGTAACCTTGTTGGCAGAGTACTTGCTTAGCATACAGTTTTGGCTCCAGAGCCTGAACTCTTCGCCACTATGCTGCTTGTCATACTATTCTTTCACTTTCTTTTTCTTAACAATGTCTAAAAACGTTCTGAATAACAGAGGAAGTGCTATTCAACCAGGTATTGATCAAAATCATTCTGCCTAGATATTAAACTTATTTTGAATTACATCTCTCTCACATACTAGTCAAAGGACACTACGGGGCTGGAGAGATGACTCAGTGGTTAAAGGAGCTTGCTTGCAAAGCCTCATGATCTAGGTTCGATTCCTCAGGGCCTACATAAAGTCAGATGCATAAAGTGGCACATGCATCTGGAATTCACTTGTAGTGCCAGGAGTCCCTGCCCGGTGTACTCAATACTTTCTCTCAAATTAAAAAAAAAAAAAATTAGCCGGGGGGTGGTGGCGCTTGCCTTTAATCCCAGCACTCGGGAGGCAGAGGTAGGAGGATCACTGTGAGTTCAAGGCCACCCTAAGACTCCATAGTGAATTCCAGGTCAGCCTGGACTAGAGCAAGACCCTACCTCGAAAAACCAAAAAGAAAAAAAAATTTTTTTAATGACATGAGCAGAGCCAGGGCGTGGTGGTGCATACCTTTAATCCCAGCATTTAGGGAGCAGAGGTAGAAGCATCATGAGTTCGAGGCCAGCCTAAGACTACACAGTGAATTTCAGGTCAGCCTGGGCTAGTGCAAAACCCTATGGGGGGGGGGTGGGAATTGGAAAGCTGTACACAGTAGCACATGCCTATAAACCCAGTACTTGGGAGGTAGAGGTAGGAGGGTTGCTGTAAGTTTGAGGCCAATCTGAGAGTACAGATCCAAGTCAGCCTGGACCACAGTGAGACCATACCTCAAAAAAAAAAAAAAAAAAAAAGAGGCTTTTCCCAAACTCAAGAACCGTGGAGAACCACAGTGAACAAGGAGGATCAGATCAGGAGATAAAGGATCACGTGGACCAGCGAGACAACTAGAGCCACCATCAACAGCCTCCCCTCCCCCACTGCCAGTGCAAGCCCAGCAACCACCAGAGACCAGAAAGGGAGATCACAACACCCAGCACCAGCGACCAGAGCAGTGATCCAGCGACCCAGCCAGCCTACTTGAACCCACAAAGCACCGAAGAGGGACCCAAGAAGGAGCTCAGCATAACTGAGACCAAAATCATCCCAAAAAGTAACTGGGATTACACCAGGTAAGTACACGCCTGATAAACTTGGTATATAACCCCTAACCGGAAGTGCTAACTGCACCTTCCATATCAGCATAAATTATATGTAAAATCTGATGGATGATCAGATTTCCCATTCTTAAATAAGCTATATTTTGGGATTGTTATTTGTTGCTTCTTGATTTATAGTGGCTTTGCTTCCTCTTCTGTTGTACATTAGGGAAGGGTCTCACTTGCTCACAAGCTGACTTGGAACCCTCAACAGGCCAGAAATCTTAACATCCTTATCGTCAGGATTACGGGTGTGGGGACAGTTAGAGGATCTGGTTGTCATAATACCTACTCTTGCATAAATACTCTGTGTTGTTTTTCATTGAAAGTGTACATTGTTCAGTTAAATTTTAGAATCTGCCTATATTTTGTTCCACTCAGCCTACTTGAATACTCTCATAGCAGGCCAACCCAACACCTAGGGTCACTTTTGTAGATACTCTGAGAGTCTTGAGAGCCACACCTAGCACCTTAAGTTCCTACCCTGAAGATATATAACATCAGATTAATTGATACATCTAATAATACTGCAGCTAACTAGAAAATCCAAGCATTAAATTGATCCAAGATGCAAAAATATGTACATTATAACACAAGAAACACCAAAAATCAAGACAATATAAATCCAGCAAAAAGTATTAATGTATCAGAAATGACCTCCAGTGAGAATGAGTTCGAGGAAATGCCTGAGAAAGACTTCAAAAGAATGATTATAAATATGCTCAAAGAAGTCAAAGAGGAAATCAAAGGAATGAAGGAGGAAATCAAAGGAATCAAAGAAACAGGACACCAATTTAATGAAACAAAGAGGTCAATACTAAACATAAATAAGGAAATAAAAATAATTTAAAAAACTAGTCAGAATTATTAGCAATGAAGAATACAGTTAAAGAAATAAAAAACCCTATAGAATATCTCACCAGTAGAATGGATGAAGGAGAGGACAGAATATCTGAACTAGAAGACCAGGTGGCAGATCTAATACAGTTCAACAAAGAGAAAGATAAACTAACAGGAAAGTATAAATGGGAATTTCAAGATATTTGGGACACTATGAAAAGATCAAACATAAGAATTCAGGGTATAGTAGAAGGAGAATTTCACTCCAAAGTCATTGCAGGCATCTTCAACAAAATCACAGAAGAAAACTTCCCCCAAATTGGGAAAGAAGTGCCAATGCAGATACAGGAATCCTCTAGAACACCAACCTAGACAAAACCTGGAAAGAACCTCTCCTCGCCACATTATAATCAAACTACCAAACACACAAACCAAAGAAAAAATATTGAAAGCAGTCAGAGAGAAAAATCAAGTTACCTACAAAGGCAAGCCCATCAGGATCACAGCAGATTACTCAACACAAACTTTAAAAGCCAGAAGGAGCTGGGCATGGTGGCGCATGCCTTTAATCCCAGCACTCGGGAGGCAGAGGTAGGAGGAACACCTTGAGTTCAAGGCCACCCTGAAACTACATAGTGAATTCCAGGTCAGCCTGGGCCAGAGTGAGACCCTACCTCAAAAAAACAAAAAACAAAAATCAAAACAAAACAAAAAGCCAGAAGGGCTTGGAGTGATGTATTCCAAGTTCTGAAAGATAACAACTGTCCACCAAGGTTATTTTATCCTGCAAAGCTATCCATTCAAATAGACAGAGAAATAAGGACATTCCACAACAAAAGCAGGCTAAAGGACTATTTGAAGACAAAACCAGCTCCACAGAAAATACTTGAAAGAATTCTTCATGCTGAAGAGAAAGAAAAGCACACATATAAGGAACCTGGAAAAAACAAACAATACTCAAATACTAGTTAATACAAGACAGCAATGGTAAAACCAGAAGAACTACAAGAAAAATGGCAAAAATAAATACACACCTTTCAATAATGTCTCTTAATATCAACAACCTCAATGCCCCAACCAAAAGACATAGGCTTGCAGACTGGGTTAAAAAGCAGGACCTTCAATTTGTTGCCTCCAAGAAACTCACCTTCCTACAAAGGATGGACACTATCTTAGGGTGAAAGGTTGGAAAACGGTGTTTAAAGCAAATGGGCCTAGAAAACAAGCAGAGGTTGCTATCCTAATATCTGACAAGGTAGACTCCAATCCAACATTAGTTAAGAAAGATAAGGAAGGTCACTTTATACTGATTAAAGGCACACTCCAACAGGAGGACATTACAATCCTAAACATATATGCACCTAACATGGGGGCTCCCAAATTCATCAAACAAACGCTATTACAACTAAGGTCACAGATAACACCAAACACAGGTCATCCTGGCAAAAAAATAAGCAAAGAGGCAGAGAGGCATCTGGATTAAATGAGGTCATATAAGAAATGTTAGCAGTGCCGGGCATGGAGGTGCATGCCTTTAATCCCAGCACTCCGGAGGCAGAGATAGGAGGATCACCATGAGTTCAAGGCCACCCTGAGACTACATAGTGAATTCCAGGTCAGCCTGGACTAGAGTGAGACCCTACCTCGAAAAACCAAAAAAAAAAAAAAGAAAGAAATGTTAGCAGATATGTACAGGACATTTCATCCAAATGCTGGAGAATATACATTCAGCAGCACATGGAACATTCTCTAAAATAGACCATATATTAGGACACAAAGCAAATCTTAACAAATACAGGAAAACTGAAATAATTCCTTGCATTCTGTGTGACCACAATGGAATCAAACTGCAAATCAATAGCAAGAAAAGCTATAGAGCATACACAAAATCACGGAAACTAAACAATACACTACTAAATGATGAATGGGTCAATGAAGAAATAAAGAAGGAAATAAAAAAATTCAAAGAGTCAAATGATAATGAGAACACAACATATCAAAACCTTTGGGACACAATGAAGGCAGTTCTAACGGAAATTTATAGCTTTAAGTGCCTATATTAAGAAATTAGGGGGCTGGACAGATGGCTTGGCAGTTAAGCGCTTGCCTGTGAAGCCTAAGGACCCCAGTTCAAGGCTTGATTCCCCAGGACCCACATTAGCCAGATGCACAAAGGGGCGCATGCATCTGGAGTTTGTTTGCAGTGGCTAGAAGCCCTGGCACGCCCACTCTATCTCTATCTTTCTCTGCCTCTTCCTCTCTTGGTGGCTCTCAAATAAATAAATAAAAATATACAACAACAAAAAAAAAGAAATTAGAAAGGTCGCAGGTAAACGACCTAATGCTTCACCTTAAAGCCTTGGAAAAAGAAGAACAAGGCAAACCAAAATCAGTAGACAGGAAGAAATAATAAAGATTCGGGCAGAAATTAATGAAATAGAAACCAAAAATACAATCCAAAGAATCAATGAACCAAAGAGTTGGTTCTTTGAAAGGATAAACAAGATTGATAAACCCTTAAAAGAGAGAAGACACACAAATTAATAAAATTAGATGAAAAAGGCACCATCACAACAGATACCAGAGAAATTCAAAAAATAATAGGGACATACTCTAAAAACATTAACTACACCAAGCATGAAAATCGGAAAGAAATGGTTTATTTCCTTGATTTTTATGATCTACCTAAATTAAATCAAGATGAGATTAATCACTCAAATAGACCTATAACAAGTATGGAGATCCAAGCAGTTATCAAAAATCTCCCAACTAAAAAAAGTCCAGGCCCAGATGGATTCATTGCTGAATTTTACCAGACCTTCAGGGAAGAACTAACAGCATTGCTTCTTAAGCTTTTCCATAAAATAGAAAAAGAAAGAATCCTACCAAACTCCAGGCAAAGATAGAACACAAAAGAAAATTACAGACCATATCTCCCTCATGAACACAGATGCAAAAATTCTCAACAAAATATTGGCAAACAGAATACAATATATCAGAAAGATCATTCACCCTGACCAAGTAGGCTTTATCCCAGAGATGCAGGGATGGTTCAACATAAACAAATCGATAAATGCAATACATTATATAAATGGACTGAAGGACAAAATTCACATGATCATCTCATTAGATGCAGAAAACACATTTGACAAAATCAAACATCTCTTCATGATAAAAGGCCTACAGAGACTAGGAAAAGAAGGAACATATCTCAATATAATAAAGGCTATTTATGACAAGCCTACAGCCAACATATTACTAAATGGGGAAAAATTGGAAGCTTTTCCAGTAAAATAAGGAACAAGACAAGGGTGCCCACTGTCCCCACTTTTATTTAATATAGTTCTGGAAGTCTTAGCCATAGCAATAAGGTACGAGATGCACATAAAAGGGATACAAATTGGAAAGGAAGAAATCAAGTTATTATTTGCAGATGACATGATTCTATACATAAAGGACCGGAAAGACTCTACCAGCAAACTGTTAGGGCTGATAAACACCTACAGCCATGTAGCAGGATGCAAAATAAATACACAGAAATCAGTAGCCTTCCTATATGCTAACAATAAATACACATAGGATGAAATCAGAGAATCACTCCCATTCACAATTACATCAAAGAAAATAAAGTACCTTGGAATAAACCTAACCAAGGAAGTAAAGGATCCCTACAATGAAAACTTTAAAACACTCAAGCAAGAAATTGCAGAAGACACTAAGAAATGGAAAAACATCCCTTGTTCCTGGATCTGAAGAATCAATATTGTTAAAATGGCAATCTTACCAAAAGCAATCGACACACTTAATGCAATCCCCATCAAATTTCCAAAGGCATTCTTCACAGAAACAGAAAAACCAATCCAAAAATTCATTTGGAATCACAAAAAACCTTGAATATCTAAAATAATACTGAGCACCAAAAATAAGGCTGGTGGTATCACCATACCTGATTTTAACCTATGCTACAGAGCCATAGTAACAAAAAACAGCATGGTACTGGCACAAAAGCAGACATGTAGATCAATGGAACAGAATAGAGGACCCAGATGTAAGTTGGGTAGCTAAAACCATCTAATATTCGATAAAAATGCCAAAAATACTCATTGGAGAAAAGACAGCCTCTTCAGCAAATGGTACTGGGAAAACTGGATATGTATCTATAGAAGGATGAAAATAGCTTCTTCTCTCTCCATGCACAAGAATTAAGTTGAAATGGATTAAAGACCTTAACATCAGACCTGAAACTCTGAAACTGCTACAGGAAAAAGTAGGGGACGGATGAGCCTAATAATGGTACCAAACTGACTGTATTTGCTGAATACAGAACTGACTAATAAAAAAAAAAAAAAGAAAAGAAAAGAAAAGAAAAAGTAGGGGAAACCTTTCAACATATTGGTATTGGCAAAGACTTTCTGAATATAACCCCCCAATTGCTCAGGCAATAAAACCACCGATTAACCACTGGGACCTCATGAAATTACAAAGATTTTGTACTGCAAAGGACACTGTGAATAAAGCAAAGAGGCAACTTACAGAATGGGAAAAAAATCTTTGCCAGCTATACATCTGATAGAGGATTAATATCTAGCATATACAAAGAACTCAAAAAATTAAATAAGAAGAAATCAAACAAGCCAACTGAAAAATGGGCTATGGAACTAAATAGACAGTTCTCAAAAGAAGAAATATGGATGGCATATAAGCATCTAAAAAAATGTTCTACATCCCTAGTCATCAGGGAAATGCAGATTAAAGCTATGTTGAGATTCCATCTCACTCCTGTCAGATTGGCTACCATCATGAAAACAAATGACCATAAATGCTGGCAGGGATGTGGAAAAAGAGGAACCCTTCTACACTGTTTGTGGGAATGCAATCTGGCCCAGCCATTGTGGAAATCAGTGTGGAGGTTCCTAAGACAGCTAAAAATAGATCTACCATATGACCCAGCTATAGCACTCCTAGGCATATATATATATCCTAAGGACTCAACTCATTACCTTAGAGATACTTGCCCAACCATGTTTATTGCTGCTCAATTCAAAATAGCTGGGAAATGGAACCAGCCTAGATGTCCCTCAACTAATGAGCGGATAATGAAGATATGGCACACTTATACAATGGAGTTCTACTCAGCAGGAAAGAAAAATGAAGTTATGAAATTTGCGGGGAAATGGATGGATCTGGAAAGGATTATATTAAGTGAGGTAACCCAGGCCAAGAAAGCCAAGCGTCGCATGTTCTCTCTCATATGTGGATCCTAGCTATAGGTGATTGGACCTCTGTGTGACTAGGAAGAAAACTCAGTAGCAAAGTGCAGTAAGCTAGAAAAGAGCTATAAAGAGAAGAGAAAGGAAGGGAGGGGGTACTTAATAGAATGGTATTGTATATATGTAAGTAGAATGAATAGATTAATGGGGGTGAAAAGGCCCAAGTGAGGTCAGGGGAAGAGATTGAGCAAAGGGAAGGTGGAGGAAGGGATAATCAAAATCTAAGAGGATATAAATAAATCATATGGAATCCTACTTTTTTGGACAATGGAACACTCAGGTGCCACAGATTGTTGCTAGAAAATTTTCAGTGCCGGGATGGGATACCTTCCAGTGAGTTGTTGGCCAGGGAGGTCCCTGACGCCCCAAAACATTATAGGCCATTGCCGAGGCCATAGATGGTAAGACCCTACTGCTGAAGACTCCACATAGTTGGGCTGCAAGGCCATTGAGAAATCCTGCTGAAACTGAGCTGATAACCTCCTCCATGTAGACCAGCTGTCAGAAAGCTGGAAGAAGCCATTCTGCATGCAGTTCAATGGGAGAAAGAGAAATCACCAGTGAAGATACTCAACAGTGGACACTGCAAGCCTTAAATTTTGCCAGCCAGGCCAAACTAGCCAACGGGTGCAATAGTGGCACGTCTGTCATGGTGGAAACCAACTGCCCTCTAATTGGACTGGAGGCCCGCTCCATGGGAGGGAATACATCCCTGATACTGAAAACTTAAAACAGGGGTAGTCATGAGCCCTAGGGTTGTAAAACGTCTGCTGCTGTCTGGCTAAATGTGTATACTATGCTTATCAAAGTGCCCAGTAAGCACTTCTCTTAATGTTCATGCCCTTATATTAATGCTACTCTCACTTTTAGTAGAGAATCTTCTCTTTTCAGATGGCAGTAACCTTTGGATGACTCAGAAGGCATCATGGTGCTGGAAAGAAGTGACCAGAGTGCTCAGTACTGTAATATCTCTATCATACCTTCCAAGGCTCAGGGTCTAATGTGGAAGACGTGGAGGAAAGAATGTAAGAGCCAAAGGAAGGGTAGTACTCCTTACAACGTGCTCCCCCCAGACACAAAATGGCCTGGATATCCATGACCTCACAGTGCCTGACACTACCTACATAAGACCATCATAATAGGAGGAAAAGATCATGACATCAAAATAAAAGAGAGACTGATTGAGATGGGGAGGGGATATGGTGGAGAATGGAGTTTCAAAGGGGAAAGTGGGGCGAAGGGAGGGTATTACCATGGGATATTTTTTATAATCATGGAAGTTATTCTCCAGGTCCCACGTAAGCCAGATGCACGAGGTGGCGCATGCATCTGGAGTTTGTTTGCAGTGGCTAGAAGCCCTGATGCACCCATTCTCTCTGTCTCAAATAAAACTACATACATTAATTTAAAAAGACACTATATTCTGCCTTTATACTCACTAAATCTAGGAGCATTAAAGACTGCTTTATAGCTAGTTTCTATAACACGTTTTACAGCAGCAAGATGGAAGTCTAAGTGTGTCTTTTTCTGTTCACAAACTAAAAACCAAAAAAAATACAAAACTCAAAACATTTCTAATATAGAAAAGTTCTTAAAATTCAAGAATAAAACACTAAAAATAAAAAAGTCCTTGAGGAGACAGTTTTCTCTTTTATAACAATTTTCAAACAAGGTGAATTAAATGGGTAACTGAATGACTTAGTATGATGCTGTTCCTTGCCATCGTATATACAGGATGTAGCAATATAGCGGACAATTTGTTTCCATTTAAGCTTTAATCCTATTTTTTCAATTTTCAATACACATGAAGAGAACCAAACTGACGGGCTAAGTCTAGGATTTTCAACCAAGGTTGCATTACTGACCTTGCCAAGGCACTAAGATACAAAACTGACTCAAAAATAAAGTAATCATAAGCCAGATGTTAATCAGGCACTTCTGACACTAAATTTTGTATAGCAAGAGGTCAGAGGTCTGACTTGTAATTATAGCCTTAACCCTGACACTATTTCAACTCAACAAAATATACTGCTACACTGAACAACTGATAACGAGTTTAGGTTTCTTTCTACTCTAAAACTGTTCCTTCAGTAAATCGCTAACACACCATACCCCATCTACAACTCAGATTCGGCTCTTAAACCTGAATCAGTCACAGATGAGGGTTAAAGAAGATGCCAATTTCAAGAGCAGCGCTGTAACTGGACGCCACTGACTCTCCCTACTAGTCTTGAACTCTGTAGATACTTGTAAACCTGCACTTTTCATTTTTCTTTTTATCCGTTTGTATGCACACCGGTCACTACCTTGAAGCTACATCAGGGGGCTGCGTGTGACATTTCCGTTTGTTCTAGAACCCTGTGCAGCGTCTGGCACCTAGGAGTCTCTAAATGCTTTTGTGGAATGGACCACAGCACGTCTATGCTCTCAAGGAAAACAGAAGGGGGGCGTTTTAGCTGGGAGGTCAAGGAACCCAACTGCTCCTCGGAGAAAGCAAGTCGCTGGACCCACGCAGGGCAGAACGGAACTAAGGAGACGCAGGAAGGCAGCGGCAGGAATTCCAGCCCCAGACCTTCTTTAGCTCAAGCGTGTCCAGGGAGTCAGGAGCTCCTCCGGAAGGGGCCTGGCTTTCCTTTCGCTTCCAGAGGGGGAACACCACGGGCCTCAGCGCGACCTCGACCCTTCTCCCCGATCGGCCCGGGCCCGGCTTCCAGCCCCAGCCTGCACTCGGGCCGCGCCGGCACGCTCCAGGCCGAGCCATGACAGGGCAATTCGGGTGGGCCGCAGGCGGGCCCGGTTCACTCACCTACTTGGTAGAGCCGACCCTCGGGCGAGAAAATGGTAATGTGGCGGTCAAAGCCAGCGCTGGACCCGCGGGACATGCTGGGGTACCCACGACTGTAAGCACGGCGCGCACCCCGCAGCTCCCCGCACCCGGCACACAAGCCTCCCCGGAAGTTAGACCAATCACTTCCGGGGCACCGGCCAGGCTTCTTCCGCTCTTGCAGGCCGAGCTCCCCGGCGCGGGTTCCAGCGCAGACGGCGGTTCGGAGCGCGGCCCCGTGGGGGCGGGGTGGGGCGAGCGCGGGCTCCGAGTGCGCGTGCGCGTGCGCCAGAGCGGCGCCTGGGCGGCGGGCTTCCGGCTTGAAGGCGTGGTGGGACTCTTTCGTCTGGAGGATGCGTGGGTCAGGCGGGACGGTTTTCTGGGGCGCGGAGTAGTGATCTGCCCGTCGCTGCGGCAGTGCGATCCCCAACTCTCGGCTGCTTGCACCCTGCTGGAGTCCTGCCTGGTCCTTCCCCACCTCCACTTTACCAGGACACACGGAGACAGGAATGCCCCTGCCGTGGGACGGCCGCCACATATGGGCAGTGGGAAGAGCTGTTTTCCTCTAATCGACAACACCTTCCCTTGCACTGCAGCCCAGGCTCCTCCTTGTCTCTAAAGGGGAATTCCAGGTAATGGGAATAGGTTGAGCAATAATGGACCACGAGCAAGATCCGAAGGAATGGGGCTGACGTTGGGTGGAAGAGAGTCATTTCGAGTAGGGAAGATAGCTCCAGGAAAACAACAGCTTTTCGAGTTGTGAAATGATGCTCATATTTAAACAAAAAATAATGTACAGGTGTGTATGTATGCGCAAAGGCATGCCAGACCCTGGCGCTGCACGTTTTAAGTCTGGCGTTATGTTGGTGGCTGGGCAAGTGAACCTAGGCTGGCAGTCTTTGTAAGCAAGCGCTTTAGCCACTGAGCATCTCCAGCTTCCAATTGTGCCCATCTTGATTTTATTCCCCAAAGAACATTCCTTTTCTAGTCAATATAGAATGCAAAGCATATGATTAAGATAATTTTAAATTTTTATTTTATTATTTGAGGGAGAGAGCGAATGGACGCGCCAGGGCCTCCAGCCACCGCAAACGAACTCCAGATGAATGTGTCATTTTCTGCATTTGGCTTTACATGGTGTAGCAGACAGCTTCAGGTTCACTGAGATGAACTTCCAGACCAGGCACAGTTATGGAGAAAGGGATTTATTAAAGCTCATAGAACCAGGGGAAGTTCCATAAATGGCAGAAGAAGCTGGCCTGCCTTCGCAGGACCAAGTAGAGGAAGAGAAGCACAAGCCTAAAGCCAAAAGCCACAGCACACTTCAGGAACTCCTGCTAGGCCCACTTTGCATATCTTTAGACTGAAATCTGAAACCCACCACCACGCCTTAAGAGCCACCCAGTGACACGGCCTCCAGCCAGGTGGCTGCAGATGCAAACTACAAACAAATAAAAAACTGAATATTGAGCGGGGTGTGGTGGCACACGCCTTTAATCAGAGGCAGAGTTAGGAGGATTGCTGTGAGTTCGAGACCATCCTGAGACTCCATAGTGAATTCCAGGTCAGCCTGGGCTAGAGTGAGACCATACCTCGAAAAACCAAAAAAAAAAAAAAAAAAAAACTGAATATATTGGGGGCCATCTATTCAAACCACCACACATGGGTACTGGGGAATTGAGTCTGGGTCCTTTGGCTCTGCAGGCAAGCGCCTTAACTGCCAAGCCATCTCTCCAGCCCAGTTAAGCTAAATTTTTGCCTTAGATAAAATGGTTTGGAGCTGGAGAGATGGCTCAGCAGTTAAATAACTTGCCTGCAAAGCCAAAGGACCCAGGTTCAATTCCCTAGTACCCACGTAAAGCCAGATGCAGAAAGTGGCACATGCATCTGGAGTTTGTTTGCAGCGGCTAGAGGCCCTGGCGTGCCCATGCCCGCCCCTGCTTGCAAATAAATACATAAAAATATATTTTTTAAAGAAAAACAGTTTGTACACCACACCAATATTTGTAACCCCTTAATGCCCACTGTAATACTAAAATGGGAATTCATTTTTCTAGTATACTTTCTCCTAAAACCATTTTTCATTTTAAAGCAAAACATGGAGGCCAGGCATGATGGCGCACGGCTTTAATCCCAGCACTCGGGAAGCAGAGGTAGGAGGATCTCTGAGTTTGAAGCCACCCTGATACTACATAGTGAATTCCAGGTCAGCCTGGGCTAGAGTGAGCCTCTACCTTGAAAAACCAAAAAAAGTAAGAAAAAGGGGCTGGAGATGGCTTAGTGGTTAAGGCGTTTACCTGCAAAGCCAAAGAATCCCAGTTTGATTCTCCAGCACCCACGTAAGCCAGATGCACAAGGGTCACATGCATCTGGAGTTCCCATTCTCTCTCACTCTCAAATAAATAAATAAAGTATTTATTTGAAAAAGAGTCCGTTATAAAGCAGTTCTGGTTTCTTGCGTTTTTAAAATTATTCTTTTAAAACAGTAAAGTCTTCAAAATAAAATTGTTTTATTTATTTAGAGACCTGATTCTCATGTAATTCAGGCTGGCCTCAAATCCACTATGTAGTAGAGGATGATTTTGAACTCCTCACCCTCCTGTGTTCACCTTCCAAGTGCTGGGATTACAGTTTTGTACAATCATGCCTGGTTTATGCATTTCTGGGGATCAAACTCAGAACCTCCCACATGCTAGGTAGGCACTCTACCAATTGAGCTACATTCCTCCCCCCCTCCACCCCATTCCAAATGTCTATTTTATATACAGAAGAAAGAAAATCCAAAACTGAAACATGGTTAAGAAAATGATCAATGCAAACAGCATCTCTGGAACACATGGTACTTTCCAGCTGTGATTCCCAAGTGTACTGAGAAGAGCTGTTTGTACCTTGTTTCTAGTTCGGGTCTACTCCCAGGATGGACCCCTGACCTTTTGAATACTTGTATTCTTTGTTCTCTCAGAGCCCAGGCTACTGTAATTCTTATAGTATGCTTGAATAGTTACAGATACAGAGTTCTCTGAAAGACTGTTGAGTGGATGAACCACATAATATTTAAGACAAGATTTCCAGGCTGGGGAGATGGTTCAGCGGTTAAAAGCTCTTGTATGCAAACCCTGCCATCCCGGGTTCGATTCCCCAGTACCCATGTAGAGCTAGAGACACAAAGTGGCCCACACATCTGAGGTTCATTTGCAGAGGCAAGAGGCCCTGGTGTGCCCATTCTCTTTCAAGTAAATAAAATATTTTAAAAATTCCTCATATATTGGGCTGGAGAGCTTAGAGGTTCAGACGCTTGCCTAAAAAACCAAAGGACCCAGGTTCAATTCCCCAGGACCCACGTAAGCCAGCTGCACAAGGTGGCACATGCATCTGGAGTTTGTTTGCAGTGGCTGGAGGCCCTGGTGTGCCTGTTCTCTCTCTCCTCTCTCCCTGCCTATTTCTTTCTCTCAAATAAATAAATATAAACTTTTAAAGTTTTTTAAAAATTCATCTCAAGCCGGGCATGGTGGTGCATGCCTTTAATCCTAGCACTAGGGAGGCAGAGATAGGAGGATCACAGTGAGTTCGAGGCCACCCTGAGACGACAGAATTAATTCCAGGTCAGCCTGAGCCAAGGTGAGACCTTACCTCAAAAAACCAAAAACAAATAAATAAAAATAAAAATTCATCTCAATGCCGGGCGTGGTGGCGCACGCCTTTAATCCCAGCACTCTGGAGGCAGAGGTAGGAGGATCGCCATGAGTTCGAGGCCACCCTGAGACTACAGAGTGAGTTTCAGGTCAGCCTGGGCTAGAGTGAGACCCTACCTCGAAAAATCAAAAAAAAAAAAAAATTCATCTCAAATAATTCCACATATCCTAAGAACTCAGAGCCAAGACCTTGCCATGTTAACTCCTCAGTGCTTCCTCACACTGTGCTCCTTTGTGTTTTATTTATTTTTGGGTTTATTTTTTGAGGTAGGGTCTTGCTTTAGTCCTGGCTGGCCTTGAACTTACAGGGATCCTCCTGCCTCAGCCTCTCTTGTGTTTTACAATTTATAATTTTTTTTCACTGTTTACTCTGATACAGTGCAGTCTCTTGTTGATCCATCTGTACTTGGTATCTTTTTTTTTTTAATGTAGTTTTATTTGTGAGGAAGGAGGAAAGGAGAGAGAGAGAATGGTGCTATAGGGCCTCTTGATCTGCAAAAGAACTCCACATTCATGCACCATTTTGTGCATCTGACTTTTACATAGGTGCTGGGGAATTGAATCTGGGCCAACCCAGGCTGGCAGTCTTTCGAAAGCAAGTTCCTTTAACTTTTGTGCCATCTCCCCAACTCATTCACTCACACACACACACAGAGAGAGAGAGAGAGCACGCAAATCTCATTGGGTTGTTTCTCTGCTTAATTCCTTTAGGTTCCCCACGACACTGAAAACCTAGTGTCCAGGTTAGCATTCAGAGCTGTTGACAAGTTTACCTGTCTTTTCCACTTTCTCTTCTACTTCATCCTCCTCTTCCTGCCTGTACTCCACAGCATTGCTCTGAGCAGCATTGTCTGATTACTCCTCAAGCCCCTGCTTTCTGTGACTTCTCTTCCATTTCCACCTCATCTTCTAAGACCAACTCAACCAATCTGTCTCTTCCTTTTCATGCCAGTGCATATAATTTGAATTCTTTACTGGCCTGATCCAAAGGAGATGGCTTTTAAAGAAAAGTTATTTCAAGAAGCATAAAGCTGAGTGTCTTTAACCATATTCAGAGCTCATAAGAAAGCAAATGGGTAATGAGTAATTCAAGCCAGCATGCTTAATGAACTGGCCACAAAGAAGGTTGAAGGAAGGAGAGGAACTTTATCTCATAAGAATTAGAACCTAGTGGGCTTTGGAATCATGTAGCATCTACTTAATGTTGTATCTATGGGTAGACATGTATGTGATAGGAACTCCAGGAATTCTTCATTTGAGGTCATGGTCAATGTGGCCACATTGTAACTTGTGCTGAGGTACTCTGTACTAAGTAGTCATCTGCCCAGGTTCTGTGTGCATGGCTATTGTGGAAATCCAGGGTCCTTGGTTATCCTTAGAACCACTCAATACTTCCATCCTTATTTCCTTTTTTTTAAACACTTTGTTTTTGTTTTTGTTTTTGTTTTTGTTTTTCGAGGTAGGGTCTCACTCTAGCCCAAGCTGACCTGGAATTCACTATGTAGTCTCAGGGCGGCCTCCAGCTCATGGTGATCCTCCTACCTCTGCCTCCTGAGTGCTGGGATTAAAGATGTGCGCCACCACACCCAGCCTTAAAAAAAATTTTTTTTAAATCTTTATTTATTTGCAAGCAGAGAGAGAGAGAATGGATGTGCCAGGGGCTCTAATCATTGCCAACGAACTCCAGAAGCATTCGCCACTTTGTGCATCTGGCTTTCTGTGGTATCAGGAAATCGAACTTCAGTTGTTGGGCTTTGCAGGCAAGTACCTTAACTGCTGAGCTGTCTCTCTAGCTCTTATTTCTTAATTTTAACCATTACACAATCAGGTAGGGGGTACCGTGACATACAGGCAGTTTTATGTTAGCTATACACTGCTTTGAGCAAAGATGTTTTTGTTTATTTTTTGTTTGTTGGGGTTGAACTCAGGGCCTCACACATGCTGGGCAAGTGCTCTACCAGTGAATTACAACCCCAGCCCCAGATAGCCATTGTCAGTAAAATGTTGGCAATTATATGGTTTAACTCAAAGAGTTCTATGTCTAGGTTTCACCAAAGATTGGCAGAGCAAAGGCTGGGCACATTTCATTTCTATCCTCTGCCCCCCCTCCCCCAGCATGGGACTTGGATCATAACAGTAGTTCAGCAGATGAATGTTGACTTGAACTAAAAACCATAGAAAGAAAGGTAACACCAAGTAACATTTTCAAAGCTATAATACTTTGCTTCCATGTAGCCACGACTGGATTTTCACTGCCTTATAATGATGGGATGTTTCACATACCCTGCACTGTGAGATTTCATAAGTCTTGAATTCCCCATGGGGTTGTATTTAAACTCAGCTGTGAAAGAGGTATATGATTTTGGATAGTACATACATTTTAATAGTCTTAAGTATATTTCCTGAACGTAACCAGCTTCGTTTTTAGTAGAGCCATGTTGAAATCTAGAATTAGAACCTTGGTTTCCTTGGGGGCAGGAGACACATCAGTTTTTACTCACCAGTTTATTCTCAAACCAAACAAGACCTGACATGAAGTAAGCACCAGGTCACTCATAGAATATTCATTCTCACTGCTTAGGCCTCTTTTGTTTAGTTTTCTTTATTTGAAAAGACTTGTGACTAAATGAGAAATCCAAATTTGTTATCTTTCCACATAGTCAAATGCATTCCTCTGGGAAATCTCTCTGAAAGACAGCTTTGCTGATTGCACTGCACAGGAAAACCCCCTGGCAGTAGGCTTTGTGATCTGTGCCACTGGCAGCAGCTAACCTGCTCAGCCAGGTGGACTTCCCCTGGGCGGAGGAGGAGCTTTCCCTCAAGCCTGGGCACCAGTACTTCTGCAGTCTTAACAGCAGCCAGTGGGACAGGCCTGCTGGGTTGTGTGGAAAGTTTGATCTTCCTCTCCTGGGCCACCAAGCTAGATGTTTTGAAATGACTTTCTGGGGTTTTGAAAAATTTTAGATCATTTGATATCTTGCAAGTCTTGGAAAATCTCGTAGGGCCTCTGTTTGGCAGAAGGTGGAAGTAGAGGTTACCCATACAGCAAAGGTACAAAGTGGCAGTGTAGATTCCAGGTTGCGTGCTGGATCTCATGGTGTTCAAAGGCAAGGAAAGAACTTAGTTCTTAGCTGAGGCTGTAGCTCAGTAGTACAATGTTTGTCTAGCATGCGAAATGCCCCATTCCTAAAACCAGAACAAAGAATTTAGCCCTTAGTTTAAAAGGCTGTTCTGGGGCTGGAGAGATGATTAACGTGCTTGTCTGTGAAGCCAAAGGACCCAGGTTTGATTTCCCAGAACGTACATAAGCCAAATGCATATGGTGGTGCACGCATCTGGAGTTTGTTTGCAGTGTCTCTTCAGGGGAATCCCTGGATAAAAGAACCTGCCCCTTCCCATTTAATCTTTCTCAGATCAGTCTCAGTCTTGTAATTCTTCCTGCTTCTCTAGCTGTGCTTGGCTGTCTGCTAGTGCAGTAATTCCGAGTAGTGTAGAAGGACAAAACAGGATCTATCTTTCTCTCTCTGTCCCTCTCTCTATATAGATAGATAGATAGATAGATAGATAGATAGATAGATAGATAATAGATAGATAGATAGATAGATATAGATATAGATATATAGATATATAGATATATAGATATATAGATATATAGATATATAGATATATAGATATATAGATATTTCTGGTCTTTTATTTATTTGTTAGAAAGAGAATGGGCATGCCAGGGCCTCTAGCCACTGCAAACAAACTCCAGACACATGCACTACCTTGTGCTTATGGGGAATCAAACCTGGATCCTTAGGTTTCACAGGCAAGAGCCTTAACCACTAAACAATCTCTCTAGCAATATAATTTTTTAAAAATATTCTCTTTTTTAATGTCTGAGACAAGGTATGTCAAATGAGGGGGGAAGGTACTTACATACAAATGCACACACATATACAAAAACAAATTTAGTCATTAGGCTGGATGTTTAGTGAACATTCTGGAGAATATCCAATTGCTAGATGAGATACATACAGCAATTCAGAGAAAAAAAAACACATGATTCAGTTTTATAAATACATACACATGCTAAGATCTTAAAGCTAGGAATTTAAACATTAGCTTACATTTGTGAAAAATATTACAACTTGCTGACTATTCATATATAGCATAGGATTAGACTTACACAGATGTATGCTTTCATGGGCCTAAATATAACAGTGGCTTTCATTAGCAAAGTTCTTAACTCATTTCCTACTTTCTTTACTATGGCTGAACCCAGATCTTATTTTGGTTTAAAAGGCCTCTAGAAAATTGAAATGATCCCAGCACTCCGGAGGCAGAGGTAGGAGGATCACCATGAGTTCGAGGCCACCCTGAGACTACAGAGTGAATTCCAGGTCAGCCTGGGCTAGAGTGAAACCCTACCTTGAAAAAAAAAATGAAAAAAAGAAAAAGAAAATTGAAATGATAAACTAGCCAATGTGATACAAATGATGACAAGTTTTAAGAGGAACACCACCTAGGAGATGGTGCCACAGAAGAGCAAAGTATCAATTGAGGGCAAAGGTCTAGATAAAGAAGTAAAATTACTATTGCTCAGACTTTCATTTTCATACTTATCAAAATTATCTGCATGCAAACAGAAAATCATCTGTTTATTTTATAGTAAATGATAACTATGTTCATCTAACATACCCTGGTGCCTAGCTCTTTAAATTCTAATAACTGAAATCAACATTACAACAAAATGCTGTTCACTAGTATTTTCATACTATTTCGCTACATATAAAATATGCTTAAAATGTCTTCAGACTCATAATTCTAATTACATAAGCCTAGAAAATCTTGACATTTGGGGAACATGGCATTTTTTCAAAATAAATTACAAATAAAGCTCCAGATAGCTAATATACAAATAGCCAATTCTTCTATAGTTCAAGGTCAGCTCTTCATAAAAGACTGTCAACAAAAACTTTCACACTAAAATGATACACATGACACACATTTAGGTATATCCAGGAATTTAAGCAATGATGTTACTTTGATTAGTGTAGGGTTATTGATTTCAGGAAAATAGGCACAATTTAATCTAAATGCCCAAGAAGTAAAATAACTGAAGTAGTATAATTTACCAAAAATCAAGGGTAGAATTTCAAATAGGGACACTGTTGAATGTACACTATGGTTAAAATGGTAGCTGAGTTATAACCAGAAGTAGTTTTGGTTTAGAGAATAAAAAAAAACAGTCACCTTAGTCTACTTTCTTATAACAGAAGCTAGTGCCATTAACAGGTCCTCATACTTTCTTAAAGCCTGAACATTTCTACTGCAAGTAAAAATTGCTTAAGGATATTAGACCAAGAATAAACCCCAATGCTACCAAAAAGCAGTTATGTGTGTACTCCTTCCCCTGCACTTAAAGGTATTCAGATGCATGAAATGAGTAAAGCATGAGACAAACACATTATTAAGAAATATCCTGGGGCTGGAGAGATGGCTTAGCGATTAAGGCACATGCCTGGGAAGCCTAAGGACCCAGGTTTGATTCTCCAGGTCCCATGTAAACCAAATGGTGCATGCATCTGGAGTTCATTTGCAGTGGCTGGAGGCCCTGGCGCATCCATTCTCTCTCTCTCTCTCTCTCTCTCTGCCTCTAATAAATAAATAAATAAATCTCTTAAAAAAAAAAAAAAAAAGAAATATCCTGGGCTGGAGGGATGGCTTAGCCATTAAGGCGTCTGCCTGCAAAGCCAAAGGACCCAGGTTTAATTCCCCAGGACCCACGTTAGCCAGATGCACAAGGGAGCGCATGCATCTGGAGTTCATTTGCAGTGGCTGGAGGCCCTGGTGCCCCCATTCTTTCTCTCTCTCTCTACCTGTTATTTCTGTATCTCTTTCTCTCTCTCTCTCTCTCCCTCATAAGTAAATTAATTAAAATTAAAAAAAGAAGTACCCTGGGGCTGGAGAGATGGCTTAGTGGTTAAGTGCTTGCCTGTGAAGCCTAAGGACCCCAGTTCCAGGCTTGATTCCCCAGTACTCACATAAGCCAGATGCACAGTGGCACATGCATCTGGAGTTCGTTTACAGTGGCTGGAGGCCCTGGTGTGCCCATTCTCTCTCTGTCTCTCTGCCTCCTTTTCTCTCTGTCACTCTCAAATATATAAATAAAAATAAACAAAAAATTAAAAAATATCCTGGAGCCAGGTGTGGTGGTACACACCTTTAATCCCAGCACTTGGGAGGCAGAGATAGGAGGGTAGCCATGAGTTCGAGGCCACCCTGAGAATACATAATGAATTCCAGGTCAGCCTGGACTAGAGCGAAACCTACCTCAGGAAGAAAAAAGAAACATCCTGGGATAACCAGGTATACAGTAAGAATTTTGTTTTGTCATACAAATCTGATCTTAGTGCAACAAATTAGGTGTTACAAAAGCAAAGATCAGTATTATCCCTCTCCCTTCAAAAATTCAAGTATCAGCTGGGCGTGGTGGCGCACGCCTTTAATCCCAGCACTTGGGAGGCAGAGGTAGGAGGATCACTGTGAGTTCGAGGCCACCCTGAGACTCCATAGTGAATTCCAGGTCAGCCTGGGCTAGAGTGAGACCCTACCTCGAAAAACTGAAAAGAAAAAAAAAATTCAAATATCTACCAAATTAGCAAATCTATAATCTCAAATTTGAGGAGTAAAATTGATCTTGGAATTCAGGCTCACTTATGGAACCATGTGCACTCTACTGCTGTAAACAAGACCACAGCGTTTTAAAGATTTTTTTTTCCATCTATAAAGTAATGATTCAAAATGTTTGCAGGGCAACAAGTCTCTTCTGAAAGTCTAGAACATAAAAACCCTTTGGAATGTCAAGAGCAGAACCTACAAAGTGAGTTCAAAATTCACTAGCCAAAACATTCCAACTCAAATCCAGTGCTTTGTGACCTTTTAGGATTAAAATGAAAAGCAGTAACTCACAGCTGTTGAATATAGGTGGTGGCAGAGATACATAAGCAGTAGAGCAAGTCTACTTACACATGTAGGTTCTGGAGTCTAAAATAGATCATATGACACTTAGGAAATTTTGTTAATTACAACTATTAATTTGACAGCCAATGATAATTGACAATCCTCAGCTTATACCTTATGAGTCCTCACCCCTACCATGCTTGTTCTATTTATTTCTCTTAAGTAACAGCATCTATATTCCTTAACATTTCCAGGAGTTGCCGTTAATAGAGATAGCTGAGCTACTACTGTTCAAAGAAGTTACTCTTTGTGGATGATGATTTTTCAAATGTCTAAGTTATTTTTAAGCTACACAAGTTCTATTAATGCAATAAAATATAACAGGAAAAGAAAATGGATGCAAGAAACTTTTGCATTTGGCACCTTTTACATGTGATGCCTCATGTGTTCTCTTGTAATAAAGTTAATGCACACACCAGGACACATCACAAAGACTTGCCACATATTTACAAGGCACCAACCCTTTCTCACCTTAAACGTGAATTAAGCAAATCAATGAAAAGCATATCAAGATTCCTCCACCTCCCCAAAACTGCAGTATAAATTTATACTTTAGTACAGTTCATGAAAGTTTGGTCTGGGAAGAGTAAAATAATCCAGAATGTTCTTACAATAAAGAAACCGTAAACATTTATTAGCTGCTTTTAGGACTGGTGTATTGTGCAAAAGTTATTACTGGGAATAGAAATAAAAATGGCTCAGGGTTGCCATTTTGTATGAATGGTTGACCCCCACATACTGGCTGATTCTGCAGAATAAACACTCTTTGTCTTTACATTTAAGAAAATGGCAAAAACAAACTATAAAACTCTGTAAGAAGGTGCTACACTTCTGTGATATAAAAACAAAAGAGGGATAATCTATTGAGATAAAAATGTCATGCTAATTATTGCTACTCTTACTTCCTATGTAGCTGCTACTCAAATTCAAGTGAATATTTTTCTTTTTCCTTTACCCTTCTCCAGAAATAAAGCAGGTGACAGGGTTTTCAGAATGTGACAAGAAAAAAAAAATGTCATGCTAAACTGGGCGTGGTGGCGCACGCCTTTAATCCCAGCAGAGGCAGAGGTGGGAGGATCGCAGTAAGTTCAAGGCCACCCTGAGACACATAGTGAATTCCAGGTCAGCCTGGACTAGAGTGAGACTCTCCCTTGAAAAAAAAAAAAAAAGTCATGCTATTCTTAAGAAGCAGAATGCTCCTTCACTGTAGTAAATCTGTAGTGTGTAGTGTGCATGTATATGTGTGCGTGCATGCACATACGTGCTTGCATGTGTGTGTGTGCATGTGTGTGGGAAGAATTTGTCTTAATTTAAGGCCTAATGAGTAAGGCTTATTTGAACAAATGAAGCATGGAGGTCAAAAGTCTTGAAACAAGCCAGGCACTTTCCTTTTAAAAGAATAACAATATAGACTGTTTCCGAAAATATTAGAAAACTTAGGCCGGGCATGGTGGTGCACACCTTAAATCCCAGCACTCAGGAGGCAGAGGTAGGAGGATCGTTGTGTGTTCAAGGCCACCCTGAGAAAGTCTTGTAGCAAATATATACTGGCATAATGGAAAAGCACTATAATTCTTTTTTCTTTTTTTTTAAGGCAGGTTCTCATTCTAGCTCAGGCTGACCTAGAACTCACTCTGCAGCCCTGGCTGGCCTCAAACTCAGTGGTCCTCCTACCTCAGCCTCCTGAGTGCTGAGATCAAAGGCATGAGCCACCATGCCTGGCTTTAGTTCTGTAATTTTTAAGTATTTATTTATGTATACATGTATACGTGTGTGCCCATGCACACATGCACATAACAGAGCCTCTTGCTGCTACAAACGAGTACCTGTGTGGCTTGATGTGGGTAGCTGGGGACTTGAACCCTGGACCTACAAGCTTTGCAAGCAAGCACCTTTAACCTCTGAGCCATCGTCCTAGCCCCTAGTTCTATAACTTATGAATAAAGGAGAGGAACAGATGGAATGCCAAGTACACTCTGGTATGTGACTTTCATTAACGTCATTATGCTTTTATTCATTAAGTTCTTCAAACACCTATCTGACCAGATTCCAATAAAGCAGTGCTCCCCGGGTGTGTTGTCCATGATATCTAGTGTGGTTCTCTCACCCTCCAGTCCTGGTGGTAGGTGCAATACAGTGTCCATCATCAGAGCACATGTGCGCGCGCACACGCACACACACACACACACACACACACACTGTATTTTCCCTTCTGTGTCATCCCCATCCTTTCCAGTCAATGAGTCTGTGCCTGGATTCTCACAGCCATTCCCCAAAATGATAAATGCTGTCTTTTGGTTTGAAAGGGAATAAACCTGTTTTGCTCAGTCTAAAAGACATTTGAATACAACTATCTATGAACTACAGAGCCAAAGCCTTTAGCTTTTCAGTTTACCCTTGACCTTTAGGTACGGTAACCTCAGTATTATCCTCTTACAACTTTCCATGTTTCTCTGGTTTTTCCAAACTCTGCCTTAATTGAAGACCAATGCTCAGCTGATGTCTTGTTTCTGGAAGCCAAAGAGTTTGTTAATTCCTTGAGAATTCTCACAGGCCTTTGCAGAATGCTGGAAGACCCCAGTTGGTTTACTCTTAACCATTGGTGGTTTTTAACACACAACTTCCCCTGAGGCAGGATGACACAGAAGTCTTTCATAACTTGAAAAGAAAGTAAATGTTTTAGTGAAAAGACGGAACCCAGAGACGAGGTCCTAGACCTCTGAGCGTGGTTGGACTCTGGTCCAAGTATGAGAATAATTGAGTTTGACTCTGAACGTACCTAGTGACTAGGTCACTACCTAGTGACCACAAGCATAGTTTCTTCTTTCAAACAGGAGCATTCTGTCCCGCACTTAAATGGGACAGAAAAAAGTGAAAACAAAGTCCACTACTAGGGTATTTGAACTCGGCTTCCCTTAGAGTAAGAAGAGCAGGTACTGATAACTAAAGCCCAGATTCTTGGGCACTGCTCATGATCTGTTCTTAGAAAAGAATGAAGACAAGCACTCTACAGACCCGTGCTGCACTTGGTGTCATTGGCAAGTGAAGGTCAGCCTTCCTTACTTGGAAACCGACCAATTCTAATGCATGCTGTCCTGTCCTACACACACACAGCCTCACCCAGGAATGTGGACTGGGTTGTGGGGCTGCAAGTACCAATCAGTTGACTGAATTTTCACACCTGTGCTGCTTCCCTACATCCCAGAACCTTTTTGAACTTTATAGAGTTGATCCCCTGCCCTTCAGGCACCAGGACCTGAGTCAGGAACAGAGGAAGTAAGACTCAGCAGTGTTCCCTTCAGTCTGGAGACACTTGCTCTGAGGTTTCCTGATCAGCTTCCTCTAATTCCTGTTTAGTACCACAACAGCAACTGGGAGGACGTGTTCTCGTGGGGTGATTGGAGAGGGAGAGGGAGAATGCAAATTCATAAGGTTTCTGATCATCTGACTGCTTCAGCCAGTATTTTTCACTCATTAGTTTAAGAACTAACTTTGTTTTTTGTTTTGTTAGGGTCTTTTAAAAAATTTTTTAACATATTATTTATTTATTTATTTATTTGACAGAGAGAGAAAGAGAATTGGGCGTGCCAGGCCCCTAGCCACAGCAAACGAACTCCAGATACATGTGCCACTTTGTGCATCTGGCTTATGTGGGTCCTGGGGAATCGAACCTGGTTTCTGAGGCGTGGCAGGCAAGCACCTTAACTGCTAAGCCATCTCTCCAGCCCCATTGTTAGGTTTTTGTTTTTGTTTTTGTTTTGAGCAAGGTCCTATATACCCTAGGCTATACATGAACTACGTGTAGCCAAGGCTGGCCTGAACTTAAAAACCCAGTTGCAGATAGGAAAAGAAGAGAGTGAGCGCTCCAGTTTTATACTCTAGTTGCTCAGAAATAATTTGAGGACCTCTGCTGAAACCCTCAGCCAACCAGCTCTCATACAAAATACCAAGGAGCAAAGGGGAATTCACTCAAAGGAGAAGTGAGCATTGGAGGTAAAAATCAGGAAGACATTTTCAAGCAACTTCTCCAAGGTACTTCAACACTGACCGAACTGTGGCTGTGGGCAGGAAACAGCGAGCTGCTCTGGGAGAGAGAGAGACAGCTGGGTCAAGTGTGGTCCCTACCACAGTTTGAGAGGTGGGGAGAGAAAGGGTGAATGAAAGCAATGCTAACACAAGGTAGTTTGTGACACCTGAGGGAGAATGCCACTAAGCACTGCAGGTGAGGAAATGACCTCATTAGCAGCTGAGCCGGAGACTGCCTGCTGGAAGAAAGTGCTATGCAGCCTGCTAAAGGAGAAAAGTCAAGTCTTAACCAGCAGTGGACCCTGCAAGCCTCACAACTGGCCAGCCAGGCAAGATGTGGCCACTAGTGCAATAGTGGTGTGCCTGTTGTGGGGCTAACCAACTGCTCTCACATGTAAAGCCTGCTCCACGGGAGGGACTTCATGCCTGATACTGAAAACCTAGGTTAAAGCCTGTGGCTGAGAAAATCATAAGCCTTATAGGGGAAACCACTACTGTTGTTTGGCTAAATAGGTATCTTGTTGTTTTTGTTTTTCAGGGTAGAATCTCACTGTAGCCCAGGCTGACCTGGGATTCACTGTGTAATCTCAGTGTGGCCTTGAACTCACAGTGATCCTCCTGCCTCTGCCTCCCGAGTGCGAGGAGTAAAGGTGTGCACTACCACGCCTGGCTTAAATAGGTATCTTATGCCCTTCTAAACATTGCCTTCTACATATTTATGTTAGGCCCGTATTATTAGTGCTGCTCTCACTTTTGGTTCGAGAAGCTTCTGTTTGCTGATGATGGTGACTACTGGGGAGACTCAAAACTTGTCAAAGTGCCAGGAAGTGACAGTGGAGTGTTAGGCAGTAAATGAGACACGTTTATCACACCTTCCTGAGGCTGAGGCACCGTTGAGGAAGAGGTTTCGGGGAAGAACGTAAAAACCAAAGGATAGGGAGTAGTGCTTTGGAATACTGTCTTCCAGGCACAAAACGGTGGTTGTTGCTTTCCTGACCTCACAGTGGCTGTTACCCAAGACCTGAATAGTACTGGGTCCATCAACATGTCGTCATGATGACAGAGGAGGGCTGAATAACAAAAATAAAGACATCTAAATAAAAGAGAAAATAGTTGGAAAGATGAGGGAGTTCAGTGGAGGGGGAGTAAAGGGGAATAGTGGGAAGGGGTTATGTAAATTTTTAAATAAAGTTTTAAAAAATATTTTATTTATTTGAGAGAGGGTACATAGAGAGAATGGGCACACCAGGGCCTTCAGCCACTGCAAATGAACTCCAGACACATGCACCACCTGCATCTGGCTTACTTGTGCACTAGGGAATGGAACCTGGGTTCTTAGGCTTCACAGGCAAGTGCCTTAACCGCTAAGCCATCACTCCAGCCCTTAATAAAGTTTTAAAAAATATATTTATTTGAAGCCAGGCGTGGTGGCTCATGCCTTTAATCCCAGCACTTGGGAGGCAGAGGTAGGAAGATCATCATGAGTTCAAGGCCACCCTGAGACTACATAGTGAGTTCCAGGTCAGCCTGGTCTAGAGTGAAACCCTACCTCCAAAAACAAAAACAGACAAACAATATATATATATATATGTACTGGGGAGTCGAATCCAGACCTTTGTAAGCAAGCACCTTTAACCCTGAGCCACCTATCAACCCTTCATAGTTTTTTTGTTTGTTTGCTTCTTTGTTTTGTTTTTTGTTTTTCTAGGTAGGGTCTTACTCTAGCTCAGGCTGACCTGGAATTCACTATGAAGTCTCAGGCTGGCCTCGAACTCACAGCCATCCTCCTACCTCTGCCTCCCAAGTGCTGGGATTAAAGGTGTGCGCCACCACACACGGCTCCTTCATAGTTTTTAATTTAAAAAGGTGGATTGCGTTCTGAAGAACAACACCTGGAGTTGTTTGCTTCTACTTCCTGAGAGCTGAGATTACTGGTTTAGACCACCAGGCCTGGTTTTAGGTAGTGCTGGGGATTGAACACAAGACTTCATGCGTGCTAGGCAAGCGCTCTACTATCTGAGCTAGATTCCCAGACCTCGAATATTTGTATTTAGCAAGCAGAGTAGCATGATTAGAATTATGTTTTGGACAGATAAACCAGCTGGCAGGATTTATGATGAAGTGGGTGTACTAATCACTAAGCTATCATTAATACCGCAGGTGAAAGTTTATGAGGGCCTAAACTGGGGTGGTAGTAAAGAGAATGCCTGAAGACTTTAAAGAACTTTCTGCTCCCAACATTAAAATTAATACACTCAGCCGGGCGTGGTGGTGCACGCCTTAATCTCAGCATTCAGGAGGCAGAGGCAGGAGGATCGCCGTGAGTTTGAGACTACCCTGAGAATACATAGTGAATTCCAGGTCAGCCTGGGCTAAAGTGAGACCCTACCCTGAAAAACAAAAACAAACAAACAGACAAAAAATAATAATATACTCAGCCGGGTGTGGTGGCGCACGCCTTTAATCTCCCAGCACTCGGAAGACAGGTAGGAGGATCACCGTGAGTTTGAGGCCACCCTGAGACTATATATTGAGTTCCAGGTCAGCCTGGGCTAGAGAGAGTAGAGTGAGACCCTACCTCGAAAAATCAAAATAATAATAATAATAATACACTCATCACCTCAGAACTATCTGTAATTGCAAAAATTGGAAACTATGCATAAAACTGCGGTACATTCACATTACAGAACATTATATGGTAATTAGAATAAACCACATGTAAGGACATGGATGCACCTTACCTAACGGTGAAAGACGCCAGTCTCAAAGGAACATACCCTGAATGCCTCTGCTTAGTACAATAGACGAAAATGAATCTGGCTTTCCTGCGCAGCTGCGGAGGGCGCGAGCGGCCGCCCTGCCCGCCGAGCTCTTCCAGGGGCCTCGGTCCTTCCCCGGAGCTCGGCTCCCTCCTGCGGGCCCGCCCGAGAGAGAGCACGGCCCGCCGCGACTGCGGAGCTCAGAGGCGGACACCGCGGGAAGGAAAGGCCGCGGCTGCTCTCTGCCTGCGCCTTGCATCCCTTTCGTGTCCCCACTCACGCTGTGCGCCTCGGTACAACATCCCTATGTTTTGGAGATGTATGATCATCGGAAGAAGTGTTTTCCAAAAAGTTGTCTTAAGAAGGTGACTGAAAAAAGCGATTTAGAACCACAATTACAAGTAACAAGCATGTAGGCAGAGGTAGGAGGATCACCATGAATTCAAGGCCACCCTGAGACTACATAGTGAATTCCTGGTCAGCCTGAGCTACAGTGAGACCTTACCTCAGAAAGAAGAAGAAGAAGGAGAAGAAGGAGAAGAAAGAAAGGATTATTGAGAACAAAGTTCAGGTCACCAAGCAAGGACAGTATGGAAGCAAGCAGTAGGAGAAAATAAGTGAAGAAAATGGAAAAAAGAGTTGAGATACGGAAGGGTAAACTCTGCTGAGACTCATCGCAGATGGCATTTTACTTTCTAGTTGTCTCTCGAGAGTGAGAAAGATGAGGTTTCAGCTTAAGACAGAATCATGAGTGTTGCTTGTTAATATTTTTAAAATAATCTTGAGGATTGAGAGATGGCTTAGCTGTTAAGGGACTTGCCTGTGAAGCCTAAGGACCCAGGTTCAATTCCCCACTACCCAAGTAAGCCAGATGGACAAAGTGTGGCACATTCATCTGGAGTTTGTTTGCAGCAGCTAGAGGCCCCGGCGTGCCCATTCTCTCTATTTGCCTCTTTCTCTCTCCCCAATAAATAAATAAAATATTAAAAAAATAATCTTAGAGCCCACTGAGGTCCTGTCTACTAAAATTATGACCTGTAGCATTGGCATTACTAAGGGTGCCCTACCTGAATTGGAATTGGCACTTTCCATGCTCAGGAGATGGCTCAGCAAATAAAGGTGCTTGCTTGCAAACCCGGCCAACCTGAGTGCAATTCCGAGTCCCCACATAAACCACATGCACAGTGTGGCTCATGTGTCTGCAGTGCACTTGCAGTGGCAGCGGGCCCTTGACGTGCCCTTCATCCCCTCCCTCCCTTTCTTCCTTCTGTTCTCAAATTTAAAAAAAAATTTTTTTTTTTAAAGAACCATCACTTTGCTTTTCCCCTGGTGATAAGGGACTGAATTCAGTGCTATGTAACACTACCATGTTACAGAGCCAACATTTGAAGTTAGGTCCCAGGCAATTGATTTGTGCCCATTATGGTTTGAGAAGTACAACTATAGCCCCCTTTCCTCACTTGGCAGAAAATAGAGGCTTCCAGATGAGCCGATTTCAAGGTAAGACTGAGAAATTGGGAGAGCACCTTCAGGACCTTCAAATGAGAGTGGAGCTTTAACACTCTTCATCATTTTCAGGCAATGTAATGGCAGGAACAAAGGAAATGAAACGTGGAGCCTCAAAATTAGGCTTATAATTGACAAGATGGATGCCACGGCAGGTCTTTGCTGGTATTGAAGCCATTCCTTACGTGAATGCTTTGAGAAGTGGCGTGGGCAAGGGTGGGAAGCCAGAGGGGGGTGGAAAAGAGCCCTTAGAAGGATGGTCGGAGAACTGATCAAGGAACTGCTGGGTGGGTTGAGGGAGTGTGGCAGGTAAGAAGTTATCTAAATGATGAACTTGTAAGTTTGCAATCTTGGAACTAGAGCAGTTTTAAGTAATCAAAAAGATTCAGAATTGTGTGTAGTGGTATGTATAGGCTTGCAATCCAAACACTTGGGAGGTGGAAACAGGAGGATCAGAAGTTCAAGGCCAGTCTCACCTACATAGTTAGTGTGGGACCAGTCTGGTTTACAAGAGACACTGCTTCAAAACCAACCAGAAGCCAGGCATGGTGGTACACACCTTTAATCCCAGCACTTGGGAGGTTGAGGTAGGAGGATTGCTGTGAGTTCAAGGCCACTATGAGACTACATAGTGAATTCCAGGTCAGCCTGGGCTAAAGTGAGACCCTACCTCTTTTATTTTTTATTTTTTTGTTTTTCGAGGTAGTTGTCTCCATCCTCCTACCTCTGCCTCCCAAGTGCTGGGATTAAGGGTCTGCACCACCACACCCAGCAATGAGACCCCACCTCGAAAAGCCAAAAAAGACAACAAAAAAATTCAGGTTAGCCACTGCAGAGACAGCCAAATATCTCACCCATATGAGACAGACTCTGTAGTAATACTGCCAGTGGAAGAAAGATACATCCTATTGACATTTGCAAAGCACAAACTGTTCAATAAGGATTTCCTCAGCAACTTCCCTTCATGTGTTGAAGAATAACAATAAAATGATTTGCTTTCAAAAACAAAAATCTATCTGTGTAAAGCAGTGCTTCTTTTAAACCTGCTCTTCACAAACATGGCCTGACCAGAGTTAATTTCTTTAGAAGTTGGAGATCAGAGTTGGAAAAGACTTGGAAAAGACCCATTTCATCATGGATTTGACCACTCTTGCCAGAATGAGCCAGTGCCGGAGGACATGACCTTTTATCTGAGCCAATAGCGATTGTCAGGGAGACAATTTCCTGGAAGAGATTTTCTTTTCAACACAAGCAAGCCTTGAGTACAAGTTTGACAATTCAACTACAAGAATACTATCTTGCCAGGTGTGGTGGTGCATGCCTTTAATCCCAGCCCTTGGGAGGCAGAGGTAGGAGGATCGCTGTGAGTTCGAGGCCACCCTGAGATTCCAGGTCAGCCTGAGCTGGAGTGAGACCCTACCTTCAAAAACTAAAAAAAAGAAAAAAACTATCTTATGCTATATGGCAATGCCTACTTAGGTTAAAGTAGCTGATTTATTTATTTTTTTAAGACAGAGCTTCATGTATCCCAGACTATGCCCTTACTAGCTATGTAGCTGAAGATGACCTTGAACACCTGATTCTGCTGCTTCTACCTTTGAGTGCTGGAATTACAGGCATGGGCCACCCGGCCAAACTCCCAGCTGACTTTTTAAATGAATTTATGTGAGGAAATAGTAGTGGAAGACTGGAAGAACAAGGAAAATTGGGTGTTTATGTACAGAAATTTGGCAAATCTCTCTATAAAAATAGCAGTAAGAGCTGGGCGTGGTGGCACACACCTTTAATCCCAGCACTCTGGAGGCAGAGGTAGGTGGATCTCCATGAGTTCAAGACCACCCTGAAACTACATAGTGAATTACAGGTCAACCTGTGCTAGAGCGAGACCCTACCTCGAAAAAAAAACAAACAAGAAAAAAAAAAGCAGTAGGGTGTTCAACTATGAAACAACATGCTGGGCATGGTGGTACACACCTGGAATCCCAGAACTTGAGAGACAGAGGCAGGAGGATCACTATGAGACCAGCATCTGACCAAAAAAGTGTGTGTGCAGTGAGTTGTTGGCCAGGGCGGTCCCTGATGCCCCCAAAACATTATAGGCCATTGCCGAGGCCCTTGGTTTCCCACCAGGAATAGATGGTAAAACCCTATTCCTGAAGACTCCATATACTTGGGCTGCAAGGTCACTGAGAAATTCTGCTGGAACTGAGCTGATAACCTCCTCCATGTAGACCAGCTGGCAGAAAGCTGGAAAAAGCCATTCTGCATGCAGTTCAATGGGAGAAAGAGAAATCACCAGTGAAGATACTCAACAGTGGACACTGCAAGCCTTAAATTTGACCAGCCAGGCCAAATGAGCCAATGGGTGCTATAGTGGCATGTCTGTCATGGTGGAAACCAACTGCCCTCTAGTTGGACTGGAGGACCGCTCCATGGGAGGGAATACATCCCTGATACTGAAAACTTAAAACAGGGTAGTTATGAGCCCTAGGGGTATAACATCTGCTGCTGTCTGGCTAAATGTATATACTATGCTTATCAAACTGCCCAGTAAGCACTTCTCTTAATGTTCATACCCTATATTAATGCTACTCTCACTTTTGGTACAGAATCTTCTCTTTTCAGATGGCAGTGACCTTGGGATGACTCAGAAGGTATCATGGTGCTGTAAAGAAGTGACCGGAGTGCTCAGTACTTTAATATCTCTATCACACCTTCCAAGGCCTAATGCGGAAGAGGTGGCAGAAAGAATGTAAGAGCCAAAGGAAGGGTAGGACTCCTTATAACATGCTCCCCCCAGACACAAAATGGCCTGGATATCCATGACCTCACAGTGCCTGACACTACCTACACAAGACCATCATAATAGGAGGAAAAGATCATGACATCAAAATAAAAGAGAGACTGATTGAGATGGGGAGGGGATATGGTGGAGAATGGAGTTTCAAAGGGGAAAGTGGGGCGAAGGGAGGGTATTACCATGGGATTTTTTTTTTTTTTCTTTTTGGTTTTTCGAGGTAGGGTCTCACTCTAGCCCAGGCTGACCTGGAATTCACTGTGGAGTCTCAGGGTGGCCTCGAACTCACGGCAATCCTCCTACCTCTGCCTCCCGAGTGCTGGGATTAAAGACGTGCGCCACCACGCCCGGCTCCCATGGGATATTTTTTATAATCATGGAAGTTGTTAATAAAAATTTGAAAAGAAAAAAAAAGTGTGTGTGTGTGTGTGTGTGTGGTGGGGGAGGGACTTGGACAATGGCTCCATGGTCAAAGGGTTTGCTGTGCAAGTGTGAGTACCTGAGTTCAGATCCCTAGACCCCATGTAAAAGCTGGGAACTGCCAGGCTTCTGTAATCCCAGCATGCATATGGTGAGAAAAAAGGTAGAGATGGGAAAAATTCCCTAAAGCTCACGAATAAAGTAGCTTGGTGAATAGAATGGTGAACGGCAAAATGCGAGACCTTGCTTCAAATGAGTAGAAGGTGAGACCAACCCCAAAGTTGTCCTCTGACACATGAACATGTGCGCACGCATACACAGCCCACACAAAGGAAACAAAAAAATACAATCCTGGATTCTGAGGCAAGGTCACTGACAAGGAAGAAAATCAAGAATGATTTGTTTTTAGAAAACTAGTAATACAGTACATTTTAGGAAAAAAGTCAGGGCGAGGACTTACTTTTTCTGAGTCCGGCCATATCCACCACCAAAAGAACCTTTCATGAGGTGGGAGCAACGTCTCATTCTCCCAGCCCAGGACTCCACTCTTCTCCAGAAGAGCAAGATGGACAGAATGCTCAGGGGTTCCTCTGACCTGCCAGGACACTGACATTCTATTCTTATGTCATAGACGATACAAGAGTTAGACCTTTTCTTTAAGGAGACAAGGTCCCGCTCTGTAGCACAGGCTGTTCTGAATTAACTATATAGACCAGGCTAACCTCAAACTCATGATGATCCATCAGCCTCAGCTTCCTGGGTTCTGGGGTTATAGGTGTTGGCCACCCATGCCTGCCTCACAAGAGATCTTTTTTTTGTTTTTTTAATTTTTATTTATTTATTTGAGAGAGAGAAAGAGAAAGAGGCAGGGACAGGGAGTGGGAGAGAGAGAATGGGCATGCCAGGGCCTCCAGCCACTGCAAACGAACTCCAGATACATGTGTTCCCTTGTACATCTGGCAAACGTGGGATCTGGAGAGCAGAACATGGGTCCTTAGGCCATTTCTCCAGCCCTGCTTATGCCACTTTTTGCATCTGGCTTACATGAGTGGCTTGGGAAATGAACCCAGGCCAGTAGGCTTAGCAAGCAAGCACCTTTAACTGCTGAGCCACCCTACTGGCCTAATCATAGTGGTTTTTGTTGTTGTTGTTGTTTGTTTTCTCAAGGTAGGGTTTCAGTCTAGTCCAGGAGGACCTGGAATTCACCATGTAGTCTTGGGGTGGCCTTGAATTCATGGCGATCCTCCTACCTCTGCCTCCCGAGTTCTGGGATTAAAGGCAAGCACCACCAGGCCCAGCTCCAATCATAGATTTTTTTTAATTTTAAATTTTTTATTGACAACTTTCATAATTGTAAACAATATCCTATGGCAATTCCCTCACTCCCCCCACTTTCCCCTTTGAAACTCCACTGTCCATCATATCTCCTCCCCCTCTCAGTCTCTCGTTTATTTTGATGTCATGATCTTTTCCTCCTATTAAGATGGTCTTCTGTAGGTAGTGTCAGGCACTGTGAGGTTATGGATATCCAGGCCATTTTGTGTCCAGAGGAGCACGTTGTAAGGAGCCCTACTCTTCCTTTGGCTCTTACATTCTTTCCGCCACCTCTACTGCAATGGACCTTGAGCCTTGGAAGGTGTGATAGAGATATTCAGTGCTGAGCACTCCTGTATCATTTCTCAGCACCATGGTGCCTTCTGAGTCATCCCATGATCACTGCCATCTGAAAAGAGAAGCTTCTCTAACCAAAAGTGAGAGTAGCATTAATATATGGGTATGAACATTAAGACAAGTGCTTACCGGGGAGTTCAGTGAGCATAGTATATGCATTTAGCCAGACACCAGCAGACGTTATACCCCTAGGATTCATGACTACCCCTGTTGTAGGTTTTCAGTATCACGGATATATTCCTTCCCATGGAGCAGGCCTCCAGTCCACTTAGAGGGCGGTTGGTTTCCCCCATAACAGACATGCCACTATTGCACCCATTGGTTCATTTGACCTGGCTGGCCAAATTTAAGGCTTGCAGTGTCCACCGTTGAATATCTTCACTGGTGATTTCTCTCTCTCCCATTGAACTGCATGCAGCATAGCTTTTTCCAGCTTTCTGTCAGCTGGTCTACATGGAGGAGGTTATCAGCTTAGCTTCAGCAGGATTTCTCAGTAACCTTGCAGTCCAAGTATGTGGAGTCTTCAGCAATAGGGTCTTACCATCTACTCCTGGTGGGAAACCAAGATCATTGGCAATGTCCTGTAATGTTTTGGGGGTATCAGGGACCTCCCTGGTCAACAACTCATAGGAAGGTATCCCATCCCTGGCACTGAAAATTTTCTAGTAACAATCTATGGCTTCTGGGTGTGCCATTGTCCAAAAAAGTAGATTTCCATATGACTTATTTATACCTCTTAGATTTTGATTAGCCCTTCCTCCACCTTTCCTTTACTCAATCTCTTCCCCTGACCTTACTTAGGCCTTTTCACCCCCATTAATCTATTCTTCTACTTATATACACTTCTACTTATATACTTATATATACAATACCATCCTATTAAGTTCCCCCTCCCTCCCTTTCTATTCCCTTTATATCTCCTTTCTAGCTCACTGGCCTCTGCTACTGAGTTTTATTCCTATTCACATAAAAATCCAATCATTTGTAGCTAGGATCCACGTGTGAGAGAGAACAAGTGATGTTTGGCTTTCTGGGCCTGGGTTACTTCACTAAGTATAATCCTTTCCAGATCCATCCATTTTCCTGCAAATTTCATAATTTCATTCTTCTTATCCACTCATCAGTTGAGGGAGGTCAAGGCTGGTTCCATTTCCTAGCTATTGTGAGTAGAGCAGCAATAAACATGGTTGAGCAAGTCTCTCTAAGGTAGTGAGACGAGTCCTTAGGATATATGCCTAGGAATGCCTAGGGTCATATGGTAGATCTATTTTTAGCTTTCTCAGGAACCTCCACACTGACTTCCACAATGGCTGGACCAGATTGCATTCCCACCAACAGTGAAGAAGGGTTCCTCTTTTTCCGCATCCTCGCCAGCACTTATGGTCATTTGTTTTCATCATGGTAGCCAATCTGACAAGAGTGAGATGGAATCTCAACATAGTTTTAATCTGCATTTCCCTGATGACTAGGGATGTAGAACACTTTATTTATTTATTTTTATTTTTAAAATTTTATTTCATTTATTTATTTGAGAGCAGCAGACAGACAGACAGACACAGAAAGAGGCAGAGAGAGAGAGAAAGAGAATAGGCACACCAAGGCCTCCAGCCACTGCAAACAAACTCCAGATGCATGTGCCACCTTGTGCATCTGGCTTACATGGGTACTGGGGAATTGAGCCTCAAACTGGGGTCCTTAGGCTTCAAAGGCAAGTGCTTAACCACTAAACCATTTCTCCAGCCCTAGAACACTTTTTTTTTTAGATGCTTATATACCATCTGTATTTCTTCTTTTGAGAACTCTGTTTAGTTCCATAGCCCATTTTTTCCCTCTCACTTTTTATTAACATTCCATGATTATAAAAAATACCCCATGGTAATACCCTCCCTCCCCCCACTTTCCCCTTTGAAATTCCATTCTCCATCATATCCCCTCCCCATCTCAATCAGTCTCTCTTTTATTTTGATGTCATGATCTTTTCCTCCTCTTATGATGGTCTTGTGCAGGTAGTGTCAGGCACTATGAGGTCATGGATATCCAGGCCATTTTATGTCTGGAGGGAGCACGTTGTAAGGAGTCCTACCCTTCCTTTGGCTCTTACATTCTTTCCGCCACCTCTTCCGCATTAGACCCTGAGCCTCGGAAGGTGTGATCGAGATGTTACTCAGTACTCCAGTCACTTCTTTCCAGCACTATGATACCTTCTGAGTTGTCCCAAGGTCACTGCTATCTGAAAAGAGAAGATTCTCTACCCAAAGAGAGAGTAGCGTTAATATAAGGGTACAAATATTAAGAGAAGTGCTTACTGCCATAGCCCATTTTTTAATTGGCTTGTTTGATTTCTTATTAATTTTTTTGAGTTCTTTGTATATCCTAGATATTAATCCTTTATCAGATGTATAGCTGGCAAAGATTTCCTCCCATTCTATAGGTTACCTCTTTGCTCTATTCAGTGTCCTTTGCCATATAAAAGCTTTGTAATTTCAGGAGGTCCCAGAAGTTGATCTATGGTTTTATTTCCTGAGCAACTGGGGTTATATTCAAAGTCTTTGCCAATACCAAGATGTTGAAGGGTTTCCCCTACTTTTTTCTCTAGCAGTTTCAGAGTTTCAAGTCTGATATTAAGGTCTTTGATCCATTTGGACTTAATTCTTGTGCATGGAGAGAGAGAAGGGTCTATTTTCATCCTTCTACAGATAACATATCCAGTTTTCCCAGCACCATTTGCTGAAGAGGCTGTCTTTTCTACAGTGAGTACTTTTGGTATTTTTGTTGACGATCAGGTGGCTATAGCTACCTGGATTTACATCTGGGTCCTCTATTCTGTTCCATTGATTTACATGTCTGTTTCTGTACCAGTGCCATGCTGTTTTATTACTATGGCTTTGTAATATAGGTTAAAATCAGGTATGGTGATGCCACCAGCTTTATTTTTGTTGCTCAAAATTGTTTTAGATACTCGAGGTTTTTTTGTACTTCCAAATGAATTTTTGGATTGCCTTTTCTAGTTCCATGAGAATGCCATTGCAATTTCGATGGGGATTACATTAAATGTGTAGATTGCTTTTGGTAAGATTGCCATTTTCACAATATTAATTCTTCCAATCTAAGAACAAGAAATATCTTTCCATTTACTAGTGTCTTCTGCAATTTCTTGCTTGAGTGTTTTAAAGTTTTCATTGTAGAGATCCTTCACTTCCTTGGTTAGGTTTATTCCAAGGTATTTTATTTATTTTTATGGTTTTTCAAGGTAGGGTCTCACTCTAGCCCAGGCTGACCTGGAATTCACTATGTAGTTTCAGGGTGGCCTTGAAGTCATGGTGATCCTCCTACCTCTGCCTCCCAAGTGCTGGGATTAAAAGCATGTGCCACCATGCCTGACTTCTATTTTATTTTTTTAATGCAATTGTGAATGGGAATGATTCTCTGATTTCATCCTCCGTGTGTCTATTGTTAGCATACAGGAAGGCTACTGATTTCTGTGTATTTATTCTGTATCCTGCTACATGGCTATAGGTGTTAACAGTTTGCTGGTAGAGTTCTTAGGGTCCTTTATGTACAGAATCATGTCATCTGCCAATAATGATAACTTGATCTCTTCCTTTCCAATTTGTATCCCTTTTATGTGTGTCCCTTGCCTTATTGCTATGGCTAAGACTTTCAATGGGGACAGTGGACACCCTTGTCTTATTTCTGATTTTAATGGAAAAGCTTCAAGTTTTTCTCCATTTAGTATTATATTGGCTGTAGGTTTGTCATTAATAGCCTTTATTATGTTGAGATATGTTCCTTCTATTCCCAGTCTCTATAGGACTTTTATCATGAAGGGATGTTGAATTTTGTCAAATGCTTTTTCTGCATCTCATGAGATGATCATGTGAGTTTTGTCCTCAGACCATTTATATAATGTATTACATTTATTGATTTGCATATGTTGAACCATCCCTGCATCTCTGGGATAAAGCCTACTTGGTCAGGGTGAATGATCTTTCTGATATATTCTTGTATTCTGTTTGCCAATATTTTGTTGAGAATTTTTGCATCTATGTTCATGAGGGAGATTGGTCTGTAATTTTCTTTTTTTGTTCTTTGTCTGGTTTTGATACCAGGGTGATGCTGGCTTTGTAGAAGGAGTTTGGTAGGATTCTTTCCTTTTCTATTTTATGGGAAAGTTCAACCATAGATTTTTAAGCAGCTCTTGCTATTGTGTCTCAGAGAGGAAGCTTTTGTGAGAACACAAATGAGCAGTGTAAGTGTTCAGTTCCACTGCCCTCATTCAGAGAAAGACACCTTGCACTCCCCAATGTCATTGTGCCAGTAATATATTTTGATCAGTCCTACAGGGTTTCCATATCCCTAGATGCACCTCAATTAACTGCAAGCAGAGGTTAGCACTTTGTTTCTGAAATGGTATGAAAGTGTTAAAAATGCAATTTCTCAGCTGGGTGTGGTGGTGCATGCCTTTAATCGCAGCACTTGGGAGGCAGAGGTAGGAGGATGGTAGTAAATTCAAGGACACCCTGAGACTACATAGTGAATTCCAGGTCAGCCTGGGCTAGACCAAGACCCTACTTTGAAAAACCAAAAAACAAACAAACAAACAAACAGGTAATTTCTCTTCTACTGCATTCTGAATATTCAGTATTTTTCCACAATATCAGTGGCCCAGGTAGAACACTGAGCTAATGCTTTCCTGTTTCCTTCCTTTCATTTTCCCTCCTTTCTCTTATATGACATGAGGAGGACACATCTATGTTACCAGTACCCAGATAAATACACAGAACTTTCTGAGGCTGGAAATATAGTTCTAGCATGCACAAGCTCTGGGTTCCATCCCCAGCACCCCACAAACTAGGTAGAGGCAGGAGGATCTGAGGTTCAAGTTCATCCACTACATAGTGAGTTCGAAGCCAACCTGTGATTCATGAGACCCTTTTTTTCTGTTTTGTTTTGTTTTTCGAGGTAGGGTCTCACTCTAGCCCAGTCTGACCTGGAATTCATTATGTACTCTCAGGGTGGCCTCAAACTCACAGTGATCCTCCTACCTCTGCCTCCTGAGTGCTCGGATGAAAGGCATGCACCACCATACCTGGTGAGACCCTGTGTTTAAAACAAAACAAGCTGGGCGTGGTGGCACACGCCTTTCATCCCAGCACTCGGGAGGCAGAGGTAGGAAGATTGCCGTGAGTTTGAGGCCACTCTGAGACTCCATAGTGAATTCCAGGTCAGCCTGGACTAGAGTGAGACCCTACCTCGAAAAACCAAAAAAAAAAAAAAAAAAAAAAAAAAAAACTCCAAACCAATAATGGACAGATATAAACATTTTCAGCTGAAATCAAAGGCCAGTGAAGTATAAGCTGGCTAGAGAGAGGGCAAAACTTAATCATATTAGCTGGGCATGGTGGCACACGCTTTTCATCCCAGCACTTGGGAGGCAGAGGTAGGTGGATCACTGTGAGTTCTAGGCCACTCTGAGACTACACAGTGAATTCCAGGTCAGCCTAGGCTAGAGTGAGACCCTACCTCGAGAAACAAACAAAAAAAGAACCAATCATCATCATCATCATCATCATCATCATCATAGCCTGGCATGGTGGTGCACACTTTCAATCCCAGCACTCGGAAGGCATAGGTAGGAGGATCACTGTGAGTTTGAGGCCAGCCTGGAACTACAAAGTTCTAGGTTAGCCTGGGCTACAGTGAGAATCTACCTCAAAAAAGACCCCCCCCCCCAATTAATCACATTCTTAGGCCTTGTTGAACTTGATTAAATGAAAAGTATCTATGCATTTAGAAATATCTCATGCTGAGTGATGGGATTAAGTGTTCAAAAGCCAGGTAAGTGGTATGTGCCTGGAGTCCCAGTTACTTGGGAGGCAGAGAAAGAAGATTTGAGCCCAGGAATTTGGAGCCAGCCTGGATAAAAGTGAAACTCATTTAAAAAAAAAAAAAAAGTTCTCAAGATGTTGAATCAGTTAGGAAAGGCTTTATGATTTGTACTACAAAGAGAAGAAACAGTTGGTAGGCCTTGAAGATGAAGTGAGAAGTAGCAAATGACACCAGCAGCACCTTTATCACGCAGGGAAGTGGAACAGCTGGCCCAACAGGAGAAGTACTAGTTTCTTATACATTAGCTCTGTTCTGGACAAGCCCCCCAAAACAAATGTTAGGGGAAAATGCAACTGGTTATGAAAAGATATTACATCTCAGTTAATTAATAAAATAAATTCTTAGGGCTGGGAAGAAGGCTCAGCAATTAAAGGTACTTGCTGGTAAAGCCTGATGGCCAGGGCTCAATTCCCCAGTGCCCATGTAAAGCCAGACGCACAAAGTGCCACAGGCACCTGAAGTTGGTTTGAAGTAGCAGGAGGTCCTGGCACGCCAATTCTCTTTCTCTCCTTGTAAATAAATAAGTAAAAACTAACAGTGTGTTCAGTTTGGTGAAGCATCTGTAATATGAGCATTCAGGAGGATAAGGCAGGAGGATCTTGAGTTCAAAGTCAGCTACATAGTAAGTTCAAGCCCAGGTACAGCTACATAATAGGACACTGTCTCATAAAACAACTTATTTTATACAAACCAACTAGACTAAACAGCAGTAATGAAAATCTTTTTATTTTTCAGGACAGAGACATTGCTCAAAATGAGTATGAATGTAAGAGCTCTGATACCAGCCAGAAGGACTCCAAAGCTCAAATTTCGCACGGGGTTGGAGTCTAGGTCTTTTGCTGGAGGCACAGCCATTTGGTCGGCACTTCATAGGAGTATCTTTCCACCAGGTCTTCATCATAAGGTATGTGCCACGAGTCTCCAGTTGTCTGCACCACCGTGTCATAACTGAGACTGTGCTGTTGAGTTAAAAAGAAAACCGAGCATTTAGAATAGCAACGAAGGGTTACCTGGCTATATCCCCCCCGACCCCCACACACCTTTCCTTCCCCCCCAAACTTTTCAATTTCTTTGGAGGAGTATTTCTTATTTAACACTGTGTGGTGGTTTGATTTGGGTGTTCTGAATTATTCTGAATGCTAGGTTCCCAGCTGATGGTGATTTGGGAATTAACGTCTCCTGGAGGCAGTGTATTGTTGGGGCTTATGGGTGTTACAGGCAGCTTCCCCTTGCCAGTGTTTAGTACAGTCTCCTGTTGCTGTTGCCCATCTGACATTGCCCAGAAGGTAATGTCCACCCTCTGCTCATGTCATTGTTTTCCCCTACCATCATGGAGCTTCCCCTTGAGTCTATAAGCCAAAATAAACAATTTTTCCCCCACAAGCTGCTCTTGGTCAGGTGTTTTCTGCCAGCAATGTGAAACTGACTACAACACACTGGGATTTCTTTTAATTTTCTTTTTTCTTTGGTTTTTTGAGGAAGGGTCTTGCTCTAGCCCAGGCTGACTTGTAATTCACTATGGAGTCTCAGGGTGGCCTCGAACTCACATGATCCTCCTACCTCTGTCTCCCAAGTGCAGGGATTAAAGGTGTGTGCCACCACACCCAGTTTCTCAGGGTGGCCTTGAACTTATGGTGCTCTAACTACCTCTGCCTTCTGGGTACTGGAATCTACCTTTTAAATTGGCTTTAAAATATAACACTGAGCCAGGTGTGGTGGTGCACACCTTGAGTCCCAGCACTCGGGAGGCAGAGGTAGGAGGATTGCTATGAGTTCAAGGCCACCCTGAGACTACATAGTGAATTCCAGGTCAGACTGGGCTACAGTGAGACCCTACCTCAAAAAAAAAGAAACCCACAAACATAAAGAATATAACACTGGGTATGATAGTACACATCTTTAACCCCAGCACTTGGGGGATGAGGTAAGAGATTGCCATGAGTTTGAGGCCAACCTAAACTACATAGTGAATTCAGGTCACTCTGGGCTAGAGTGAGACTCTGCTTCAAAAAGGGGGAGGATAAAAAAGGGAGGAGGGCACTGGAGAGATTGCTTAATGGTTAAGGTGCTTGCCTGCGAAGCCTAAGGACCCATGTTGGATTGACTCTCCAGATGCCACGTAAGCCAGATGCACAGGGGTGAGACATGGGCAAAGTCACACATGCCCACTAGGTGGCACAAGCATCTGGAGTTTGACTGTAGTGGCTGAGGCCCTGACATACCAATTCTCTCTGTCTCCCTCTTTCTCACTCTCTCTAAAAAAAAAAAAAAGATTAAAAAAAGAGAATACAATACATGGACATAGGGCTAGGGGAAATGGCTCAATGGTTAAAGGTGCTTGCTTGCAAAGTCTGCTGTCCCAGGTTCGATCCCCCAGTTAAACCAGAGGCATAACATGGTACAAGCATCTGGAGTTCATCTGCAGTGCAAAAGACCCTGGCATGCCCATACTGTTCATTCTCTCTCTCTCTCTCTCTCTCACACACACACATAAATAAAAATATTTTAAAAACAATGTAATACGTTAGCTGGGCCTGGCAGCATAGGCCTGTAATCCCACCTGCAAGGGAGGTGAAGCAGAAGGATCACAAGTTCAAGACTTGCCTGGACTACAGAACGAGTTCAAGTCTAGTCTGAGAAACTCAACAAAACCCTATCTCAAAATAAAAGTAAAAAATGGGCTTGAAATGTAGTTCAGTGGTAGAGCACTTGCCTAGCACATGTGATGCTTTGGGTTCCATCTTTCCCCCCACGAAACCATCGTTATTAACTATAGTCACCATGTTGCACAATCATGTATAACAGATCTTTTGAATTTATTCCTTTAGTCTACTTAGCGTGATTGACCAACATCTTCTTACCTATTTTTATAATATTTTACTTTTATTTATTTGTTTATTTGAGAGACAGAGAAATAGGGAGAGAGGGGTGGAGGGAGAGAATGGACATGCCAGGGACTCTAACCACTGTAAACAAACTCTAGACGCATATGGCATCTTGTGCATCTGGCTTATGTGGGTCCTGGGGAATCAAACCTGGGTCCTTTGGCTTTGCAGGCAAGCACCTTAACCGCTAAGCCATCTCTCTATACCCCCGATACACTTTTTGACCACCATACTATATTTTACTATGGGCCAGCATATTTTCCTCTAATAATTCGCCTTTTCATTTTCTCCCTTTGTTTTAACACATGAGGCATCCTTGTGCTATAGGTATCTAAACTAGAATCAAAGGTGAACTCAACTAAGCCTGACATAGTCAAGGAAAAGTAGGTTGGGTGCAATGTGCACACCTGAAACTCCAGCCCTTGGAAGGCTAAAGCAGCAGCTCAAGGCCAGCCTAGTCTACATGTGAGCCAGAGGTACCTAACAACCCTGTCTACAGTGAAAATCAAGAATTGATAAGCAGAAAAAATGTGTTACAGGGCTCAGTGGATAACGGACCTGAGGTCTGATCCCCAGAACCCACATAAAGCTAGATGCTGTAGCACTAGCATCTATGACCCTCGCATGCACCTAGGGTGAGAAGGGAGGTGGAGACGGGGACTCGCCCAGAAGCTCCACGGGCCAGCTAGCCTGGCAAACGCAGCAGTGAGCCCGAGACCCTGCCTCAAACAAGGCGAAGAGAAGACCAACTCCTGAAGTTGTTCTGTGACTGTCACATATGTGCAGTGGCATGTGCACCCCTGCAATCACACACATGAAAACATACACACACACACACATCATACCCCCTGCAAAAAAAAAAAAAGACCCACACCAGAAACATAAAAAATGAATTACTTAGAAGAAAGAGAACCACAGGGATAAGGACCTCTGAACTACTGCAAGTAAACAGGAAAATGAAAACACACATGAGGAGCGGCGAGTGGTGGCCTAGGTGCGCTCACACTGAAGACATCCCAGATGCTTTAACATGTCAGCTAACTGGGGGGCCAGGAGTGCGTTTTCTCTGGCAGGTGCTGTTTCTAGGAACTGGCTAAAACCAAATACCAAACTAAAAGAGAAAAGTAAAGCATTTAGAACTTACAGGTGACATTTTTTGAAACCATGCCACATTCTTCCTCTAATCTCAACTGGTTATATTACTTAGATAAAAGATACCATACCTGAAAGGTTATTTTTGATCCTGGAAACCTATTTGTAATCACCAGCTGATGTCCCTGCTGCCACTTAAAGAACAGGTGCTGGGTCTTAGCATCCGACAGACAGGCCTTGTGGTCCCGCATCAGGTCTTTTGTGATAAACTTGCAATGATTCCCTGAGTTGAGGGTGGCATACAGAAGGAATGGGTCGTCCTCTGAGCTAAATCAGACATAAGAAAGGACACAGTCAAGGCTCACTCTGGGAGGCAGAGAACAGCATTTTTATTTATATTCTGACTTTTATTGGTGGTGACTGACTTCTTACAGGAATGATCTTGGGGATACTTACAAACCATATGGAAGCATTCACTGGGAGGGAACACTAGCTAGATTCAGAGTGCAGATGGAAAGCTGGGGGAAGAAACTACTAATGTGGGGATTCTTAGTAGCTTAACCAGGCTCTCCCACCAGAGCAAAGAATTCTTTTTTTTTTTCCCTCCATATTGTATTAGAAAGCAGAAAGAGACAGAGACAAGAGAAACAGAAAGACAGAGAGAGAGACAGAGAAAAATGGCATGCCAGGGTCTCTAGTGGTTGAAAAGGAATTCCAGATGCATGCACCACTTTGTGCATTTGGCTTTATGTGGGTACCGGGGAGTTAAACCCAGGTTGTTAGGCTTTACAGGAAAGCACCTTAACTGCTGAGCCATCTCTCTGGCCCAATTATTTCTTTCTTTTTACCTTTTCAAGACAGGGTCAAGCCCAGGCTGACCTGGAATTCACTCTGTAGTCCCAGGCTGACCTGAAACTCACAGTGATCCTCCTATCTCTGCCTCCCAAGTACTGGGATTAAAGGCGTGTGCCTGGCTCAGAACAAAGAATTCTAATAAGTCTTTTTCCCACAGCTAGAAGTTGGCTCTCAGGCTGGGACTGTAGCTCACGGTGAAGCACTTCTTAGCACACAAGGCCCTGGAACACATCTCCAGCACGCCTCCTCATGAGGTTGAGTACAGATATATGCACGCAATTTTGAAATGGCAAAACTGAGAACTAATGAGCAGATGATGAGATTCTAGTGTAATTCGCCTGTTACCCACAGCACTTACATGTCGTCAGCAAAAAAGCAGCGGGCCAGCTGCTGCACCTTTTTCATCTCGTCCTTTCTCCACCGGGAACCCTGTGTTAGCATATGCTTCCGGCCCAGGACCAGCAGCTGCAGATTCTTCTTGGCTAGTTGAGAAACTACGTCCAAGAGCTAAAAACACAAAACCAACACCCCAAGGGGTCAATCCAAAAACTTCAAGTAAGTGGACTCACTGGTTACTTCAAAGGTAAGGCTCTCTTTTCTAGTAAGAGGTGAGAAAATAGTTGTGAATAAATTCCCACCTTTGAAAGCCTGAGGAAAATACTTCCTTATTATAAGTCCGTGTTCTAAAAATTTATTTGATACACACACACACACAGAGCCAGGTGTGGTGGTGCACACCTTTAATCCCAGCACTTGGGAGGCAGACATAAGAGGATCACCATGAATTCAAGGACACCCTGAAACTACATAGTGAATTCCAGGTTAGCCTGGGCTAGCGTGAGACCTACCTCAGGAAAAAAAAAATTATTTATTTGAGAGAAAGAGAATAGGCATGCTACAGCCTTTTGCCACTGCAACGGAACTCCATGTGTCACTCCGTACATCTGGCTTTACTAGGGCACTAGGGAACTGAACTCAGGTCATTAGGCTTTGCAGACAAGCACCTTAACCATTTCGCCATCTCTCCAGCTCCCCCACCCCACTTTTTGAGATAAGTCTTGATAAGCTGTCAAGGCTAGCTTTGAATTTACTATTCTGCTTCATCCTCCCAGGCAGCTTTTGCAGCACACACCACTTCCCAGGATCCACTTATTTATTTATTTTTCCAGTTATTTTTAAAGCTGTGCTGAAATTACAGGTTATTTTCCATGAAGCCAGATACAAAACTGGCAATTGGGCTCATGAGTAGGGATGACAAATAATTACTCTTCAAAGTTGGCACATTAATCACCACAAAGTTACCACAATGATACAAAAATTTTTTTAAACAAAAACACATTTTGAAGTCATACATGGTGTTATATGCCTATAATCCTAGCATCATGGGAAACTGAGGCAGGAAGTTTTCGACTTCCAGGCCAGCCAGCCTGGGCAACTCAGTAAGACCCAGTCTCAAAGTTTTAAAAAAGCCAGAGATGTTGACTTGGTAGAATACCTTCACAGCAAGCCAAGCAACCAGCCCTTACACTTTCTGATAGCGTTTGCTCAAATTTTCACTCAGCTGGGAAAACATGGCTTAGAGAAAAACACAACTGGGTCTTCACAGCTACACTATGGCTCCGCTCGATAGCCGTGACTCAGTAAATTAAGCTAAAGGTGAGGGTCCAAGAAAGAACAGAAAAACCTCAGCTTGAATCACTCTGGGACACCATCTTGTGGCTGAGGTTTCTACTTAACAGCAACGTTATGAAAACTACAGAGAATAAATAAAGGTGAGTGGGCAGAACAGAGAGCTGGCCTGAAATACTGTGCTGGTCTAGCTGTAGAAACCTGCCTCCTCTGAAGTAAACTCCAAGCTGGATTCGGTGGGCTGAGGTAAAGCCATAGGTATACTTAGAACAGCAAAAAGAAAAAAAAAAAAAAAGAACAAAATTCTATAAAACTTGAGCCAGGTGTCATGGTGCATACCTATAATCAGAAGCAAGAGCATTGCTCGCTCCACCCAGCCTAGCTACATCACGAGACTACTCGCAGGCCAGCCTGGGCTACACAGTGAGCCACTGCTTCGGAACAAAACAAAATATACTTGGGGAGAAAGGCTGGAGGACTAGTTCAGTGGTAGAGCATTTACAGAACTGCCTAGTTCACTGAGACCCTGGTTCAGTCCGTAGCACCAAACAACAACAAAACAGTGTGGGTGCTCAAAACAACCTGGGGCTGAGTGGGGTTGCAGTAGCTGGGGTAGAGGGGCAATGACAACAAAAAACACCAACAATTGAGATGAAAGACATAGAGGATATATTTCTCCTTATCTTTTCCACCAAGTACAACTAAAATCCTTAAGCATTTTATATAGAATAAACAAGATTTTTGTCCGGAGGCTGAGATAGGAGGGTAGCTGAGAGTGTAAGACCAGCCTGGGACTATAGAATTCCAGGTCAGCCTGGGCAAGTGAGAGCCTGCCTTTAATCCCAGCACTCGGGAAGCAGAGGTAGGAGGATTGCCATGACTTCGAGGCCACCCTGAGACTACATAGTGAATTCCAGGACAGCCTGGACCAAAGTGAAACTCTACCTCGAAAAACTAAAACAAATTATAATAATAATAAATTTTTTGCTGGGCGTGGTGGTGCAGGCCTTTCATCCCAGCACTCGGGGGCAGAGGTAGGAGGATTGCCATGAGTTCGAGGCCACCCTGAGACCACAAAGTAGTTCTAGGTCAGCCTGGGCTAGTGTGAAACCCTACCTCAACAAACCAAAAAAAAAAAAAAAAAAAAATCTTTGAAATGGTAGGGGAGCTGACTCAGCAGTTAAAGGTACTTGTTTGCAAAGCCTTCAATTCCCAAACCATCCACATAAACCGGATGCAGAAAGTGGCACAAGTATAAGTGCTCCTAAGAGGCCCTGGTGTGCATGCGTACACACACACACACACACACACACACATGTAAATAAATTTTAAAAAGTGTCTAGCCGGGCGTGGTGGCACATGCCTTTAATCTCAGGACTCAGAGGCAAAGGTAGGAGAATTGCTATGAGTTCAAGGCCACCCTGAGACTACAGAGTGAATTCCAGGTCAGCCTGGACTAGAGTAAGACTCTACCTGGAAGAGAAAAAAAAAAAAAAAAAAAGAAAAGAAAAAGAAAAGCCAGGTATGCACACACCTTTAATCCCAGCACTCAGGAGGCAGAGGTAGGAAGATCACTGAGTTCAAGGCCAGCCTGAGACTACATAGTGAATTCCAGATCAGCCTGGGCTAGAGTGAAACCCTACCTTGAAAAAAGAAAAAAGAAAAACTCTAAAGGCTTTGGAATCTGATGCCTACAGAAAATCTCTGCTCGATTTTTCAGTAAGGCAACTATACTCATATATAGTTAAACTTGCATGTAAAAATACTATCAGTCAGGCATGATGGCACATGCCTTTAATCTCACCTCTCAGGAGACAGAGGTAGGAGGATTGCTATGAGTTCAAGGCCACCCTGAGACTACGTAGTGAATTCCAGGTCAGCCTGGGCTGAAGTGAGACCCTATCTTAAACAACAACAACAACAACAAAAATTCATTATCCCATTGGGTGTAGTGACACATGCTTGTAATTCTAGCATTTAGGAGGATGAAGCAGAAGGATGATGAGTTAAAAGCCAGTCTGGCCTACAAAGGGAGTTCTAGGCCAGCCTGGACTATCCCGTTTTAAAAATAATAATAATAAATTAGGATCTAGTTGGGTGTGGTAGCACATGTCTGTAGTCCAAGAACTTGGGAGGCTTAAGTCTCTTGGATTTGAGGCCACCCTGGGTTATGAATCAAGATCCTATTGTAAAACAAAACCACCAGGGGCTGCAGAGATGGCTAGTGATTGTGGTGTTTTGATTCAGGTGTCCCCCATAAACTTAGGAGTTCTGAATGCTAGGTTCCCAGCTGATGGAGGTTTGGGAATTAATGCCTCCTGGAGGGAGTGTATTGTTGGGGGCAGGCTTATGGGTGTTATAGCCAGTTTCCCCATGCCAGTGTTTGGCACACTCTCCTGTTGCTATTGTCCACCTTATGTTGGTCAGGGGGTGATGTCCACCCTCTGCTCATGCCATCGTGGAGCTTCCCCTCGAGCCTGTAAGCCAAAATAAACCTCTTTTTCCTAGAAGCTGCTCTTGGTTGGGTGATTTCTACCAGCAATGCGAACCTGACTGCAACAGTGGTTAAAGCATTGGTCTAAGGACCCTGGTTCAATTCCCTAGGACCCATGTAAAGCCAGATACACAAGGTAACACATGCGTCTGAAGTTCGTTTGCAGTGGCTGGAGGGCTTGGTGTGCCAATTCTCTCTCTGTCTCTATCTGCCTGTTTTTTTTTCTTAATTTTTATTAACATTTTCCATGATTATAAAAAATATCCCATGGTGCTACCCTCCCTCCCCCCACTTTCCCCTTTGAAATTCCATTCTCCATCATATCCCCTCCCCATCTCAATCTATCTGCCTGTTTTTTACCCTCTCTCAAATAAATAAAATATTTTTAAAAAACACCAGAGAGTTTTTTTTAATAAACTTTTCAGTACTTAAATACTTATTATTATCATTATTTATTATTATTATTTTGTTTTTCAAGGTAGGGACTCACTCTGGCTCAGTCTGACCTGGAACTCACTATGTAGTCTCAGGGTGGCCTAGAACTCATGGCAATCCACCTGTCTCTGCCTCCTGAGTGCTGGGATTAAAGGCATGTGCCACCATGCCCAGCTCATAAATATTTATTATTTAGAGAGCTATATATAGAGAGAGAAACAGAGAGAGATTGGGCATACCAGGGCCTCTAGCCACTGCAAACAAGCTCTAGACACATGCACCATCTTGTGCATCTAACTTACATGGGTACTGGGGAATGGCTTTGACTTTGCAAGCAAGCACCTTAACCACTAGGCCATCTCTTCAGCCCTTTTCTTTCTTTCTTCCTTTCTTCCTTCCTTCCTTTTTTTTTTTTTTTTTGAGGTAGGGTCTTGTTCTAGCCTAGGCTGACCTGGTACTCATGTGGTCTCAGGCTGGCCTTGAACTCACTGTCAATCCTCCTACCTCTGCCTCCCCAGTGCTGGGATTAAAGGCGTGTGCCACCATACCCAGCAAGATTACGGTTTTTGTTATTTTGTTTGTTTTGGTTTTTCACTCTAGTCCAGGCTGACCTGGAATTCACTATGTAGTCTCAGGGTGGCCTCAAACTCACTGTAATCCTCCTACCTCTGCCTCCGGAGCGCTGGGATTAAAGGCGTGTGCCAACATGCCCAGCTCCAAGATTAGTATTTTAAAAAGCTCCTTATATTGCGATTGCTTGGTAGCTGTCTTCTCAAGTGTTCTCTTTCTGCCTATTTCTATGGGGAAGAGGTTGAACAGGAAACTTCTCCACCACTGAGCTATATACCTAGTAGCCCTTTTAAGCACTTCAAGACAGGGTCTCAGTTGCTTAGACTGGCCTTCAATCCACTCTAGTCTAGACATGCCTTGAATTTGTGATTGTCCTTCCATAGCCTCCCAACAGCTGGGATTACAGGCCCGGGAGTGTGTCCACAGGCCTGGCCTCACTTTTCTCCGAAATTAAAGGACGGTGGCAGTTCTTAAATAATTCTCCACATTTAGATTTTACTTATAGCCTACAATCCTCTCTGATTTGTCTAAACAGCTAGATCTAGAGATTGTATCGGATTCGAAGTGTTCCTTTTTTTTTTTAGCATATACATATGTATGTGTGTGCATGCATGTGTGCATATGTCTGTCTAAAATCATAGACTTTTTCTGTTGTTGGTTGTTTTTTTTTCCCAAGGTACATTCTCACTCTAGCCCAGGCTGACCTGGAATTAGTCTCAGGCTGGCCTTGAACTCACAGTGATCCTCCTATCTCAGCTTCCCGAGTGCTGGGATTTTAAACGTGTGCCACCATGCCCGGCTAAAATCATGGTCTTGATAGTGCAAAGGCCAGTTCACTGAGCAGCATTACTGAGAACTTCTCTGTAAGTCACTCTGTAGGGACTGCTGGAGTTACAGAACCAGTGACACACTTCTCCCTAACCTCAAGGAGTTTACAGCCAAATGAGTGTAGCACGATGTACTACTTGTTTGGAGGGAGCATCAGCCACTCAGAGAGGTCATGAGGGGGATGATCAGGGACATCTCCACAGAGCAAGTGACAGCACAGCTGAGTTTCCAGATGAATTCTCAAGACAAAGACCGGGGGTTTCCAAGGACAAGGAGCAGAGTGCTCAAAGGTTTATTAACATGATCAATTCCAGGAAATGGAAGGCATCAAATGTGGCCCAGGCAGAGGTATAGAAGGATGACACTAAGAGTGCCAAAAATAAGGCAGGTCACGAATTCAGGGGCCTCCTGTAAGCTACAGTAAGTCTTTTCCTGCCTGAAAGCAAAATATTTAAAAACAAAAGAATGGCCAGGTGTGGTGGCGTACACCTTTAATCCCAGCACTTAGGAGGCAGAGGTAGGAGGATCACCATGAGTTCGAGGCCACCCTAAGACTACATAGTGAATTCCAGGTCAGCCTGGGCTAGAGTGAGACCCTACCTCAAAAAGAAAACACACACACACACACAGGAGAATGACATGGCTACCATATTACAGATCAAAAATTCTGGATTGTGAGAAGGCTGGACTACAATGAAGAGGCCACTAGGAGGCTTCTGCAAGAATCCAGACAAGATAATGAAGTCAGCAGTAAATATGGAGAGAGATCCTGAAATTCAGCAAAGGCTAATGGAGACTTAGTCACTGGATACGAGAAATAAAGAAAAGGAAAAACTAAGCAGGATTTGGCCCACTAGAAAAATAATGGTAACAAGGCAGGGCCTATGAGAGGAGCTTTAGGGCCACAGACTAGGGAGTCACCAGGGAACATGTGATGGGAGGAGCCATCAGAGAAGGTGAGCTATAACAGGTGAGGATAAAAACGTAAGGATAAAAACATAGAAAGGAGGGCTGGAGAGATGGCTCAGCAATTAAAGGCACTTGCTTGCAAAGCCTGATGGCTCAGATTCCTTTCCCCAGTACCCACATGAAGCCAGATGCAAAAGTGGCACATGCATCTGGAGTTTGTTTATAGTGGCAAGAGGCTCTGGCATGCCCATTCCTTCTGTCATTCTGTTTCTCTCTCTGCCTGTAAATATATAAATATTTTTTTAAAAACATGGGGGCTGGAGAAATGGCTTAGTAGTTAAGATGCTTACCTCTGAAGCCTAAGAATCCAGGTTCAATTCCCAAGAACGCATGTAAGCCAGATGCACAAGGTAGTACCTGCATCTGTAGTTTGTTTGCAGTGGCTAGAGGCCCAGATGCACCCATTCTCTCTCCCTCTCTATCTGCCTCCTTTCTCTCTCTCCCTCTCTCTAATAAATAAAACCAGAAAGGGGCAGAAAGATGGTTCAGTGGTTAAGGCACTTGCTTTCAAAGCCTAATGACCCAGGTTTGATTCACCAGTACCCACGCAAAGCCGGTGTTGCAGTCAGGTGCACATTGCTGGCAGAAATCACCAGACCAAGAGCAGCTTGTGGGGGAAAAAAAAGTTTATTTTGGCTTACAGACTCTAGAGGAAACTCCATGATGGCAGGGAAAAATGACAGCATGATCAGAAGGTGGACATCACCTACTGACCAACACCAGGCAAATGACATCAGCAGGAGAGTGTGCCAAACACTGGCAAGGGGAAACTGGTTAATAACACCCAGAAGTCCACCCACAACAGTACACTGCCTCTAGGAGGCATTAATTCCCAAATCTCCATCAGCTGAGAACCTAGTATTCAGAACACCTAAGCTTATGGGGGACACCTGAATCAAGCCACCACATTCTGCCTCTAGCCCCCATAAAAGGATAACCGTAGATATAAAATACAATGCACTCAGCCCAACTTTAAAAGTCGCCATAGTTTTTAATCAATCCTAATTATGTTCAAAAATTCCCATAGTCTGAGATCTTCTAGCAACCATAATAACAAAAAAGTCCCCCCCAAACCCATAATGGTACAGAATAAACATTCACACTGCAAAATATGGCATTGGGCATAGCAAAGAAATATTCAACAAAAACAAGATTTAAACAGGGCAAACATCAAACTCCAAGTCCAACAACTCTAGTCAATGACAAGTCTCCAAATGCAATAATTCTAACCAGCAGCAAGTCTCTGGAATTCCAATTCTACCCCTCCAGCTAGGCTACTTACAGTCTTGGTAAACTTCATCTGAGGCCAGCAGCTCTCCCTAGCAGCCATCTCGTGGTCCTGGCATCTCCACTGGGTCTCCATTAAAATCCACGATCCATCCTCATGGCTCCATGGGGTCTCCATGCAGGCATCCAGCAAACCTGCTTCACACTGCCCATGGCCGTTTCCAAAACACAAGACTGTGTTGCAAATTCTATGACCCTCTTTCCTGTATTTCCTATACTCCATAATACCAGGTGGGTACCAATTTGTTAACTCGGGGGGGGGGGGAGGGATAAAGCAGATTTTGAAGAACAGGACACTCCTTCAGCATCCAGATCCCTTCAAAAAACTATCCTTTCTGTTGTCCCAGTGCAGGTCAGCTGGCCCAGTCTCAATGGTTGTAATCTCTCATAAAATTGCAGCTAAATGGGCAGTAGTTTCAGCCCAAAGATTTCATTTTTTTTTTTCTGTGCCATATCCTTCTGCTCACACCAGTCCATTTCTACGCAAAGCACAAGTTCTCAGGATGGGGATAACAGCAAGCCTCTCACACAAACTGCTAGCCCAGTCCAGGCAAAGCTCTTTCTCACCCTTATAAGCCAAACCTCACAGTCCATAGTTCTTACTGCATTCAGGTCTTTCAACTCTGACCAGAATAGTCCATCAAGCTGTACTTACACACTGCAAGGCATCTCAGAACAAGGTTTCAAATTCATCCACATTCCTCCTACAAAGGAGCTCCAAAAGGCCAAAGCCACAAAGTCAAGTTTCTCGCAGCAACAATACCACTTCTTTGATAACAAATTTACTGTTGCAGTCAGGTTCACATTGCTGGCAGAAATCACCAGACCAAGAGAAGCTTGTGGGAAAAAAGGTTTATTGTGGCTTATAGACTTGAGGGAACACTCCATGATGGCAAGGAAAAACAACAACATGAAGAGAGGGCGGACATCACCTTCTGAACCAATTTCCTGAATCAGCAGGAGAGTGTGCCAAACACTGGCAAGGCAAAACTAGTTATAATACTCATAAGCCCACCCCTAATAATACACTGCTTTCAAGAGGTATTAATTCCCAAATCTCCATCAGCTGGGAACCTAGCATTCAGAACACCTGAGTTTATGGGGGACACCTGAATCAAACCACCACAGCTGAATACACAGAGTGGCGCATACATCTGGAGTTTGCTTACAGCAGCTAGAAGTCTTGGCATGCCCATTCTCTCTCTCTCTCTCCTTGCAAAGAAATAAAAATATATTTTTAAAAAGTAGAAAGGAAGCTGGGCATGGTGGCACACACCTTTAATCCCAGCACTTGGGAGGCAGAGGTAGGAGGATCACCATGAGTTTGAGGCCACCCTGAGACTACATAGTGAATTCCAGGTCAACCTGGATTAGAATGAGACCCTACCTCAAAAACAAGCAAATAAACAACAACAACAAAAGTAGAAAGTAAGAAAGTAGAGGATATGGCCAGAGAAATGCTATTATTTCAAGGACAGAGTGACAATAAAGCCAATAATGGAGATGTGATCAGAAAGCTGTATGAAAAGCCAGAAGAGGGGCTGGAGAGATGGCTCAGGGGCTAAAGCATTTGCCTGCAAAGCCTACGACCCAAGTTCAATTCCCCGGTACCCATATAAAGCCAGATGCACAAGGTGGCGCATGCATCTGGAGTTTGTTTGGAGTGGCTTGAGACCCTGGCATGCCCATTCTATCTCTCACTCTTCTCTTTTTTTTCTGCTTGCAAATTAAATAAATAAAAATATTTAAAAAAATAAAGCCAGGAGACCAGAAGGAGACTGATGAGAGCTTTTCAGAGAGGCAGAGTCTAGTATCAGTGCTGTGGAGCACCACATAAGGAAAGGACAAAAATGAAGTCTGCAGTCATCTTGATGGTCCCATAGGGCACAGGAGGCAGCCGCATTGCTTCTCTAAGGCCTGTAGAAGGTTAAAGACAGCGTGGTGCAGTCTCAGTCCTACAAGCTTAGCTCTGCTTGTTTAGCACACAATCAGACACTGCTCTTAACCAGGCACTGCGCGGTGTGCCTTCTTCAAAATCCAACTTCCCAAACCTTCCCTGTGAAGGGAACAGTTTCTGGATTTTTTTTTTGCATGTGTAAATATGTGTGTGTACATGAACATGTGTATGCATGTTTGCATGCATGGGGTGTGTGTGTACAGATGCACTTGTGTGTGGAGGACAGAGTTCAACATTGGTATCTTCCTCTATCACTTTCTATCTTAACTTTTTTTTTTTTGTGGTTTTTCGAGGTAGGGTGTCATTCTAGCCCAGGCTGACCTGGAATTGACATTGTTGTCTCAGGGTGGCCTCGAACTCAGAGATCTCCTACTTCTGCCTCCCGAGTGCTGGGATTAAGCGTTCACCACCATGCTCAGCTCACTACCTTAATTTTTTAAGAAATAGTTTATTTATTTGCAAGCAGAGAGAAAGAGACAGAGAGAAGAGAGACACACAGAGCGAATGAGCACACCAGGGCCTCTAGCCACTGTAAACGAACTCCAGAAGCATTCACTAGTTTGTGCATCTGGCTTTGCATGGGTACTGGGAAACTGAGCCCAGGTTGTTAAACTTTGCAGGCAAGAGCCTTAACCACTAAGCAATCTCTCCAGTTTAATTAATTAATTAATTAATTAATTTGGGTTTTTGAGGTAGGGTCTCATTCTAACCCAGGCTGACCTGGAATGCACTATGTAGTCTCAGGGTGGCCTTGGACTTCATGGTGATTCTCCTACGTCTGCCTCCCAAGTGCTGGGATTAAAGGCATGCACCATCACACCCGGCCTTTTAAAAAATATTTTCTTTGGGCTGGAGAGATAGCTTAGCAGTTGAGTGCTTGCTTGTGAGGCCTAGGGACCCTGGTTCGAGGCTCGATTCCCCAGTACCCATGTAAGCCAGATGCCCAAGGCGGTGCATGCATCTGGAGTTTGTTTGCAATAGCTGGAGGCCCTGGTGTGCCCATTCTCTCTCTCTCTCTCTCTGCCTCTTTCTCTGTCACTCTCAAATAAATAAAAATAAACAAAAATTTAAAGTATTTTAGTTATTTATTTTATTTTAATTTATTTGCAAGGAGAGAGGGAGAGAGAAAGGGCACTCCAGGGCCTCCAACTGCTGCAAATGAACTCCAGATACGTGCACCACTGCATCTGGCTTTATGTGAGTACTAGGGAATCAAACACAGGTGATTAGGCTTTGTAGGCAAGCACCTTAACCACTGAGCAATCTCTCTAGCCTTCTCGTTTTCTTTCCTTTTTGTTCTTGGCTAGTCTGGCCAGCTTGCCTCAGGCATCCCCGAGGACTTGGATTACAGGTGAGCCACAATGACTACCCAGCATTTACATGGGTGCTGAGGATTTGAACTGTTTCCACTGAGTCATCTTCCCCCAAATATTTTATTTTTATTTATTTATTTGACAGAGAGAGAGAGAGGGAGGGAGAGAGAGAGGGAGGAAGAGGGAGAAGGAGAGAGAGAATGGGCATGCCAGGGCCTCCTGCCACAGCAAATGAACTCCAGATGCATGTGTCATCTTATGCATCTGGCTTATGTGGGTCCCGGGGAATTGAACCTGGGTCCTTTGGCTTTGCAGGCAAGTGCCTTACCCACTAAGCCATCTCTCCAGCCCTCTACCTTAATTTTGAGACAGAACCTCTCAGTGAATCTGGAGCTCACCCATTTGGCTGGATTAGCTAGCCAAAAAGTCTGGGAGGATCTTCCTCTCCACATGCCCAGCTGAGACTCCAGGTATGTGCACCATGACTAGCTCTCTACATGGGTGATAGGATCCAAACCCAGGTTCACATGGTAGTGTGGCAAGCATTTTTTAAATTTTTTTTTTGTTTATTTACTTGAGAGCGACAGACAGAGAAAGAGGGAGAGAGAGAGAGAGAGAATGGGCACGCCAGGGCTTCCAGCCACTGCAAACAAACTCCAGACGCGTGTGCCCCCTTGTGCATCTGGCTAACGTGGGTCCTGGGGAATCCAGCCTTGAACCGGGGTCCTTAGGCTTCACAGGCAAGCGCTTAACCGCTAAGCCATCCCTCCAGCCCTGTGGCAAGCACTTTACTCACCAAGCCATCTCTCCAGCCCCTGGATTAGTTCTTTAAAGACAAAAGAGTCTGAAGAATATTCACATTTTGATCAGAAAATGCCAGTAGTGAGGCAGAGACTAAAGGCATAGGCAGAGACAGGATAATTGCTGAAAAAAGAGCTTCATGAGAAAGCAGGAGAAAGAATCTAGAATCTTGCACTGAGATGGAAAGAGAAGGATGGACTTGAACAGAGAAAAGTTGATTGTTTGGTGTGTGTGGTGTATATGTGCAAACATGAAGTCCCTTCTGATGCCTACTATTATCTGCAAGCAACAGGAGGTGAAATCATTGGCAGAGACAGTTACGCGATGGAGTAGGAGTTTGGGACTAGGACTCTCAACAAGACTGCACACATACAGAGAGCTGAAATGAGCAAAGCCCAGGCATGGCTAGAGGCCAGCTATGGCTACAGCAAGCAGCCCCTGGCACAAAGGAGAATTTACAGTGCTCAGCATCCTGCCTGCATACAGGCGGAGGGCAACAAAAGACAGCTAGTGAGGGGAATGAGGGGCTTCCTTGGTTCCACATTAACATTTGAGGAGAAGGTACATCCAGGTGGAACTACTACTGAGAAATCAATCACTCAACATCACCTTTCCTGTTTATTGCTAGCAACTGAATGTGCAATATGCGATTCTAAGTTTATAGGGCTGGGGAAATAAATGGTCAGCCGTTGAAGACAAGTGTCTTCAACCAAATATACACATTATGAGAGAGAGAGAGCAAGAGAGAGGGAGGGAAAGAATTGGTACACTAGAGCCTCCAGCCACTGCAATCAAATTGCAGACACATGTGCCACCTTGTGCACATGTATGCGCTTGTGTTACTTTGTGCACCTGGCTTATGTGGCATCTGGAGAGTCGAACATGGGTCCTCAGGCTTTGCAGGAAAGTGTCTTAACTGCTAAGCTATCTCTCCAGCCCCAAATTTATGTTTATATCAGCATAGGACCTGTGGTGTGGGATTTTAGCCCAAGTTAGGAATTCAAAATTTGTATTTTATTTATTTGCTGAAATCTCTTTATTTATAAAATATGAATAGAGTAGCTTCCACTTATCCCTCTCCTCCCCTCTACTATCCTTAACAATTGTAATAAAAAATTATGAAGTCATCCATTAGCAAAAATCTAAAGTTACATAAAATTTCCTCATATGAAAAGATGAAATACTGGGATTAAAGGTGTGCACTACCACAACCAGCTCTTGAAACAAACTTTGATAAATTTGTACTACTTCTTACATAATAATTTATGAGTAGTGTGTTCTCGTTTAGAGAATAAGGAAGTAAAGAGAAATCCAGGCCTTCTTCAGGGTGTTCCTATGGGCTAATGCAGAGCAAGGGCCTCAAAACCACCAGCTCTTGGGGCATGCTCTCCCTGGCCATGACTTTATGAAGCAACTGGCACCTATTAGATAAGGTGGTCCCTGGAGGACATATGTTAGTGTTGAAGTACATTTCCTTTCTTTTTTTTTCGGTTTTTCAAGGTAGGGTCTCACTCTAGCCCAGGCTGACCTGGAATTCACTATGAAGTCTCCAGGGTGGCCTTGAGCTCATGGTGATCCTCCTACCTCTGCCTCACGAGTGCTAGGATTAAAGGCGTGCACTACCACACCTGGCTCCACATTTCCTTTCTTAATCTTCCTTTCCACCATCTCCCTTTACTGAGTCAGTGGGTATGGAAAGGAAAGACTGTACTAGCCCAGGGTGACCTGGAACATACTCTGTAGTCCCAGGCTGGCCTCATACTCACTCAGTGATCCTCCTACCTCTGCCTCCCAAGTGCTGGGATTAAAGGCATGCACCACCATGCCTGGCTCCCTAGCACTTTCTATCTATTTTATTATTTGCAAGCAGAGACAGAGAGAAGAGAGATGAGAGAATGGGCACACCAGGGTCTCCAACTGTTGCAAACCAACTCCAGATGCATGTGCCACTTTGTGCATCTGGCTTTATGTGGGCACTGGGGAATCAAACCTGGGTCGTTAAGACAGGCAAGTGCCTCAAGGAAGTGCCTGAAACACCAAGCCATCTCTCCAGCCCTCCCTAGCACTTTATTCCACCTGTGTAATGAAGGAGTGTAAAGAGCTCTTCGCGATCAGGGAAAGTTCAGATTCCTAAAATCAGTAACAAAACCTGAGATGGCAGGGGAACTGGATTAGAGCAGAAACTGTTCTCACCAAAAATGGTCAGCAGCTTTTACTCATGCAAACTGGAAGTGAGTAATGGGTTTGAGGGCCCAAGCAACATTTATTTGGTAGTTCTAAGTTCTTGAAGGTGGAATCTTCTCTAGTAAAACCATGTGAGAGTATACACAGAGGAGGATGTAAAGTGACTTAGTCTGGGACTTGCCTTCTACTTTATACATACATATAGCTATAGTTAGAACCAGAGATGTAAGACGAAAGCAAATTAACTGGCATATGCCTTTAATCTCAGTCCTCAAGAGACAAAGATAGGAGGATTGCTGGATTCAAGGCTGGCCTGGGGCTACAGAGCGAGTTTCAGATCAGCTCGGGAAGAAGTAAGACCCTACCTTGTAAAAAAAAAAAATGAGAGAGATAATATGGGTGTGTTGCAGTCTAGACCCAACCAGTATTTTGCACTTCTTGGCTTTATGTGAGTACTAGGGAATCACACCCAGGCTGCTGGCAGGCTTTGCAAGCAAGCTGAGCCATCTCTCTAACCCCTAAACTAATTTTTAAATAGAACACTGATGTTAAGGAGAACATTTTCAATATTTATTTATAAGAGGAGATATTTAAAGTTCCACAAACAAAAGTGGTTCTCCAACATAAGGGTATACCAATTTCCAGTACCAGTTACACAGTTTTTTGGGGGAACTAAAGCCAGGAAATATTTTTCCATTTTTTTTAAAATTTTTTTCTTCATTTTTTATTTATTTATTTGAGAGTGACAGACACAGAGAAAGAGGCAGATAGAGAGAGAGAAGGAATGGGCACGCCAGGGCTTCCAGCCACTGCAAACGGAACTCCAGATGCGTGCATCCCCTTGTGCATCTGGCTAACGTGGGTCCTGGGGAATTAAGCCTCGAACTGGGGTCCTTAGGCTTCACAGGCAAGCACTCAACCGCTAAGCCATCTCTCCAGCCCATATTTTTCCATTTTTTAAAAGATTTATTTTTATTTATTTATTAGAGACACGGGGGGGGGGGAGGGGCAGAGAATGGGCATGCCAGGGCCTCTAGCCAGTCATGGCAAATGAACTCCAGACGCATGCACCACCATGTGCATCTGGTTTACGTGGGACCTGGAGAATCGAACCTGGGTCCTTAGGCTTCACAGGCATGCACCTTAACCACTAAGCCATCTCTCCAGCCCTTTCCATTTTTTTTTTTTTTAAATGAGACTGCTTCATTAAAGGCAACATGGGTGACGAGGGATTTATGTTAAGGCTGGTAGTACTGGCGGCGGGTGTTGGTTTCTATTTGAATCTGGCTACATTTCATATTTCAAGGGTTAAATCAGGGGAGAGAGTGAGAGAATAAATATTTTCATATGCGGTTAATGTTGACACGTCTCACAAGCTAAGAGAACATGAAGCTCCTTCAGGCACTGTTTCAGGACTCACAGACCAAAGCATGCTTTGTAACTGATGCACTGTGCTCGCTACAATGTCAGCAGCAGGGTCGACACAGGAAGTCATGACTTACACTAGTACAATGAAGTTTTTTCTGTGTATTTCTATGATCCTATCACCATCTGCAGGTGAGTTAATATCTATCCAGTTTCATTCCCATCTTTGTCTTCCACTCCAGCTAAGTTTTAGAAAGAGATAATGACCCTGTATTTCTCAAATGATTGTCATATTCCACACTTTTCTGCACACTTCTGAAAATGCAGCATGGAAGAGAGTGCAGGCAATCAAAATTGCGGCTTGATGCTTCTGGTTTCAAATCCTCACACCATGTCTCACTTGCCTGCTGTTCAGCAAGTGCCGCCTTAGGCTCAGTTCTGCCTCTGACAGCAGGTGCTGCTTGTAGAGAGAGGTCTCACACACACAAAGTATTTATTTATTTATTTATTTATTTATTTATTTATTTATTTATTTAAGAGAGAGGGAGGGAGAGAGAGAGAAAGGTAGATAGAGAAAGACAGAAAGAGATAGAGAGAGAGCAGGAGCGCCAAGGCCTCTAGCCACTGCAAAAGAACATCAGACACATGTGCCACCTTGTGCAATGTGGGTACTGGGGAATCGAACCTGGGTTCTTAGGCTTTGCAGGCAAGTGTCTTAATGGCTAAGCCATCTCTCCAGCCCCAAAGACGAACTTTTTAAGCTCTCCCCACCAAAGGAGAGATTAGCATCAGATGGAAATGGGAGAACTGGAAGAAGCAGAACCTGGCAGTACGGGAGAGAAGCAGCTTTCAGTGGGTGTGTGCAAATGCTGTGAGCTTTGTCAGTCCGGTGGGCTAGTGCCAGAGGGCAGAGGCGGGGGCGGAGACTGAAGCGGGCCTCCCTCCATCTCTGTGCACACAAGATGTAAAGCTACTTGGAGAAAGACTATAAGGCTCTTAAAGTATCTTGGGAAAATGTATATCACAGCATTCTTTTATTGCATTATGATGTCATAGTGATCTCATTGGTTCACATTAGACCCAGCACATCCTATATCCTGGGTTTGTCAGTCACTGGTATTTTAGGGCAATTTCCATGATCTCATCTTGTCCTTAGTCAATGAAACAATTCTACGGAGGAAGAGAAATGCCATTCCTGCTCCGGGAACATCCTGCCCAGTGTGGATGTGTTTCCTCAGCAGTCTGTCTGTTCTGATGCCATCAGCACCCACATCAGCACCCACACAGTGATCTGGCCCTTTAAAAAAGATTAAATTATTGTCTAGATGGATTTCCCCAGCTAGCTGAGACCAAGAGCTAACCAGAAGGCAGCAGATTTGGTTTCTGACTCAGACTGTAACTCTTTGTCAAACATGTGTATATGTGCTTTGGTCTTTTTAGTCTCTCTGTAAGATATCTGTGTCTATCCTGAGAGGCAGGAAGGACAGGTATTATGAATACTGAAAGCTAATTTCAAGAAGACAAAGCTAACTTACTCAGGCATTTAAATTTCCACCCTCAAAATATTTATAAAAAATTTCCACAAGATTGTAGATCTCATCCAAGATATAGCAAAGTGTGTGAACACTTTCAGGTTTACACAGGACATCAGGTAATGAGTAGAAGAGAAGGAATATGGTAACTGGGGCGCTCTCAAGGCTGGAAAATTGGTCTCTAGCTGCATTAATTAACATAGCTTTTGTCATGCTACAAAGCCACACAAAATTGTACACTGTAAATATTTTTTAGGTTTTTTTATACTAGGTATAACATATTGTTGTGGCTTTGATTTTCATTTTCCTGATGATTAGTAATTTTGGGCATTTTTCATATACTTGGACATTTGTACATCTCCATTTGAGAAATGTTTCTTCCAATCATTTGCTTATTTAAAAAATTTTTTTTGTTTGTTTGTTTTTATTTATTTGAGAGTGACAGACAGAGAAGGTGGCAGAGAGAAAGAGAGAGAGAATGGACACGCCAGGGCTTCCAGCCACTGCAAACGAACTCCAGTCGTGTGTACCCCCTTGTGCAACTGGCTAACATGGGTCCTGGGGAATTGAGCCTTGAACTGGGGTCCTTAGGCTTCACAGGCAAGCGCTTAATCACTAAGCCATCTCTCCAGCCCTCATTTGCTTATTTTTAAAATCAAACTATAACTTTTCACTGTCCAGTTATTTGTTTTTCTTTCTGGATATTAATACCTTATTATATGAATAATTTGCAAATATTTTCTCCCAATTTGTAGGTTATCTCCTAAATCCATTGTCTTGGCTCCATTTGCAAGCACAGAGAGATAGAGAGAAGAGAGACAGAGAGAGAATGGGCACACCAGGGCCTCTAGCCACTGCAAATCAACCCCAGACACATGTGCTACCTTGTGAATCTGGCTTACATGGGTCCTGGGGAATCAAACCTGGGTCCTTGGGCTTCGCAGGCAAATGCCTTGCCTTAACCACTAAGCCATCTCTCCAGCCCTGAATTTTTTTTTTTTTCCTGAGGTAGGATCTCACTCTAGCCCAGGCTGACCTGAAATTCACTATGTAGCCTCAGGGTGGCCTTGAACTCACAGTGATCCTCCTACCTCTGCCTCCCAAGTGCTGGGATTAAAGGCATGTGTCACCATGCCCGGCTACACTATGAAATGTTGACTGACTGACTTTGTTCTCTAAAACAGTACAGGGCTGTTCAAAATATATAAAAGATCTGGCTATATGAAAAGATACTTTGGACATCTCTAACTAATATTCCAACCCATCTATACAGCTCTTCCAGTGGAAGGGCTTGCACGTTAAATGAAACAACAGACATATAAAACAGTGGCTTCCATTGGGCATCTATTATTTGATAATTAACAATACCAAGAACACAGGTTTAGCTGAGTATGGTGGCACAAACTTTTATGCCAGCACTGGGGAGGCAGAGAGGTAGGAGGATCACTGTGAGTTCAAGGCCAGCCTGAGACTAAAGAGTGAGTCCCAGGTCAACCTGGGATAAAGTGAAACCCTACCAACAATCAAACAAACAAAAAGGAGCTGGGGAGATCTTTCAGTGGTACGGTACTTGCCTGCAAAGCCTAATGACCTAGGTTTGAGTCTCCAGTACCCATGTAAAGCCAGGTACACAAGGTGGCGTGTGCATCTGGAGCTTGTCTGCAGTGGCTAGAGGCCCTGGCATGCCTATTCTCTCTCTTCCTCTCTCTCTCTCTGCTTGCAAATAAATAAATAAATAAATAAATAAAGCTGGGCGCGGTGATGCATGCCTTTAATCCCAGCTGAGGTAGGAGGATCACCATGAGTTTGAGGCTACCCTGAGATTACATACTGAATTCCAGGTCTGCCTGAGCTAGACTGAGACCCTACCTCAGAAAACCAAAAATAAATAAATAAATAAATAAAATATAAAAATAAACACAAGCTTGAAGTGAGACTACTTGGGTTCAATTTCTGGTCCCATGATATATGAACCACATGGTCTTGGGTCTTTCTCTCTGTGCCTCTTTTGTTGTTGATGAAATGGGAATAGTAATTAGTTCATAATAAAAATTACTGTAGATAATCCATGTATATAGGAAATATATGGAAAAGTGTTCAGCAAATGTTAACTGTTTTTAATATACCTTGTAGACATGAATTTAGATCTCCCAATCTCCATTGAATCCTCCTCCCTCCAATAAAAAAGGGCTGGAGAGATGGCTTAGGGGTTAAGGTGCTAGCCTGCAAAGCCTAAGGATCCATGGTCTACTTTCCAAGTCCCATGTAAGCCAGACGCATAAGGTGATGCAAGCATGCACGGTTGCATATGCACAAGGTGACACACCATCTGGAGTTTGACTGCAGTGGCTGGAGGCCTTGGAGTGCCAATTCTCTCTCTCTCTCTCATAAAAAAATTACAAAAGAAACTAAGAAAAAAGGAAGAAAGGGAAAAAGAACAAAGCTAAGAAATATCTAGGGCAACAAAGGGGACTAATGGGAAGGAGGAGATAAAGGATGGAGGGGGATGGGGGACTATGTTCAATGTATAATATATACCTCTATAAAATGTTTTAAATAACACACAAATTAAAAAAAAACAATCTAAAACAAAGTGCACTGTAAGGTATGTGAATTATTTTTCAATAAAGATTATTTAAAAAACATTTTATTTTGGGCTCGAGAGATGATTTAGCGGTTAAGGTGTTTGCATACAAAGCCAAGGACCTAGGTTCGATTCCCCAGGACCCATACAAGCCAGATGCACAAGGTGGTGCATGCATCTGGAGTTCATTTGCAGTGGCTGGAGGCCCTGGTGGGCCCATTTTCTCTCTCTCTCTCCTCCTCCTCTCTGCCTCTTTCTTACTTATGGGGGGGTCGAGGGAGGCAGATAGAAAGAGACAGAGAGAGAATGGGTATGCCAGGGCCTCCAACTACTGCAAAAGAACTCCAGATTCATGTTACACCTCGTACATTTGGCTTACATGGGTCCTGGGGAATCAATCCTGGGTCGCTTGGCTCTGTAGGCAAGCACCTTAATCACTAAATCATCTCTCCAGCCCAAGATGAGTTTTTAATTTTTTTTATTTAAGAGAGAGAGAGAAAGGATAGACACACCAGGGCCTCTAGCCACTGCAAACGAACTATAGACACATGCGCCACCTTGTGCATCCAGCTTAAGTGGATCCTGGGAAACCAAACTTGGGTCCTTCAGCTTTGCAAGCAAGCACCTTAATTGCTAAGTCATCTCTCCAGCCCAAAGATGGTTTTTTAAAATATATATTTAAAATATTTTATTTTTATTTATTTATTTGAGAGAGAGACACAGAAATATGCAGGTAGTGAGAGAGAGAATGGGCTTACATGGGTCCTGGGGAGTTGAAACTGGGTCCTTTGGCTTTGTAGGCAAAAGCCTTAACCACTAAGCCATCTCTCCAGACTAAAGATGATTTTTACCCATAACTGTGGGCTAACTCCACAATGCATGACCCATATACCTCAACAAGGAGGGGCCAAGGGGAGGGGGTAGGTCATGGATGAGCCTAATAATGGTACCAAACTGACTGTAAAAAATAAAATAAAATAAAAAATAAAAATGAAAAAAATCTATTTATTTATTTATTTATTATTTATGAGAGGGGCACAGATAGAGTGAATTGGGTGTGCTGGGGCCTCCAGCCACTGCAAACAAACTCCAGACCCATGCTCTACTTTGTGCATCTGGCTTATGTAGGTACTGGGGAATCAAACCTGGGTCCTTAGGCTTCACAGGAAGCCAAGAATGAACACAATTTCTCCAGAGCCAGCCATGGTAGCACATGCCTTTAATCTCAGCACTTAAGAGACTGAGGTAGGAGAGTCACCATGAGTTCAAAGGCAGCCTGAGACTACATAGTGAATTCCAGGTCAGCCTGGGTTAGAACAAGACCCTACCTTGAAAAATTAAAACAAAACAAAAATGTAAAAGACTCCAGAACTAGAAGCAAAGGAGTGAGGCTAAATTAAGCCATGTGGCTTAACTAAGAACTGGGGAAAAGCTCTAGTCCCTGTTGCTTTTGCTGAGGTGGGAGAGGGAAGCCTAAGGACTCATTATTAAGGGAGGGAGGGAGGGACGGTGAGAAAGAGAAAGAGAGAAGACGGGAGAAATCTAAGAGTTGAAGGAGTCATCAATAAAATACTCAACAGCCATCTTACTGAAAGTTTCTACAGTATAACAGTTCATTGCATGTCCAACACTAGAATGCAAACACCACACCACTATACAGTTTGGAAGGCAGACAAAGGGAAGAAACAAAAGATCGGCAACCACAAGCCAGACCTGGTGGCACAAGACTGTACTCCTAGCTAGTTGGTAGACTGAGGCAGGAGGATTGTAAACTCAAGGCTTCCCTGGGCTACATACTGAATTCAAGACCAGCCCGGACAACTTAGTAAGACCCTGACCCCAAATGGAAACAGGAAAAGGGTTGAGGATAGAGCTCAGTAGTAAGAGTGTTTGCCCAGTATGCATGAGGCCTTAAATTCAATCTCCAGTACTGAAAAACAACTAAAATAACAAAACAAATAAAACAGAAGTCAGAATGCCTTTAAGAGTAACACTGAGGGCTGAAGAGATGGCTTAGTAGTAAAGGCGTTTGCTTGCAAAGCCAAAGGACCCAGGTTCCATTCCCCAGGACACATGTAAGACAGATGCACAAGGTGGAGCATGCGTCTGGAGTTCATTTACAGTGGCTAAAGGCTCTGGTATGCCCATTCTCTCTCTGTCTCTGTCTGTCTTTTTCTGCTTTCAAATAAATAAATAAAATATTTTAAAAAAGAATAATATTGAAGGCATGAAGCAGTTTCTTCAAAATTCTTAAAAAAAAAAAAAGAAATATTTCAGCCACTGTCATCAATGAGAACAAAGTAGACATCTGGGAGGCTGCAGTGATGGCTCAGCAGGTAAGAATGTTTGCTGCACAACATGAGTTTGATCTCTAGCACCTGAGTAAAAAGTCAGGCATAGGCATGCATGCACTGTAACCCCAGTGGTGAAGAGGGCAGAGACAAGAGAATCACTGGGGCTTGCTGGTCAGTCAGTCTGACTGATAAACAGTAGCTCCAGGTTCAATGTGAGACTCTGTCTCAAGGAAATAAGGCCAAAGAGCATTAGATGAGAACACCCAATGTTTCCCTCTGGCCTTTGCACGCATTTGAAGACATGAATGCAATCTCTCAAAAATTTTCAGGCTGGACAAATGGCTCAGCAGTTAAGATTCTTGCCTGCAGAGCCTAACAATCTGGGTTCGATTATCCAGTACCCACATAAAGCCAGATGCACAAAGAGGTTCATGCATCTGGAGTTCGTTTACAGCAGCTGGAGGCACTAGAGCAGCCATTCTCTCTGTTTCTCTTTTCTCTACCTCTCTTTGCTTTTAAATAAATAAAAATGTTTTTTTTTTTTTAAAAAAAAACATTGTACTTTCAGGCTGGAGAGATAGCTTAATGGTTAAAGTGTTTGCCTACAAGGCCAAAGGACCCAGGTTCAACTCCCCAGGAACCACAAAAGACACACTTAGGAGGTAGAGGTAGGTGGATCGCTGTGAGCTCAAGGCCACCCTGAGATTACATAGTGAATTCCAGGTCAGCCCAGGCTAGAGTGAAACGCTACCTTGAAAAACCAAAAAAGAAAAAAAAAATTGCAACCTTGCCAAGTGTGGTGACTTGTGCCTATAATCCTAATACTAGGGAGACTGAGGCAAGTGGGTCACTGTGAGTTCAAAGCCAATTTGGGCAACATACTAAGTCCCAGGCCAGCCTGGACTACAGAGTGAGTTCCAGGTCACCCTAGGGTAGAGTAAGACCCTGCTTCAAAAATCAGAAACAGCCAAGCATGGTGGCACACACTTTTGATCCCAGCATTTGGAGGCAGAGGTAGGAGGATCATGACTTCGACACCAGGCTGGAACTACAGAGTGAGTTTCAGGCCAGTCTGGGCTAGAATGAGACCCTACTTCAAAAAAAAAAAAAACAAATAAACAAAATAACCAAACAAACAAAAAAAGAAAAACAATAATAATAAACCCCAGCAAGCACATGTTTAACCCCAACAGTTCAGGCTCAGCAGTGTCCCCAGTGCCCTTGAGGCAAGTTACCAGTCCAAGTTTCCCCACATGCAAAACAATGAATTAAAAAAGAACAGAAGGTTTGTGTCTTCAATTTAAGCTTAATGAACTCTTCTAACTGTGTAACTGCCATACTGAACATACAAAACCCAGTAATTCTGGTTCTCTAAAAAGTTCACCATTTAAGGCTCGAGTGCGGGAAATTCCTTTGTGCTTCTCAGAGACAAAATATGACAATATTATAGTCACATAATATAGTATAATTCAACAATGAGGACTTAAGAACAGTCTTTAGAAATCCCCAAACCTTCATAGCTCCCTCACTTCTGCTTTTCGTAGCAGAAATGAGGACATCGAAACTGGAAACGACAGGAAGCAATAATAGGGATGTGATTTTAGGGAGAGGTGTGACTAGGGAGACACCAGTTTGTTATACTTCTCTAATCAAGGCAGAGACATGCTGGGATCAGTGGGTGCTCAGTAGAAGATATATTTTGAGACTTTTTCAGGCACATCAATTAAAAAGTAATGTACATCAAAAAGAAGATCTGCTTTTCCTCCATTACCAGTTTCTGGGCAATGATGATGTGTCAAAAATATTTTAGGGCTGGAGAGATGGCTCCGCAGTTAAGGCTCTGGCCTGCAAAGCCTAAGGACCTGAGTTCAATTCCCCAGTACCCATGTTAAGCCAGATGGAGAAGGTGGCATATGCATCTGGAGTTCATCTGCAGTGGCTGGAGGCCCTGGCGTGCCCATTCTCTCCCTTCTCCTCCCAACGAACTCCAGATACCTGTACCATCTCCTCTTTTATATAAGGAGAAGTTGAAGCTCAGCAAGGCTAGCTAGCTCAAAGTCACAGGCCAGTAAACATCAGTACTGGGCTTCAAACCTAGATAATTCTAACTTCAAAGCCAGCTCTTCATCAAAAACCCTCTTGTTGCTGGGTGTGGTGGCACATGCCTTTAATCCCAGCACTCGGGAGGCAGAGGTAGGAGGATCACCATAAGTTTGAGGCCACCCTGAGACTACACAGTGAATTCCAGGTCAGCCTGGGCTAGATCCTACCTTGAAAAACAAAAACAAACAAACAAACAAACAAACAAACAAAAAAACCCTCTTGTTAAAACATTGTTCTAAAAGTTGCATTTTCCTTAGCATATAATTCATATATTTTAGAAGATTTTTTTTGGTTTGGGGCTTTTAAAGATTTTAAAAAATATATTATTTTATTTATTTATTTATGAGAGATAGATAGAGAGGAAGAGAGAGACAGAGAGAATGGGCATGCAAGGGCTTCTAGCCACCACAAACGAACTTCAGAAGCATGTGCCACCTTGTGCATCTGGCTTATGTGGATACTGGGGAATCAAACCTGGGTCTTTAGGCTTCTTAGGCAAGCACTTTAACCGCTAAGCCATCTCCCCAGCCTCGTATATTATTTATTCATTTATTCATTCATTTTTGGTTTTTTGAGACAGGATCTCCCTCTAGTCCAGGCTGACCTGGAATTCACTATGTAGTCTCAGGGTGGCCTCAAACTCACAGAGATCCTTTTACCTCTGCTTCCCAAGTGCTGGGATTAAAGGTATGCGCCACCACGCCTAGCTTATTTATTTATTTATTTATTTGAGAGAGAGATGAGAGAGAGAAAGATTACGGCTACAACAGGGCTTCTAGCCACTGCAAACTCCAGACATGTGGCATGTCACTTTTCCATATCTGACTTTGCATGGGTACTGAGGAACTGAACTCAATCTATTAGACTTTGCAAATGAGCTCCTTTAATTACTGTGCCATCTCTCCAGCCCCCACTTTAAGTTTGTTTTTGTTTGTTTTTTTGAGGAGAGGGGAAGAGAAGAGGAGAAGGAGGCAGGAGTCAAGTTATAACGACTGTTGCATACTGTAAAGGGCCTTGGGTCTTGTATGAGACACAGCTAAAAGCGACACTTCCAGATGTCTATTTCTGAAAGGGCCTTCCCATTTACAGCCTGAATACATCCGATCTCATCGGAAAGGACCTTCTCATGGAGACGTGGAATGCAGAGGCCAATGATCAGACTTCAGCAACGGTGAGAGATGAAAGGGTTTAAGAACAAAATAAACAAGCAGTACTGTCCAAGACAAAGGCAAGGCAAGCCACAAACAGAACTATAAATCTGGCAGCTACACTAAAAACTAAAGAGGACCAGAGAGATGGCTTAGCAGTTAAGGTGCTTGCCTGCAAAGCCAAAGGACCAAGGTTCAATTCCCCAGGACCCACGTAAGCCAGATGCACAAGATGGTGCAGGCACCTGGAGTTCGTTTTCAGCAGCTGGAGGGCCTGGCAGACCTATTCTCTGTCTCTCTCTCTGCCTCTTTCTCTCTCTTACTAAATAAATAAAAGTAAAATATTAAAAAAACAAAACTAAGGAACATAGAAATAAACATTAGTCATATATTTTATTTAACTTACTGAATCTAATAGTATTTGATATTATTTCAGGGTTGGGGTGTCGCAGTGACAGAACACATGCAAATAAGTTCTTAGGGTTTGAGCCACAGCACTGCCAATTCTTTTTTTGAAGGGGGATTTGAGGTAGGGTCTCACTCTAGTCCAGGCTGACCTGGCATTCATTCTGTAGTCCCAGGCTGGCCTCAAACTCAGTGATCCTCCTACCTCTGCCTCTCAAGTGCTGGGATTAAAGGTGTATGCCAGCACACCTGAACCAAAATTTTCTTTCCCTCTTTCCTTCTTTCTTTTCCTTCCCTTTCCTTCCCTTCCCTTGCCTTCCCCTCCCCTCCCTCCCCCCCTCCCTCCCTCCCTCCCTCCCTCCCTCCCTTCCTTCCTTCCTTCCTTCCTTTCTTTCTTTCTTTTCTTGCTTTCCAGGCTGACCTGGAATTCACTATGTAGTCTCAGGCTGGCCTCGAACGCATGGGGATCCTCCTACCTCTTCCTCCCAATTGCTAGAATTAATGGTGTGCACCACTTTTGTAGTCAGGTTCACATTGCTGGCAGAAATCACCCGACCAAGAGCAGCTTTTGGGAAAAAAAGGGTTTATTTTGGCTTATAGACTTGAGGGGAAGCTCCATGATGGCAGGGAAAACGATGGCATGAGCAGAGGGTGGATATCACTCCCTGGCCAACATAAGGTGGACAATACCAACAGGACAGTGTGTCAAAACTGACAAGGGGCCACTGGCTATACCACCCATAAGCCTGCCCCCAACAATACACTGCCTCCAGGAGGCATTACTTCCCAGATTGCCATGAGCTGGGAACCTAGCATTCAGAAAACTTAAGTTTATGGGAGACACTTGAATCAAACCACCACAACCACCATGCCTGACTCAAGGCCATAATTTTGGTCTAGATCACTTTGACATCACCTTTTCCTAAAGATTCCTCTACATGAGATTTAACAAAGAAAGAAAGAAGAGGCATAGGAGGTCAAAGTTTTCCTTTACTTTCATTCAAAATGAAATACTTCATAATGACAAGATAAAACCAACCAAATAATAAGGCAGGTGTGCAAGGCTGCACATCCCACTCTAAAGTTACTATACTTGTCAGGATTGCTGGGGAAGAAAATAAAATATTTTGGAAATGTGCCTACAAGGTTTTTGCTTTTTTTGTTTTGTTTTAAATTTTTAATTTATTTGTGCTTGCATGTATGCATGTGTGTGTGTGTGTGTGTGTGTGTGTCCGCTGCAAATGGCATGCCAGATGTTACAGCACTTTTTACATCAAGCTTTATGTGAATGGCTGCAGAATTGAACCTGGGCTAGCAGGGTTAGCAAGTAAGCACCTTTAACTGCTGGGCCATCTCCCCCACCTGTTTTTTTTTTTTTTTTTGTTGTTGAGACAGTGTCTCATTGTATAGCTCCAGCTCATTTTGAATTCATGAGGCTGCTATGTGCCTGCTGAGATTAGTGTGAGGCACCATGTCAGACTGCTAAAGTATTTTTTAAATGTTATATATAAATACATATCCCAAGGGATCTTGCCCTATTTTGTAAATACATGCCAAGCATAAAAATGAGATTTTAAGATTTCATCAAAGTCTTCTCCACACCATAAAAGGGCTGGGGGTGTAGCTCAGTTGATAGAGTGTTTGCCTTGCATGCAAGCAGTCCTGAGTTTATCCCCAGTACAAAACCAGGCATAGTGCTGGAAATGGTGAGACATGTCTATAATCACAGCACTGGGGGGGGGGGGGTGGGTGAAGGCAGGAGGATCAGGAGTTTAAGATTATTTTTGGCTACACAGCAAGTTCAAGGCCAGCCTGGGATGCATGAGAGTCCTGTCTCTAAAAAAGAAAAAAAAAATTGAGACATAAACGTCTAAGAATAATCTAATAGCCAGAAAACTATATTTTACTAGACTTAGAATAAAAAGATGAGAGGGGGCTGGAGAGATGGCTTAGCGGTTAAGGCATTTGCCTGCGAAGCCAAAGGACCCAGGTTCGATTTCCTAGGACCCATGTAAGCCAGATGCACAAGGGGCGCATGTGTCTGGATTTGTCTGCAGTGGCTGGAGGCCCTGGCGCGCCCATTCCCTCTCTGTTTGACTCTCCCACCCAAGTACTGACCAGGCCCAACCCTGCTTAGCTTCCCAGATCAGAGGAGATCAAGTGTGTTCAGGGCTGTATGGCCGTAGACTCTGCTGTCTCTCTTCTCTCTGCTTGCAAATTAATAAATAAAATTAAAAACAAACAAACAAAAAGGATGAGAGGGTCCTGTCCTGACCTGGAATTCACTATGCAATCACAGGGTGGCCTCAAACGCATGGCACTCCTCCTACCTCTGCCTCCAGAGTGCTGGGATTAAAGGCGTGTGCGCCATACCTGGCTAGTTTTTTTGTTTGTTTGTTTTGTTTTGTTTTTTGAGGTAGGGTCTCACTCTAGCCCAGGCTGATCTGGAATTCACTATGTAGTCTCAGGGTAGCCTCGAACTCATGGCGATCCTCCTACCTCTGCGTGAGCCACCACGCCCGGCATGGCTAGTTCTTTATGCTACATCAAAGATGTTTACTTCCATTTCACTTCTCCTCTAACATGTGTGTAGCTGATAAAGCATGGGAGAAGTGCTTCCTCTAAAGGAACATGGGTGGCACCACCACTGTCCCTACATTATTGTTGTCTTTGCACAACTGGTTACCTTAGAAATGGCTGTAACTATACACATATACACAGACATATGGACACATAGCTATGGATGAGAATAAATATGCAAAACTGGGAAAAATATTTGGGTAAGTTTTAAAGCAAGGACAAAATATTGTAAAAAGCTGACTACCACCAAGGAAGTAGCAGCCACAATTTTTTTTTTTTTTTTTTTTTTTTTTTTTTAGAGGTAGGGTCTCACTTTGGCTCAGGCTGACTTGGAATTCTCTATGTAGTCTCAGGGTGGCTTCGAACTCACGGTGATCCCTCTGCCTCCCGAGTGCTGGGATTAAAGGCATGCGCCACCATATCCGGCCAGCCACAATATTTTTAAAGCATGCTAAAATAAGACTGTGCAGAATGCAAGGACACTGATGAGGTGCACCTTAGCTGTAGTGAACTGATGCATGTCATTAACCCTAATGGAGACAATACCACATTGCTATGAGGCCTTAGTTCAAAAACTTTCTGATGTTTTCTATGATGGCCAGAGCAGAAGACCCTTGGCTTTCTTTAGTTAGATTACAGAAGACTGTTCACGTGCGTGAGGACTTATCTCAAAGTGACACACCAAAGAACTGACACAACACTGGCATGGTTTTATTCATGTCATGCTCATAGGAGATTCTTGAAATGTCAATGCCTGTGATCCCAGCATTCAGGAGGCTGAGGCAAAGGACATAGTCAAGGCCAGCCTGGGCTACAGTGTGAGACCCTATCTGGAAAAGAGGGGAGGTGAGGAGATGGCTCAGTTTAATAAAGTGCTTGCTGGGCAAGGGTGAGTATCTGAGTTCAGATCCCTACAACCCACTGCTATACCAGGCTTCTGTGATCCCCACACATCCACTGTAAGATGGATGACAAAGAGAGAATTCGCCACAAGCCCACAGACCATCTAGCTTGCCTGATGGAGCAGGAATAACAAGAGACTCTACCCTAGATGAAGTAGAAAGTGAGAACCAACATTGGAAAGTTGTCCTCTGTTTTCCATACATATACTGTAGCATGCGTGTGTGCACTGCACATATGAACCCACACACGCATACACAACCAAAAAAAGCAAGTATTATGTGTGCTTATAACCTATAAAAGGGCACAAGGATCCTGTGTGTAAAATGTAGGCCAGCCATCTAATTTATTTAAAAAATATTTTATTGGGGGGCTGGAGAGATGGCTTAGCAGGTAAGGCCTATGAAGCCCAAGGACCCAGGTTTGATTCCCCAGAACCCATGTAAACCAGATGCGTAAGGCAGCATGCATCAGGAGTTCATTTGCAGTGGCTAGAGGCCCTGGCATGCCCATTCTCTTTCTCTCTCTCTTTATCTGCCTCTATCTCTATCTCTTTCAAATAAATAAATATTTTACTGGGCTGGAGAGATGGCTTATCACTTGCCTACAAAGCCTAATGACCTGGGTTTGATTTACCAGTACCCACATACAGCCAGATGCACAAGGTGGCACTTGCATCTGGAGTTTGTTTGAAGTGGCTGGAGGTCCTGGTACAACCATTCTCTCTCTGTGTCTCTCTGCTTACAAATAAATAGATTAAAAGATTTTTTAAAAATTGTTAGAATTCTAAAAAGAACATAAAGCCGGGCATGGTGGTGCATGCCTTTAATCCCAACACTTGGGAGGCAGAGGTAGGAGGATCACTGTTAGTTTGAGGCCACCCTGAGACTACATAGTGAATTTCAGGTCACCCTGGACTACAGTGAGACCTCACCTCGAAAAACTAAAATAATAATAATAAAAAAATTTTACAAAATTAAGAAAAAAAGAACAAAGTAAGTGAAAGTGCCAAGGTAGAAGCGAGGCTAGAGGACGCTTCGATTCATTTAGTGTTGTCCAACAATGAGTTGAAATGGACTCCCTTCACTGGACTATAAGGACAAGATTTTCAAGGCCTGACCAGATGTCCAGCCTGGTGGCATAGGCCTGTAATACCAGTTACTGGGGAGGCTAAACGAGGATAACCACAAGTTCAAGGCCTGTGTGGGCTATAGGACAAAATCAAGTCCAGCCTCACTAACTTAGGGAGACTGTCTGAAAACTAAAGCTCAGTAGCCAGTAGTGGAAGAGAATGCCTTTAGCCCCAGCCTGGGGCTACAGAATAAGGTCCAGGTCAGCCTGGGCTAGAGCAAGACCCTGCCTTGGAGTGGTAGAGCACTTGCCTAACAAGAATGAGGTTCTAGGTTCAATCATCAGACACACACACACACACACACACACACACACACACACACACACACACACACACAGCTGACTAGGAAAAGGTCAAAAATAAACAAAGCCATGTCTCAGAGAAAAGTTGTTGATGGAGCTGAACACCTGATATTGATCATTTCAGTAAAATCTAGGAAACAAAGCATTTGGAAAAATTAGTTTCCTAAATAGATTTGAATCCAAGTATCCTTGGGCCTAATTGTGAATGAATGTGAAATACACAGCTAGGGAATTAGTGGGTAGAAAATATTCCCTAATTACACAATCTCTAAACATTTCCATCTGATTTTAACTATAACAATGTGCAAGTAAACACACTTCTCAATTTTCCCTACTCTGATCACACAAAAAAACCATTATATTTCAACACATATCACACTGTAATGAGTCTTGACATGAAAGCTTTATCAGGTAAATTCAATTATTTTCTAAATTGGGGTATGTGTAAGTCATGTTAGTGGGTATTTTCAGCCACAAGGAAAATCTGAACTTTAAAGAACGTAAGAGGACTAAGCAGACTCTAGTAAGATAATGACATGACAGACTAATATTTTTCCATATCTCTTTTCCTAATAAATATATGAAATGTAACTTTGTTTTAAAAATACAAGGCAGGGCTGGAGAGATGGCTTAGCGGTTAAGGCACTTGCCTGAGAAGCCTAAGAACTTCCATTTTCCAGGTCCCATGTAGCCAGACACACAGTGACACAAGCATACAATGTCACACATGTGCACAAAAGGGGGCACATGTGTCTGGAGTTCATTCGTGGCACCTGAAAGCCCTGGGCACACCCATCCTCTGTCTCTCAAAATAAATAAATAATAAAAAAATATGGCAGGTGTTTCTTCTTTGGATAGGGAAGGAACACTTTTTTTTTTTTTTTTGGTTTTTTGAGGTAGGGTCTCACTCTACTTCAGGCTGATCTGGAATTCACTATGTAGTCTCAGGGTGGCCTCGAACTCTTGGCGATCCTCCTACCTCTGCCTTTCGAGTGCTGGGATTAAAGGCGTGCGTCACCACGCCTGGCAGGAAGGAACACTTTTGAGACAGGGTTGCATGTAGCTCAGTTTCGGTTTAAACTGTATGCAGCTGATGGTAACCCTGAACTGATACTCCCACTCTACCTCATGAGTGCTGGGCTAACAGGAGTATAGCACCATGCCTGGCTTTAGGTGGTTATTCTTACTGCCATGCCCCTATTCTCTTTCCATTGTATTAAATACATTTTTTAAATAAAAATAAAAATTTTGGGTACTGATTTCTCAACAACTAACTGCATGTTTACTGATTACAAATCAAGATAGAAGGGTCATTGCATAATTTAAGAAAAACATGCCAGGCGTGGTGGCACACGCCTTTAATCCCAGCACTCGGGAGGCAGAGGTAGGAAGATTGCCATGAGTTCGAGGGCACCCTGAGACTCCATAATGAATTTCAGGTCAGCCTGGGCTAGAGTGAGACCCTACCTCAAAAAAAAAAAAAAAAAAAAAGAAAGAAAGAAAGAAAAACATGATGCTATATGATCACTGTGAGGGAAAAGAAACCTGAAAAATATCCATGTTTCCCTAGGCAAAGAAAAAACAAACTTTTAAAAGAAAGAAATAAATGAAAAAAAAATTAGGGAAGTTTTCAAAATCACAGGAAAAACTCCAGAAAAATGCTGACTGTAAAGAAAGAAGCGGTAGCCAGGCATGGAGGCAGAGGTAGGAGGATTGCTGTGAGTTTGAGACCAGCCTGTGACTACATAGTGAATCCCAGATCAGCCTGGGCTAAAGTGAGACCCTACCTCAAAAAAAAAAAAAAAAAAAAAAAAGTTGTAGGGTTGGAGTGGTAGACATGTAGAATTTATTTTTCAGAAACCACACATAGATGATTCTATGGGTTTTCTTCCTTTCTTATTTTTTTGTGTGTTGTTTTCTTTTATCTTTTTTTTTTCTTTTCTTCCCCTTCCCCCTTTCCTTCCTCCCTTCCTCCCTCCCTCCCTCCCTTCCTTCCTTCCTTCCTTTCAAGGTAGGGCCTCACTCTAGGCCAGGCTGACCCGGAACTCTGTAGACACAGGTGATCCTCCTACCTCTGCCTCCCCAGTGCTGGGATTAAACACATGGGCCATCATGCCCAGTTTGGGATTTCTTTTTACATTCCCAATATTTTTAAACTTTAGCTATAAAAATTTATTCCATGAACACTGGTGTGTGTGTGTGTGTGTGTGTGTGTGTGTGTGTGTGTGTGTGTGAAAGAGACACAGAGAGAGAGAGGGTGTGAGTCTATTTTACCTAGGCTGACCCTTAGTTTGAGATCCTCTTGGCCTAGCTGGGATTTCATGTGCCATCATGTTCAGCCTTCTTATGATTCTTCCAGTGGAATTTTACAAGAAAGGAAATCTAACTTGTCCTTGATTCTGAGGGATGCAAAGGGACTTACTAAACCCTTTCTTTACTATCTGTTTTCTGCTGATATGATTTGGCAAACCTTGTGTAATTTCCATTAAAACAACAAAACTAAACAGATACAAAACGTATGTACCTCTTTGATGTATTAAAAGAAAAAAAAAAACCTTATCATTGGCTTCTCTGGGAAGAAGCACTTCCACTCACAACCACTTGATGCTTATCAGGATATACTAGCTGGGAGGCATGAAATAAAAGGTGGGAAGTTCCCTGTAACCAAAACAAACATTGTTATACTATTGATCCTTAGTGATACTTTTCATCATCCCATGTATCTTTAGGATTTTTATTTATTTATATTTATTTGAGAACAACAGACAGAGAGAGAAAGAAAGAGACAAATAGGTAGAGAATGGGCATGCCAGGGCTTCCAGCCACTGCAAACGAACTCCAGACACGTTCGCCCCCTTGTGCATCTGGCTAATGTGGGTCCTGGGGAATCGAGCCTTGAACCGGGGTTCTTAGGCTTCACAGGAACGCGCTTAACCACTAAGCCATTTCTCCAGCCCCCCCTTTTTTAACGCAAGACAGAGAGAGAGGATTGGTGCACTAGGACCTCCAGCCACTGCAATCAAACTCCAGATGTGTGGGCTCCCTTGTGCACATGTGTGACCTTGCATGCTTGTGTCACTTTGTGCATGTGGCTTACATGGGACCTGGAGAGTCAAACATGAGACCTTAGGCTTCGCAGGCAAGTGCCTTAACCACTAAGCCATCTCTTCAGCCCTATCTTTAGGATTTTTTTTAAAAAGTTTTATTTATTTATCCAGACATGTACCATTTTGTGCATCTGGCTTTACCTGGGTACTGGGGAATTGAACCTGGGCCATCAGGCTTTACAAGCAAATGTCTTCAGCCACTGAGCCATCTCTCCACCCCCTATCTTTAGGATTTTAATAGGTTATATGACCCACCAAAAAAAAAAAAAAAAAAAAGAAAAGAAAGAAAGAAACTGAGCCAGGCATGGTGGGTACACACCTTTAATCCCAGCACTTGGGAGGCAGAGGCAGGATGCTTGCCATGGGTTTGAGGCCAAGGCTACCCTCAGAGTACATAGTGAATTCCAGGTCAGCCTGGGCTACAGTGAGACTCTACCTTGAAAAACCAAAATAAATAAATAAAAATAGAAAGAGAGATGGGAGCTGGAGAGATGGCTTAGCAATTGAGGTGCATACCTGCGAAGCCTAAGGACCCAGGTTCGATTCTCCAGGCCCCACGTAAACCAGATGCACATGGTGGCACATGCATCTGGAGTTCGTTTGCAGTGGCTAGAGGCCCTGGCATGCCCATACCCCCCCTCTCTCTCTAATAAATAAATAAAAACTTTAAAGAGAGAGAGAGAGAACTGGCATATTCTCTCCTCAGATGTGGGAATATGATGTCTCTAGGAAATAAAGCTTTATTTTTGTATGAGTAATAAATTCATGGGGCTAGAGAGATGGCTCAGTTGGTAAAGTGCTTGCTATGCAAGCATGAGAACCTGAGTTCAGATCCCCAGCACTTATGTAAAAAGCTGAGTGTGGTGGTTCACATCTATAATAATCCCAGTACTGGGAGGCAGAGAGAGGGGTAGCCTAGGACTTGCTGAACAGCTAACCTAGTTGAATCAGTAAGCTCCAGGTTCAGTGAGAGATCCTGTTTAAAATAAGGTAGAGAGAGATTGAACAAGATACCTGGCTAATATCAATCTCTGGTCCCCACACATGTGCACACATATGAACATGCATGAGTACACACACAAAGCATGATGGCATACACCTGTACTCCCTGCATTTATGAGGCAGAGCAAGAGGATTAGGAGTTCAAGGTCATCCTTGGCTATATAATGAATTTGAGGCTAACCTGGCAATATGAGACCCTATCTCAAAATAAAAATAAAAAATTCACATGGTTCAAAGCCCCAAAGAAACAAAAAAGTTTCTCCCCACCCTATCTGTAGCTCCTCCACCCAGAGGAAACAGTAGCTACATGGATGTATGTGTGAGGCAGGCACATGCTATCACAAGTTAGTGATAGATTCTAGTTCTACATAGACTCTCAGGCACTTGTCTTACTCTGGCATGGTTAGAACAGGTTTTACTCTACTATTTCTTGTTTGCTTAAATAATTGTAGCTCCCTTGCCTATTGTGAGTTTGATTAATTCTAGGGTAACCTACCTCTGTTCTATGCTCTTACTGTGTCTTCCAATGCTCTCTTACAAGAATCACCACACTTCACTACCTTGGGAAGGAGCTGTTGTTATCTGAGGGACCAAGTCCTTCATAAGTACAATACAGGGTACCACTCAACACGTGCCTAACATTCAGTAAGTACTCAACATTTACTGAGTGAAATCCATAGCAAAATCGTCAGTGTTTAGAAAGAAGAAAACAGCTTTCAGCTGGACATGATGGCTCACGCCTATAGCCCAAGCTCTTGGCAGGCTGAGGCAGGAGGATTATCAAAGCTACATAGTGAGTTCCAGGCCAGCATGGCCTATAGTATGAGACTCTGTTTCAAAGCATTAAAAAAAAAAAAAAAACCAAAAAACAAACCAGCTTATCATATTCCTACATGAACCAATTTGTAATCAGGTATATTTGAAACGTGTGTGACACTGCTTTCCTCGTCCCCATCAGAACTGACAACAACGTCATCAGTCTTCTTGAGAAAAAACTATACCCACAACTTTACACAGGATTTCATCATGTGTGTAATCACCTGGTTTCCAATTATTGCCCTCCAAAGAGAAAATGATCTTGTAACATGTGATTTCTGAAAAAAAGTGGGAGGTTGGAGAAAACGGAATGGAAATATGATTTAAAAAGAAACTTTATGAAGCCGGGTGTGGTGGTGCATGACTTTAATCCCAGCACTTGGGAGGCAGAGGTAGGAGGATCACTGTAAATTCAAGGCCAGCCTGAGATTACATAGTGAATTTCAGGTCAGCCTGAACTGAGTGAGACCCTATCTTGAAAACCCAATTAAAAATAAAGAGACTTTATAATTGTTTTAAAATATAGTGAAAAATCTATTGAAAAAATATAGTGAATGAGAAAAGTTAAACAAAGGAAGAACATTTCAAATTAACTTTGCTCATTAGAGGCTTAACTGCTAATCATTCCTAATCTCTTACACAAATTTATATCTTCCAAACAAACACTGCCATCTATAGGACATGTAGAATTAATGGTATTTTAGGGAGTGTGTAGTAATAACTGAAATGAAAGCCTGTCATACTACAGGCTTGTGTCTTCATGCCATTTACTTATTAAAATTTAATTAGCCAGGTGTGGTGGTGCATGCCTTTAATCACAGCACTCCAGAGGCTGAGGTAGGAGGATCACTATGAGTTCAAGTATTTGTAGGCAAGTGCCTTAACCACTGAGCCATCTCTTCAGCCCCAAACTAATACTTTCTATAGGGACAAAAAGCACAGAAATTATTACTAAGATTTTTTTACTCTAATGACAAGAAGTCCTTTTGTTTGGAACTGGGAAGAGTGCTCAGTGGTTAAAGGCACTTTCTTGCAAAGATTGCCAGTTGAGTTCAATTCCCAAGCCACCCACAAGCCAGCATCCATGTGCAGCAGCAAGAGACCCTGGTGTATCTACTCACCCACTCATACATACACATGTGAAAATAAATAAATTAAAATTTAAAAAGGAAGTCCTTGGGCTAGAGAGATGGCTTAGCAGTTATGGTGCTTGCTGGCAAAGGCAAAGGGCCCAGGTTCAATTCCCCAGTACCCATGTAAAGCCAGCTGCACAAGGTGGTGCATGTGTATGGAGTTTGTTTTCAGTGACTAGAGGCCCTGGCACATCCATTCTCTCTCTCTCTCTCTCTCTTTCTCTCTCACTTTCTCTCTTTCTCACATAAATAAATAAATAAAGTATATTTTTAAAAAGAAGTCCTTTTGCCTAACTAAAGGGGAATGGAATGGCATAACTTGTGCAAACTCTGCAACAGAGGAAAATACAGTCTTTGTAGGTACCAAGACGTTCCCTAGAATCAAGAAGAAAGACGGAGTTGGAAGATCAGAATGAATATGAATCTGGCTGTCTGTGGAAGGACATCACTTTCAGTTTAGGAATCCAAGACCTTGATGCAGTAACTGAAGCAAAGCACAGACTGGAGGAAACACCAACAGCTGCGGCCTGGGAAAGGAGGAGGAAGTGCAGTGGAGCCGAGTTAGTGCGTGCAGATGGACGAGGCCAGGTGCACGGCGAAGCGGGCCTGAGCCGCCGTGTGCTGTGCAGCCTGAGGTAGGGAGATGCAGTTTGCCCCAGCTGATCAGGACACTAGGCAATATTAAGCAACAGCCGATCTTGCTTCAGGAGGACCTGCCTCTCCCTTCTTATTGCAGTGGTGCCTGTCTCAGGGGTACTGGGCTTTATGATGCAGGGAAAGAATTAAAGTGGATAAAGCTTCCATTTTTTCCTCTGTAACAAATTACATTTTTTTTAATTTAATTTTTTTTTTACTGACAACTTCCATAAGTGTAAACAATATCCTATGGTAATTCCTCCCTCCCCCCACTTTCCCCTTTGAAACTCCACTCTCCATCATATCCCCTGCAAGTTACAATTTTAACTTCAGTTCTGAGGAAAAAAAAACCTTCAAGTTTTGAAACAAGGCGTCTCTCTTTCTTTTCCAAATCCAGTACTTTGAAAAGCATTTATAAACCAGTCTCACCATTCTAGTTCTGCTGTTAAGACAGATGTCAAAGCTTTGTTTCTGAGTTCATAGAATCTTGGGATCTCTACACACACACACACACACACAGACCTGATGGCAGATTTTTCCCTAAGTATGCCTATCTTCTGTAAATATTGGTTTATCAGAGTTGTCTTACAAAATCAGCGCAGCATATTAAAATAAAGTGCTAGAAACTTCATGGTTTTACCTATAATAACTTGTGTTCTGAAAGAGAATTATTATTGTTTTGAGGCAGTATCTCACTTTAGCCAGGACTGAGATGGAATATACAGTCCAGTATGGCCTTGAACCCAAGATGATCCTCCTGCCTCAGCCTCCCAAGTGCTAGGAATTAAACGTGTGCGCCACCATGCCTGGTTTAGAATTGACTTATTACTGTAGTGTATATAAACATGGATTACAGTTAACTATATGCAGTGCTTATTAAGACTTCATGGGTTAATTTTTCAGCCTTTTTTGTTTTGTTTTGTTTTCTTGAGGCAGGGTCCCATTCTAGCCCAGGCTGACCTAGAACTCACTCTAGCTCTGGGCTAGCCTCAGATTTACAGCAATCATTACCTGTGCCTCTCAAGTGCCTCCCAAATGCTGGGATTAAAGGTATGCGCCACAATGCCCAGCTTTGGCTCCTTCTTTTTGAAAAAAGTGTTTCCTTCAAAATGTCATGCCTTTAAGGAAATGTGAGCAGAAGAAAGGAGTATTTCACTTCCCATATTAAACATATAACATTAGCATTAAATAAGCATTAAAGCTAATTATGAGTAGTAGAGCTTGAAGTCTCTTAAAATTATCTAAAACTGAGCAAACTCCCACTCAGAGGTGCGGGTATGACACCTAAGTAACAAAAGTGACAGAAAAAAAAAGTAGCAGAGTCTTCCAATAAAGGATCAGCAAAAACTCAGGCAGATGGACAGCATGCCGCCGGCCTCATTCTTAATACCTCTAGAGCAGGGACAGTGAGGAAAGCGGATTTGGAAGGTTTTATACTAGGAGGCAAGTAAGAACCACTGAAACTCACAACACTGGAGAGGAGCGCTCTCATGATGCGGGCACTGTCGGTGCAGTGACAATCTCCCACCACAGATTACAAAACAGATATGACACAATGCACCGCAAGCAAAGGGAAATAGCATGGTTCCATTCTGGTAAGAGCTGCACACCTGGCAACCTGACCTCATTTCTCAGAAAGTAGAGGAAACAACAAAAAGAACTGCTAGTCAGGACTCTGCGGCTGGCAAGAAGGAAAGGTCGGTGATGGAGGGTGACAAGAGCTTCAGAGGAAGCATGTTTGCTAGCTTGGAACTCTGGCACAGGAGGACCCTTAAGAGATTAAATTTCAAAGTATTCTGAAACAGAATGAGTGTAATTTGTAATTCCAAGGTGGCAAGTGTAACAGGGAGTAAAACCCACAAGGACCAGAAGATAAGGCTTTAAAAATAAAATTGGGGGTGGTACATTCATGATTCAATGGGTAAGAGCACTTGTGCCAAGCATGAGGACCTGAGAGGGTCTGAGGTCACTGGAGTTGAATTCCCAGGATCTACACAACAGCTGGGGGTGGCCACGTACCGTAACCCCAGTTCTTTGGGAAGCAGAGACTGGAGAATCACTGGGGCTCATGAAAATTGCAGCTCTGTGTTCGGAGAGAGACTCTGTCTCAGAGAACTACACAAATGAGCAATACAGGATGGACACTGGACATACTCCTCTGGCCTCCGTGAACCTGCAAGTGCATCTGCACACACAGGTGCACACACCACACACACCCACACACCCCACTACCTCCACATATAATGCACATCTGTACACACAAGTGTATACACCACACATACACACACCTTTACCCTCCACATACACAAAAATAAAATTAGGGCTCAGTGGTAGAGTACTTGTCTACATGCATGAGGTCCTAGATTTGATCCCTAGCACCCTCCTTCCACATAAACCAAAACCAACCAAACAAAAAACATCATGAGACACTTATATTCTATATGACAAAGACTGAAGATTTTCGTCAGGTCTGGGGGTGTACATCTGTAAATACAGTACTCAGGAAGTAGAAGCAGAAGGACCAAGGCCAGCCTCACCTACATAGTGAGCTCAAGGTCAGTCTAAGCTACATGATAACCTGTCTCGACAACAAACAACAGAATAGCTAGACATGGTGGTGCTTGCCTGTAACCCCAGCATTTGGGAGATGAAGGAAAAAAGAATCAGGAGTTCAAGGACAGCCTCGGCTTCATGACACCCAGCCTAAAAACAAAACAAAAGAAAACAAATAACTAAAATTCTAACTGATTCTGGTGAGGAGAAAAGGAGGGAAGCAACTAAACAAGAAAAAGCAGGGGCTGGAGAGATGGTGCAGTGGCTAAAGACAATGGCTTGAAAAACCTGACAGCCAGGGTTCTATTCCCCAGTACCCACATAAAGCCAGATGCACAAAGTGGCTCATGCATCTGGAGTTAATTTGTAGTAGAAGGAGGCCCTGGTGCACACATACTTTCTTTCTTTCTCTCTCTCTCTCTCTTTCTGCCTTTTCTTCTCTATATCTCTCAAATAAATAAAATAAAATAATAAAAAAAAGAAAAAGGGAGGTTAGAGAGATGGCTCAGCAGTTAAAGGCACTTGCTCGCAAAGCCTGCCAGTCTGGGTTTGATCCAATGTACACATGTAAAGCCAGATTCACAAAGTAGTGCATATGCCTGGAGTTTATTTGCAGTGATAAAAGACACTGACACACTCATATTCTCTTTGTCACTGAAATAAATAGATATTTATTTTTGCTTTTGGTTTTTTTGAGGTAGGGTTTTACTGCAGCTCAGGCTGACCTAGAATTCACTATGTAGTCTCAAGGTGGCCTTGAACTCATGGTGATCCTCCTACCTCTGCCTCCTGAGTGCTGGGATTAAAGGCTTGTGCCACCACGACTGGCTTTTTAATTAGCTAATCAATTTATTTTTTTCGTTTGAATAAATAGATATTTTTAAAAACCAGGTGTTTATCTTAGGCTAGGGATATAGCTTAGTTAGCAGAGTGCTTGTCTTGCATGCACAAAGCTGGGTTCAGCCCTCAGCACCAAATAAAACCAGATAAATAAAACATGAAGGTAGGAGGATCAAAAGTTCAAGGTTCTGTTCTGGAGTGTAAGACCAGCCTGGATTACATAAGAAAAAAATAATAATAAAAACCACAAGTGTTTATCCTGGAAAAGAATAGACTCAAGGGTATTCTCATCTATAGGAATAGCTCCTGTGCAGAAAGAGGCCAAAGCCAGTTCCTTAATCTTGTTTGTCTGTTTCCAACTCTCTTGGAGGAGGGTCATTACATTTCTATGGCTGATTAACAATAGCATGCAATAGTTTCCATTTCTAAAACAGAAAATAGCTCAGGATGCTGGGCAGCGAGAAACTGACTATTAAGTCTGGTGGTTGTGGTACAAACATTCAAAGAATCTCGTATGCTTCTAGAATGTTATCATTATGGTGATGGATTAGTGCATGTGCTATTCTCTCTCAACATGACAATAATGACACTAGGCTTGCATATCCCCTATTACTGTCCAAGAGTGGCTTGAAGCCTACTGTTGAATGTTGTCTTAGGATAGATAATATCAATATAAAGAATTTTCAATTTTAGGAGCTGTTTATAAAGAGGATGTGTAGATATATAAAATAATGAAAGTGTCACTACAAATTGTACAACTCTGGGCTGGAAAAATGACTTAGCGGTTAAAGCATTTGCCTGCAAAGCCAAAGGACCCAGGTTCAATTCCCCAGGACCCAAATAAACCAGATGTACAAGGTGACACATACATATGGAGTTCATTTACAGCAGCTGAAGGCCCTGGCATGCCTACTCTCTCTATCTCCTTCTCTCTCTCTCTGAAATAAATAAAAATTAAATATTAAAAAATCTGTGCAACCTGTTAGAGGTGCTTTAAAGTGAACCATAAAAATGTAGAGTGAGGGCTACAGATATGGCTTAGTTGTTAAGGCACTTGCATGTGAAGCCAAAGGACCCAGGCTCAATTCCCCAGGACCCATGTGAGCCAGATGCACAAGGTGGTGCATATGTCTGGAGTTCATCTGCAGTGGCTGGAGATCATGGAGCACCCATTCTCTCTCTTTCTCTCTCAAATAAATAAAAAACAAAATTTTTTTTAAGTAGAGTGACCAATGCATCCATATAAAGAAATAAACAGCAGCCGGGCATGGTGGCGCATGCCAGCACTCGGGAGGCAGAGATAGGAGGATTGCTGTTTGAGATCAACCTGGGACTACAGAGTGAATTCCAGGTCAGCCTGAGCTAGAGTGAGACCCTAACTTGAAAAACCTGAAGGAAAAAAAAAAAAAAAAAAAAAAAACAGAAAAACTGGACACCACCTTGGGGCTAGAAAGATGGGTCAGTAAAGGCGCTTGCTTGCAAAGCCCGAGTGCCCAGGTTCAATTCCCCAGTATCCACATAAAGGCAGATACACAAAGAGGCAGGCCACCTTGGCTTTCCTCTTTTTCTCTCTCTCTGTAAAGAAAAAAAAATACACACACACACACACACACACACACACATTTGCACACCTTTAATCCCAGCACTCGGGAGGCAGCGGTAGGAGGATTGCCATGAGTCCAAGGTCACCATGAGACTACATAATGAATTTCAGGTCAGCCTGGGCTAGAGCAAGACCCTACCTCAAAAAAAAAAAACAATTACTCTGGGTAAGAGCGCCTACTACAAGTGCACGAGGACCCAAGTATCCCTAGCAGCACCCACAGAGAAAGCAGAGCATGGTGGCTATCATTGCCTGGAAACCCCAGTACTGAGTGGGGTGGAGAAAGAGGGTTGCTGGTGCTCACTGATCAGCCAGTTGAAAACTGGGGAGCTCCAGGTTCAGTAAGAGATTTTATCTCTGGGAAAAAAGGCCAAAGAAACTATAAATATGATCACCTGGGCTGCAGAGATGGCTTAGCGGTTAAGGCACATGCCTGTGAAGCCTAAGGACCCAGGTTTGATTCTCCAGGTCCCACCTAAGCCAGATGCATATGGTGGCACATGTAGTTCGTTTGCAGTGGCTAGAGGCCCTGGTGTGCCCATTATCTCTCTTCCTCTAATAAAAAAAAATTTTTTTAATGATCTCCTGAGACCTTTCTCTGACTTCCACATGTGTGCACATGAGCTGCACTCATCCTGTATCTGCGTGCACACGCACACACACACACGTGTCTCCTGGTCTGATTAATTGTAATCCCATCCAAGTGTGACTTCTGGAGTCACACTATAATCTCACTTATCAAAACAGAAAGAGAAAGGAAAAAGAGAGAGAAGAAGAAAATAGGTTTCTTTCGGTTTTTGGTTTTTCGAGGTATGGTCTCACTCTAGCCCAGGCTGACCTGGAATTCACTCTGTAGTCTCAGGGTGACCTCGAACTCATGGTGATCCTCCTACCTCTGCTTCCCAAGTGCTGGGACTAAAGGTGTATGCTACCACGCCAGGCTTAAAAAAAAACAAACAAAACAGGTTTCTTAGTGACCCTTTGAGATATAATTTAAGAGTTACCAACACAGTATATTTGGCTAAGGCTAAACTACTCAACTGTGACTCTCCCTTGAGAAGCCCACAGTCATGCTTGGGTGTTACCCTTTTTTTTTTTTTTTTTAATTTCAGAGTGCCTCTCTCTTAACCCTCATGTTAAAATCTATCTTAAAATACCTTTAACAAACTACAGCTTTGCTTGATACTGGCTAGTTCTGAGATTCTTTTCTGCACTGGCCATGAATCCTGGGTTTGCCTGAGTTAAGACCCTCTAAGATATTAAGGGACTATCTCAGGCATGGTGTTCCCTCACTACTGACAATGAATTTCTTTATGATTTGTTATCAGTAAACATTTTATTTTTATACCTGTGTGGTGGTTTGATTCAGGTGTCCCCATAAACTTAGGTATTCTGAATGCTAGGTTCCCAGCTGAAGGAGATTTGGGAATTAATGCCTCCTGGAAGCAGTGTACAGGCTTATGGGTATTATAGGCAGCTCCCCCTTGCTAGTGTTTGGCACATTCTCCTGCTGCTGTTGTCCATCTGATGTTGGCCAGGGGTGATGTCCACCCTCTGCTCATGCCATCATTTCCCCTGCCATCATGGAGCTTCCCTTTGAGTCTGTAAGCCAAAGTAAACCCTTTTTTTCCCCACAGGCTGCTCTTGGTCGGGTGATTTCTGCCAGCAATGAGAACCTGACTGCAACAACCTGTGTTGCATACCTATATATCTTGAGTTGTATAAAATCTGAGACAAGAAAAGGTCAGAGTGGAAAAAGCACAAGAAGCCCTGGTCTATATGAGGGTATCTAAGTCAATTAATGAATGAGACACCACTTTTCAAAGGTTGGAATCTGAAGACATACAATTAAGCTGAGATTCTACCTCTGTTCAGTTCCTTTCCAGAAAATGCTCAAACACAGAGAAATACAACAGCACCCTCTTCTGGAAGAAAGGCACTCAGCCAGGAATGTGGGAGCATGGCTGGAATCCCAGCGCATAGGAGGCTGCTGGTGAGTGAGAGCTGGAGGCCAGCCTGGCATGCATGACTAGACCAAGCAAAAGCATTTTATTCACAGGGAACCTGCTTGAACCATTTTTAGAGCTACAAGAGTCTTCAGAGGGCTGGAGAGATGGCTCAGCAGTTAAGGTGCTTGCCTACAAAGTCTAACGATCCCCAGTACCTACATAAAGCTAGATGCACAGTGGCACATGCATCTAGAGTTCATGTACAACAGCTGGAGGCCATGGTATGCCCATTTTCGCTCTCTCTTTTCTCTCTCTCTCTGCTTGCAAATAAATAAATACATTTTTTTTAAAGTGTCTTCAGAAATGACTAAGCCTCCAGCTCAGGGTTCAATTCCCCAGCCACCCATATAAATACACATAGGCATTTACAGTGGCAAGAGAGCGTAGTACACACATGTATGTGTAAATAATTTTTTTTAATTAAAGGAAGAAATTACTAAATCTAAAAGCCAGACATGGTGGTACATGCCTATAATTCCAGCATTTAGGAGGCTGAGGTAGGATTGCCTGGGCTATATAGCGAGTTCCAGTCTAGGCTACATAGTGATACCCTGTCTCAAAAAATACAGAGAGAAAAAAAGAGAGAGTATGAGACCATGTCTGTGCTCCTCAATCTGTACATAAGAGAAACCTGAAGGAGTCATTCTTTCTTTAAATTGAAATTGAACAATATTCTCTCCCTCTTTTTTTTTTTCTTTTTTTTTTTTTGGAAACTAGGTCTCATATAGCCCAGGTTGTGCTTGAACTTGCTATGAAGCCAAGGATGATCTTGAATTTCTGATCCTTCTGTCTCTGGCTCCACCTCCTGAATGCTGCTATTACAGGAGTGGTGGTGAGGTGCTGAGGACCAAACCCAGGGCTGCGTGCAAGCTCTCTACCAACGGAGTCACGTATTCCCCCAACAGAAGTATTAGGAAAGGAAACCGTGAATAGGGAGGTGGGAGGGATGTACGCCTCTAATTTAAGAATATAAAACTCAGCATGGGTTCTTGTGGTCTCTTGACCTAGAATTCTTTTTCAGCAGAATTTTTTTTCATCTTGTTTTACAAATCTTCTCCCAACATTACTTTCCAGTAACACAACCACATGATACAAGTCTCACCTTTAACAAAAATTTGAATCAGAAGGAGGAAAAAAACTGAAAAGAAGAAAGGTAAGTAAGCAGAACACTATTTAGCTGATCCCTTTCAGGAAGTCTCCCATGGTTGCCAGATTAAAGGGAAAACAGCATGTGTGAAATACCTTTAAGCTCAAGATAACCACATACAATAGATGCTCACAATCATTGGTTCAGAATATAAGGAGACAATTCAAGAATTCTTATAATGTTCATAATTGTTTTTTGAGATAGGTTTGCTATGGTGCTCAGGCTAGCCTCAAACTAGAGATCCCCTTTCTCAGCCTCCTAAGTACTGGAGTGACAGGCTTGGGCCATCATGCCCATCTTGTGCTTTAGTGCATTTTCCTTTTGTCAATTTGTTTTGTGATACTGGAAATTGAAATAAGCACCTCACATATGCTAAGTACTTTACCAATGAGCTATATTCCCATTCTTTTTTTTTCTTTTTCTTTTTCTTTTTTTTTTTTGTTTTTCAAGGTAGGGTTTCATAGCCTAGGCTGACCTGGAATTCACTATGTAGTCTCAGGGTAGCCTCAAACTCATGGCAATCCTCCTATCTTTGCCTCCCAAATGCAGGGATTAAAGGCATGCGCCACCACCCCTGGCCCTTTTGTTTGTTTGTTTGTTTTTTTAAACAAACAGGGTGCCGTATACCCCAGGCTAGCCTCAAATTTGGGCTAATTCTTCTGTCTGACTTCCAAGTGTGGGGATTCCGTGCATGAGCCTCCATTCCCAGTTTTATCTTTTCCACTTGTTTCAGAGCCCTCATTTGACCACACATCTCATTGCCTGTTAAAACACTGCCCTATTTCTATCATCCCTGCTTTATGTCCCCAATTCCCTGTACCCCTAGCTCATTCCACTCTGGCTGCCTGCACCTTCCTTTAACCTCTATAGCTCACATTACGTTCACCAATTATCTCCACACCACAACACCTGGCAGCACTTCCTGATCTGCATTGCCAGTGACATCTATGCAGCATTTTATGGTATAACCTCTGCCTTCCTTTTGACACACTCTCATTCTTGGCTGCAACAAGCACCCTCTAGCTCCCTCCTCCCTGTCACCACTCCTGGGCCCTCCTTGCAAGCCCACCCTCTTGTAAACAAAGTACTGGCCTTCCTTAAAGTTCACTCCTAGAATTCTTTTTTCCCCATCCCATACAGCTTTAATTATTACCCACAAGCATATAAGTCAGAATTTTCTATCTTCTATGCTGGGCATGGTGGCACAGGCCTGTAATTCCAGGACTTGGAAGTGCTTGGAAGCAGGAGGAGCAGGAATTCAAAGCCATTCTCAGCTACACATAACGAGTATGTGGTCAACATGGGTTACACGATACCCTGGCGGTAGATGATAGATTTTTTTTTTTTTCTATTGCTCAGCACTGCAAAAGAAAAAAAAAAAGCCCTACCTCCAGTCACCTCTTCCGAACTGTATGCCAATGTGCTTACTATCTATTAAGTTCTTGCTTTTGGACACATCAAACTCATGGTGTTCATAATTATCTTTTGGGGATAGGTTTGCTATGGTGCTCAGGCTGTCCTTAACTAGAGATCCTCCTGCCTCAGCTTCCTGAGTACTGGAATTATAGGTATGTACCTATTAAGTATTTGCTTTTGGATACCCCAAAGTCATCAGCCTCAACACGTCTAAAGTCAGACAGACTGGCCAAGATTGGTAGGTGTGGTGGTTTGAACCAGATGTCCTCCATTAGCTCATGTGTTTTGAATGCTTGGTCCCCAGTTGATGGCAATTTGGGAGTTGGAGACTTGCTAGAGGAGGTGAGTTGGGGGTGGACTTAGGGGTCATAGCCAGCACCCCCTTGTGTCAGAGTTTGGCTCACTCTCTTGCCTGTTTTCCACCTGCTGTGGCAGAGGTGATGGATACTCATGCTCATGCTATAGTTTCCCCTGCCATCATGAAGCTTCCCCTCCAGACTGTAAACCAAAACAAAACCTTTTTCCCATCCGCTGCTTTTGGCCGGGTGTTCTGTGGCAGCAATGAGAAAGTAGCTGCAGCAGTGGGTCATGTCTATAAAACCAGCACATGGGAGGTTGAAGCAGGAGGACTGCTGAGAGCTCAAGGCTAGCCTGGGCTGCCTCAAATAACTAAAATAAGTAAATAAATTCAGACTTATAACCTTCAGTGAAGCCTCTTCCAGCCTCTCAGCAAATGGTACCACTCTCCATCTACTTAAACACACAGTAGCATGGTGCCACCTTGACAGTTTGCTTTCATTCATACGCACCCTTTCTGATTCATTAACAAATTCTCTTCCTTTTCTTTTCTTTTTTGGAGTGCCTTATATAGCCCAGGCTCACTTCAGACTCACGATATAGCTAAGGATAACCCTGAACTCCTGGTCATCTTGTCTCTACCTCCCCAGTGCTGGGATTACAGGTATGTCCCATCACACTGGGTTTCTGAGGTACTGGGAATTACCCAGGGCTTTGAGTGTATTAGGTAAAAGAAAATTCAAACTTTTAACTAGGCATGGTAGCTCATGCATGTAATCCCAATACTAGGAAAGCCAAGGCAAGAAGAATGTTATAAGTTCAAGGCCATCCTGGGCTAATTGGTGAGTTCTAGACTAGCTTGGGCAATAATCCGGTGAGAACCAGTCTTAAAAAAATGACAACAAAGAGGGCTAAAGAAATGACTTAGCGGTTAAGGCATTTGCCTGCAAAGCCAAAGGACTCAGGTTCAATTCCCTGGGACCCACATAAGCCAGATGCACAAGGAGCACATGCATCTGGAGTTCGTTTGCAGTGGCTAGAGGCCCTGGCGTGCCCATTCTCTCTCTGTCTCTCTTCTATCTCTCTCTCTGCTTGCAAATAAATAAATAAAATTTTAAAAAATGACAAAGGAAAGAAAACTCACTCTTCAACATATTACTGAAATCATAGTCACAGCCAACTCCCTTGTTTTAAAACAAATGTGTGGGCAAGTGTGGGTGTGCAGCACATCACACGTGTGGAGGTCAGATGACAACATTCTGGTATCAGTCCTCCCCTATTACCTCATTTGAGGCAGCATGCCATGAGACCAAAATACATTATATACATGTATAAAATTATCACTACAAAAACAAATAAGGAAACCACTATGACACTAAGGTAAACCCAAAGAGAAGAAAGTTCCTGCCTTCAAGGGATTTTCTAGTTGGTAGTTTTTGTTGTTTTAATTTGAATATAATTTTAAAATAGCCAATGTGGTTTTCTCTGCCATTTCCTGTACCCCAGTCCATTTCCTCAGAGTAACAATTTATAAAGAATGGTTTATTTTTGACTTCCAGTTTTCAAAATGGACTTTAATAACTCACTGCAATGTCAATAGTTTTAAAACCAAGAGACAGGTTTTCATAAGCTACAATGCAATGAAAGCGACAGATTTGGAAAAAGAGCCACTATAGAATTTGTTGGGGGGGGTAGGGGCTGTACTAAAATATAAAGATATTCTTCTCAGCCAGTCCCTTAACTGGTCATGATGGGTTTTTTCATTTGTTATTTAATGTCTATTGTTATTTTAAGTAAAGAAAAACTGAAACTGGGGGCAGGGAGGATACCACATTCTTTCATACCAATAAATCAGGAAATGTTGAAGAAACAAGTTAAAAAAAAAAAAACAGGACTGGGGAGATGGCTCTATGGTTAAGGCACTTGCATGCAAAACCTAACGAGGTTTGATTCACCAGTACCCACATAAAGCCAGATGCACAAGGTGGCACATGCATCTGGAGTTCACATGCAGTGGCAAGAGGCTCTGGCACACCCATTCTCTCACTGTCTCTCTCTCTCTCTCTGCTTGTAAATAAATAAAAATATTATTTTAAAAAACCTTGGGGAAGCCGGGTATGGTGGCACACGCTTTCAATCGCAGCACTTAGGAGGCAGAGGTAGGAGGATCACCACGAGTTCAAGGCCACCCTGAGATTACATAGTGAATTACAGGTCAGCCTGAGCTACAGTGAAGCCCTACCTCAAAAAACAACAACAACAAAACTTGGGGAGAACTAGGCATAGTGGCTCACACCTTTAATCCCTGCACTTGGGAGGCAGAGGTCGGTGGATAGATGTGAGTTTGCAGGCCCCTGAGATTACATAGTGAATTTCAGGTGAGCCTGGTCTAGAGAGTGAGACCCTACCTCAAACAACAACAACAACAACAACAACAAAAAGCAAAACAAACAAACAAAACCCTTGGGGGTTGCAGAGTTGGCTTACTGACCTGACTTCAGTTCCCCAGCATCAATGTAAAGTTGGATGCAAAGTGGCGCACGCATCTGGTGTTTGTTATTAGCAGGAAACTCCACCTTTAATCCTAGCAATTGGGAGGCAGAGGTAGGAGGATCACCATGAATTAAAGGCCAGCCTGGGTTAGAGTGAGACCCTGCCTCAAAAATATACATACAACAGGCTGGAGAGATGGCTTAGTGGTTAAGGCACTTGCCTGCAAAGCCAAAGGACCCAGGTTCGATTCCCCAAGACCCACATAAGCCAGATGCACAAGGTGGCACATGCATCTGGAGTTCATTTGCAGTGGCTGTATGCTCTGGTGAGCCCATTCTCTCTCTCCCACTCTCTCAAATTAATTAATTAATTAATTAAAAATGGAAATTATTAATATATATATATATATATAAATACATATAACACTACATATTTGAGTTGAGTAAATTTTGAGTAGCAAAATAGAACAAGGTCAACCTCTGTCATTTTCTTTTCTACAACTTATTAACTTCTCCAACAAACTTAGATTTCTATTTTTATTTTTTTTTATTTTTTTTTGGTTTTTTTTTCCGAGGTAGGGTCTCACTCTAGCCCAGGCTGGCCTGGAATTCACTATGGAGTCTCAGGGTGGCCTCGAACTCACGGCGATCCTCCTACCTCTGCCTCCCGAGTGCTGGGATTAAAGGCGTGCGCCACCACGCCCGGCTAAACTTAGATTTCTAAATAGGTTGCATAATTGATTTCTTCATTGTCAAAGTCCGTCCATCTATTTATCTATTCATGTATCCTCTTTCCCTCCTTTTTAAGGGTTAGCTTAAAACTGGTCCAGGCTGGACTTGAGTCTGAGATCCTCCTGCGGTTTCCCTTTCCCTTCCCTTTCCTTTTCTTTTTTCAGGCAAGTCCAACAAACTGGCCTTTTTTTTTTTTTTTTTTTTTTTTTTTTTTTTTTTTTTAATGAGCAAGAGAGAGAGAGAGAGAGTCAGTGCACCAGGGCCTCCATCCACTACAGTCGAGCTCCAGACACATGCACCTCCTTGTGCACATGTGCGATCTTGCACACTTCGTCACCTTGTGCATCTGGCTTACGTGATATATGAAAAGTCGTACATGGGTCCTTAGGCTTCACAGGCTTAACCACTAAGCCATCTCTCCAGCCCCCCCCCTTTTTTTTTCTGAGATGGCTTCTCATGTAGCCCAGTTGGCCTTGAACTCACTATGTAGCCAAGAATGACCTAAGCTCCTAAACCCTTCACCTTCACTTTCATCTCTCAAGTGTTGGGACGAAAGGTATGTGCCACCACACCAAACCTCAAAATACATTTATTGTTTTGAGACACGGTCTTGCTATATAGATCAAGCTGGCTGGGAACTCACTTTGTAGGAAAGGGTGGCCTCAAACTCACTATCCTCCCATCTCAGCCTAACGAGTGTTGGGATTATAAACATGGGTCACTATGCCTGGCCTCCAAATGTATTCTTAAAAAGAATAATTTTGACTATAAATGGTGAGGCCTGCTTTTAATCCCAGCACTCGGGAGGCAGAGGTAGGAGGAATGCCATGAGTTTGAGGTCACTCTGAGACTCCATAGTGAATTCCAGGTCAGTCTGGGCTAGAGTGAGACCCTACCTCAAAAAACAAAAAACAAACATAAAAAGAATAATTTTGGGGCTGGAGAGATGGCTTAGTGGTTAAGGTGCTTGCCTGTGAAACCTAAGGACCCAGGTTTGATTCCCCAGGACCCATATAAGCCAGATACTCAAGGTAGCAAATGTGTCTGGAATTCATTTGCAATGGCTAGAGGCCCTAGCGTGCCCATTCTCCCCACCCCCACCCTGCCTGCTCCATCACTCTCTCAAATAAATAAAATATTAAAGAAGGGACTGGAGAGATGGTTCAGTGGTTAAGCACTTGCCTGTGAAGTCTAAGGACCCAGGTTTTAAGCTCGATTCTTCAGGACCCATGTAAGGCAGATGCACAAGGGGACACATGCATCTGGAGTTCGTTTGCAGTGGCTGGAGGCCCTGATGTGCCTGTTCTCTCCCTCTCTCTCTCTCTCTGCCTCTTTCTCTCTCTGTCTGTCGCTCTCAAATAACTAAATTAAATTTTTTTTTTTAAAGAATACTTTTAGGCTGGAGAGATGGCTCAGGGGCTAAAGGTGCTTGTTTGCAAAGCTTGACAACCCAGATTAGATTCCCCAGTACTCACATAAAGCCAGATGTTTTGTACATTTGTGATGCATGTATCTGGAGTTTCTCTGCCTGCCTCTTTCTCTCTCTCTTAAATAAATAAATAACAATATTTTTGTTTATTTGTTTGCTTGTTTTCAAGGTAGGGTCTCACTCTAGCCCAGGCTGACCTGGAATTCACTCTGTATTCTCAGGGTGGCCTCGAATTCATGGCGATCCTCCTACCTCTGCCTCCCAAGTGCTGGGATTAAAGGCATGTGCCACCATACCCAGCCTATATATATATATATATTTTTTAATGAGGCCCTGGCATGCCTACACACACACAAACAAATAAAAATAAAATAAAAGAAGACTAGGATGAACCTCAGTGGTTTACTGCTAAGAAATATTTTTTAAAAAAGAGTAATTTGGGCTGGAGAGATGGCTTAGTGGTTAAGCGCTTGCCTGTGAAGCCTAAGGATCCCAGTTTGAGGCTCAATTCTCCAGGACCCACGTTAGCCAGATGCACAAGGGGGCACACGCATCTGGAGTTCGTTTATAGAGGCTGGAAGCTCTGGCGCGCCCATTCTCTCTCTCTCTTTCTCTCTCTCTCTCTGCCTCCTTCTCTCTGTCACTCTCAAATAAATAAATAAAACAAACAAAAAAATTATTAATAAAATACTAAAAAAAAAAGAATAATTTTATCTACCAGTTTTCTATCTTAGCTGGATCTGCAGTCAGTGTAGTGGTAGAATTGACTGCCTTCCCACTTCCTAGCAATGTGACAAGCTCATCTAGTCTTTCTCAGCATTAGTTCCCTCACTCTGGAAACAGCAGAATGGAGTGGTGTAGACAACATGAGACAGTGCATACAAAATATTAGATCAAACTACTAGGAAAAATTCTGCTGGGCGTGGTGGCGCACACCTTTAATCCCAGCACTCGGGAGGCAGAGGTAGGAGGATCTCCGTGAGTTTGAGGCCACCCTGAGACTACATAGCGAATTCCAGGTCAGTCTGGGCGAGTGAGACCCTACCTCAAAAAAAAAAAAAAGAAAAAAAAAATTCTTGTTGTTTTTCTATGTCCCTCCAGTTGGCCTTAAATTTGCTATATAGACCAAGCTGGCCTTCAACTTGCAGCAACCTTCATTTCCCTGACTTCCAAATGCTGACATTTAATGTATCACTATGCTACCACACACATGTAGAGGTCAGAGCACAGCCTTATCGTTAAAGTGGGCATTACATATGTGGTGGCCCCTGCTCACCATATTCCCAGGAGGATGTTTTAAAATGTTATCATAAATATAAATAATTTTTTTAATCATAAAAAAAAAAAACTGGGCCAGAGAGATGGCTCAGAAGGTACGGCACTTGCCTGCAAAGCCCAATGGCCTGGGTTCAATTCCCCAGTACTCACATAAGGCCAGATGCACAGGGTGGTGCATGCATCTGGAGTTCGCTTGCAGTGACTTGCTGGAGACCCTGGCACACCCATATTCTCTCTCTCTCTCTCTCTCTCTCTCTCTCTCAGCTTGCAAATAAATAAAAAATATTTTTTAAAAAACTGGGGAGGGGGAACTGGAGAGATGGTTTAGCGGTTAAGGCACTTGCCCTCGATGCTTAAGGATCCCAGTTTTATTCTCCAGTATCCACATAAGCCAGATGCACAAAGTAACACGTGCATGTGGAGTTTGTTTGCAGAGGCTGGAGGCCCTGGCATGCCCATTCTCTCCCTCTCTTTCAAATAAATAAGCATAATTTAGTATATAATATATAAAAATAAATATATATAATATTGTATATATAATATAAAAATAAGTATTTTTAATATTTTATTTATTTATTTGAGAGACAGAGAGGAAGAGGCAGAGAGAAAGAGAGGATGGGTGTGCCAGGGCCTCCAGCCACTGCAAAGGAACTCCAGACTCATGTGCCCCCTTGTACATCTGGCTTATGTGGGTCCTGGGGAATTGAACCAGGGTCCTTAGGTTTCGCAGGCAAACACCTTAACTGCTAAGCCATTTCCCCAGCCCCAAAATGAATATTTTTAAAAATATTTTTAAAAAACCAACTATGGGGGCTGGAAAGATGGCTTAGTGGTTAAGGCGTTTGCTTGCAAAGCCAAAGGACCTCAGTTCAATTCCCCAGGACCCACATAAACCAGATGTACAAGGTGCTGCATGCGTCTGGAGTTCGTTTGCAGTGGCTGGAGGCCCTGACACACCCATTCTCTCTCTCTCTCTTTCTATCTGCCTCTTTTGCTCTCTCAAATAAATAAATACATAAATAATAAATAAAAGTTTAAAAACCCTTGGGCTGGAGAGATGGCTTAGCGGTTAAGCGCTTGCCTGTGAAGCCTAAGGACCCTGGTTGGAGGCTCCATTTCCCAGGACCCACGTTAGCCAGATGCACAAGGGGCGCACGCGTCTGGAATTCATTTGCAGTGGCTGGAAGCCCTGGTGCACCCATTCCCTCTATCTTCCTCTCTCTCTCTCTCTGATAAATATTTTTAAAAAACTGGGCTAAGCCAGGCATGGTGGCACACACTTTTAATCCCAGCACTGGGAGGCAGAGGTAGAAGGATTGCCATGAATTCAAGGCCAGCCTGAGACTACATAGTAAATTCCAGGTCAGCCTGGGCTAGAGTGAGACCCTACCTAAAAAAAAAAAAAAAAAAAGCTGGTTGTGGTGGCACATGCCTTTAATCCCAGCACTCGGGAGGCAGAGGTAGGAGGATCGTCGTGAGTTCGAGGCCACCTTGAGAATACAGAGTCAATTCCAGGTCAGCCTGGGCTAGAATGAGACCCCACCTCGAAAAAACAAAAACAAACAAACAAACAAAAAAAAAAAACCTGGACTGGAGAGATGGCTCTGCAGTTAAAGCTGTTTGCTTGCAAAGCCAGATGGCCTGGGTTCAATTCCCCAGGACCCATGTAAAGCCAGATGTACAAAGTAGTGCATGTGTCTGGAGTTCATTTGCAATGGCAGGATGCCCTGGTACGTTCATTTTCTCTATCTGTCTCTTTCTTTCTATCTCTCTCAAATAAATAAATAAATAAGATATTTTTTAAGTATTTTAAAATGTTGTCATAGGGACATGATACACACAATAATGATTCATCAATCTCACCACACCCCAAATACTTATCCCAAGACACATTAAAGTGGGGAGCCAATTTTTCATTAAGATTTTGCCAGAGAGATAATGATACAGGAACCTAGCAACCCATCCTAAACAAGATACTTGGTGAATGTCAACTGGAATTTTGTCTCAACTACTATGCAAAGCATACCTTTCTGGAACATTTGGAAAGAGAAGAATATGAAGCCACATTCCTAGTAGAAACTTAGGCTTCATTCAACTTTCTACTTAATGCTCTTGATTACTTTACTAAAACTCAGCTATCTCATATTCATTTCATTCACAATTGGTACATGTAAGAATAGCTCTGAATGGTGCAGAGTATTCCAGCAGTCATGTGAGAAAACAACTCCTACACGTGCAAAGCGGGAGGAGTGGGTGAAGTGGCACATGATGGAAGTAGTCACACTGACACTCTTTGACCTAGGGCAATATGACTTGTCTATTGCTGTGTCATGAAAGATGAATAATAGAAACAAAACAGAAACAAGAACCACTCTTCTGTTTGTCCATGAATTCTGGATAGGCACCCTACTAATGCCCACTTATTTCCCAAAAGTCACAAGCCAGATGTAACTATTTTACTTTTTATTCTTTTATTTTTATATTATTTATTTATTTATTTTGAGGTAGGATATCATTCTGGCTCAGGCTGACCTGGAAATAACTATGTAGTCTCAGGGTGGCCTCAAACTCACAGTGATCCTCCTACCTCTGCCTCCCGAGTGCTGGGATTAAAGGCGTGCGCCACCACGCTCGGCTCTTTTGGGTTTTTTGTTTTGTTTTGTTTTGGTTTGTTTTGGTTCGGTTGCTTCTGGACAGGGTCTCACTCTATCCCAAGCTGGTCTGGGACTCATTACGTAGTCCAGGTTGGCCTTCAACTTATGATCCTCCTGCCTCAGACTCAAGTGCTAGGATTGCAGGCATATACTATTCCCAGTTGTAACTATTTTTAAAATAAGGAGCCATAATTAGGAGCTGGGGAGATAGCTCAACAGTTAAAGGCACTTCCTTGTAAAGCCTACTGGCCCAAGTTCAATCCTCATTCCCCATGTAAAGCTAGATGCACATGTCTGTATGTATGCAGTGGCAGAAGGTCCTGGCATACCCATACACACACACACTCTCTCTCTGTCAAATAAATAATAAATATTTTTAAAAGAGTCATAATTAAATCTAGTTTTCCCCACATTATTGAGCTTATAGATTATAGAACTCAGGCTTGGAATGTATAGCTAAGGTGCTTGCCTAGCATACACAAGGCCTTGGGACTGGTTCATAAGCACCACAAAAAAAAAAAGACACAAACATCTCTTATTAACCCTTTTTAAACCTTGACAAAAAATTAATTTAAATGCTGCTATCATTTTAGCTGTTTTAAGAGACTCAGATGAAGTTTATCATCACTTTACTTTTCCAGCTCCATGAATCCACACTACTAGTGATTTGTTTGGGTGACATTTCAGATGCTCTAGGGAGAAAAATACAATTTCACTGTTTTGATATTTTATTTAATCACTTTTAGTCTCAGATTTTTTTCCTAATTAACACTTTCTTATTTTTTTTTAAGTCATAACACTAAGCTGAGAATGATGGTTCGTGCCTACAATTCCAACACTGAAGGAGCTCAGGCAGAAGTGCCTTGAGTTTAAAGACAACCCAGGCTGTACTATGAAAATCTGTCTCACAAAAACAAAACAAAAATCAATTAATAAAAGTCATTGCTCTTTATTATGAGGCAGACAAATACAAATACAGGGATAGCTTAGCAACTGGGGCTCCACTTTTCTTCAGTGAATCACACCCTGCTTTCCTAACAAGGCACCTAGCAATTTGGGACCCTCACCTGTATGGAGCTACAGGTATATCCTGCTTCAAACAATGCAATAGGCTGCTCTTCCCTTAGCAACACCTTTTCCATTCAAACATGTCCTAAAACATTTGAGGGAATGGGAAGCAGAGGCCCAATCCAGCCTGAACCAGTTTTGGGTGGAGGTGCAATAAAGCAAACTGTATCCTCTGAATGACCTTTTAGGGAAAAGCCCCTATTTACCATGTTATGTCTATGCATGATTGGGTACATGTGATTAAAATCAGATGCAGCCGGGCATGGTGGCGCATGCCTTTAATCCCAGCACTCGGGAGGCAGAGGTGGGAGGATCGCTGTGAGTTCGAGGCCACCCTGAGACTCCATAGTGAATTCCAGGTCAGCCTGGGCTAGAGTGAGACCCTACCTCGAAAAACCAAAAACAAAACAAAAAACAAATAAAATCAGATGCATCACTGGAAGGGACAGGTGTAGTAGGAGAAACTTACATAACCTACACCCCTCAATCAAAGCAGAAAGACTTCCTCCATGCTGCCTGTAGCAACCAACTCTTTCTCCATCCATAGAAGGACGTCCTGGGCAGGAACCCATGGGTCTTGAGTCCTCTCACTCAAAAAGCCTGCTCCTTTGCAGCACATCCTAAACCCTTGTGTACTTCCTCTTTGCTCTCTAAAAGCTTCTGCCTGGTCTGCAATCTGTGTGCTTGTCTTCAGATCCTTGACTAAGACACCAGGACCCTGGAAACACCGAGAGACCCCCCCCCCATAACAGTTATGCTGATATAAGTCCTTGATAACAAGACTGCTAGGTGTAGGAACACAACAGACTTCTATTCTGAATATGGAAGAAGTATATCATTGTTAGGATCAAATTCCAGTTCTCAAAAAATGGTCAGAACACAGATTTTTATTCTTAGAATCATTGAAAGATCTGACTTCTAAAATTGCTTGTTTTTGTAAAACAGGAGTGTGCTTTTGAGAAACTACTTCGATATACTAATGATTCCTAAAATGTGGTCTCTGGGCTGATAGCATCAGTATTACCTGGGAACTATGGCGACATGCCAATTCTCAGCCGCCCCCCACCCCAGGCCCTCTGACTCAGGAACTCCTGTGTGGAAGCAGCAGTCACTTTTTCACAAACCCTCCAGGTGTATGTGATGCATATTCACGTTTAAATCATTACTCACTGCTTAGCAGAGTGTTTGTCTATACCATTAAAGATTTATTTCAAAAGCTTATTATCTTTATTTTATTTATTATTTATTTGCAAAGAGAGAGAAAAAATGGGTAAGCCAGAGCCTCTTGCAACTGCAAACGGACTGCAGGCGCATGTGCCATTTTATGAGTCTGGCCTTTAACTGCTGAGCCACCTCTCCAGCCCAAGTTTGTTATCTTTAAATATACGTGAGAGACGAGGCTGGAGAGGTGGTTCAGTGGTTAAGGCTCTTGCTTGTAAAGTCTAATGGAGCTGGAGAGATGGCTTAGCAGTTAAGCGCTTGCCTGTGAAGCCTAAGCACCCCGGTTAGAGGCTCGATGCCCCAGGACCCACGTTAGCCAGATGCACAAGGGGGTGCACATGTCTGGAGTTTGCTGGCAGTGGCTGGAGGCCCTGGCACACCCATTCTCTCTCTCGCCCTCTGCCTCTTTCTCTCTCTGTCTGTCGCTCTCAAATAAATAAATAAAAATAAATAAAGTCTGATAGCCTGGGGTTTGATTCCCCAGTATCTATGTAAAGCCAAATGCACAAAGTGACAAATATTTGCAGCAGCTACAGGCCCCAGTGCACCCACTCTCTCTCTTTCTTTCTCTTTTTCTATCTCCTCTTGCAAATAAATAAATATTAAGTATATGTAAGTTTAAAGAAGACCTATCAATACCTATAAGAAAACACACACAGGGCTGGGGAGATGGCTCAGTGGTTATGGGTACTTGCTTGTGCAGAGCCTGCCAGCCCAGGTTCAATTCCCCAATACCCACATAAACCCAGATGCACAAAGTAGTGCATGCATTTGGAGTTTGTTTGCAGTGGCAAGAATCTCTAACATGCCCATTCTCTTTCTCTACTTCCTTCCCTCCTCCCCCGGTCTCTTTGCAAATAAATAAAAATTAAAAGTTACTTTAAAAAATACATACATAGAGCTGGGCATGGTGGCGCACACCTTTAATCCCAGCACTCGGGAGACGGAGGTAGGAGAATTGCCATGAGTTCGAGGGTTTCTTGAGACTACATAGTGGAATTCCAGGTCAGCCTGGGCTAGAACAAGACCCTACCTTGAAAAACAAAAACAAACAAATAAAATAGCAGGGCATGGTGGTGCATGCCTTTAATCCCAGCACTCAGGAGGCAGAAGTAGGAGGATCACTGAGAGTTCGAGACTACATAGTGAATTCCAGGTCAGCCTGGACTAGAATGAAACCCTACCTTGAAAAACCAAAAATAAAATAAATAATACATAACTATAGCTTAGCATTTGTGAGACCCTAAATTCAAACTTGGCACCCCCCATCCCAATGTACACACACAAAAACCCCTACAAAAAAACACATCTAGATTACCTGCTCCCCTCCCCTATGATAGGGATTCAATCCAGGGCCTCAAGCATGCCAGGAAAATGCTCTACCAAGGAGCTGTATCTCTAACCCTTTTTCATGGCTTTAAACATACACAAAACAAAACAAGATCTCACTAAGTAACCCTGACTGGCATCCAACTCGCAGTGATCCTCCTGTCTCTGCCTCCAAGTGCTGGGGTTACTGGCATGTGTCATCATGCTCTGTCTTATGCTATTCTTGAAATAGGGTCCCAGGAAGTTGCTCATGCTGGCGGCTTCAAGCTTTCAATCCTCTTGCCTCGACTTCCAGTACTCTTCCCAGTTTACATTTTGTTTCATTGTGTGTGTGCACGTCCATGTTGCATGCATATGCACGTGCACATGTATGTGAAGGAGCTCACCTATTAGGTTAGCCTGGCTGCCCAGTGAGTTCCAGGGATCCTCCTGTTCCTGCTTCCTCAGCACATCACCAGGCCTGGCGTTTTACGTGAATACTGGAGATCAAACTCAGGTCCTCATGCTTGTGAGGCAAGCACTTTACTGACTGAGTGATCTCCCCAACTCTCAACTTGTCTTTGTCATGTGTCACGGACATCTTTACCTCCAGTGCTCAATAGACTCTGTACAGTTTGTCATTTAATCACTACATAGATGTAACATAAACTATGTGCATTATGCACAGCTACATATTTGTGCAAATATTTCTGCAAAACAGATTCCCAGAAGTGGAACTGCTATGTCAGTGTACATTTTGAGTATATTCAGTACCAAACTGACCTCATGTAGCTGAACTAACACATATTCTCATGGCATGAGACAGTGTCCAGCTGTTTTTGTTTTTGCTTTTTTTGTTTTGTTTTGTTTTGTTTTGTTTTTCAAGGTAGGGTCTTGTTCTAGCCTACGCTGACCTGGAATTCACTATGTAATCTCAGGGTGGCCTCAAAGCCATGGCAATCCTCCTACCTCTGCCTCCCAAGTGCTAGGATTAAAGGTGTGCGCCATCACGCCCGGCTGTTTTTGCTTTTTTAAGAGTCTTGCCATGTAACCCCTTCCTATGGAGAACAGTCAGCACTCAAGATTGCAGCACTCCTCCTGCTTCTGCCTCCTCAATGCTGAGTTTACAGGCATGAAAAACCACTCCAGGCTGCTGGCCAATGTTTTCTAAGTGTATGTAATAATGACATTATGATAGGGATATATATATATATATATATATAAAATAGCATTTAATATTTTTCTAATGAAGAAGGGTATATTAGTACATGCCTTAATCTCAGCACTCAGGGGAAATTACTGAGTTTCAGACCAGCCTGGGCTACTGGATTATAGTGTGACCCCTTGTCTCAAAAAATAAAAAACATATAAATGAATACAATATTTCTTTATGCTTCTGAACATAAAGTATTACACTGTGGCCCACACTGGCCTGGAACTTGTTATATAGACCAGGCTGGCTGTGAACTCATGATAATCCTCCTTATTCAACCTCCTGAGCGCTGAGTCTACAGGAGCCAGTCACCATGCTCAAGTTTATGTTCTACTTTCCTTAATTAATACGATGAAGTAACTGTTAACAGGCCACGCTGGATCTGGAAGGATGTACTACATCACAGATTCTTACTGTGTCTGTTCTCGTTCAAGCTGGCGGTGACCCTCTTTACTGGAAGCTTGCCTGCTGCTAGCAGCACGCAGGTCCCCCACCTTCAACCCATACACACACCTTTGTCTGTGTTGCTTCCTCAGATGGTATCTAAATGCAAAGAAAGGTTCTAAGCAAGGCCTGAGGAAGTCTCCTCCTGTAAGACCTACTTAGGCTTTGTAGTCAAACAGATCTGCTGTCTCACTTTTCAGCCCATGACCCTGAACAAGCTGAGACAGTTGCACCATGTGTAAAGTGGAGATGACGTCCACTTCACAGGACTCTTGAATATTGAATGTGAAAATGAACAGAAAGAGCCTGGTGCACAGGACATACACCCTAGCTGGTTACCGTGACTATTACTATGTTGGGTTACAGCACTGATGTCGACTCTCCTAGTCTCTTGTTTTTGACTTATTGGCTGTGCTTCAGATAGCTCAGACTGCAAGAAATAGCTCCATAAAAACAGTGCGTTTTATTTCCACTTCATTTCTCTATGGTTGTAATATTGTGGAAAACATTTAAATCTCCCAATTAGCTTTTTGTTGTTCAAATAAACATTTTTCATTTGAATTACAATTCATCAAAAAATAAAAGACAAGTTTCTCCTTTACATCAAAGGTTCTGTTGGATACAAACACACTGAATCTATTTTTTAAGTCATAATGCTGCCTGTTCAAATTATAGAAAAGAGTTTTTATACTTTCATTTGTTTCAAATTTTCTGTAATAAGCATTTTTTACATAGATTATCAGGAAAAATGCTCCCACTGAAAATAAATGGTAAAAAACATAATAAAGGCCTACACCTATAGTAGTATATTTTGTGAGAGAAAATTACTTACTCTATATATAAACTGAGGGGATAATCATGATTTCATTTTTCCAGCAATCAATGATATATAGTCTACATTTTCAAAGCTTTTGCCTATATTCTGTATTAATACAATTGTTAATTTCCTTTAGAGTGATTTAATACTATGTTCCCTGAAATATTATATAAACCTGGTCAGGATAAATATTTTTATTTTATTTATTTATTTGCAAGCAGAGAAACCTAGAAGGCAGACAAACAGAGACAGAATGGGCACACCAGGGCCTCCAGTTACTGCAAACAAACTCCAGACACATGCAACACTGTGCATCTGGCTTTATGTGGGTACTGGGGAATTGAACTCGGGTCCTTAGGCTTTGTAGGCAAGTGCCCTAACCACTTAGCCATCTCTCCAGGCCCTAGATATTTTTAAATATTTTCATTTATTTACTTCAGAGAGAGAACAAGCATGGGCGTGCCAGGCCTCCTGCTGCTGCAAATGAACTCCAGCTATATGCACCACTTTGAGCATCTGGCTTTATGTGGGTAGTGGGAAATTGAACCTGGATTGGCCGGTTTTGCAACCAAGAGCCTTTAACCACTAAGCCATATCCCCAGCCCTGGTTAGGATAAATCTGTGATATATACAGAAGTTGATAACTAAAAGTACTCATTAGTTCACTGAAGCAATCAAATTCTCAAATGTGTATAGGGCTCAGCAGTTAAAGGCAGTTGACTGCAAAGCCTGTTGGCCCAGGTTCAATTCCAAAGTACTCATCTAAAGTGGCATATGCGCCTAGAGTTGCAGCAGCAAGGCATGCCTATGGTATCTCTCTCTGTCTCTCTTTCTGTTCCTGTCTGTCTGTCTCGCTCTCACAAATAAATAAACAATACAAACTACTCAAATTGCATGTCTTAAATTTTAATAGAATGAACCCCATAAGCAAAAAATTATTGCATTCAAAGGCAATAAGAAAAATAAGGCCTGGAGAGATGGTTTAGTGGTTAAGATGCTTGCCTGCGAAGCCAAAGGACCCAGGTTCAATTCCCCAGGACCCACGAAAGCCAGATGCATAAGGTGGTGGCACATGTGTCTGGAGTCCAATTGCAATGGCTGGAGGCTCTGGCATGCTCATTCTGTGTGTGTGTGTGTGTGTGTGTGTGTGTGTCAAATAAATAAATAAATAAATATTTTTTTAAAAAAAAAGAAAAGAAAAATAAGCTGGGTGTGGTGGCGCACGCCTTTAATCCCAGCACTAGGGAGGCAGAGGTAGGAGGACTGCCGAAAGTTAGAGGCCATCCTGAAGCTACATAGTGAATTCCAGGTCAGCCTGAGCTAGAGTGAGACCCTACCTTGAAAAACCAAAGGAAAAGAAAAGAGAGGAAGGGGAAGGGGAAGAAAAGAATTGCTCTCATATTGAATTATATTATATATTGCCATTCTCAGACCTCATGAGAACTGTTTGTTTTACAATGTTAAAATTTTAGAGACAAGCAGGTGACAAGGAATGATATAGAGCTGGGGTCATATTACTCAGTGGTAGAGTGCTTGTCTAACATGTGAGGCCTCATGTTCAATCCTCAGTACCACACACTCCCACACACAAAGGAGGGCACAACATGCTATACCTCTCTCCACTTTATTTTCATTCAAGTACATCTTAGGAGCAAACTTGATGTCATATTGCCCACTATCAAAGTATATACTAAATCAAGCTGGGCGTGGTGGCGCACGCCTTTAATCCCAGCACTCAGGAGGCAGAGGTAGGAGGATCGCCGTGAGTTCGAGGCCACCCTGAGACTCCATAGTGAATTCCAGGTCAGCCTGGGCTAGAGTGAGACCCTACCTCGAAAAACCAAAAAAAAAAAAAAAAGTATATACTAAATCAAATGTGATGAACAGAAAAGTGACAATGACAGATTAAATTTAAACTCTGAAATGACTAAATTAAGAAACAACCAGGGCTGGGCGTAGTGGCTCATGCCTTTAATCCCAGCACTTGAGCACTTGGGAGGCAGAGGTAGGAAGATCACCATGAGTTCGAGGCCACCCTGAGACTACATAGTGAATTACAGGTCAGCCTAAGCTAGAGTGAGACTCTACCTCAAAAGAACCAAAAAAATAAATTAATTAATTAAAAATTTAAAAAGTAAACAAACAGGGGCTAGAAAGATGGCTCAGAGGTTAAGGTGCTTGCCTGCAAAGCCTAATGAACCAGGTTCAATTACCAGTACCCACGTAAAGCCAGATACACAAAGAGGCACAGGCCTCTGGAATTCATTTGCAGTAGCTAGAGGCCCTGGCATGCTCACTCTCTCTCTTCTTTCTCTGCATGCAAATAAATAAATAATAAATATTTTTTTAAAAAGAAAAACAGAACAACCAGATTGACAGGAGATGAGTTATACCTATGAGTAGCTAACTAGAGCGAACTTTCCAAATAAACCAGTAAACAGGCTAGACAAAACTGTTAATTGCACTCCACATATGACTTAATCTGAAGCATGGTCTCATACCAGAGGAAAACATCTTGTTAACATAGTACTCAAAGCTTATGCACAATCCCCTATTTCTACAATTTGTATTTCACTTAAGTCAAAGAAATGTATTTATTTATTTTATTTTTTCAAGGTATGGTTTCACTCTATCCAAGGCTGACCTGGAATTCACTACACAGTCTCAGTGTGGCCTTGAACTCATGACAATTCTCCTACTTCTGCCTCCTGAGTGCTGAGATTAAAGGTGAGCGACACCACGCCTGGCAAGTCAAAGAAATTTAAATCCATGTTCAGCTGGCCTTTCTCTTCTATGGATTCTGTAACTTCAAATTCAAGACACCATAAACTGCAAATATTTTTTTTAAAAATATGTCTTACCAAGCTGGGCATGGTGGGACATCCCTTTAATCCCAGCACTCGGGAGGCAGAAGTAGGAGGAACACCATGAGTTCAAGGCCACCCTGAGACTACATAATGAATTCCAGGTCAGCCTGAGCTAGAATGAGACACTACCTCAAAAAAACAAAATAAATAAACAAACAAACAAAAAATGAGATGGCCTGGAGAGATGGCTAAGTGGCTAAGACGCTGGCCTGTGAAGCCTAAGGATCCAGGTTTGATTCCCCAGTACCCATGCCAGATGCACAAGGTGGCACATGCATCTGAAGTTTGTCTGCAGTGACTAGAGGTCCTGGGGCCACCCATTTTCTCTCTCTCTCTCAAATAATAAATACACTAATTAATTAAATTAAAAACGTTTAACTATGATTTCCAATTGTCTATCATTTCCAATCATTAACACAGCACAAAACTTTAATCAAAAGTGAACTGCAAACACTAACTTCTTTGTTGTTGTTGTTGATTTTTTTGAGGTAAGGTCTCTCTCTAGCCCAAGATGACCTAGTACTCACTCTGTTGTCCTAGACTGGCCTTGAACTCACATCAATCCTCTTACTCGGCTTCTTCTTTTTGTTTGTTTGTTTATTTTTATTTATTTGAGAGTGACAGACAGAGAAAGAGGGAGAGAGGGGGGAGAGAGAGAGAGAGAGAGAGAGAGAATGGGCGTGCCAGGGCTTCTAGCCACTGCAAACAAACTCCAGACGCGTGTGCCCCCCTTGTGCATCTGGCTAACGTGGGTCCTTGGGAATCAAGCCTCGAACTGGGGTCCTCAGGCTTCACAGGCAAGCGCTTAACCACTAAGCCATCTCTCCAGCCCTTACTCAGCTTCTTGAGTGATGGGATTAAAGGCATATGCCACCATGTCAAGTAGAGACAGAGAGAGAGGGAGAGAAAAAATGGGTACACCAGGGCCTCCAGACTCTGCAAACAAACTCTAGACGCATGTGCCTCTGGTGTTATGTGGGCACTAGGAAACTGAGCTCGGGTTGTTGGGCTTACAGGCAGGCACCTTAAGCACTGAATCATCTCTCCAGCCCAAAACTAACAATTTTTGATTATATATCTCAGGCTGGAGAGATTTCCCAGTATTTAAGGTACTTGCCTGTAAAGCCTACTGACCCATGTTCAATTCCCCAGTACCCAAGTAAAGCCAGATGCATACAGTGGCACATGCATCTGGAGTTTGTTTGCAGTGGCTGGGGGTCCTGGTGTACCAATTCTCTCTGTCTGTTTCTCTTCTCTCTATCTCTTGCTTTCTTCTTGTAAATAAATAAATAAAAATATTTAATAAAATAAAAATTAAAGCCAGGTGAGGTGGCGCATGCCTTTAATCCCAGCACTCAGGAGGCAGAGGTGCCATGAGTTCGAAGCTACCCTGAGACTACATAGTGAATTCCAGGTCAGCCTAAGCTAGAGTGAGACCCTACCTCAAAAAAAAAAAAAAAAAATTACTCAAACTCTTTCTCAATGCAGATGCAGAGGCAGTATGCTCCTTGGAAGGCAAAAGTAGCATGACCCAAATCTTGGGACTCAAGGAACAAGACAAGCTTTCTCCAAAGCCACTCTTTAAGACATGGAATTGGTAAGCAGAAGAAACAATTGTACAGAGAACAGTATTTGAAAGATAATAAAAATTCCATTTCAATATTTATCATTTGCTATTGTATACATAATAAAGAATTTATGGAAGCCGGGCGTGGTGGCACACCCCTTTAATCCCAGCACTCGGGAGGCAGAGGTAGGAGGATCGCCGAGAGTTCGAGGCCACCCTGAGACTACATAGTGAATTCCAGGTCAGCCTGGGCTAGAGTGAGACCCTACCTCGAAAAACCAAGAAAAAAAAAAAGAGAGAATTTATGGGTTTCCCTATAAGTTACTTTGACATTATTGAAACATAGTTTAAAGCACAGTTGATGACAAACTCAACATTTCTACAGTTTGGGCAAAGAAAGTATGTCCAAGATTAAATGCACACAGAAACACCAAGCATAGTTTATATGTATCTTAGGTGCTTTGTGGTATTGAAACATTTACAAGAGGCTACATAAATCAATAGAAAGAAATAAAATAACTTGAGTGGCAGAAAAAATATGAGAACTCACTGGCAAGTAAACGCTCTATCAAATGACCTTTAATGGCTAATACCCTGCCTCCATTTTTCTCTCACTGTAGTAAAACCAACTAAGAGATGGCAATCAAAACAAATTCTGCACTGTTTCCACCAAACTGCTTTCTATTCAATGCCCCAAGTAAGCTGTAAGAATGAAAGCATTCAGTGCTGATGTCTAACCATAATTCTTTTCAATTACATTATAAATTTTCATTCTGCTGAAGCCATTTTAACCAATTCTCAGTTAGCTACAGAAATAGGAACAGAGTTCTGAACAGCTAGCAAGATTAACTAAAATGGTGTACTTTCTCCCCATATTCCCTCTATTAGAGGAGCTTATGAACAGTGAAAATCTAAAATTCAGGCAGCAAAGGAAACAACAAAAAGCATTAAGACTCAATCCTGGGCAGGTGTGTGGGGTGGGAAAGATAATGAGAGAAAATTCCGTGTAAGAAGCTTTCCACTGCATGTCCTTTTGTTTTCTAAGAGAAAAGTTAACATGTTGTCCCTGTCCGCACAAAGCAATCTGACATCACCAAGTACTAATGATGACTTCATGATGGAAAAGAAAAACTCATTTCTTCAAGTGAAATACATACATATGAAAGTATGTATAAGGTATGAGTCATGGAGACTTTTAGAAATCCCTCCCTTATCCATTCTAGGAAAAATAATCAACAAAAGCAATTACCTAAAACTGCAGTGGAAGAACATGATTTTAAAAAGCGAATCCAGGCAAAGAGTTTGTATCAACATGCTCAAACTCATTTCTAGCTCTTGGGCCAGACTTGACAATTGTAACAATATGTCACCAATCTCAGTGGGATGGCTATTAGCTAGAGTTATGGCTGTCACTCCTGCCAGGGCTCCGGGAACATGGAGAGGGAGTTAGTTTACTGCTGCCGTGATGTGAGAGTGCTGCTTTCTCCACTAGCCAGAAAACCATCCCTGTGGAGATGCTGGTGGACACGGAGGAGACTCTAAACTCATCAGGGTCGGGCATGGTGACACACCTTTAATCCCAGCATTTGGGAGGAAGAGGTAGGAGGATCACTGTGACTCCAAGGCCAGCCCAAGACTACATGCTGAATTTCAGGTCAGTCTGGGCTAGAGTAGGACCTTACCTCAAAAAAAAAAAAATCACCAATGGAGAGAATGTGTTCAACATTCTACCACAAGGCTTAGGAAACACTGTGGAAGAAGGGATGGAAAGAATGTAAAAGCCACAGAGTATGTAGGTGTACTTTGGGGTGCTATCCTTCTGACATGAACAGACTGGTGCATTCATGACCCCACAGTGATTACTGAAACCCTCATAAGACCAGCATGGTTCTGAGCCCACAGAACATTTTGACATGAAGGATGGAGGTGGATGACAAAACAAAGGAAGGACTACCTTGAAAGAGGAGGTGCTCAGGGGAGAAAGGGCAGGGGATAGGGGACAAAAAAAAAAAAAAGATAAAGGGGGCTGGAGAAATGGCTTAGGGGTTAAGGTGCTTTCCTGCAAAGCCAAAGGACCCCAGTTTGATTCTCAAGGACCCACGTAAACCAGATTCACAAGGTGGCACATGCATCTGGAGTCTGTTTTCAGCAGCTGGAAGCCCTGGCATGCCCATTCTCTGCCCCCTCCCGCCTCTTTCTCTCCCTCAAACAAGTAAATAAAAATAAAATAGTAGCCAGGCGTGGTGGTGCACTCCTTTAATCCCAGCACTCGGGAGGTAGAAGTAGAAGGATCACCATGAGCTGGATGCCAGCCTGAGAATACATAGTTAATTCCAGGTCAGCTACAATAAAACCCTACCTCGAAAAACAAAAAACAAACAAACAAAAGTAATGAATTATTTTTTAAAAGATAAAGGAATGGGAACATGATCAAATTACTGTATGTTCATATATTCATGTTCTCAATAAAAAACAATTAAAATTGAAAAAGGAAAAGAATCCCAAGGACAGAGTCAATCCAAAAAGGAAAAAAATTGAAAAGACAATCAAATGAGTGGGAGAAAATACAGAAAAATCATGTATCTTACAAAGGTTTAGTATTCTGTATACTAAAAAATACAATTCAATAACCACAAGACAACCTACTTGAAAAATGGGCAAAGCGGGGCTGGAGAGATGGCTTAGCACTTAAGAGGTTGCCTGCAAAGCCAAAGGACCCAAGTTTGATTCCCTAGGACCCATGTAAGCCAGATATACAAGGTGGTGCATGCATCTGGAGTTAATTTGCAATGGCTGGAGACCCTAGTGCACCCATTCTCTCTCAAATAAATAAATAACAATAAAAACTATTATAAAAATGGCCAAAAGATTTGAATAGATATTTCCCCCAAAATATACAAATGGCCAATAACCATAAGATATGCAATTAAGTATCATTCAGAAACACCAATCAAAACTATGCTGTGTAGTTACACAGGGTTATGCATGCCTGTAATCCTAGCACTCAGGAGATAAGGCAGGAGGATCATGAGTTTGAGGCTAGCTTGGGCTGCATAGAGACAGACTGACGAATAACCACAAACTACAAAACACCACGTCAAACCCAACAGGATGGCTATAATCCAAATGCCACATAACAGGGTTGGTGGTATAGCTCCACGGTAGAGAGCTTGCCTAGCATGCATGCACAAGCCCCAGAGTTCTATCCCCAACACTGCCAAAAACAAACACCTGAAATCCAACAACAACAAACAGGTAACAAGTGTTGGTGAGGATGTGGACAAAATAGAAGCCTCACACACAGCTGATGGGACTGTAAGCAGCACAGGTGCTTTGGGAAAGATGGATAGCTTAAAAGGTAAAACACAGGGGGACTGGAGAGATGGCTTAGTGGTTAAGGCACTTGCCTGTAAAGCCAAAGGACCCAGGTTCAACTCCTCAGGACCCACATAAGCCAGCTGCACAAGGGGGCACATGTGTCTGGAGTTCATTTGCAGTGGCTGGAGGCCCTGGTGCTCCCATTCTCTCTCTCTCAAATAAATAAATAAAAATATTTTTTAAAAAAAGGTGGGCTGGAGAGATGGCTTAGCGATTGGGCGCTTGCCTGTGAAGCCTAAGGACCCCGGTTGGTTGGAGGCACGATTCCCCAGGACCCATGTTAGCCAGATGCACAGGGGGGCACACACATCTGGAGTTTGTTTGCAGTGGCTGGAGGCCCTGGTGCGCCCATTCTCTCTCTCTCTCTCTCTCTCTCTGTCACTCTCAAATAAAAATATAAACAAACAAACAAACAAAAAAGGTAAAACACAGAGCTACTATAAGACCAGACACTTCCACTCATAGGCATACACCCAACAGAAATGAAAACATCTGCTCAATGACAATTTTTATCCAAGTGTTCACAATAACTCTGTTTAACTCTTAATAATAGTCAAATAGTGGAAATAACCCAAGTGTCCACCATAGAATAAATGGACAAATGAAATGTAGTATATCCTTACCCATACTTCTATTTGGCAATGAAAGGGAATAGAATGCTGATTTTTATATTACAACATGTAAACTTTGGAATTAGACAGTGGTGATGGTTGCAAAAATATATGAATATACTAAAAGCACTAAAATACAAAAGGGTATATGCTTCACTGTATTACCAAAAACTGTAAGATGAGCCACTGATTTAGTAATAAATAGCTTTTAAGAAAAAAAGCAAAGCATATTATTTCAGCAGCCCAAAGGACCTAGGTTCGATTCCCCAGGACACACATAAGACAGATGCACAAGGTGGCACATGCATCTGGAGTTCATTTGGAGGCCCTAGTATGCTCATTCTTTCTCTCTCTCTCTCTGTAATTGAAAAAAAAAAAAAAAAAAAAAAAAAAAAAACAACCTTTGACAGTGTATAGAGCTAACAGCTGATCCAACTCAACTAAAGTGTTAAGTACATGAATAGATGCGTGCCATGTAGAGCTAAATTTGCACCTGTCTAGGCAATGATGACCACTAACAAGTCTATGTGGTGGCTGGCAGGTTTCTGCTGGCATCAATTAAAAGTTATACTCTGATTTCAAAGTTTTTTTTGTTTTGTTTTGTTTTTTTGAGACAGAGCCTTGCTATGTAGCTCAGACTAGCCTAGAACTCACTTTATAGCCTAGGTTGACCTTGAACTGGTAATCCTCTTGCCTCAGCCTCCCAACTGCTGAGATTACAGGCATATACTACTATGTCCATCTTAGAAGATTAAAATATAAAAAGAATATATCTGGGCTGGAGAGATGGCTCAGCAGTTAAGGCACTTGCCTGCAAAGCCTAACAACTGGGGTTTGATTCCCCAGTACCCACGTAAAACCAGATGCACAAAGTGGTGCATGCATCTGGAGTTTGTTTGCAGCGGCTAGAGGCCCTAATGTGCTCACTCTGTCTGTCTGTCTTCTCTTTATCTCTCTGCCTGCTTGCAAATTAATTAATATACTACATCTGAAAAGTGAAAAAATAAAATAAATTCACAACTAGAACTTGCTTTTTGTTTTGTTTTATTTTATTTTTTGAGGCAGGATCTCGCTCTAGCTCAGGCTGACCTGGAATTCACTATGTAGTCTCAGGGTGGCCTCAAACTCTAGGCAATCCTCCTACTTCTGCCTCCTGAGTGCTGGGATTAAAGGCATGTGCCACTACACTTGGAGAGAACTTGCTTTTTAAGTTCCTTAATTACTACTACTCTTACAATGTAAGCTCTGAGTTCAAAATACATGATTATAGTGAAACTAAATACTGAACACAAAGGTTCTTTTCTCCTTAGTGAGAAAATATCAGATACATAATTAATCATACATGATCTGAACACAAGTTCACAGAAAGCATCTGAAAGCCTAGTAACATGAAGATAGTTTTTAAAAAAGAAATCAACTTTTGGCTCCCTGAGCAGCACCATGGCGGCTGGCAAGAACAAGCGCCTAAGGCAGCAAGCAGGGAGCCAAGAAGAAAGTGTTGACCCATTTTCTACTGGAAAGACGCTAGTCACCAGGACTCTAGGAACCAAAACTGCCTCTGATGGCCTCAAGGAGCGTGTCTTTGAAGTAAGCCTTGCTGATCTGCAGAATGATGAAGTTGCCTTCAGGAAGTTCAAGCTCATCACTGAAGATATTCATGAAGGTTCATGATGAAGGTAGTAGTTCTGGAAAAGCTACTGGTGACAAGACAGGTGCTAAAACTGAACAAGCTGATGGATATGAGCCACCAGTCCAAGAGTCTGCTTAAAATTCAGATTTTTAATAGTGACAAAAGGTCCTATTCATGAAAAAAAAAAAAAAGTCAAGCCGGGCAAGGTGGTGCACTCATATTTGGCTTCAGAATAAATTATCTCTTATCTGCTTTGAAGTGAGAACTGTGTCTTTTGCATTGACAGTTTTGTGTACAGAAAGTTGATTAGAAAAGAAAATCTTGAGCAGGGGATATAGTTCATTGAAAAAGTACTAAAACTAATGGTACAGGACTTTGGGGTTCAGGAGAGGTCTCCCAAGTTTATGAGCCCCAATTATGGGTCCTGTCTACCTTTAACAAAAAATTGATAAAGAAACACAAGAAGGATAAATTTTGAGTTATAAACTTAATTTAGGGAGAAACAAATTGTGGGGCTGGGTGTGGTGGTACACCTTTAATCCCAGCACTTGGGAGGCAGAGGTAGGAGGATCAAAATGAGTCCAAGAAGGAAAGATAATGACATCAAAATGAAAGAGAGACTGACTGAGATGGGGAGGGGATATGATGGAGAATGGAGTTTCAAACGGGAAAGTGTGGGGAGGGAGGATATTACCATGGGACATTTTTTATAATCATAGAAGTTGTTAATAAAAATTTGAAAAAAAATGAGTCCAAGGCCACCCTGGGACTACATAGTGAATTCCAGGTCAGCCTGGGCTAGAGTGAGACCCTACCTTGAAAAACAAGCAAACAAACAAAAATCAGATGCATACAACTAGAATTTCCAATCTTTCTTTGTTGTATGGTTATAAGGAACTAGAGAAAGAGAGCATGAGAGAGAGAATGGGAGGGGATGGGAGGAGGCAAGTGGAGGAGAGGAAGAGGAAGAAAGAGGGTAGGAGAAGAGGGGAGGAAGAGGAAAAGAAAAGGAGAAGAGGGAAAAAGAGAAAAGGGGAGAAGAAGGAGAGGAGAGAAAAAAAATCAAGAAGATTATTTCATGTCATTAAATTTTGTCCTCAAATTAAAAAAAAACAAAAAACACCCCTTTCAAGGCTGAGATGTAGTTCAGTGGTAGAGGGCTTTTCTAACATGCACAAGGCCCTGATTCAATTACCAGCACAGGGGAAACTTTTTGTTGACTTAAAGACTCCTCCACCTCCTGAGGCTACAGGCATTCGACAGGGAAAATGTCCAGCCCCTTTGCGCCCTACACACTCCCTGCACAGAGGCAAGCCGTTGAAACGTCATGAAATAAGCAGCCCTGCCCAGTGTTACGTGCTGGCAGTGGCAGTGTAAAATTGCTACAATCAACGTAGAAAGCAATTTGGCAATTTGTAGTGAGACCTTTAAAAATATTAATATTTTCTGACTCAAGTGTTCTATTTTCAGAACTCTGTTCCAAAGAAGTCACCTGAATCCTGCACAGATTTTTCTTTCAAATATTACTTATCATAGTGAAAAATAACCCAAGTGTGATGTCTAATGCCTGTAACCTCAGGAGGTGGAGGCAAGAGAATCAGGAGTTGAAGGCCAGCCTTGGCTACATAGTGAATTTAATGCCAGTTGAGGCTGAAACACTGTCTCAAAACAAAAATCAAACAAACAAAATAATTTTTTGCAAAGTTTAAAAACATATTTTACTTTCATTCATTTTTTTTTTTATTTGACAGAGAAAGAGGCAGAGAGAGGGAGAGAAAGAGAATGGGCAAGCCAGGGTCTCCAGCCACTGCAAATAAACTCCAGTTGCATGCGCCACTTTGTGCATCTGGCTTATGTGGGTCCTGGGGAATTGAACCTACGTCCTTTGGCTTTGCAGGCAAGCACCTTAACTGCTAAGCCATCTCTCCAGCCTGCAAATTTGTTTTATAATTTTATTTTTATTTCTTTATTTATTAGAGAGATAAGAGAGATAGAGAGAATGGGTACACCAGGGCCTCTAGCTACTGCAAGCAAACTCCCCGATACACACACCACCTTGTGTATCTGGATTATAGGGAACCAAACCTGGGTTCTTAGGCTTCTCAGGCAAGCACCTTAACCACGAAGCTATCTCTCCAGCACTTGCAATTTAAAAAAAAAGAAGCAAAACTTTTAGCTGAGTGTGACAGCACATGACTTTAATCCCAGCACTCCAGAGGCTGAGGTAGGGAAATCAGAGTGAGTTCAAGGCCAGCCTTGGGCTACAACATGAGTTCCAGGTCAGCCTGGGCTAAGGTGAGACCCTGCCTGGAAAAATCCATAAATAAATAAATGTTTTCAAAAGATATAATTCGGGCTGGGTGTGGTGGTGCATGCCTTTAATCCTAACACTCAGGAGGCAGAGGTAGGAGGATTGCCTTGAGTTCGAGGCCACCCTGAGACTGCATAGTGAATTCCAGGTCAGCCTGGGCTAGAGTGAGACCCTACCTCAAATAAATAAATAAATAAATAAATAAATAAATAATAATAAATAAATAAGAGATATAATTCGGAGCTAGGAAAATGGCATGAGTTCGGATCCCCAGAAACCACCTAAAAGCAGAGCATGGAGGTGTGCCTTTGTGATCCCAGCACTAAGGAGACGGGGAACCCCTGGGCTCACTAGCCAGCTGGTCCAGGTGCAGGTGAACTCTAGTTTTAGTGAGAGACCCTGTCTTAGAAAATAAGATAGAAAGTAGCAGGGCATGGTGGCACACACCTTTAATTCCAGCTGAGATATAAAGATCACCATGAGTTCAAGGCCAGCCTGAGACTAGTGAATTCCAGGTCAGCCTGGGCTAAAGTGAGACCCTACCTCAAAACAACAACAACAACAAAAAACCCAAGCAAACAAACAAAAAGAACTGTTATAGGGGCTGAAGAGATGTCTCAGTGGTTAAAGGCACTTGTTTACAAAGCCTGATGGCCCCAGGGTGCAATTCCCCAATACCTACCTAAAGCCAGATACACAAACTGGCACATGCATTTGGAGTTCATTTGCAGTGGCAGGAGGCCCTAGCATGCTCATACTCATTCTCTCAGTCTCTACCTCTCTCTCAAATAAGTTAAATATTAAAAAAAAAAAAAAAGAAGAAGAAGTAACTGCCGGGCATGGTGATGCATGCCTTTAATCCCAACACTCAGGAGGCAGAGGCAGAGGCAGAGGTAGAGGCAAAGGCAGAAAGACTGTTATGAGTTTGAGGCCAGCCTGAGACTACATAGGGAGTTCTAGGTCACCCTGGGCTAGAGTGAGACCTTACTTTGAAAAAAATTTTTAAAAAAAGAGTAGCAGGTATGGTGGTGTACGCCTTTAATCCCAGCACTTGGGAGGCAGAGGTAGGAGGATCGCCATGAGTTCGAGGACACCCTGAGACTACAGAGTGAATTCCAGGTCAGCCTGGGCTAGAGTGAAACCCTAACTCAAAAAACCACAAAAAAGAAAGAAAGAAAGAAAGAAAGAAAGAAAGAAAGAAAGAAAGAAAGAAAGAAAGAAAGAAACTTGTAAATCTAATATGTCCTTTTTTCTCATGGCTTTTCTGAGTATAAATGGCCAAATTGGACCAGCAGTTTCTCTGAGTAAAAGTGTTTAGGTTGGTGGCAATTTTTAAGAATTAACAACTTTTGGGGGGAAGGAGGGTAGCACCATGGGATATTTTTTATAACCATGGAAAAATGTTAACAAAATTAAGAAGAAAAAAAGAATTAACAACTTTCAATTAGAGATGAACAGCTATAGACTGCCAATGGTAAGAGCCACAGCCTAAAATCCAGGGTCTATCTACAACCTAATTTTGATATTATGACTATATTCCAAGGATTTATTGTGCATAATTAGTCTTGGTTTTCTAATCTATAAAATAGTAGTAATGAGCTATGAAAAAATCATAATATTCTTATTAGAAATTTCTAGGGCATATACAAATTGATAAAAACCAAATGACTATTCTATAAAAAAAGACCTTCATAGGCTAATTTATGAATGTACCAGGCTTTGAAAAAAGCAGATGTAATAAACAAAAAATAATATCTCTTGATATTATATTCTGGTATATTATTAGTTTTCAAATAGAGGGATGAGAGCCACAGGAAAATGTCAGAATAAGACCAAGAAGGCCTTGAAGAAGGTGAGGCAAAAGTTATACAAAAAGGGCAGATTTGGCCTTTGTTACTGAAGGACCAAACTAGAGTGACACCATGACAGGCTTCAGAATCATAGTAGGCCTAAGTTTCTGTTTCCTAGTCAAGACATAACAGTTACTGGGAAACCACAAACTGCCCCTCACCCCTAGTAGGGGCCAATCAGAAAGGACCAAGTAGATGTTATACATTCCTGTGGTCATAGATAAGTTTGCTTAATGTCCCTTAGCTGCAATGTAACCAATCAGTTTGTAACATGTATACTTTTGCTAAATGTTAACCAATCATGTAGCTGGAAATTCCCTTTTTCTCTGTTTGAACCCCAATAAAAGCCTCTCCCAACCGCCATTCGGGGCTCTTGGACAGACCCACTGCGTTGGTGAAGTCTGGAGCCTGAGCTTAAGGCTGAAATAAAGCTCTTTGCTGTTGCATACATGTCCGACTCTCTTGGTGGTCTTTGGGGACTCCATGATCTTGGCATAAAAGTTACATGGTCTTTCTTTTAATTCTTTATCTTAATTCATTACTCCCAGCCTTTATGACCTGCTCATAGTCAAAAATGGAAACTGGAATTAGATAAGGGAACTTAGTTTTAGCTTTGAGTTAAAGCCTCAAGGAAGATCACAATGCTTGCAATATATATTTCTAGAGAAACAGAATAACTTTAAATGAAGTTATACTTACAAATTGAGATTCACGAATTTTAGGAAACATTTTTCCAACATTGAGGCCATCAATAACAATATCAAAAGGAGGACAGGATTTTACAAAGTTCTCAAATTTCTTCAGTTCCTAAAAACCAAGTCAGACAAAACATTAATAAGATTGGGGATGTAGCTTAGTAGAGTGTTTGCCTAGCATACACCAAGCCCTGGGTTTGATTCCTAGCACTACAGAAACCAGGCGTGGTGGTGCATGCCTATAACCCCAGTGCTTAGGAGGATCAGGAGTTCAAGGTCATCATCCTTAGCTACATAGTGAGCTTGAGGCCAGCCTGGATGCATCAGATCGAGTCTCAAAATAAACACACCTTTAATCCCAGCACTTGGGAGGCAGAGGTAGGAGGATCGCCATGAGTTCGAGGCCACCCTGAGACTCTGTAGTGAATTCCAGGTCAGCCTGAGCTAGAGTGAGACCCTACCTTGCAAAAATAAATAAATAAAAAAAAAATAAGGAATATATGGGCTGGAGAGATGGCTTAGCGGTTAAGTGTTTGCCTGTGAAGCCTAAGGACCCCAGTTCAAGGCTCGATTCCCCAGGACCCACGTTAGCCAGATGCACAAGGGGTCGCACGCGTCTGGAGCTTATATGCAGTGGCTGGAGGCTCTAGTGTGCCCATCCTCTCTCTCTTTCAAATAAATAAATAAAAATAAACAAAAAAAATAAGTAATATAAATACAGAAAAATAAATCCCAGTACTCGGGAGGCAGAGGTAAGAGGATCGCCATGAGTTCGAGGCCACCCTGAGACTACATGGTAAATTCCAGGTCAGCCTGAACTAGAGTGGCACCCTACCTTGAGAAACCAAAACAAAAACAAAAACAAAACAAAAAGTATATATATATAGTAAAATAACAAGACCTAAGCAAAATATACTAAGGTGACTTTTTATTATTGTTTTGATAATTCAAAATATTACTGCAATAAAAATTTGAATACATACATATATTCACAGATACTTCCAAAATGAAATTTAAAACAGACAACCTTTGAGGCTAGGTAAATGGCTAGTGTTTAAAGGCACTTGTTTGCAAACCCTGTTGGCCCAGGGTTCAATTCCCCAGTATCCACATAAAGACAGATACACAAAGTGCATGAATCTGGAGTTCGTTTGCAGCAGCAAGAGGCCTTGACATGCCCATTTTTTCTATCTGCTCACATATAAAGGAAAAAAAAAAAGGAGTGGGAGGGCCAGTCTGGAGAGATGGCTTAGCAGTTAAGGCGTTTGCCTGCAAAGCCAAAGGATCCTGGTTTGACTCTCCAGGACCCACATAAACCAGATGCACAAGGCGGTGCATGCATCTGGAGTTCGTTTGCAGTGGCTAGAGGCTCTGGTATGCCCATTTTCTCTCTCCTTCTTTCTCTCTCTAATAAATAAATAAGTAAGTAAAATATATTTTAAAAAGGAAGGAAGGAAGAAAAGAAAGGGCTGGGCATGTCTTTAACTTTAAATAAATTGAACCTTAGTAAAACTGACTTAAAAATTAAAAAAAAATACGGCTAGAGAGATGACTTAGTGGTTAAGACACAGGCCTGTGAAGCTTAAGGACTCAGGTTCAATTTTCCAGGTCCCACATAAACCAGACGCACATGGTAGCACATGCACCTGGAGTTCATTTGCACTGGCTAGAGGCCCTGGCGTGCCCATTCTCACACTCTCTCTGTCTTTCCCTCCCTCCCTCTGTCTCCAATAAATAAGTAAATTAAAATAAAATCTTTTAAAAAAGAAGCCTTTTCCTTGTGTTTGAAGAAGCTTTAAAAATTTTAAAAACACTAATACATAAATACATAATACATTTCATCTTTAAAATAAACATTGATCACTGTGTATCCATTTATTTTGTTGTTGTTGTTGTTTCGAGGTACGGTCTCACTCTAGCTCAGGCTGACCTGTCATCCACTCTGTAGTCCCAGGCTTGCCTCACAGCAATCCTCCTACCTATGCCTCCAGAGCCTTGGACTAAAGGTGTGCACCAACATACTCCGCTTCATTAGCTTTTCTATTCCTGCCAAATCGTTTCCTTCCAATTAGTTCCCTTCTACTTAGCAAAACTATCTCAACTTCGTTAGGATGGTGGCGTAGGAACCATGCCAAAGTAGCCTAGAGGAGAAAAAGCCGAAAAAAAACAGCAAAAGACACTCTTCTACTAAAAAGTGAGGCGTATAAGAAATTACCAACAGCCAGGCGTGGTGGAGCACGCCTTTAATCCCAGCACTCAGGAGGCAGAGGAGGATCACCCCGTGAGTTCAAGGCCACCCTGAGACTACAGAGTGAATTCCAGGTCAGCCTGGGCTAAAGTGAGACCCCACCTCAAAAAAACCAAATAAATAAATAATTAAATTACTAACGGCAGCAGAGAAGTAGGAGAGATCCAGAGCATTCAGAGCCCAGGCAGGCAGAAGCGGCTCCAGCAGCAGCGGCACCAGGTCCACGGGGCCACAGCTGCAAGGCTCAGCTTGAGCCACAGGAAAAGCCAGGTGAGGAGATTTTCCGCTCACACCAGAGCTCTTCGCAAACTCAAGAGACGTGGAGAACCGCAGCAAACAACGGAACAGCAGATCATGGGGACCAGGGGGAGAACTAGAGCCACCATCCACAGCCTCCCCTCCCCCACCACCAGCGCAAGCACCAGCAACCACCAGAGACCTGGGGAAGGGAGCTCACAGCACCAAGCACCTGCGACCAGAGCAGCGATTCAACATCCCAGCCAGCTTACTGAACCCACAGTGCCCAAAGAGGGACCCAAGCAGGAGTGCAGCATAACTGAAACCAATAGCATCCCAAAAGGTAACTGGGATTACACCAGGGAAGGGTCTCACTTGGTCACAAGCTGACTTGGAAACCTCAACAGATCAGAAATCTTAACCTCCTAGTTGACAGGATTAAAGGTGTGGGGCACCACACACCCTAAGGGACAGTGACTTTGTTAGAGGATCTGGTTGTACTAACACCGACTCTTGTATAAATACTCTGTGCTGTTTTTCATTGAATGTGTACATTGTTTAAACTTTAAATCTGCCTGCATTTTGTTCCACTCAGCCTACTTGAATACTCTCATAGCAGACAAACCCAACACCTAGGGTCATTTTTGTAGATACTCTGAGAGTCTTAAGAGCCACACCTAGGACCTTAAGCTTCTACCCTGCAGATATATAACATCAGATTAATTGATACATCTAATAATACTGCAGCTAATTAGAAAATCCAGGCATTAAATTAATCCAAAATGCAAAAGTATATTATAACACAAGAAACACCCAAAATCAAGACAATGTAAATCCACCAAAAAGTATTAATGCATCAGAAATGACCTCCAGTGAGAATGAGTTCGAGGAAATGCCTGAGAAAGATTTCAAAAGAATGATTATATATATGCTCAAAGAAGAAATCAAAGGAATGAAAGAGAAAATCAAAAGGAATCAAAGACGACACAGGAAACCAATTTAATGAAATAAAGAGGTCAATACTAGACATAAATAAGGAAATAGAAATAATAAACAAATAAAACCAGTCAGAATTACTGGCAATGAAGAACACACTTAATGAAATAAAATGTAGAAAATCTCACCAGTTGAATGGATGAAGGAAAGGACAGAATATCTAAACAAGAAGACCAGGCGGCAGATCTAATACAGTCCAACAAAGACAAAGACAAACTAGTAGGAAAGTATGAATGGGAATTTCAAGATACTAGGGACACTATGAAAATATCAAACATAAGAATTCAGGGTATAGTAGAAGGAGAAGATTTCACACCAAAGGCATAGTAGGCGTTTTCAACAAAATCATAGAAGAAAACTTCCCCCAAATTGGGAAAGAGGTGCCAATGCAGATACAGCAATCTTTTAGAACACCAAACAGACAAAACCAGGAAAGAACCTCTCCTCACCATATTGTAATTAAACTACCAAACATACAAACCAAAGAACATATACTGAAAGCAATTAGGGAGAAAAATCAAGTTACATACCAAGGCAAGCCCATAAGGATCACAGCAGATTACTCAACACAAACTTTAAAAGCCAGAAGGGCTTGGAGTGATGTATTCCAAGTTCAAGTATCTGGGAAAGATAACAACTGTCAACCAAGGTTACTTTATCCTGCAAAGCTATCGATTCAAATAGAAAAATAGATGGAGAGATAAGGACATTCCACAACAAAAGCAGGCTAAGGAATATTTGAAGACAAAACCAGCTCTACAGAAATTACTTGAAAGAATCCTCCATGCTGAAGAGAAAGAAAAGCATACATATAAGGAACCTGGAAAAAAAAAAAAAAAACAATACTCAAATACTAGTTAATAAAACACAGCAAAGGTAAAACTGGAAGAACTACAAAGAATGGCAAAAATAAATACACACCTTTCAATAATATCTCTTAATATCAATGGCCTCAATGCCTCAACCAAAAGACAAAGGTTTGCAGACTGAGTTAAAAAACAGGATCCTTCGCCGGGAGTTCAAGGCCACCCTTAGATGACAGAGTGAATTCCAGGTCAGCCTGGACTAGTGTGAGACCCTACCTCGAAAAACCAAAAAATAAACCCGGATCTTTCAATTTGATGCCTCCAAAAAATGCACCTTTCTACAAAGGATGGACACTATCATAGGATGAAAGGTTGGAAAACGGTGTTTCAAGCAAATGGGCCTAGAAAACAAGCAGGGGTTGCTATCCTAATATCCAAGGTAGACTTCAGTCCAACATTAGTTAGGAAAGATAAGGAAGGTCACTTTATATTGATTAAACGCACACTCCAAGAAGAGGACATTACAATACTAAACATATATGCGCCTAACACGCGGGCCCCCAAATTCATCAAATAAATGCTATTAGAACTAAGGTCACAGATAACACCAAACATAGTGGTAGTGAATGATTTCAACACCCCACTCTCATCAATTGACAGGTCATCCTGGCAAAAAATAAACAGAGAGGCATATGGATTAAATGAAGTCATAGAAGAAATGGACCTAACAGATATCTACAGGACATTTCATCCAAATGCTGCAGAATATACATTTTTTTCAGCAGCACATGGAACATTCTCTAAAATAGACCATATATTAGGACACAAAGCAAATCTTAACAAATACAGGAAAATTGAAATAATTCCTTGCATTCTATCTGACCACAATGGAATCAAACTACAAATCAAGAGCAAGAAAAGCTATAGAGCATACACAAAATCATGGAAACTAAACAATACACTACTAAATGATGAATGGGTCAATGAAGAAATCAAGAAGGAAATCAAAAAATTCATAAAGTCAAACGATAATGAGAACACAACACACCAAAACCTTTGGGACACAGTGAAGGCAGTCCTAAGAGGAAAATTTATAACTTTAAGTGCCTATATTAAGAAATTAGAACGATCTCAAGTAAATGACCTAATGCTTCACCTTAAAGCCTTGGAAACAGAAGAACAAGGCAAACCAAAAATCAGTAGGCGGGAAGAAATAATAAAGATTAGGGAAGAAATTAATGAAATAGAAACCAAAAAAAAAAAAAAAAATCCAAAGAATCAATGAAACAAAGAGTTGGTTCCTTGAAAGGATAAACAAGATTGAAAAACTCTTTGCAAATATGACTAAAAGAAAGAGAAAAGAGACACAAATTAATAAAATTAGAGATGAAAAAGGCAACATCACAACAGATACCAGAGAAATCCAAAAAATCACAGGGACATACTATAAAAACATATACTCCACAAAGTATGAAAATCTGAAATAAATGGATGATTTCCTTGATTTATATGACCTACCTAAATTAAATCAAGATGAGATTAATCACTTAAATAGACCTATAACAAGTATGGAGATAGATCTAAGCAGTTATCAAAAATCTCCCAACTACGGGCTGAAGAGATGGCTTAGCGGTTAGGCGCTCGCCTGTGAAGCCTCAGGACCCCGGTTCAAGGCTCGATTCCCCAGGACCCACGTTAGCCAGATGGACAAGGGGGCACACGCATCTGGAGTTTGTTTGCCGTGGCTGGAAGCCCTGGTGCACCCATTGTCTCTCTCTCACACACACACTCTTTCTCTCTCTGTCACTCTCAAATAAATAAAAATAAAACAAAAAAAATTTTTTTTAATCTCACAACTGAAAAATGTCCAGGCCCAGATGGATTCACTTCTGAATTTTACCAGACCTTCAAGAAGAACTAACACCATTGCTTCTTAAGCCTTTCCATAAAATAGAAAAAGAAGGAATCCTACCAAACTCCTTCTACGAAGCCAGCATCACCCTGATACCAAAACCAGGCAAAAATGGAACAAAAAAAAGAAAATTATAGACCAATCTCCCTCATGAACATAGATACAAAATTCTCAACAAAATATTTGCAGACAGATACAAGAATATATCAGAAAGATCATTCACCCTGACCAAGTAGGCTTTATCCCAGAGATGCAGGGATGGTTCAACATATGCAAATCGATAAATGTAATACATTATATAAGTGGACTGAAGGACAAAAAATCACATGATCATCTCATTAGATGCAGAAAAAGCATTTGACAAAATCCAACATCCCTTCATGATAAAAGTCCTACAAAGACTGGGAATAGAAGGAACATATCTCAATAAAATAAAGGCTATTTATGACAAGCCTACAGCCCACATATTACTAAGTGGGTAAAACTGGAAGCTTTTCCACTAAAATCAAGAACAAGTCAAGGATGTCCACTGTCCCCACTTTTATTTAACATAGTACTGGAAGTCTTAGTCATAGCAATAAGGCAAGAGACGCACACAAAAGGGATACAGAAGTGACGGGAGACTGATTGAGAGGGGTAGGAGATATGATGCACAGTGGAGTTTCAAAGGGTAAAGTGGGGAGAGGAAGGGAATTACCATGGGGTATTGTTTGTAAGTATGGAAATTGTCAATAAAAATAAAATAAAATAAAACAACTTTAGGGGCTGGAGACATAGCTTAGCAGTTAAAACACTTGTTTGCAAAGCCAAAGGATCCAGGTTTGATTCTTCAGGACCCACATAAGCCATATGCACAAGGTGGTACATGCATATGGAGTTCGTTTGCAGTGGCTACAGGCCATGGCATGCCCATTCTCTCTCTCTCTCTCTCAAATAAATAAATAAATAAATGTAAATAAAAATAAACTGGTAATCAGTAGGTTGAAATAGGAAGAATATGACTTTGAGGCTAGCCTGAGCTACACAGTGAGTTTCAGACCAGCCCCATCTATAGGGTCAGACTCTCAAAAATACTATGAAATCAATCAATAAGTAAATAACTTTTCATTTGACAGTTAAAACTGCCCAAATGTTTGGAATGATGGTCCATGCTTATGATGGTTTACTTCTATTCTTAAAATTTTTTTAAATTTTATCTTATTTTATTTATTTGAGAGAAAGAGAGAGAGAATGGGCATGCCAGGGCTTTCAGCCACTGCAAACGAACTCCAGACACATGCACCACATAGTATATTTGGCTTATATGGGTCCTGGGGAATCGAACCTGGGTCCTTTGACTTAGCAAGAAAGTGCCTTAACCACTAAGCTATCTCTCCAGCCCTATTCTTAAACTTTGATACTAATCTTGTTATACTAATTTGATGCCAAATTTGAAACAAATCTCTTTCATTTGTTCAGTTATATGCTACTCTAGAATGGCAGAGGAAATACAATCACATATACACTCAAAACTTCACGGGGACTGGAGAGATGGCTCAGCCATTAAGGTGCTTGCCTGAAAAGCCCAAGGACCTGGGTTCAATTCCCCAGTACTCACATAAAGCCAGATGCACAAGGTGGCACATGCATCTGAATTTATAGTGGCTGGAGGCCCTGGCATGCCCATTCTCTCTCTGTCTCTGTCTGCCTCTCTCTCAAATAAATAAAATATTTTTAAAAAAAACTTCACAACATGAAAAGACCAGTGATCTTACGTTTATCTAATATATTAGTGACACAGATATTTTCTAAAGATTGGAAGGGAGTGTTAAAATAACTGCCTTTAGTCATACTGAAGTGGAAAAACAGGGGAATACCAGCTCTTTTGGCTGGAAACAATACTCTTAATATAGGAACCTAATGGACATACAACTTCATTTAACACCTTTAAAACAGAGGCTCTAAATAAATACTAAATAAAAAGAACACTAGCTATAGCAAACAGCTTCGGTTCTCTAAGATGAACTTCCAGACCAGTCACAGTTATGGGCGAAGGGATTTATTGACGCTTACAGATCCAGAGGAAGAAGCTGGCCTGCTTTCACAGGTCCCGGCAGAGAGAGAGAAGCCCCAAACCAAAAGCCACACAGCATCCTTCAGGAACTCCAAGTGGAACTAAGCACTTTGTATATCTTTAGATTGGAATTTCAAACCCACTACCACACCTTAGGGCTGGACCCTAAGATCCACCCAGTGACACTGCCTCCAGCCAGGTGACTGCAGATGCAAACTACAAACTGATAAAACACTAATAAAACACTGGGGCCATCCACTCAAAATACCACACTAGCCTAGGTGTTATGGCATAACACCTGTAATTCCAGCATCTGAGAGGCTGAGGCAGGAAGATAATGAATTTGAGACCACCCTTGGCTACACAGCAAGATCCTGCCTCAAAAAATAAAACAAAGTAAACAACAAAAATCCCTAATATGCTGGGCGTGGTGGTGCACGCCTTTAATCCCAGCACTCGGGAGGCAGAGGTAGGAGGATTGCCATAGTTCAAGGCCACCCTGAGACTACAGAGTGAATTTCAGGTCAGCCTGGATTAGAGTGAAACCCTACCTCGAAAAAACACCAAAAAAAATTGTTAAAAAATCCCTAATATTAGCCGGATGGGCGTGGCAGTGCACGCCTTTAATCCCAGCACTGGGGAGGCAGAGGTAGGAGGATTGCCATGAGTTCGAGGTCACCCTGAGACTACATAGTGAATTCCAGGTCATCCTAGGCTACAGTGAGACCCTACCTCGAACCCAACCTCCCCCCCAAAACTTCCCTAGTATTTCTTGGTAGTGCTGTTCCCCTGATGTCAAAGGGCCCCTTTGTGTTTTAACATCCTTAAAGCCATAGTCAAGTTCTTCGTGCTGTATCAGAACCACAAGTGCTGAGGGACATTCCCAGTTGTTACATGTGTGCACTAAGGAAGGTCTGCCTCCCTGAAAGGCTGTGGCTTGATTATAATCCCATTGGCATTGTAGTTTTGACACTCTCTCCCCCTTTTTAGGCTCTTCAAGAGGATCATGGAAATAAATCCCTAAAAGAGAGATCAGACCCATTATGATTTGGAGAGGGTTAGGGGAAGGTCACCCAACCTATGAACAAGCCACCCACCTTATAAATATTCATAAAACCTCTTACAAAAATAACAAACCCAAGATCACCTGCTTCTACTCCCTTTTGGGGTGCATGATCACTTTGCTTTGCTAAAAGAACTCAAGTTTGTCTCTGTCTCTTAAATGAATTCTTTCCTTCAATAAGAAGAAATCTGGACAACTTCCATGAGTAACTAACTGCCTTAATATAGGTAGGGGAAAATGCAGACATGAGTCAGGAAAAGTGTCATTATATCTTAATAATTAACACAGAGGCTTGAAAAATCCAATGTTTCTCAAATCTTGTTAAAAATAGAAAGTTTGGGGGCTAGAGGGATGGTTTAGCAGTTAAGGCGCTTACCTGCAAAGCCAAAGGACCCAGGTTCAATTCCCCAGGACCCACATTAGCCAGATGCACAAGGGGGCACACATGTCTGGAGTTCATTTGCAATGCCTGGCTGGAGGCCCTGGTGCGCCCTCTCTCTCTCTCTCTCTCTCTCTCTCTCTCTCTCTCTCTCTTTCTTTCTCTGTCAAATAAATAAATAAATAAAAATAAAACATTTAAAAAAAAATAGAAAGTTTGGGCTGGAGAGATGGCATAGCAGTTAAGGTGTTTGTCTGCGAAGGACCCAGATTCGATTCCCCAGAACCCACGTAAGCCAGATGCACATGGTCTGGAGTTTGTTTGCTGTGGCTGGAGGCCCTGGCGTGCCTGTTCTCTCCCTATTCCCTCTATCATAAATAAATAGATACAATTTTTAAAAATTAGAAAGCTTATGCTCATTATTTAGTAGGGAGTTATGTAATATACATTTTTCATTTACAATGTAATTATTTCATTAACTGAAAATGCTACAGTACAGTATCCTATTGAAAATTTGTAATATCTGAATTTTCTGATTCTAATAGATGAAAAAGGCAAACAAGTAAAAATCCTGTTATAAATATCTAAAAAGGCTGCAGGGCCAAGTATGGTGGTGAACACATGTACCCCAGCACCCTGGGAGATGTAGGCAGTAAGTTTGAGGACAACTTGGACAACTTAAAGTACACAGTGTGAGACTCTGTCACAAACAAACAGGGCTTCAAGTGTTGCTCAGTGGAAGGTAAAGAGCTGTCCTAGCATGCACAAGACCCTGGGTTTGATCCCAGTACCACCCCAAAAATGTGAAATTAAGCCAGGCGTTGTGGTGCATGCCTTTAATCCCAGTTCTTGGAAAGCTGAGGTAGTATTATTGCTATGAGTTCAAGGCCGCCCTGAGACTACCAAGTGAATTCCAAGTTAGCCTGGACTACAGCCAGACTCTACCTCAAAAAAACAAAAAAAAATTGAAATTAGGGCTGGACAGATGGCTTAACTGTTGGGGTGCTTGCCTGCAAAGCCAAAGGACCCAGGTTCAATTCCACAGGACCCATGTAAGCCAGATGCACAAAGTGGCGTATGTGTCTGGAGTCTGTTCACAGCAGCTTGAGGCCCTAGTGTGCCAATTCTCTCTCTTCTTCTTTTTTTGTTTTGTTTTGTTTTGTTTTTTTGAGGTTAGGTCTCACTCTAGCTCAGGCTGACCTGGAATTCACTATGTTGTCTCAGGGTGGCCTCTAACTCATAGTGATCCTCCTACCTCTGCCTCCCAGGTACTGATATTAAAGGCATGCGCCACCGCGCCCAGCTCTCTCTCTTCTTAAATAAATCAATAATTTTTCTTTAAATGTGAAATTAAACAAAAACAGCCAGGCTGGAGAGATGGCTTAGTGGTTAAGGCTGTTGCCTGCAAAGTCTAAGGACCCACGTGTGCCCATTCTCTCTCTATATCTGCCTCGTTCTCTAATAAATAAAAATAAAATAAAACAATCAGTCAAACAAATAAATTAAAAAGTCTGCATATAGCACAAAACAGTTTTAATGCATGACTAGGCAAGTATAAACAACAACCCTCTCCAAGTGCCCAGATGAAGCTGATCTTTGACAACTGGAACGCTAAGCAGCGTTGAAGGCAGCATTGCTCCAGTAAGAACTACAAGGAGAAGCCAGTGGGTATTAATGGACAGGATCTGACTTGTGAGGCCCCAGGAGAAATGCAGACCTAGCAAACCTTGGGTCCAAATGTGAGACACTACAAGTCAACTTCTGAAGGAAAAAAGGAACCTTCATAAGTGAACACACCAGTGTAAAAACACAGCGCGCACACACACACACACACACACACACACACACACGAAGCCGGGTGTGGAGGCACACACCTTTAATCCCAGCATTCGGGAGGCAGAGGTAAAAGGATCACCATGAGTTCGAAGCCACTCTCAGACTACATAGTGAATTCCAGGTCAGCCTGAGCTAGAGTGAAACCCTACCTTGGAAAAAAAAAAAAAAGAAAGAAAGAAAGAAAAAAAAACAGCACACATGCTTCTTATCTCTACCAGGGATCTAACTAAGAAAATAAAAGTAACCTTGGATACGGGCATTATATGGTTTGGAACACAACTTTAGACAAACTGCCATATGTTTCGTATGCTCACAAGGATTAAAACAAAAGCTAGTTCTGATCCAGTAACCTCTTGGGCACTTGGCAGAAGCAAACAAAACCTTCCTGCAGAGACACTACAAACAATCCAGGCCACAAAGGGATTCTCATGAAAAGATGAAAATCCTCTCTCCTTGTTTAATGCACAAAGACACTTTGTTAAGAGCAAAGAGATAATGAAGTTTTGACGTGCACTACCAAAGGCAAGCAGACCACTTGAGGGGAGACTATTCAAGAACCTCTAGCATGCACGATGCCTTGAGTTCGATCCCTAGTGCCTCATAAACTAAATGTAGAGAAGTTCAGAGTCATACCCAGCTACACAGTGAGTTTAAAGCCAACCTTAAACCTTGTGTCATAATAAATAAATAGAAAACTATAAAACACAGGAATAAACAACCTACCATATAATGAGTCCTCCAACACAAAAAAGGGTGACAGCCCAAAGAACTCAGATTAAAGGGTAAATTTTAATTAATTAATTTATTTATTTACTTGCAAGGGGGGAGGGGAGAGAATAGGCATAACATGGCCTTTAGCTGCTGTAAATGAACTCCAGATGTATGTGTCACTTTGTGCATCCAGCTTTCTGTGGGTACTGGGAAACTGAACCCAGGTCATTAGGCTTTACAGCAAGTGCCTTAACCATCTCCTGGCCCCAAATGACAAATTTTTAAGAAAAATCTGAGACAATATAAAATAATTTTATAACACTGATCATGGTGATGATGGAGTGCTACAATTCCAGCACTCAGGAGGCTAAAGGAGAAGGATCATGGGTCTAAAGCCAGGCTGGGCTCTACAGCAAGACCCTGTCTCAACAACAATAATAACAAAAAAAATTACATAATTTTATATAAATAATTAAAACATGGGGGTTGGAGAGATGGCTCAATAGTTAAGGTGTTTGCCTGCAAAGCCTAACCACCCAAGTTCGATTCCCCAGTACCCATGTAAAGCCATATGCATAAAATGGCACATGCACCTGGAGTTTGCAGCAGCTAGAGGCCCTGGTGTGCCCATTCTCTCTGTCTCTCTTTTTTGTTTCTCTCTCTCTCTACATGAAAATAATGGCAAAACTAAAGCCAGAACTGGTTGGTGCTTGCTGGGGCTATGGTAAACATGGTTAATTCCATAAAGATCTGATGAAAGCATGAAGGACATAAGTAGTCTATTTTTATTTTATTATTTTTATTTTTATTTATTTATTTATGGTTTTTCAAGGTAAGGTTTCACTCTAGCCCAGGCTGACTTGGAATTCACTATGGAGTCTCAAGGTGGCCTCGAATTCACAGCGATCCTCCTACCTCTGCCTCCTGAGTGCTGGGATTAAAGGTGTGCGCCACCACACCCAGCCATAAATAGTCTAATACTGTTGTGTGGTGATGGTTAAGAGCATGCACACTTATGGTAAGTGCGTAATGGTCTTTAAATAACTAAGACAGTGGGGAGAACCCTAAATGGATGGGCTAAGAAAAGAACATATACACCCAAAGAAGTTACCCAAAATATAATTCAAAAGTACAGTGAAATGAAATCTGTGAAAGATCTAAGAAACCCACTGAGAGAAAGCTTCCAATAAAAGCTAGCAGGGATTTCAGGAGAAGAGATGCTATAAAGCATGCAAACTAGCCAGGGGTGGTGGCACACTACTTTAATCCCAGCACTCGGGAGGCAGACGTAGGAGGACTGCTGTTAGTTCGAGGCCACCCTGAGACTACATAGTGAATTCCAGGTCAGCCTGGGCTAAACTGAGCCCCTATCTCCAAAAACCAAAAATAATAAAAATTAAAAAATAAAGTTTGGGAATTATTCAGAGCTGATTCAAGGGATGGAAGCTCAGCTTCCAGAATCTTCAGTGGGAAATAAATATACCCATGCCTGCATATACCATTGTGAAACACGTAAAAGAGTACAAAAATCTCAAGAAAAACAAGAACAGAGACGATCTACAGATGGATGGAAAGCAAAATTCTCAATAGTAACAAGAGAGGCCAAAGACAATGGAATACTCTTAACAAAAGAGTAGGGGAACACCATATTCTGTATAAACTATCATCCAAGTAAGCAAAATAAGAACATTTTTCACAGAATTAAGTGGATTGTCATGTCTGGCATGTCAGTGAAAGGTTACTCGGTGAAATGTCCACCAGGGACTTGTGGTCTGGTGATTGTAGGGACTGAAGCTACACGATCTGTAGTCACTGGCACACATGTGGCACATAAAACCAAAGGAGCTGCTGCGAGTGTGGGCAGAGAAGGGAAAAGAGGAAGGAAGCCCCAGAAGACTTGCAATGCACTCCCAATTTGCCCTAAGACACAATCAGATCGTAAACTTCCTGAGTGAGAATATGGGATGGGGGCTGGAGAGATGGCTTAGCAGTTAAGGTGTTTGCCTGCAAAGCCAAAGGAGCCAGGTTTGATTCCTCAGTACCCACTTAAGCCAGATACACAAGGTTGCACACATGTCTGGAGTTCATTTACAGTGGCTCAAGGACCTGCTGTGCCCATTTTCACTCTCTCTCTCTCTCAGATCAATAAATAAAAATAGGGCTGGAGAGATGGTTTGGTGGTTAAGGCACTCACCTGCAAAGCCTAAGGACCCATGTTCGACTCCCAGATCCCATGTAAGATAGATGCACAAAGTGACACAGTGCACAAGGTGATGCACATGTCTGGAGTTTGACTGCAGTGGCTGGAAGCCCTGGCACACCAATTTTCTCTTTCTCATTAAAAAAAAAAAAAAAAAAAAAAAACACAGCCAGCCGTGGTGGTGCACGCCTTTAATCCCAGCACTCGGGAGGCAGAGGTAGGAGGATCACTGTGAGATCGAGGCCACCCTGAGAATACAGAGTGAATTCCAGGTGAGCCTGGGCTAGAGTGAGACCCTACCTTGAAAAAACCAAAAAAAAAAAAAAAAAAAAAAAAAGTAAAACACAAAACTTTGGGATCAGCTCCAGGTCAGATTGTGAACTCAACAACAATGTTGTTGTGACAATAGCAGGGGTAACTACTCTGAACTTCACTGATAAAACAGATACAAGGACTGGAGAAATGGCTTAGCAGTTAAGGTGCTTACCTGCGAAGCCTAAAAATTCATGTTCAAATCTCCAGGTCCCATGTAGCCAGACACACAGTGATGCAAGCATGCAATGTCACACATGAGCCACAAGAGGGTACACGCATCTGGAGTTTGTCTTTAGCACCTGAAGGCCCTGGTGTACCCATTCTCTTTCTCTCTCTCTCAATAATAATAATAATAATAATAAAGATACAACATCTACCTTGCAGGGTTATGAAGAGTACACATACAGAAAGTTCTCTTTCCCAGTTCCACACAGTAGAAGTGAACTCTTCTTGTAAGTTCTATTGGCAATGAGTATGAAAATCCAAAAATAGACTTCCAGTTAAGATGGCAACGTAGGTACCACACCAAAGCAGACTAGGGGGTTAAAAGCCAAAAAAAAACCCCGCAGGAAAATACAAACTTTTACTAAAAAGTGAGGAGTATACCAAATTGAAACAGCAGTGGAGAAGTAGGAGAGATCCAGAGCATCCAGAGCCCACACAGGCCAGCAGAAGAAGCTCTGGCAGATCTGCAGACCGCGGTGGCGGCAGCGGCGGCGGCAGCAGCAGCGGCCAGAAAGCCACCAGGCTCGGCTTGAGCCACAGGAAAAGCCAGGTGAGGGGAGTTTCCACTCACACCGGAGCTCTCCACAAACTCAAGAAACGTGAAGGGAGAACGGCGGTGAACAACAGAGAAGCAGAACACAAGGTGGAAGAACATGTGGAACAGCGAGAGAACTAGAGCAGCATCGGCAGCCTCCCCTCCCCCACCGCAAGTGTCCAGCTCCAGCGAACAGAGCAGCGGTCCAGGTACCCAACCACGCCAACTTGAACCGACAGGGGGACCCAAGCAGCAGCAGAGGTAACTGGGATTACACCAGGGAAGGGTCTCACCTGGTCACAAGCTGACATGGAACCCTCAACAGATCAGAACTCTTAACCTCCTTGGTGTTAGGATTAAGGCTGTGGGTAGGGCAGAGTTAGAGGATCTGGTTGTCATAATACCTACTCTTGGATAAATACTCTGAGCTGTTTTTCATTGAAAGTGTACATTGTTTAATTAAATTTCAGAATCTATCTGTATTTGGTTCCACCCAGCCTACTTGAATACTCTCATAGCAGGCAAACCCAACACCTAGAGTCACTTTTGTAGATACTCTGAGAGTCTTGAGAGCCACACCTAACGCCTTAAACTCCTACCCTGAAGTTATATAACATCAGATTGACTGATACATCTAATACTACCCAGCTAACTAGAAAATCCAATCATTAAATAATCCAGGATGCAAAAATATATACATTATAACACAAGAAACACCAAAAATCAAGACAATATGAATCCACCAAAAAGTATTAATGCATCAGAAATTACCTCAAGTGAGAACGAGTTAGAGGAAATGCAAGAGAAAGAGTTCAAAAGAATGATTATAAATATGTTTAAAGAAGTCAAAGAAGAAGTCAAAGGAATGAAAGAGGAAATCAAAGGAATCAAAGAAAACACAGGACACCAATTTAATGAAATAAAGAGGTCAATACTAGACATAAATAAGGAAATAGAAATAATAAAGAAAAGCCAGTAAGAATTACTAGCAATGAAGAACACAGTTAATGAAATAAAAAACTCTGTAGAAAATCTCTCCAGTAGAATGGATGAAGGAGAGGACAGAATATCTAAGCTAGAAGACCAGGTGGCAGATCTAATACAGTCCAACAAAGACAAAGACAAACTAATAGAAAAGTATGAATGGGAATTTCAAGATATTCGGGAAACTATGAAAAGATCAAACATAAGAATTCAGGGTATAGTAGAAGGAGAAGAATTTCAGTCCAAAGGCATGGTAGGTGTTTTCAACAAAACCATAGAAGAAAACTTCCCCCAATTTGGGAAAGAGGTGCCAATGCAGATACAGGAATTCTTTAGAACACCAAACAGACAAAACCTGGAAAGAACCTCTCCTCGCCATATTATAATCAAACTAACAAACACACAAACCAAAGAAAAAATATTGAAAGCAGTCAGAGAGAAAAATCAAGTTACCTACAAAGCCAAGCCCATCAGGATCACATCAGATTACTCAACACAAACTTTAAAGGCCAGAAGGGCATGGAGTGATGTATTCCAAATCCTGAAAGATAACCACTGTCAAACAAGGTTACTTTATCTTGCAAAACTATCCATTCAAATAGACGGAGAAATAAGGAAATTCCACAACAAAAGCAAGCTATAGGAGTATTTGAATACAAAACCAGCTCTACAGAAAATACTTGAAAGAATCCTCCATGCTGAAGAAAAAGAAAAGCACACATATAAAGAACTGGGAAAAAACAAACAATACTCAAATACTAATTAACATAAGAGAGCAAAGGTAAAACCGGAAGAACTACAAAAAAATGGCAAAAATGAATACACACCTTTCAATATTATCTCTTAATATCAACGGCCTCAATGCCCCAACCAAAAGGCATAGGTTCGCAGACTGGGTTAAAAAGCAGGACCCTTCAATTTGTTGCCTCCAAGAAACCCACCTTTCTACAAAGGATGGACACTATCTTAGGGTGAAAGGTTGGAAAATGGTGTTTCAAGCAAATGGACCTAGAAAACAAGCAGGGGTTGCTATTCTAATATCTCACAAGGTAGACTTCAGTCCAACATTAGTTAAGAAAGATAAGGAAGGTCACTTTATATTGATTAAAGGTACCCTCCAACAGGAGGACATTACAATCCTAAACATATATGCACCTAACATGGGGGCCCCCAAATTCATCAAACAAACACTATTAGAACTAAGGTCACAGATAACACCAAACATAGTGGTAGTGGGTGACTTCAACACCCCACTCTCATCAATTGACAGGTCATCCCGGGAAAAAATAAACAGAGAGGCATCTGGACTAAATGAGGTCATAGAAGCAATGGACCTAACAGATATCTACAGGACATTTCATCCAAATGCTGCAGAATATACATTTTTTTCAGCAGCACATGAAACATTCTCTAAAATAGACCATATATTAGGACACAAAGGAAATCTTAACAAATACAGGAAAATTGAAATAATTCCTTGCATTCTATCTGACCACAATGGAATCAAACTACAAGCAAGAAAGGCTATAGAGCATACATAAAATCATGAAAATTAAACAACACACTACTAAATGATGAATGGGTCAATGAAGAAATCAAGAAGGAAATCAAAATATTTATATAGTCAAACAATAATGAGAACATAACATACCAAAATCTCTGGGACACAGTGAAGGCAGTGCCTATAACAGCTTTAAGTGCCTATAATAAGAAATTAGAAAGGTCACAAGTAAACGACCTCATGCTTCACCTTAAAGCCTTGGAAAAAGAAGAACAAGGCAAACCAAAAATCAGTAAATGGGAAGAAATAATAAAGATCAGGGCAGAAATTAATGAAATAGAAACCAAAAAAAAAAAAAAAAAAAAAAAAAAAACAATCCAAAGAATCAATGAAACAAAGAGTTGGTTCTTTGAAAGGATAAACAAGATTGATAAACCCTTAGCAAATCTGACCAAAAGAAAGAGAGAAGAGACATAAATTAATAAAATTAGAGATGAAAAAGGTAACATCACAACAGATGCCAGAGAAACTCAAAAAATCATAGGGGCATACTATAAAAGCATATACTCCACAAAGTATGAAAATCTGAAAGAGATGGATGATTTCCTTGATTTATATGACCTACCTAAATTAAATCAAGATGAGATTAATCACTTAAATAGACCTATAACAAGCATGGAGATCCAAACAGTTATCAAAAATCTCCCAACTAAAAAAAGTCCAGGCCCAGATGGATTCACTGCTGAATTTTACCAGTCCTTCAGGGAAGAACTAGCACCATTGCTTCTTAAGCTTTTCCATAAAATAGAAAAAGAAGGAATCCTTCCAAATTCCTTCTATGAAGCCAGCATCACCCTGATACCAAAACCAGGCAAAGATAGAACCAAAAAAGAAAATTACAGACCAATCTCCCTCATGAACATAGATGCAAAAATTCTCAACAAAATATTGTCAAACAGAATACAAGAGTATATCAGAAAGATCATTCACCCTGACCAAGTAGGCTTTATCCCAGAGATGCAGGGATGGTTCAACATATGCAAATTGATAAATGTAATACATTATATAAATGGACTGAAGGACAAAAATCATATGATCATCTCATTAGACGCAGAAAAAGCATTTGACAAAATCCAACATCCCTTCATGATAAAAGTCGAGACTGGGAATAGAAGGAACATATCTCAATATAATAAAGGCTATTTATGACAAGCCTACAGTTAACATATTACTAAATGGGGGAAAACTGGAAGCTTTTCCACTAAAATCAGGAACAAGACAAGGGTGTCCACTGTCCCCACTTTTATTTAATATAGTACTGGAAGTCATAGCCATAGCAATAAGGCAAGAGACGCACATAAAAGGGATACAAATTGGAAAGGAAGAAATCAAGTTATCATTATTTGCAGATGACACGATTCTCTATATAAAGGACCCTAAACACTCTACTAGCAAACTGTTAGAGCTGATAAAAACCTACAGCCATGTAGCAGGATGCAAAATAAATACACAGAAATCAGTGGCCTCCCTATATGCTAACAACAAACACACAGAGGATGAAATCAGAGAATCACTCCCATTCACAATTACATCAAAGAAAATAAAGTACCTTGGAATAAACCTAACCAAGGAAGTAAAGAATCACTACAATGAAAACTATAAAACACTCAAGTGAGAAATTGCAGAAGACACTAGGAAATGGAAAAACATCCCTTGTTCCTGGATTGGAAGAATCAATATTGTGAAAATGGCAATCTTACCAAAAGCAATCGACACATTTAATGCAATCCCCATCAAAATTCCAAAAGCATTCTTCACGGAAATAGAAAAACCAATCCAAAAATTCATTTGGAGTCACAAAAAACCTGGAATATCTAAAATAATACTGAGCACCAAAAATAAGGTGGGTAGTATCACCATACCTGATTTTAACCTATACTACAGAGCCATAGTAACAAAAACAGCATGGTACTGGCACAAAAGCAGACATGTAGATCAATGGAACAGAATAGAGGACCCAGATATAAGTCCAGGTAGCTATAGCCACCTGATATTCGATAAAAATGCCAAAAATACTCATTGGAGAAAAGACAGCCTCTTCAGCAAATAAATGGTGCTGGGAAAACTGGATATGTATCTGTAGAAGGATGAAAATAGATTCTTCTCTCTCTCCATGCACAAGAATTAAGTCCAAATGGACTAAAGACCTTAACATCAGACCTGAAACTCTGAAATTGGTAGAGGAAAAAGTAGGGGAAACCCTTCAACATATTGGTCTTGGCAAAGACTTTCTGAATATAACCCCAATTGCTCAGGCAATAAAACCACAGATTAACCACTGGGACCTCATGAAATTACAAAGATTTTGTACTGCAAAGGACACTGTGAATAAAGCAAAGAGGCAACCTACAGAATGGGAAAAAATCTTCGCCAGCTATATGTCTAATAGAGGATTAATATCTAGGATATACCAACAACTCAGAAAAAGTTAAATAATAAGAAACCAAACAAGCCAATTAAAAAAATGGGCTATGGCGCTAAATAGAGAGTTCTCAAAAGAAGAAATACGGATGGCGTATAAGCATCTAAAAAAATGTTCTACATCCCTAGTCATCAGGGAAATGCAGATTAAAACTACGTTGAGATTCCATCTCACTCCTGTCAGATTGGCTACCATCATGAAAACAAATGATCATAAATGCTGGCGGGGATGTGGAAAAAGAGGAACCCTTCTACAATGTTGGTGGGAATGCAATCTGGTCCTCCAGCCATTTGGAAATCAGTGTGGAGGTTCCTAAGACAGCTAAAAATTGATCTACCATATGACCCAACTATAGCACTCCTAGGTATATGTCCTAAGGACTCATCCCATTTCCTTAGAAGTACATGTTCAACTATGTTTATTGCCGCTCAATTCATAATAGCTGGGAAATGGAACCAGCCTAGATGTCCCTCAACTGATGAGTGGATAATGAAGATGTGGCACATTTATACAATGGAGTTCTACTCAGCAGTAAAGAAAAATGAAGTTATGAAATTTACAGGAAAATGGATGGATCTGGAAAGGATTATACTGAGGTAACCCAGGCCCAGAAAGCCAAGCGCCGCATGTTCTCCCTCATATGTCAATCCTAGCTACAGATGATTGGACTTCTGTGTGAGAAGGAAAAAACTCAGTAGCAGAGGCCAGTAAGTTAAAAAGGAGATATAAAGGGAAGAGAAAGGAAGGGAGGAGGGTACTAATAGGTTGGTATTGTATATATGTAAGTAGAAGAACAGATTAATGGGGGTGAAAAGGTCCAAAGTGAGGTCAGTGGAAGAGATTGAGTAAAGGAAAGGTGGAGGGAGGGCTAATCAAAATCTAAGAGGATACAAATAAATCATATGGAATCCTCCGGTTTTGGACAATGGAACACTCAGGAGCCATAGATTTTTGTAGAAAATTTTCAGTGTGAGGGATGGGATACCTCCAGCGAGTTGTTGGCCAGGGAGGTCCCTGATGCCCCCCAAACATTATAGGCCATTGCCGAGGCCCTTGGTTTCCCACCAGGAATAGATGGTAAGACCCTATTGCTGAAGACTCCACATACTGGGGCTGCAAGGCCACTGAGAAATCCTGCTGGAACTGAGCTGATAACCTCCTCCATGTAGACCAGCTGACAGAAAGCTGGAAGAAGCCATTCTGCATGTAGTTCAATGGGAGAAAGAGATACCACCAGTGAAGATACTCAACAGTGGACACTGCAAGCCTTATAATTGGCCAGCCAGGCCAAATGAGCCAATGGATGCAATAGTGGCACATCTGTCAGGGTGGAAACCAACTGCCCTCCAATTGGACTGGAGGCCCACTCCATGGGGGGGAATACATCCTTGATACTGAAAACTTAAAACAGGGGTAGTCATGAGCACTAGGGGTGTAACATCTGGTGGTGTCTGGATAAATGTATATACTATGCTTATCAAACTGCCCAGTAAGCACTTCTCTTAATATTTATACCCTTATATTAATGCTACTCTCACTTTGGGTAGAGAATCTTCTCTTTTCAGATGGCAGTGACCATGGGATGACTCAGAAGGTATCGTAGTGCTAGAAAGAAGTGACTGGAGTACTGAGTAACATCTCGATCACACCTTCCAAGGCTCAGGGTCTAATGTGGAAGAGGTGGCGGAAAGAATGTAAGAGCCAAAGGAAGGGTAGGATTCCTTACAACGTGCTCCCCCCAGACATAAAATGGCCTGGATATCCATGACCTCATAGTGCCTGACACTACCTACACAAGACCATCATAAGAGGAGGAAAAGATCATGACATCAAAATAAAAGAGAAACTGATTGAGATGGGGAGGGGATATGATGGAGAATGGAATTTCAAAGGGGAAAGTGGGGGGAGGGAGGGTATTACCATGGGATATTTTTTATAATCATGGAAAATGTTAATAAAAATTGAGAAAAAAAATGAAAATTAAAAATTAAAAAAATAGAATAAAGAAATTTAAAAAAAAAGAAAATCCAAAAATAGGGCTAGAGAGATTGCTCAGCAGTTAAGGCACTTACCTGTAAAGCCTAACGACTCAAGTTAGATTACCCAGTACCCCCATAAAGCTAGCTGCACAAGGTGGCACATGCATCTGGACTTCATTTGCAGTGGCTGAAGGACCTGTGGAGTGCCCATTCTTTCTCTCTCTCTCCCTACCCCAACCATGTGTGGTGGCACATACCTTTAATCCCAGCATTCAGGAGGCTGAGATAGGTCTTTGAAGCAAGCCTGAGACTAATTCCAGGTCAGCCTGGGTTACAGTAAGACCCTACCTTGAAAGCCCCAACCTCCCCCCAAAAAATCCAAAAACAGTTATCTTACTTGACCCAGTAATTTTATTCTAAGCATCTAAAAATTTATTTCTAGGGAGTTCAATATTTTTAAAATCTACAAATACAAAATAAGTTAATAAAAATGTTTATTATAAGCCGGGCGTGGTGGTGCACGCCTTTAATCCCAGCACTTGGGAGGCAGAGGTAGGAGGATCGCCGAGAGTTCGAGGCTAGCCTGAGACTCCATGGTGAATTCCAGGTCAGCCTGGACCAGAGTGAGACCCTACCTTGAAAAAACAGAACAAAACAAAACAAACAAAAAAAAATGTTTATTATAGTAAGCAGTTAGAAATAGGCCATGAAGGGGCTGGAGAGATGGCTTAGCGGTTAAGGTGCATGCCTGCAAAGCCTAAGGACCCAGGTTCGTTCTCCAGGTCCCACGTAAGCCAGATGCACATGGTAGCACATGCATCTGGAGTTCGTTTGCAGTGGCTGGAGGCCCTGGCGTGCCCATTCTCACTCTATCTCTCTCTCCCTCTATCTCAAATAAATAAAAAGAAATAGGCCATGTAATGGCTCACAGTTGTAATCCTACCACTCAGAAAGATCAGGAATTCAAGGACAGGGTGGGCTACATGAGACCCTGTTGCAGTTAGGTTCACATTGCTGGTAGATATCACCCAACCAAGAGCAGCTTGTGGGGAAAAGGGGGTTTATTTTAGTTTACAGGCTCAAGGGGGAAGCTCCATGATGGCAGGGAAAAAGATGGCATGAGCAGAGGGTGGACATCACCCCCTGGCCAATACAAGGTGGACAACAGGAACAGGAGACTGTGCCAAACACTGGCAAGGGGACACTGGCTATAATACCCATAAGCCCGCCCCCAACAATACACTGTCTACAGGAGGCATTAATTCCCAAATCTCCATCAGCTGGGAACCTAGCACTCAGAACACCTAATTTTATGGGGACACCTGGATCAAACCACCACAATAACAATAGTTCTATTTCAGTATAGTATATATTATATAGAATATCATTTGGCCATTAAATTGATTATGAAGGCCTGGAGAGATGGCTCAGCAGTTACAGCACTTGCCGGAAGAGCCTAACGATCTGAGTTTGATCCCTCAGTATCCACTAAAGCCAGATGCACAAAGTGCATGCAACTGCATCTGGAGTCCATCTGCAGCAGCCGGAGGCCCTGGCATGCACTCTGTTTCTGTCTCTCTCTCTCTGCTTGCAAATAAGTAAATAAAAATATTTAAAAGTGTTTTTAAAAATGATTATGAGGACAATATAACAGAAAAATGCTTATGATATGCTGAGGGAAACAAACTGGATACAGTAAATATCCGAGTTAATAAAGTAGCAAGTAGCAATTCCCATTCACATGAAAAGCAACAGTAATATGTAAGCTAAAGAGAAGCCTGGCCATAGGTTGTTACAAGAAAATCCCAGTGAGTTGCTGGTCAGTTAAGTCCTTGAGGCACCAAAACAATAAAGTCAAGGCTCTTGGTTGCCCATCAGAACTAGATAGTAAAGACCCTATTGCTAAAGACCGCTGGTTGCAATCACACTGAAAAGTCAAGCTGGATCTGAGCTGGAAGGCTCCTCTCTGCTGGCTAGCTGTCATAGTGCTGGAAGGTGCCAGGTAGATCACAAAGCTGTGGAGAATCAAACCTCTACGTATATTATACGGTTTTTTGTTGTTGTTGTTGTTATTTTTTGAGGGTGAGGGATTGAGGTAGGGCCTCACTCTAACTCAGGCTGACCTGGAATTCACTATGTAGTCTCAGGGTGGCCTCGAACTCATGGTGATCCTCTTACCTCTGCCTCCCGAGTGCTGGGATTAAAGGTGTGCACTACCATGCCCCGGCTCATGTATTAATTTTATCCCTCTATTAACAGTATCATTTTCCCAATTAACAGATTAGGAGACTGAAGATCAGAGAAGTAGATTGTAAAATAACACCTGGAGTTCAAAACCTATGCCTTAAAGGAACAAGATTAAGTCAGGAATCCCCAAGTCCAGAAGACAAAAGAGGCATGGCCCATGCAGCAGTCCACAGTTGGAGCCAAACCCTCCTGGCACCTGTCTTGTAACTGTTTTTCCTTCTTCCTGGACAGTATTCATTAGTGATGTGGATTTTTCTTCTTTTCTTTTCTTTCTTTTTTTTTTTTTTTTTTTTGGCCTTTTTTTTTAAGCAAGGCACACCAGTCTAGATTGTGGCCCTTCCCTGCAAGATGCATGCAAACAATAGGGAAATTTGTATATGCTGAGTAGCATTCCACTTAATCCCTAGAGGGAGAAAAGGTAGGTTGTTAAATAAGTGGTATTGACAAAATTAGATAATTAGCTGAGGGAAATAAGCCAATTTGAAACTATGTATCAGAAAAAATCCAAATGGGGACTGTGGAAGATGGCTCAGCACTTAGGGCGCATGCTTGTAAAACCTGCTGGCCTTGGTTTGATTCCCCAGCACCCATGCAAAGCCAGACGCACAAAGTGGTACATAGAGCTGCAATTCATATGCAGTGGCAAGAGGCGCCATACACCCTCCCTCCCTCCCTCTCCCTCTCCCTCCCTCTCTCTCTGAACCAGGTGCCCCTGACACTCTCCACCTCATTTTAGGGTCTCACTGGACCTGGAGCTCACGGATTCAGCCAGACTAACCGGCCAGCAGGCCTCAGAGATCCCATGTCACTGCCTCTGGAGCACTTTGATTATAGATGTGCCCCACCACACCCAACTTTTTTTTTTTAATTTTTATTTATTTATTTGAGAGACAGTGAAAGAGGCCGAAAGAGAGGGAGAGAGAGGGAGAAAGAGGGAGAGAGAATGAATTGGTGTGCCAGGGACACATGTGCCCACCACCTTGTGTATCTGGCTTATGTGCATCCTGGGGAATCGAACCTTGGTCCTTTGGCTTTGCAGGCAAGTGCCTTAACCGCTAAGCCATTCCTCCAGCACCAACACACCCAGCTTCTATGTGTGTTCTGGAGATTCAAACTCAGGTCCTTGAGCTTGTACAAGAGACCCTGTACCCACCAAGCAAAAAAAAAAAAAAATCTGCAAAGAGAGAGAAAGTGAAAGAGACAGAGTGAAAGAGAGAGAGAGAGAATGAGACTATGCCAGGGCCTGTTGCACCTGCAAATGAACTCCAGACACATGTGCCACTCTGTGCATCTGGCCTTTTGTGAGTACTGGGGAATCAAACCCAGGCTGGCAAGATTTGCAAGCAAGTGCCTTTAACCACTGAGCCATCTCCCAGGCCTGGCAATATATCCTTAATTACAAAATCTTGCTTCCAAATTAAAAAGAAACAAATCAGGGCTAGAGTGATGGCTTAGCAGTTAAGGTGCTTGCCTGAGAAGCCTAAAGACTCAGGAGCCACGTAAGCCAGATGCACAAGTGGTGCATGTGTCTGGAGTTCATTTGCAGCTGCTGGAGGCCCTGGTACACCCATTCTTTCTCTCTCTTTATCTGCCTCTTTCTCTCTCAAATAAATAAATAAAAATAAAATATTTGCCAGGCATGGTGGTGCACACCTTTAATCCCAGCACTCGGGAGGCAGAGGTAGGAGGATCGCCATGAGTTCGAGGCCACCCTGAGACTACAGAGTAAATTCCAGGTCAGCTTGGGCCAGAGTGAGACCCTACCTCGAAAAATCAAAAAAATATTTAAAAAGGAACAAACCAGGCAAGGAAAGGCAAATAACATAGTCTCAATGCTGCAAACTAAACACTGTTAACCACTTCTGCTTGCCTGCTTGTTTGAAGACAGAGTCTTGTGTAGTTCAGGCTAGCCTCACATTATGTAGTTGAGAATGCCTTGAATTCCTAATCCTCCTGCCTCTACCTCCTAATGGCTAGGATTATAGGCATGTCTGGATAGTATTTGCTTTTCCTAATTTTGTTCTGAATTCAGCGATTGCATCCATGCTTAAACACCTTGGAAATCCCCTCTGCTACATAGCCAACCAGGAAGTTTTTCTAAAACTCCAACATAATGCCTAACTTCCCTACTTCCATGGAAGGAGACACAGAATGCTTAAGTTCTTTCTGGATGATCCCAAACAAAACAAAAGAAAAATACTGCACAGGTAAGACTCACTTCAGGAAGGATTCAGAAAATAAACACTTCTTTTTCAAAAAAGGATGAAAACTGGCTTGGAGAAAAATAGGGGACTATGTACAGGAAGAAATACAGCAATGCACATAGATGCTACATATGTACACTGTACATAAATAGAACTACTAATAACACTGTATATGCATGAGCTATAGAAAGATGGGTCCTAGCCACAGATTGAATCAACAGCATATAAAAATAATTCCCAGAGAAAAGTAATCACACAGGTGGTTAGCCAAAGCTCTTTTTAAAAAATTATTTTTATATGTTTACTTGTAAGCAGAGAGAGAGAGAGAGAGAGAGAGAGAGAGAGAGAGAGAGAATGGGTGCACCAGGGCCTCTTGTCACTGCAATCAAACCCCAGATACATGCACCACTTTCTGCATCAGCTTTACATGGGGGGGGGGGGCAGAAGTGAGTTTGAGGCCAGCCTGTGACTGCAGAGTGAGTTTCAGATCAGTATGGCCTACCTTGGGAGAAAAAAAAAAGAGCAAGAGCAAAAGCAAAAGAAAGGAAGGAAGGATAAGAAGAAAGAGGGAGGAAGGGGAAAGAAAAGGGAAGGGAAAGAAGAAAGGGAGGGAGAAAGGAAGGATAGGAAAACTAGTCACAGAGAAGGGAGATTATTGAAGGGAAGATTTTTAATTTCTGGAATGTTTTGTGCCTAAATTCAACAACACTAAATATGAACAACAGTGTTAAATATTTATATGGTAGGTGTTAGAGAGACAGCTCTTTTGGTAATGTGGTTGCCTTGCTGCATGAGAACCCAAATACTATGCACCCATCCACATTAAAATGCCAGGCATGGTGGAGAGTACTATTTTTTAATATTTTTTAAATTATTCATTTATTTATTTGAGAGTGAGAGGGAGGCAGAGACAGACAGAGAGAGAGAGAGAGAGAGAGAGAGAGAGAGGGAGGGAGAGATTGGGTGTGCTAGGGACTTCAGCCACTGCAAACAAACTCCAAACACATGAGCCACCTTGTGTATCTGGCTTACATGGGTCCTGGGGAATCAAACCTGAGTCCTTTGGCTTTGCAGACAAGTGCCTTAACCACTAAGCCATCTCTCCAACCCTGGAGTGTACTTTTAATCTCAGTGCTGGGGAAATGGAAACAGGAGGATGCTTGGGACTCTCTTATCAGGCATTTGAGCATCATTAGTGAGCTCCAGGCCAAAAAGAGATCATGTCTCAAAAAAACAAAAAAGGAAAAAAAAAATAATTTTTTTTTTAAAAAGGTGGACAGCATTCCTGAGGACACTTAAGGTTGTCCTTTGACCTCCACATGCAGGCATACATGCACACTTGCATGCACACACATACACACACATTGAAAGACTAATGACAGAGGTCAGGTGTGGTGGTGCACACCTTTAATCCCAGCACTCAGGAGGCAGAGGTAGGAGGATAGCCATGAATTCAAGGCCACCCTGAGACTACATAGTGAATTCCAGGTCAGCCTGGACTAGAGCGAGACCCTACCTAAAAAAAAAAAAAAAGACAAATGACACATAAACCTTTGTGTGCCTCAGTAAGAAAGTTGTCAATGCCGGGCGTGGTAGTGCACGTCTTTAATCCCAGCACTCGGGAGGCAGAGGTAGGAGGGTCGCCATGAGTTTGAGGCCACCCTGAGACTACATAGTGAATTTCAGGAGAGCCTGAGCTAGAGTGAAACCCTACCTCAAAAAACTCAAAAAAAAACAAAACCCCCTCTCCCCCCCAAAAAAAGAAAGTTGTCAAGTGAAGGGCAGAAAAAAAAAGAAAAGTGGTGATACTCTTAAAGAAAAGAAAAAACCTGGGTGTGGTAGCCCATGCCTATAATCACAGTACTTGTGAAGCAGAGGAGGATTGCCACAAGTTCAAGACCGACCTGTCCAACATAGTTCCAGGCTAGCCAGGTCTACAGAGTAAGTTCTTACCTCAAAAACAAAAACAGGGCTGGAGAGATGGCTTAGTGGTTAAGCGCTTGCCTGTGAAGCCTAAGGACCCTGGTTCAAGGCTCAATTCCCCAGGACCCACGTTAGCCAGATGCACAAGGGGGTGCACGCATCTGGAGTTCGTTTGCAGTGGCTGGAAGCCCTGGTGCGCCCATTCTCTCTCCCCCTCTCTCTCCCTCCCTCCTTCTCTCTGTCGCTTTCAAAGAAATAAATATAAATAAATAAAAAAAAATTAAAACAAACAAAAACAAAAACAAAAAAATAAGCTGGGCATGGTGGCGCATGCCTTTAATCCCAGCACTCGGGAGGCACAGGTAGGAGGATTGCCATGAGTTCGAGGCCACCCTGAGACTACATAGTGAAACCCAGGTCAGCCTCGGCCAGAGTGAGACCCTGCCTCAAAAAACAAAACAAAACAAAACAAAAATACAAAAACAAATAAATAGATAACAAGCGCAAACTCCCCCACTCCCCCCCAAAAATAATTTTTTTAAAGAAAAAAAAAGAGGGAGAACTGAGACCAGGCACGGTGGCACCTTCCTGTGATCTTAGCATTCAGGGGGCTAAGGCAGAAAGATAGAAAGATGTTGAGTTTAAGACCAGATTGGGTTACATAGTGAGACCTTGTCTCAGAAAAAAGGTAAGAGAGTCGACCAGTGAATGAAAGAGACAGGAACACTCAGGTAGAAATCCTGGGGATATCCTGGGAATGCTCTTTAGCTCCAGTGACGTGTCTTGCACATCTCATCAGTGGTTCCCCTATGTCTCACTTATACAAATATCTGAATAACCCAAGAACAATGAAGAACTGGAAGATGAGTCATCCCACCAGTAACCAACAAGATTAAGGGAAATTATATTTCCTGTGAACTTTGACACAGTTTAAAAGTACTTCATTACTCTAGCTAACAGTCATTGCTAACAGATTTGCCATTTTCTGACATAATTAAACAAATATGAGGAAGCTAAGCATTAAATAATTTTCCTCCAAAAATATGCATCAGTCTAATGATACTCCAGCTAACAGCCATTGCTGACACATTTGCCATCTTCTGACGTAATGAAACAAATATGAGCAAGCTAAGCAGTAAGCAATTTTCCTCCAAATATATATATCAGTCTAATGGGGAGGTAAAATTATTAACATAATATAAACAGTATATATGAATAAGTCCAAAGATCTGGACACTACAAGAATATATAATGTAGGATGAACAGCCAGGTTAGCAAATGCTAGAAAGTTCAAGAAAGAGATAAATGCTGTATAAGTCAAGAAAGGCTGTGACAGAAAAGGCACTTAAGAATTGCCGGGGGGCGGGGGGGTCCTGGAGAGATGGCTTAGCAGTTAAGGCACTTGCCTGCAAAGCCTAAGAACTCAGGTTCCATTCCTTGGTACACAAGTAAGCCAGATGCACAAGGCAGCACATGCGTTTGGGGTTCGTTTGCAGTGGCTGGAGGCCCTGGCGTGCCCATTCTCTCTCTCTCTCTCTCTCTCTCTGTGTGTGTGTGTGTCTGCCTCTATCTCTCTCTCAAATAAATAAAATATTTTTTAAAAAGAGTCTTAGGGATTTATGAAGACAGGAGTACATCTTAAATAGAGTGGGGAGAAGAAAAATGGCTGGGGAGAAGGCTCAGTGTTCAAAGAGCTTGCTCTGCACACCTTCTGAGCAGAGTTTAGATCCCCAGCACCCACGTCAAGAGGGTTGCACAGGATGCGTAATCCCAACGCACCTCTGGCAATGAGAGGCAGAATTAGAAGAATCCCAAAGCTCAGGAGACACCTAGTCTGCCCTTCCCAGTAGAATAGCAAGAGAGACCTGTCTCCGACAAGCTAGAAGAGACCAACACCCCGAGGTTGTCCCCACCTCCACACACATGCCGAGTTATAGGCATGCCTACACGCACCACCACCATCACACCACGCACAGTAATAATTTTAAAAAAGAAAATAGCAAGCAATTCAGAGTTGGTAAGTGGCTAGCACTGGCAGAAGGAGGTGTTTGGAGAGGAGAGTAACAAGAGATGGGGTGTGACAGGAAGACTGTGGCCAAACTATGGAAAAGTCACTTTTAGGAAAGAAATGGGAAACTGCAGAAGTCTTTTGGGTGGTGTGGGGCGTGGGGCGTGGGGAGTAGTACTATTAAATCAGTGTAGGTTTTTTGTTGTTTTCATTTTTATTTATTTGTTATTATCATTATTTTGTTTTTTTAAGGTAGGGTCTTGCTGTAGCCCAGGCTGGCCTTGAACTCACTGCAATTCTTCTACCTCATCCTCCTAAGTGCTGGGATTGAAAGTGTGTGCCACCACACCAAGCTTCTTAAATACTTTTATTTATTTATTGAGACAGAAAGAGTGAGTATGGCCATTCCAGGGCCTCCAGGCACTGAAAATGAACTCCAGATGGGTGTACTACTTTGTGTATCTGGCTTTCTGTGGGAACTGGGAAATTAAACCTGGGTCATTAGACTTTGCAAGCAAGTGCCTTTAACCAGTAAGCCATCTCTCTAGACCCCTAAATCAGTGTTTTGAAAGACTGACCTGGTAGCAGTATGGAAAAAAAAGGGGGAAGAGGAGGAGGAATGTTTGCACAAGGAAAATAGGAGGCAATTTGCAAACTGGGGCTTGGACGAGTCAGAATTAGTGGAGATGAAGTAACAGAGGCAGACATGAGAAATCCTTTGGAAATATGGTTGCTAACTTGTTCTATAACAACCTTAAGGACTGCAGAGGAGGCAAAATTAGCTTTTACCTGCTCAGTCTGCAAGGCAGATAAAGAGGAAATCATAAAAGGAAACTCAAAGGTGGGCTTGGGAACTACAAAGAAAGACATATTTATGAAACATTTTATTTTTGACACAATGAATGGAGCTCAAAAAGGCATACTGACTTAGAAATGTCTCAGAAGAAGTTCACCTGGCATTTAAAGCAGTCAGGATTAAAGAAAACAACATGGAGGCTGGAGAGATGGCTTAGTGGTTAAGGCACTTGCCTGCGAAGCCTAAGAACGCAGATTCAATTCTCCAGGCCCCATGTAAGCCACATGCACATGGTGGCACATGCATCTGGAGTTCGTTTACAGTGGCTGGAGGCCCTGGTGTGCCCATTCTCTCTCTCTCTCTCTCTCTCTATCTGCTTCTTTCTCTGTCTATCCCTCTCAAGTAAATAAATAAAAATGAACAAAAATAAAACACAGTGTCCTGGGGTGGTTAAGCACTTGCCTGTGAAGCCTAAGGACCCCAGTGCGAGGCTCAATCCCCCAGTACCCACATAAACCAGATGCACAAGGGGGTGCATGCATCTGGAGTTCGTATGCAGTGGCTGGAGGCTCTGGTGCACCCATTCTCTCTCTCTGCCTCTTTCTCTCTTTGTCTGTCTGTTGCTCTCAAATTAATAAATAACAGCAAGCAAAAATTTAGAAAAAAAAAGTAGTGTCTGGACTGCCAGGCATGCCTTTAATTCCAGCATTCGGGAGGCAGAGATAGGGGAATCACTGTGAGTTTGAGGCCAGCCTGAGACTACATAATGAATTCCAGGTCAGCCTGGGCTAGAGGGGGATCCTACCTCAAAAACAGACTAGAGAGATGGCTCAGTAGTTAAAGGCACTTGCTTGCAAAGCCTGACAGCCCAGGTTTCAACTGCCCAGTACCCACATTAAGCCAGATGCACAAAGTGACGAATGCATCTGGAGTTTGTTTTCAATGGCTGAAGACCACTTCTCCTAGCAAAGAAATAAGTAAAAATAGGCCAGACATGGTGATCCACACCTGTTTTGTTTTGTTTTTTCTTCCGCTTGAGGTAAGGTTTCATTCTAGTCCAGGCTGACCTGGAATTCACTATGTAGTTTCAAGGTGGCCTTGAACTCATAGTGATCCTCCTACCTCTGCCTTCCAAATGCTGGGATTAAATGTGCGCTCCACCACACCCAGCCACACCTTTAATTATAGCATTTAGGAGGCTGAAGAAGACAGACTCCTAAGTTTGAGGCCAGCCTGGGCTACAGAGTGAGTTAAAGGTCAACCTGTGCTAGAGTGAGATCCTGCCTCAAAACAAAGAAAAAAAAGGGAAAGGAAGGAAAGAAGGGAGGAACGGAAGGAAGGGAGGGAGGGAAGGAGGAAAAAGCAGGGCTGGGGAGATGGCTCTGCGTAAGAGCACTTGCTGTGAGGACAACTGGATACTAAGGTTAAGGATTTGATCTCTGGCACCTATGTAAAACATAGGTGGTTTGGCGCTGGGGAGATGGCTTAGCAGTTAAGGCGCTTGCCTATGAAGCCTAAGGACCCAGGTTTGATTCCCCAGGACTCACATAAACCAGATGCACAAGGGGGCACTTGTGTCTGGAGTTTGTTTGCAGTGGCTGGAGGCCTTGATGCACCCATTCTATCTGCCTCTTTCTCCCTCCCTCCCTCTCTCTCTTCTCTCTCTCCAATAAATAAATAAATAAATAAATAAATAAATAAATAAAATATTTTTTAAAAAGCTGGTGTGGCCATGCAACTGTAATTCCAGCGCTGAGGAGGCAAGGACTGAAGGATCACTGGGACTTACTGTTCAGCTAGTCTACACAAAAGGTGAGTGTGCAGAGAGAGGGTGCATGCATCTGCATTCCCTACACACACATATACACACATACTATGTACACACACACACTACAGTGGTGTGAATGTCAAATGTCCCCCATACCCTTGTGTGTTTGCGATTAGGTCTCAATTGATCCCCAACTAGGAGAGCCTTTGGGAGGTACAGCCTTGCTGAAGGTGTGTCACTGGGTCAGGCCTTGGGATTTTATACTCCAGTCCACCTTGCCAGGACTAGCTAGATCACTCAGACTACTTCCTTCCTATTGAAATAGACATGGAACCCAGGCTTTCTGCTCAGGCTCATCATGCTTTCCCTGCTATTAGGAAGCTTCCTCTCAAAACTATAAGCTGAGGGCTGGAGAGATGGCTCAGCAGTTAAGGCACTTGCCTGCAAAGCCTAACAACCCGTTTGATACCCCAGTACCCAGGAGCTAGCTGTAAAGCCAGATGCACAAAGTGGCGCACGCATCTGGCATTCATTTGCAGTGGTTAGAGGCCCTGGCACAGCCATATTCATTCCCTCTCTCTTTCTCTCTCTCTCCCTCTGCTTATAAATAATTTTTTTTAATTTAATTTTAAAAATATTTTTATTAACCAGGCGTGGTGGCACACGCCTTTAATCCCAGCACTCGGGAGGCAGAGGTAGGAGGATAGCCATGAGTCCAAGGCCATCCTGAGACTACATAGTGAATTCCAGGTCAGCCTGAGCTAGAGTGAGACCCTACCTTGAAAAACAACAACAAAAAATTATTTATTTATTTGAAAGAAACAGAAAGAGAGACACAAAGAAGGTAGATAGAGAGAGGAGAGAGAGAAAGAGAATGGGCGCCCCAGGGCATCTAGCCACTACAAATGAACTCCAGATGCATGCACCACCTTGTGCATCTGGCTTACGCAGGTTCTGGGAAATTGAACCTGGGTCCTTTGGCTTTGTAGGCAAGCTCCTTAACCACTAAGTCACCTCTCCAGCCCAACAAAAATATTAAAATATTTTCAAAAACCCTAGAATGTGCCAGGGTGGTAGCACACACCTTTAATCCCAGCACTTGGGAGGCAGAGGTAGGAGAATTGCCACGAGTCAGAGGCCACCATGAGGCTATTTAGTGAATTCCGAGCCAGCCTGAGCTAGAGCGAGAACCTACCTTGAATGCAAGAATAGAGCCCAGCTTTCACCAACCCAAGGACTAAGAATGTGATCAGATAGCATCTGAGGCCTATGGTGGAGGAACTCCACCCCCCCTTTGCTATAACCTGCCTACCTGATGGTCAGCCAATGTATTTGAAAAGTACTTTGATTTATGACTGTGTTTTGTTCTGTAACTATAAAACCTTCATGAAATCATTAACACATTGGAACATGGAATTTGGGGTAACCTAGATCTGTGTTCCTGGGCCATGGTCATTCATATTGGTTCCAGAATAAACTATCTCCTATCCCCTTTGAGGTGAGAGTGGTGTCTTTTGCGTTGACAAAAGCATATTTTGGGGGCGCAAAGAACAATATTTATTAGACCATGAGATATTGACAATGACTGCAGGCAATGTATTAACCACGAAGACTTTCATCTAAAGGCCAATAGATCATGGGCATCTAGCATACTAAGTTCTTTTGACTTCCTCCTGGCTTGTAGCTGGCCTTGTATCCTCAGGTCTGAAATATTCCTGAAAATATCGTCTGGGTGCTTCCTCATTTCAAGAATCTTACTACTCAAGTAATCAGTTCATCAAAAACAAGCATTTATTAAACATGGAATCTGCAAATTAGATAGCACTTTTACTAATATGGCAGGATATAATTTTCCCATTCTTGGTTTTTTGGTCCACTTGCAAAACATCACACAGTAGCCAATCCAAAAATAATTGTTTTTGAGATAGCTTGAGTTATCTGCTAATTCAAACCATCTGAGCAAATTCACTGCCAGCATAAATACAGAGAACTGAACTAAGTACAGAAAAGCAAAAACAACTCAGGCTAAAATCGGCCATGAGGTAGCTCAATTCATACACACTTCGCTCTTCCAAGGCCGGCACTCCTGAGTACAGGAGATCACATTTTACTTCCCTGCGGCTGCCTCACAGCTGAGGAAGATGCAAAGACAGAAAATATGCCTGAAGATCTTATTAACAAAGAATGGAAATCCCCTCATTCCACAGCTCCCGATGAGCACTGTGGAAGGCACGAGGCTTCAGGCTCAAGTTTCCCTTCATGGAAGGCCTCACAAGACCAGAAGGGAGCTGCCTTTGCCACCTGCGCTAGGGGCAGGACGCACACTGCAGCTGGCCAGGTTGCTACGTCAGCCACAGTTTTCACCACACAGTGGATGAATGAATGCAGGATTTAGAAAGAAGGGAGACGGGGAGAGAGAGACTCCACTGCAAATGTTACTAACTTGTTTGCAGACCAACAGCAAAGCAGGACAGTGGGAAAGCTCTCCAGAATTCACTCTGAATCTAAACTAGCCTTCTACTCCATTAGGAACTTTTCCAGGCGTGGTGGCGCACGCCTTTAATCCCCCAGCACCTGGGAGGCAGAGGTAGGAGGGTTGCCATGAGTTCGAGGCCACCCTGAGACTGCATAGTGAATTCCAGGTCAGCCTGAGCTAGAGTGAGACCCTACCTCGAAACCCCCCCCCCAAAAAAAAATTTAATTGTGTACATTTCGAAACAGAAGAAGGAACACATTCCCATGTGGCAATGACAATTTTCAGAATCTGAAAAGCATTATTTGCTTAAAGAAAAATTTTACTCGACAGTACTGTTCTGAATTACTCACATGTTCTATAATAAGCATAAGCATGCTGAGAGGGGTACTATTAGGTGACTGGACCCCTGAAGATAAAAAAGGCAGGAAAGTTTGCTTAGAAATCAAAGATGAGCTGACTTTTTTTCTTTCTTTCTTTTTTTTTTTTTTTTTTTTTTTTGAGGTAGGGTCTTGCTATAGTCCAGGCTGACCTGGAATTCACTATGTAGTCTCAGGGTGGCCTTGAACTCACAGCAATCCTCCTACCTCTGCCTCCCAAGTGCTGGGATTAAAGGTGTGCGCCACCAAGCCCACTCTGACTTTTTTTTAAAACAATATTTTATTTATTTATTTATTTGAGAAAGAGAGAGACAATGGGCACACCAGGGCCTTTAGCCACTGCACACAAACTCCAGACATGTGTACCACCTTGTGCATCTGGCTTTTGTGGGTACTGGGGAATTCAACCTGAGTACTTAGGCTTCACAGGCCAAGAACAAGGCTAAGCCATTTCTCCAGCCCCATGACTTCTCATCTCTTGTCAAGTTCCCTAGACCTGTTTTTCCACAAACAAGGACCCTTCCTGGGCAGGAGGTCTTTCATAGGATTTAAACATTGTGGTTGGTCAAATTCAGCCCCGGGAACTTGGTGCCAGGGCTAACCTCTTCCTGAGACAGTCCCTAGCCATAACCAACCAGCTGGCCCTCTGGTTCACCTGGGCCAAAAGATAGCCCACCACCCTAAGGTTATAATACCTTTGCAAGGGGAGTGCAGGCTCTCTCTGATCACTTGGGAATTTCCAGTTGTGGGTGAGTTTTCCCCTCAGCTGGGCCTGGGCAGAGCCAGCCCAGGTCTAGCAGGAGGTCCCCTGCTCTTACTCTCCACTATGGGCTCCTTTATCTCCTTTAGCTCCCCACATGGCAGGAGCTTCTTGAACATCTCTTTTCTTTCCACACTTTTTTTTCCAGGCCTTCTGCGTGGGATCTCTAGCCACATGTGCTCCTTTCCTTGGCTCTGTACTTCCCTCAGTAAATATAATAATTTAATAATTATCCTTCTCAGTCTTTTTTTTTTCAATTCTTTGATTAAAATTAGAAACAAACCTAGGGTTTGGGGTTCAAGGACTTTCCTGGACCCCTAGCACCCCATTACAATACTATGTTTATCTGAAGAAAAGTACTAGAGAAAAATGTTGAGGAAAATCACTGAGTGCACTCTCTTAGAATCTTCCTCTTCCAAATGTCTATCCTGGCTGGAGAGAAGGCTTAGCACCTAAAACCTAAAGGCACTTGCTTGCAAAATTTGCAGGTTGGCCCGATGCACAAAGACACATGCACCTGGAGTTTGTTTGCAGTGGATAGACATCCTGGTACACCCATTCATTCTCAATCTCTCTCTCTTCTCTCTCTGCTCAAAAATAAGCAAATAAAATATAAAAGATTTCACAGTAGAAATTTCAAACATATACAAAAGAGACAGAATAATAAAGTTCCCCATCAATTAACTTTACCTATGAAGTCATGCCAATCTTGTCCCATGCAACCATCTATTCCATACCCTATTTCTTGGTTATTTTCGGTGTTTTTGAGGTAGGGCCTTACCATGTAGCCTAGACTAGCCTAGAACTTACTATGTAGCACAGGCTGACCCGAATGATCCTCCTGCTTCAACCTCCAAAGTACTACGATTACACATGCGAATAACCAAAACCTGCTTAAATTCTTTGTGTGTGTGTTCATACATGTGGACACACCAAAATGAACATGTGTGCACACATGTGCAGGGGGGCCTAAGGTTGACACCAGTGTCTTCCTCAATCACTCTCCACCTTGTTTTTCTAATTTTATTATTATTATTATTATTATTATTATTATTATTATTTGGTTTTTCAAGGTAGGGTCTTGCTCTAGCCCAGGCTGACCTGGAATTCACTATGCAGTCTCAGGGTGGCCTTGAACTCATGGCAATCCTCCTACCTCTGCCTCCCAAGTGCTGGGATTAAAGGTGTGCGCCACCACACCTGGCTTACTCTCCACCTTATTTTTTTAAAGATTTTATTTTTATTTATTTATTAGAGAGAGACATGGGGAGATTAGATAGATAGAGAGAGAGAGAGAGACAGAGAGAGAATGGGCATGTCAGGGCCCCTAGCCATTGCAAACGAACTCAACATGTATGCTACCATGTGCATCTGGCTTACGTGAGACCTAGAGAATCAAACGTGGGTCCTTAGGCTTCACAAGCATGCACCTTAACCCCTAAGCCATCTTTCCAGCCCTTCACCTTATTTTTTGAGACAAGATATTTCATTAAATGTACAGCTCACCAATTTGGGTAGACTTGCTAGTTAGTAAGCCCTAGAGATCCTCCTGTGTCTACCTCCCAGCATTGGGATTACAGTAGCCCATTGCCATGCTTGGCTTCTACATAGCTGCTGAGGATCTGAATTCAGGTACTCATGCTTCCGTGGCAAGTCCTTTACACATGCAACCATCTCCTTAAACCCCCAGGCTCAAATTCTTAATTCTTCTATTTCCTTTTTCTTTAAATCCTGAAGAAGAATACAGGCTAAGCTTCAACCTATAGCTAAAAAGCTGGTTAATGAGACATCACATGCTCTGCTTGGTATGTGAAAACAGGAACTTCTACTTTCAGACAAGAAGGAAAAGCAGGGCTGGGGAGATGGCTTGGCGGTTAAGGTGTTTGCCTACAAAGTCAAAGGACCTCAGTTCGATTCCCCAGGACCCACGTAAGCTAGATGCACAAGGTGGTACATGCATGCGGAGTTCGTTCGCAGTGGCCGGGAGCCCTGGCATGCCCATTCTCTCTCTCTCTCTACCTCTTTCCCTCTCTCAAATAAATTAAAAATAAAATATTTATTTTAAAAAAAGGAAAAGCAGAAGTTTTCAAGAGAGCTTCACACCACAGAATCACCAACAAAGATGCCCCTTTTCTTTCTCTCCAAACTGACAATACTCCACACCAACAGCACTGTCATACACCTGAATCACAGCTGCCCACTCAGCTTTTCTACGAGGTGCAGTTTTCAGGGCCCTACCTTCATCTCTGCTTCCATGAGGAAAATATGGCCTTAGTTTACTTCAACAAATAAGTAGACTGCCTAGCAACACTTAGGACATCTTAACATCGCAGGGCTAGCAGGGGCCTTGGAGACCATCTGGTCCAATCTCTGTTTAAAGATTAGGATACAAGCCGGGCGTGGTGGCGCACGCCTTTAATCCTGGCACTTGGGAGGCAGAGGTAGGTGGATTGCCATTGAGTTCAAGGCCACCCTGAGACTACACAGTGAGTTCCAGGTCAGCCTGGACTACAGTGAGACCTCGAAAAACCAAGAAAAAAAAGATCAGGATACAGAGAATGACATCAGTAAAGTAATTTTTCAATGCTTATTACGAAGAAATGTGCTAAATAAGCTCATATTTACAAAGTAAAATGTTGCCTTGAAAAAGTCATAATGGGGTTAGGAACACGGCTCAGTGCATAAAAAAGTTTGCTTCGTAAGCCTGATGACAACCTGAGTTCAGATCCCCAGAACCTGCATAGAGCCGGGCACAGCAGTGGCAGTACTAGAGGTTGTCCACTGACTTCCACAAGCATGCCATGACGCACACACATACACACACACAGATGAAAGAGAGAAGAGGAGGGGAGGGCAGAGGAGGGGGAAGGAAAGAGTACCCACGTAAAGCCAGACGCACAAAGCGGCTCATGCATCTACAGTTTCGTTCGCAGTGACAGGAGGCCCTAGCATGCCCATTGTCACGCTCTCGCTCTCCCTCAAATAAATATTTTTAAAAAGAAGCAGAATTAGCATTTGAATAAGGATCTTTAACTTCTCCAAGAATACAAATAATATTGCCTTCTACCTTGCAATTTGGGATAATAATGTATTCTACATATTTGTTATCTGAGGCATGTTCCTCTAAACACTCAATTACATTTATTTACTTAGGGTTTTTTGAGATAGGATCGCATATAGCCCAGCCTGGCCTTGAATTTTCTATGTAGCCAAACATGACCTTGGAACTCCTGATCATCCCAAGTACTGGAATTATAGGAATGTGCCACTGTGCCAGGCTCTTTATTAAATTTGAATCCCTTAAAGTAAAGATAATCCAAGATGGAAATTGTCAGAAACACAGTGCATACTTTCCTTTATCAAATGAAGAACAACAAATAATATCTTAGTACATTCCTTAATAACCCTGTATTTTGTTTAAACTTCCTGAACATAACTTTTATTTCTTAGCTTCCAGCAGTCCAACCCACATGTAACTTCCCACTCCAGCATACTCTCAGATCCGCCCCTAAAACACTCTCCATGCGTAAAATTCACCAACACAACTCCAAAACAATAGCATCCAAACACCCTCCCCCTCTCAACACACACACTTGCACGACAAACTCAGCAAGGCACTGCTTCCAACCAAATCTCATAAAAGATTGGGTCCCCCAGGTTTGACTCTGCAGGACCCACATAAGCCAGATGCACAAGGGGGCGCATGCATCTGGAATTCATTTGCAGAGTCTGGAAGCCCTGGCATGCCCATTCTCTCTCTCTCTCTCCCTCTACCTGCCTATTTCTGTATATCTCTCTCTCAAATAAATAAATAAAAATAAAAATTTTGAGAAAAAAAAAAGATTGGGTCCCAGATGGTAAAATGCCAGTAAGTACAAAGTAAGAGAACAAGAAAAAGACTGGAAAAATAAGGGACATATTCACTTTATACATGAAGCTGTGCAGAGAAAGCCACTACCACGAGTGAATCAGCTTCTCTCTCTCTCTTTTTTTTTTTTTTTTTTTTAAAGGAAGGGTCTCACTCTAGCCCAGGCTGACCTGTAATTCACTATGTAGTCTCAGGGTGGCCTAGAACTCACAGCTATCCTGCTACCTCAGCCTCCCTGAGTACTGGACTAAAGGCATGTACCACATCCAGCCCTGTTTCTCCTTTTAAGTTTTTACCCCTCCTGCTTCTTCTAGGAGTATCACCTTTGTAGCCAGATCCAGAGATTTCATGTCTAATTCTAGCTTTCTTCTTCTTTTAAACTTCTATTTATTTGAGAGAGAAAGAGGCAGATAGAGAAAGAATGGGCATGCCAGGGCCTCTACCCTATACAAACGAACTCCAGACGCATGAGCCACCTTGTGCATCTGGCTTATGTGAGCCCAGGGAATCAAACTTGGGTCCTTTGACTTTGCAGACAAATACCTTAACCACTAAGCCATCTCTCCAGCCCCCTATTTCTAGTTTTCCATTATGGAGTTGAGGAAGAAGGAAAGGGCACTAGTGATTCATTTTTAAGTATTTACTGAGCAAAATGTTCTCAAGTTGAGAAACAGTTATTCAATAAGAGACTTGTTTTTTATTGAGAGCAAGAGCGATGTAGAGAGAATTGGCAGGCCTCAGCCACTGAAATTGAACGCTAGATGCTTGCGCCACCTAGTGGGCATGTGCGACCTTGCGCTTGCCTCACCTCGGGCTTAAGTGGCACCTGGAAAGTGAAACATGGGTCCTTAGGCTTTGCAGGCAAGTGCCTTAACTGGTAAGCCATCTCTCCAGCCCAATAATAGATCTTTATAAATAGATACTTCAAAAATAAGTACTTTAAGCCGGGTGTGGTGGTACATGCCTTTAATCCCAACACTTGAGAGGCAGACGTAGGAGAATAGCCATGAGTCCTGGGCTACAGTAAGAGCCTACCTCAAAACAATTCTTTCTTTCTTTCTTTTTTTTATTTTTTTATTTTTGAGGTAGGGTTTCACACTAGCTGACCTGGAATTCACTATATAGTCTCAGGGTGGCCTTGAACTCATGGAGATCCTCCTCCTACCTCTGCCTCTCAAGTTCTGGGATTAAAGGTGTGCACGACCACGCCCAGCCATTGTTTCTTTTTTGAGCCACTACACTCTCAAAACTCCACCTTTTACCAGACTCTTTTTTCTTTTTTTAATCTCAGAGGAAAATGACTGTAATTCATTTCAGAGATAATAAGATCTTCAAACTCAGAAAAGACAAAGTAAAAGATTCTAGATACTATAATAAAGGGCTCAGTTCATATCTTTTATAGCTGCAGCTACCACTCATAAATTATCATCGGGATCTCTACCCTCTGAATTTAAAAGACAGGCTGAGGAGCCAATGGGGTGAAGCTACCATCTGTGAGAGTATGACTGACCGCCTCTAAGTCAGAATCCCGCCCAGGCAGAACCATAGGGCAGCGCCAAAGGAGCCTCGATTGGCCTCAGATAGCTGGGTCCCCCAGGGACATGCCTGCCGCGGCGGTAATCGCATGGACAGCCCTTCCTCTGGGGAAACGGGGCACAGGCCAGAAAGGGTGCTGCCCTCTCGCCCGTCTAGTAATACACGTTCCTGTGGGACCTGGCGCTATAAACCATTCCTCCGAGACCTGCTTCTGGGTCGGGGTTTTGGACATAGCAGAGCAGCTCCCTTGCTGCGATCTATTGAAAGCCAGCCCTGGACACAAGGGTTTGTAAAACAAAAATAAACAAGTGAAAAAAAGAAAAGAAAAAAACCCAAAATTTGTATTAGATCAGTTCTTATACTGACATCTCATTTGGGCCACATGTCCTGTCTTTAGAGAAGCAACAGACTACCTTCCCATTAATTAACTGAAGAGATATTATAAAGTAAGACAAATGGTTTGATTCAAATGTAACCCTAAGAACTCAATTAACCATAAAGAGAGAGAGAGAGAGAGAAAGCCGGGTGTGGAGGCACACCCCTTTAATCCCAACACTCAGGAGGTAGAGGTAGGAAGATCGCCATGAGTTTGAGGCCACCTTGAGACTACATAGTGACTTCCAGGTCAGCCTGGGTTAGAGTGAGACCCTACCTATTAAAAAAAAAAAAAAATTAGGACCAGGCATGATGGCACACTCCTTTAATCCCAGTACTGGTGAGGCTCAGGTAGGAGGATTGCTGTGTGTTCAAGGCCAGCCTGAGACAACACAGTGAATCCAGGTCAACCTGGGCTAGAGCGAGACCCTACTTTGAAAAACCAAAAAATAAATAAGACAGAGGAGGAAAATAAGAAGAAAATGGGTACTGGAGAGATGCCTCAGCAATTAAGGCGCTTGCCCAGAAAGCCTAATGACCCGAGTTCAATTCCCCAGTGCTCATGTAAAACCAGATGCACAAAGTGGCACATACTTCTGGAGTTCGTTTGCAGCAACTACAGGCCACGGTGCTCCCATTCTCTCCACCCCATTCCCACCCCCTCCCCCAGACCGCATAGTGGTGCACACCTTTAATACCAGCACTCAGGAGGCAGAGGTAGGTGAGTTTGAAGCCAGCATAGGACTACAGAGTGAGTTCCAGATCAGCCTGGGCTAGAGTGAGATCCTACCTAGAAAAGAAAGAAAAAGAAAAGGAAAAGGAAAGGAAAGAAAAGAAAAATTGGGCAGATTAAGGCAACTTGGCACTTATAAGGGCCTCTTAGGCCAGAGACCACCAAGTTCAACGCCCCTGAGCCCATGTAAAAAGCTGGCCATGGCCACAGTAACCCCAGTCTGCAAGGGAGCAGAGAATGGAAAATGGCTGGGGCTAGCTGACAGACAGCAGCTCTGGGTTCAGGGAGAAATCCTGTCTCCAGGAAAGAACTATGCATATGAGTAATAAGAGAAGGAAACCCAACATTCTCCCCTGGCCTCACACACACGGCACAAGGTGTGTGCATCTACACACATACATGCATATGCCACATACACACACATTAAATAAAAAGAAAATAGAACTCTAATTTTCAAGGTAGGGTCTCACTCTGGTCCAGGCTGACCTGGAATTAACTATGTAGTTTCAGGATGGCCTTGAACTCACGGCGATCCTCCTACCTCTGCCTCCAGAGTGCTGGGATTAAAGGCATGCACCACCACGCCTGGTGGAAACTTTTTTTAATATAAGAGAAATAAAGATATCTATGTAAAAGTGAGTTTAGGGCTGGAAGGATGGCTTGGTGGTTAAGGCATTAGCCTATGAAGCCTAAGGATCCAAGTTCAATTTCCCAGTACCCATGTAAGCCAGATGCTCAAGGTGGCACATGCATCTAGAGTTCATTTGCAGTAGTTGGATGCCGTGGTGCACGCATTCTTTCTTTCTCTATCTGCCTCTCTCTCTCTCCCTCAAAATGGGTAAATAAATAAAATTTTAAAGTGAATTTATGGCTGAGAGATGGCTTACAGGTTAAGGTACTTGCTTGTGAAGCCTAAGAACTCATGTTTGACTCTGCAGGACTCATGTAAGCCAGACACACAGGTGACACAAGCATGCAAGGTCATACATGCATACATGGGGGTGCACGTGACTGGAGTTTGATTGCAGTGGCTCAAGGCCCTGGCATGACAATCCTCTCTCTCTCTCTCACTCTCTTGCATTAAAAGAAGGGGAAAAAGAAAGGTCAGTCTGTTGGGCTTGCCTCAAAAAAAAAGTGAATTTATAACTTACAGGATATTGTCTATAATTTATGTCAAAATAATCCAAAAGACCGTGGTGGCGCACGCCTTTAATCCCAGCACTCGGGAGGCAGAGGTAGGAGGATCGCCATGAGTTCGAGGCCACCCTGAGACTCCATAGTGAATTCCAGGTCAGCCTGGGCTAGAGTGAGACCCTACCTCGAAAAACCAAAAAAACAAACAAACAAAAAAAAATCCAAAAGACAATAGGTGGGGACATAAACAAAAGACAATCAGCAATGAGTTAATGATCACTCAAGATACAGCCCATTTTACTAGTCTCTCTACTTTTATGTATGTTTGACATTCTCCCTAATAAAGATTTCGGGGATGGAGAGATGGCTCAGTGGTTAAAGGTGCTTGACTGCAATGCCTGCCAGTCTGGGCTTGATTCCCCAAGTACTCATGTAAAGCCAGATGACCAAAGTGTCACATGCATCTGGAGTTCATCTGCAGTGGCAATAGACCATGTCATACCCATTCTCTCGCTTTCTATCTCTCTTTCTCTAATAAATAAATAAAAATATTTTGGGACTGGAGAGATGGCTTAGTGGTTAAGGCACTTGCCTGTGAAGCCTAAGGACCCATGTTCTACTCCCCAGGTCCCACATAAGCCAGATGCACAAGGTCACACGTGTACAAAATGGTGTACACATCTGGTGTTTGATTGCAGTGGCTGGAAGCCCTGGTGCACTAATTCTTTCCTCTCTCTCTCGCTCGCTCTTTCTCATAAATAAATAAATTTAAGCCGGGTGTGATGGCGCAGACCTTTAATTCTAGCACTCAGGAGGCAAAGGTAGAAAGATCACCATGAGTTTGCGGTCCCCCTGAGACTCCATAGTCAGCCTGGGCTAGAGTGAGACCCTACCTCAAAAAACAAAACAAAACAAAATAATAAGAAGAAGGACAAACCGGATATGGCAGCAAACACCTGTAAGCCCATAACTTAAAAGTGGAGACAGGAGGATAAAAATCTCAAGGCTAGGTAGTGGCTACCTGAGACCCATTCCCTAAATTTTGGGATTATAGTTGTAGGCCACCATGCCCAGCCCATATTGACTTTTTGATCTTCACTGATGCCCACTAAAATAGCTTCTTGAGTTAAACCGATAGACATGCATCATTAGAAATTCTGTTCTGCTTAGTGAAAATATACAGCTGTAGACACATATACAGTTCTCATTTTTAGCAGCTATCACTAACCTAACTTAAAACAAAAACAACAGAAAGACAGGGAGACCTTTCAATTTAAGAAACTCAAAACCACGGGCTGGAGAGATGGCTCAGCAGTTAAGGGGCTTGCTGACAAAGCCTAAGGACCCAGGTTCAATTCCCCAGTACCCATATAAGCCAGATGCACAAGTGGTATATGCGTCTACAGTATGTTTGCAGTGGCTAGAAGCCCTGGTGCGCCCATTCTCTCTCCCTGTGTGTATGTGTATTTTCCTCTTGCTCTGAAATAAATAAATAAATAATTTTATTCATTTATTTATTTATTTTTGGTTTTTTGAGGCAGGGTCTCACTCTGGCTCAGGCTGACCTGGAATTCACTATGTAGTCTCAGGGTGGCCTCAAACTCACTGCGATCCTCCTACCTCTGCCTCCCGAGTGCTGTGATTAAAGGAATGTGCCACCACGCCAGGCTGATAAAATATTAAAAAAAAAAAAAAACTTCAAAAACAAAATAACAAAAAAGACTACATCCTTTCACCTGACACACATGGCCATAACCTAGAATTTACATGTTACACTATTGCCACCTGCTGGCTGTGGTGGTTAGGTACAACAAACAAATGTTAAAAAAAAAAGAAAGAAAGAAAGAAAGAAAGAAAGAAAGAAAGAAAGAAAGAAAGAAAGAAAGAAAAGAAAAGAAAAGAAAAGAAAAGAAAAGAAAAGAAAAGAAAAGAAAAGAAAAGAAAAGAAAAGAAAAGAAAAGAAAAGAAAAGAAAAGAAAAAATAGGGCTAGGTGTGGCGGTGCACACCTTTAATCCCAGCACTTGGGAGGCAGGGGTAGGAGGATCACCATGAGTTCGAGGTCACCCTGAGACTACCTAGTGAATTCCATGTCAGCCTGGGCTAGAGTGAGACCCTACCTCAGAAAAAAAAAAAAAAGAAAGAAAAGAAAACTTGGAGCTGGACTTAGCTGTTAAGGCATTTGCCTGCAAAGCCAAAGGATCCCGGTTTGACTCTTCAGGATCCATGTAAACCAGATGCATAGGGAGGTGCATGCATCTGGAGTTCATTTGCAGTGGGCTAGAGGCCCTGACACATCCATTTTTTTTTTTCTCTCTCTCTCTCTCTGCCTCTTTCTCTCAAATAAACAAGTAAAATATATTAAATATATGGGGCATGGTGGCTCTCACTTCTATAACCCCAGTAGTCAGGGAGGTTGAGGCAGAAGGATTGCCATGAATTCCAGGCCATCTTGAGCTACATAGTGACTACTAAGCCAGCTTGGACTAAAGAGTTAGACCCTGTCTGAAAAGTAAGTAAAATAACAAATAAATAAATAAAGGGCTGGAGAGATGGCTAAGTGGTTAAGGTCTCATACACTCCAAGATGCCTATGACCTCCTGATTCTCTTGTTTCTACCTCCCAGAGTCTACAATTACAAGCCTGGGCCACCACATGCAGTTAGAGAACCCTTTAAAGAGGTAAGACAAGGGTGATGGTACACACCTACAAACCCAACACTTGGGAGGGTGGCAGGAGGATCAGGAGTTTAAGGCCAGTCTGGGCTACATGAGAACCTAACTCAAAAAGAAAAAATAAGGAAGAAAAGTAAAGAAGGAACCAGGTGTGGTGATGCATGTCTTTAATCCCAGCTCTCGGGAGGCAGAGTTAGGAGGATCACCATGAGTTTGAAGCCACTCTGAGACTACACAGTGAATTCCTGGTCAGCCTGGGCTAGAGTGAGACCCTACCTCAAAAAACAGCAAAAAAAAAAAAAAAAACAGTAAAGAAGGGATGAAGAGATGCCTCCGTGGTTAAAGATGCTTACTTGCAAAGCCTGAAGGCCCAGGTTTGACACCCCAGTACCCATGTAATGCCAGATGTACAAAGTGGCACATGTATCTGGAGTTCATTTGCAGTGGCAAGAGGCCCTGGCATGTCCATTCTCTCATTCTCATTATCTCTTTTTTAATTTTTTTTTTTTTTTTTTTTTAGAGACAGAGAGAGAGAGAGAGAGAGAGAGAATGGGCACACCAGGGCCTCTAGCCACTGCGAACTCCAGATGCATGTGTCACCATGTGCATCTGGCTAACGTGGGACCTGGAGAATCAAACCTGGGTCCTTAAGTTTCACAGGCATGTTCCTTAACTGCTATGCCATCTCTCCAGCCCTTTCTCTCTCACTTTTTTTTTTGTTGTTGCTGCTGCTGTTGTTTTGCTTTTCAAGGCAGGGTGTCACTGTAGCTCAGGCTGACCTGGAATTCACTATGTAGTCTCAGGCTAGCCTGGAACTCACGCCCAGCCCCCTCCACTTTTATCCTTAGTCTCTGAGTCCATGAACTCCCACCCATCTTTACTTCCTTCACTACTAACATCGATCTCGAGGTCCATTTCTGAGCTACCTTCTTACCTACACAATCTTATTTCCCCTTTCCTCAACTGTACCATCAAAGTTATCTGCCTTTTCTGTTCCTATTGCTAGATGCCCAAGACTATGGAAAATGGCTTGTCCTGACAGATCAATGCCATTGCAAGCCCTGCCCAGGCTCAGTTGGGGCTTCAGCACCACAGAAGCACTCCTCAGTCCTCTCACAAATAATCCAAACTCTCAATTGAGACTCTGAAATGGTCCTCAGGCTCCAAGGCTACCATAATTTTTCTTACCTTCAAATGACCAATTTGCTACCAGCTCTTCAGAGAAATTAGAAGTCTGAACAAAGTCACTCCATTCTTTGTCCCACCTCTACTTCACTTATCCATTACCCTTAATTCCTTCCCTCTAGGCTTAAAATGAGTTGGTTTCACGTCTATTCACCAGAAGTGCTCTGAATCCATTCCTGCCTCTTCGGCCTCACACATCTTATAAAAAGGAAGTCCTGAATCAATTAAATATGCGCCCTCACTCTCTCTAACTATGGCTTCACTTCTTATCCTGAGCTAAACAGGCCTAGAGATGCATGATATATGATAATCATTAAATACAGAAGATAGATACTATTATAATAACTAAAATTTCTTTTGTGATAAGAATTAGGACACAATTTTGTAGAAAAAATAGCAACAAAAAGCAACAGAAAACCATACTGCTCCACACCCCTATGGATATGACCAGTTGTTGTGCAAAATGCATAACTCGCTTTGCCATGCTTACTGCTGTCCAGAATGGGAAACTAGCACTACACAAAGGGGAAGATTGATTCTGGGTTCTAAATATGTACCAGCCGAGAAAAATGAACAAATCTTCCTCCCATTCATGTAGAATTAATCATTTAAAAGAAGTTCTAGGGCAGGAGAGATGGATTTGCGGTTAAGACACTTGCCTGTAAAGCCAAAAGACCCAGGTTTGATTCCCCATGACCCATGTAAGTCAGATACATAAGGTGGCACATGCATCTGGAGTTCATTTGCAGCAGCTTGAGGTCCTGGCATACCCATTCTCTCACTATCTACCTCTCTAATAAATAAAATTTAAAAATATTTTTTAAAAAATGAAATTCTAAGGCCAGGTATAGAGGCACATGCCTTTAATCCCACCACTCGGGAGGCAGAGGTAGGGGGATCGCTGTGAGCTCAAAATCACCCTGAGACTACACAGTGAATTCCAGGTCAGCCTGGACTAGAACAAGACCCTACCTCAAAAACCAAAAAACTGAAAAAAGGAAAAGAAATTCTAGGGCTAGAGAGATGGGTTAGCAGTTAAGGCATTTGCCTGCAGAGCCAAAAGGCCTCCATTCAATTCCCCAGGACTCACGTACGCCAGATGCACAAGGGGGCACATGTGTCTAGAGTTCATTTGCAGTGGCTGGAAGCCCTGGCGTGTCCATTCTCTCTCTCTCTCTGCCTCTTTCCCTCTCTCAAATATAAAAATAAAATAAAGTTCTACTTTAAATATTAAAAAAAGAAAAGAAATTCTAGCAATGCTTAGCTACTGATAGTGACAGACAAAGCATTCAGTTAGGGACCTATGGCAAAGGTAGAAGCATTTCTAAATGAGAGCCTGAGACAGTGACACTGAGATGCCCAAAGAAGACAAAGGAGACAGGAGGGGCTGGAGAGATAGCTTAATGGTAAAGGTGCTTGCCTGAAAAGCCTAAGGACCAAGATTCGACTCTCCAGATCCCATACAAGCTAAGCACAAGGTGGCACACACATCTGGAATTCAAATGCACTGGCTAGAGGCCCCGGCAAACCAATTTTCTCTCTCATAAAAAATATTAAAAGTCGCGCATGGTGGCGCATGCTTTTAATCCCAGCACTTGGGAGGCAGAGGTAGGAGGATTGCTGTGAGTTCAAGGCCACCCTGAGACTCCATAGTGAATTCCAGGACAGCCTGGGCTAGAGTGAGACCCTACCTCGAAAAACAAAAAAAAAAAAAAAAGAAAGAAAGAAAAAGGAGATAGGGGTCTGGGATAGCTCAGTGGATAAAATGCTTGCTGAGCAAGCAAGAGGCCCTGAATTCGGATCCTTAGAACACACATAAAATGCCAGGCATGGTGAAAACCTAATATCCCAGTGCTGGGGAGACGGTGACAGAAGAATTCCAGAAGCTTGCTGGCTAGCCAGTCTAGTCAAATTGGCGAGGTCTATGTTTAGTGAAAGATCCTACCTTAGAAAATACAGTAGGGGCTGTTAGAAAAGCATCTCACCACTTGGTATAGAGGCACATGCCTATAATCCCAGCAGTAGGGAAGGCTAAGGCAGGACATCATAAGTTTGAGTCCATTGTGTCCTACACAGTGAATTCCAGGCCAGCCTCAAAAATATGACAACATCCTGACTCAAAATTATTCAACTTGCCAGTATGGTGGTGTACACAATTAATTCTAGCACTCAGGAGGCAGAAGTATGAGGATCACTGTGATTTCAAGGCCAGCCTGGGACTACAGAGTGAGTTTCAGGTCAGCCTGGGCTAGAGAGAGAGACCCTAACTCAAAAAGGGGGGCAGGAGCTAGAGATATTTCTCAGCTGTTAGGGCTTTTGCCTGCAAAGCCTAATGACCTAAGTTTGATTTCCCAGTATCCACATAGAAGTCAGAAGCACAAAGTGGCACATGCGTCTTGAGTTCATATGCAGTGGCTAGAGGCCCTGGCACATCCATTCTCTCTCTCTCTTTCTTTCTCTCTGCTTACAAATAAATAAATAAAAATTTTAAAATAAGTATATATAAATTATTCAACTTAATCCTACTACTCAATATAACATATTGGAAATAAGCAAAATAGCTGGGCATGGTGGTGCATGCCTTTAATCCCAGCACTTGGGAGGCAGAGGTAGGAGGATCACCATGAGTTCAAGGCCACCCTGAGATTACATAGTGAATTCCAGGTCAGCCTGGGCTAGAGTGAGACCCTACCTCAAAAAAAAAGAAAGAAAGAAAGAAAGAAAGAAAGAAAGAAAGAAAGAAAGAAAGAAAGAAAGAAAGAAAAGAAGCAAATTAACGCTATTATAAATGACTTAAATATCAAATACAATGCTAAAGAAATGCCAGAGTAATTTTATCAAGTTACCATTGTCTTGACTAGCAAAGTTATGAGAAACCATAATATCCCCATAGGAGTTTGCTGAAAATCATTTCCTCCAAGCACTTAAAAAAGAACAAGCTTCTAGCCAGACATAGTGGCACACGCCTTTTAATTCCAGCACTTGGGAAGCAGAGGTAGGAGGATTACCATGAGTTCAAGGCTATCTTGAAACTTCATATTGAATTCTAGGTTAGCCTAGGCTAGAGTGAGACCCTACCTCAAAAAAAAAAAAAAAAAAAAGGCTGGAGGGATTGCTCAGTGGTTAAGGCATTATCCTGCAAAGCCAAAGAACCCAGGTTCAGTTCCCCAGGACCCACGTAAAGCCAGACACACAAGGTGACACATGCATCTGGAGTTCGTTTGCAGTGGCTAGAGGCCCTGGCACACCCATTCTCTCTCTCTCTCTTTCTCTAATAAATGAATAAAAATAAATAAAAATTTATAATAAACAAAAAGAAAAAAATAATAAGCTTCTTTTTAGTTTATGTGTACTAATAATGGCCAGATGTTACATGACTGATTTCCATAGATGACAGTATACCTAATCCTTCTGGAAGACTGGCCACTGTGGCCATGGGACAAATCTAACTTACTACTTATTTTTATGAACAGAATTAATGGGACGGGGCCATGCCTACTTATATATATACTGTCCATGGCTGGTTTAACTACAACAGAACCAAAAGGTTACTAGAGACACTGTAAGGCACACAAAGCCTAAAATATTTTCTATTTGGCCTTTATAAAAAAAAATTGCTGCCTACTCTAGACAAGCAAGCCAAGAATCAAGTAAAGCCCACGGACTCACCTGAGGTGTTGTCTTTTTATACTGGTCGCCTCCATCTATCACGTCCCTCATGATTCTTCCCTTGAGAGAGTCATACTCTTCTGGACTCAGGTGAATAGACTCGATGGTTCTTCCACAGCCTGAACATTGACCACTATAATTACAAGGCTTTATGTTAAATAATGTCTGGGAAGAAAACATTTTCTAAAATGAATGATTCCAAGGACAAGGAAAATGAAATGTAAGAAAGAACATTAAACCCCTTTGGATCATCACATTTATTTATTTATTTAATTTATTTTGGTTTTTCAATGTAGGGTCTTGCTCTAGCCCAGGCTGACCTGGAATTCACTATATAGTCTCTCAGGCTGGCCTTGAATTCACAGCAATCCTCCTACCTTACCCTCCCAAGTGCTGGGATTAAAGGCATGTACTACCATGCCCAGCTTATTTATTATTTTATTTTGTTGCTATTGTTTTATTTTTTATTTTCGGATTTTCAAGGTAGTATCTCACTAGCCCAGGATGACCTGGAATTCACTATGTAGTCTCAGGGTGGCCTCAAACTCATGGCAATCCACCTACCTCTGCTTCCCGGATATTAGGATTAACGGTGTGCACCACCACACCCAGCTTATTTATTTATTTATTTATTTATTTATATTCAGAGATGAATCTTGCTGAGTTTTTATTTCAGTGATGAAGAGAATGCAGTTAATGGAACTTATAATTATTAACATCAGACATGCACCTCTACCTGAAACTCCTATTTTTGACTGGCCTAAATCTTGATGATTTTTTTTTTAGGCACATCTGTGAATGTTTTATATTCTGATACACCGAGTAAGTTAACATGTTTCGTAGCAGTCTGGTAATGAGAATTAGGTTCACGGACTAGATTTCTTTATAACTAAAGGCCTCTACATTCTCAGGCTGCCTGTTCAACATTGAGACCATATTTTAAAATATATATTTAAGTAAATCATAGTGTAGGGGAGATAACCTAGAAAGCTGAACTCCAGCACTGATAGTCAAACAATAGATAAGATGGTCCACAGTTAAATGCCAAGTTATTCTCCCATTGCTACCTTTTCTGACACAAAGATCTTCCTAAAAATGTGAAATTCATTTATACAAATAGATTTATCTGTGTGGTCCCACTATCAAATTACAGAAAGCAGTTCCACTATCAAAATTATACAAAGCAGTTAGTTAAGCGGACCTTGAGAGCATAGCCCCACGTGCATCTCAGTTTTCCATTCACCTTTCAATTATTTTCACATGATTAGCATTAAAAACACAACCAAATACACATGTGACCCTCAACCCCCCTACACAAAATTGGTCTTTGTTCATTCTCAGATGATAAGACGTCCCAAGAATGACAAAAGTTGGGAACCATTCCCCCCATAGCCATTTCTTCAACCTTCCATCAACAGCTTTTCATTTCTTGAGCTACTTTTCCAAAGAGGTAATGCTGAGATCAGTCAGAAAGGCTCTCTGAGAAGACTGGTTTGGATTTCTGGGTCTGTTCAGTCGATTTAAAATGAATTGGCTTGTATCAATGAAGCGCTCAACGCAGTTTACAAAACAGGCCTCAGCCCGACTGTACAATTTTGGCCCAGGCTTGTCCATGCACTTCTCCCAGCAAAGTTCCGTCATCTGGTGCACCAGCTGCTGGAAGCGCTGCTTCGATGAAATGCTGCAGCTGGGGATCCACGGAGCCCAAGCCCCGATGACGAGAGGAATCCATTCCCAGCACCACCACGCCTGCCCAGACGAGCGCTGAACCGACTCAACGACCTTCTTATTTATTTATTTTGGTTTTTCGAGGTAGGGTCTCACTCTAGCCCAGGCTGACCTGGAATTCACTATGGAGTCTCAGGGTGGCCTCGAACTCACGGTGATCCTCCTACCTCTGCCTCCCAAGTGCTAGGATTAAAGGCATGCGCCACCACGCCCAGCTCTTCTTATTTATTTTTAATAGCACATATTAGTACACCAGAAAACCCAGAGGGAAAAACTGCTAGGCATGTAGATTAAAACTTCAAAGTAATTCTTAAAATACATCTGGGTCTCAAATCTGGCAGGCAAGCATCTTGAAGTCTTTACACAGGCTCACAGTGCAATAGGAAAAACATATTGAGTACTCTCCAAAGTCTCTGTATGCAAAATATAGCTTTTAAGTGAGTGGGCATGGTGATGCACACCTGTGATCCCACTAGAGGATTCCCTTGAATTGGAGGCTAGCCTGGGCTACAAAGTAAGACCCTGTCCTATCTCAAAACAACAGCAAAAAATATAGTTTCTTTTCTCAGGGGCTCTAATTATAAACTCTTTTCCTATCTCTAAGGTGCTTTTAAATATTTTTAAATCAATACCAACAAAACCTATTATGCCTGAATCAAACAGGTTAAAGATAAATAATACCTTTACCTTTTCTGGATGGTGGTGAATTGTCCTTTCCACTGTTTTCCAGGAATACTACAAAATAAGATTACAAAGCCAAATTATCAGAAAGTTAAATTCCTACTGAACCAAAAGACAGTCCTTGTATTTAGAAACTATGTAAGGGGAGATGGAGAGATGGCGAGATGGCTTAGTGGTTTAGGTACTTGCCTGTGAAGCCCAAGGACCCAGGTTCGATTCCCCAGTACCCACATAAACCAGATGCAGAAGGTGGCACATGCATCTGGAGTTTCATTACAGTGGCTGGAGGCCCTGGTGTGCCCATTCTCTCTCTCTCTCCCTAATAAATAAATTAAAATATTAACAAAGACGGGCGTGGTGGGGCGCAACTTTAATCCCAGCACTGGGGAGGCAGAGGTAGGAGGATTGCCATGAGTTCGAGGCCACCCTGAGACTACATGGTGAATTCCAGGTCAGCCTGGGCTAGAGCAAGACCCTACCTCAAAAAACCATATATATGTGTGTGTATATATATATATATATGGCTGCAGAGTTGGCTTAGTGGTTAAGGCACTTGCCTGCAAAGCCAAAGGACCCAGGTTCGATTCCCCAGGACTCACATTAGCCAGATGCATAAGGTGGCACATGCAGACCGTACTCTACCATGCACTTCCTTTCCTTAAAGTTCTCCTCCTACATCCATCCCTCATCTTCTTCAAGCCTAAATCTACCTTCACAAGAGGTATAGAGAAAGCAGATGACCTTAATGTGTAACCTCTAAATCCAGCTCAACTCTAACAATCTCCATAAAGCTATAGCACCTGCTCCAGTAATTCTTCTCATCTCTTGTACCACCTTATAGAGCACTGTTATTTAGTTAACTGTCCTGTATATTCCTTTTATTTATTTATTTATTTATTTATTTATTTTTTTTTGAGGTAGGGTCTCAGTCTAGCTCAGGCTGACCTGGAATTCACTCTGTAGTCTCAGGGTAGCCTTGAACTCATTGTGATCCTCCTATCTTTGCCTCCCTCCTGAGTGCTGGGAATTAAAGGCGTGCACCATCACACCTGGCTCATATATTATTAATTAGGCTGAGAATATTATCCTAGTAAATCTTATGCCATCCAAAAGATTATCAAAGCCAGTCAGGCATGGTGGTGCATGCCTTTAATCCCAGGAGTTGGGAGGCAGAGGTAGAAGGATCACCATGAGTTTGAGGCCAACCTGAAACTACATAGTGAATCCCAGGTCAGCCTGGGCTAGAGACCCTACCTCGAAGAAAAAAAAAATTATCAACTTATCCTTTCCTTTTATACTTACCTACCATTACTTCCAACTGATTCTGTTACCTCTCTTCCTTGGTTAATTCAGGACTTTATGATTTCTCACCGAAAATTGCATTTATTTTTTTTTTTTTTTATTTATTTTTGAGCTAGGGTCTTACTCTAGTTCAGGCTGACCTGGAATTCACTATGTAGTCTCAGGGTGGCCTCGAACTCATGGCAACCCTCCTACCTCTGCCTCCCAAGTGCTGGGATTAAAGGCATGTGCCACCACACCCAGCTCGAAAATTGCATTTAAACAAATATACCTATTTCATTCTCTCTTTTTTAAAGTTTATTTATTTATTTGAGAGAGAGAGAGAGAGAGAGAGAAAGAGGCAGATAGAAAGACACGGAGAGAATGGGTGTGCTAAGGCCTCCAGCTATTGTAAACCAACTCCAGAAGGACCTTGTACATCTGGTTTACATGGATACTGGGGAACTGAACTTAGATCCTTAGGCTTCGCAGGCAAGCGCCTTAACTGCTAAGCCAGCTCTCCACCCACCTATTTTCATTCTTTTTAAAAATCTGTATTTTATTTACTTTTTGATTTGCAAGCACAGAGGGACAGAAGAGAGATACAGAGAAAGAGAGAGTGCTAGGGACTCCAGCTGTTACAAATAAACTGCAGATGCATGTGCCAGCCTGTGCATGTGGCTTTATATGGGTACTGGGGAGTCAAACCCAGGTTGTTAGGCTTTGCAGACAAGTGCCTTAACCACTAATTCATCTCTCCAGCACCCTATTTTCATTTTTTTTAAATAATATATTTATTTGAGAGAGAAACCGAGAGATAGATAGAATGGGTGCACTGGACCGTCCAGCCACTGTAAAATAACTCCAGACACATGTGCCACCTTGTGCATCTGGCTTACATGGTACTAGAGAATCGAATCTGGGTCCCTAGGCTTCACAGACAAGCGCCTTAACCATTAAGCCATCTCTCCAGCCCCCTATTTTCATTATTTTATTTATTTATTTATTTTTGGTTTTTCAAGGTAGGGTCTTGCTCTAGCCCAGGTAGACCTAGAATTCACTATGTAGTCTCAGGCTGGCCTCGAACTCACAGAGATGCTCCTACCTCTGCTTCCCAATCTTCCTACCTCTGCTTCCAGAGTTCTGGGATTAAAGGCATGTACCACCATGCTTGGCCCCTATTTTCATTCTTAATGATTTTCTTGCCATCTTTTTTCAGTGTTTTGGTAATTATTTCTCTAAAACTCCACTCCAAAATGAGCATTCTTGCCAGATGCAGTGGCACACGCCTTTAATCTCAGCACTCGGGTGACAGAGGTAGGAGGATCGCAGTGAGCTTGAGGTCACCCTGAGAATACAGAGTGAATTCAAGGTCAGTTTGGACTAGAGTGAGACCCTACCTCGAAAAACAAAAAGAGAGAAAACATTTTGCCAGGCATGGTGGTGCATACCTCTAATCCCAGTACTCAGGAGGCCGAGGTAGAAGGATTGCTGTGACTTTGAGACCAGTCTGGGACTACAGAGTAAGATCCAGGTTAGCTTGGGCTAGAGTGAGACCCTACCTTGAAAAAACTAATAAAAAATAAAAAGTGAACATTTTATTTAATAGGAAAACAATCCTTACCACAAGATTTAAGTATAGAAGAGAGACTAGTTGTAAAGAAGGGAGTCAATGGAGGGGAATTTGGAAGGGGCTTAAGGGGGTGGTAGGAGGGGATTCTAAATTTATGGAAATTGTCACTAGAAAAAAAAAAAAAACCTGGGGCTGGAGAAATGGCTTAGCAGTTAAGGCGTTTGCCTGCAAAACCAACGGACCCAGAATCGATTCTCCAGGACCCACGTAAGCCGGATGCACAAGGGGCACATGCGTCTGGAGTTTGTTTGCAGTGTCTAGAGGCCCTGGCATGTGCCTTCTCTGTCTCCCCCGCACCCCCCCCCCCCCGCTCTCTCTCTGAGCTTGCAAATAAATAAATAAATAAATTTTTTAAAGATGGGAAATGTATAACCTGAATAGAAAGGACTCAGCAACTAGCAAAACAAACAAAAAGTGAACCTACTTTGAAAATACATAAAAACACATACGCAAAGAAAAATCGAAACTAAGTGGGGCATAGTGGCACATACCTTTAATCCCAGCACTCGGGAGGCAGAGGTAGGAGGATCGCAGTGAGTTCAAGGCCACCCTGAGACTACATAGTGAATTCCAGGTCAGCTACCTTGAAAAACAAAACAAAACAAAAAAAATTCAAAATTACCTTTCAAACCATGTTTTTATACTGTGTGCAAAGGATTCTCCAGGATACAGCTGGTTATTTCTTAGATACAAAAGAATATCTCGGAGTTTGTTTGAATAGTGATCATCCTTTATGTCTTTTCCAAAATCAAAGAAGGCTTTTAAAGTTTCCAACATAGGAACCAGATTATTACTTAGCAACTCCTGATACAAATTCCAAGCTATGTTCACTTCTTGATGATGGAGGGCTCCCTGTATACAGTCATCATAGTTCCTTTTTGAAGGGATCATGACTTTTTTAAGGTCTTCTAACAGCAACAAGGCTTCTCGCCATCTATCCGAATGGATTAATCCCCGGATGAGAAGACTGTAACCCCCAGATTCTAAAGTCTTGTATCTGGCTTTCATGATTTCATAGACATCAATAACTTCTGATGTCTGCTTGTGAAGGACACAGAGATGTAAATACTTGACTAGTAAATTATATCCCACAATGCCATTGTTTTTTGCTGCTACCCATGCCAGCAGTGACTTAGCCACATCTACAGAGCTATGGCAATGAGCCATCTGTGAAATGATCCAATCTTCAAAATTGGCCTTGCCTTTGAAATCTTCCTTACGTTTATCCCACTCTTCTGAGTTCAAAGGTTTTGTTGGGAGTTGGATAGTGTCCCTCACCGGTGGCAAGGCATGAGCTTGAGTCTGAGGATTGTTTACCTGTGATCTCTTCTTTGCTGCTCCAGCAGCAAAGAGATGAGGCAACTCAGAAGAAACTTCCTTATTGTTGGCATTTTCTTTCCTGGGGTACCTAGACTTGGCAATCAGCAGATTCATTCCTTTGGTGTTTTGAGGAGACCGGGTTTTAACAGAAAACCATCTCTGTTGATTCCTGATGTCAGAGTAAATTGTGAGAAAGAGACAGCGAGAAGAGTGTCCCGGACCGAAAGCAAGGTAAAGGCTGCTCTTCCAGAACTTAGGAAAGTTCCGAAAACTAGATAAATATAAAGTCATTTTGTAGTGAGATCAGAACCGAACAGAGCGATTTAAAAACACACACACAAACTAAACAACAACCAAAAAGGTCACAACCAAGACTACAGCAAAACCAAGGAACAAGGAGGCTGAAGAGAGTCAAAGCACAACCTTTTAAAAGGTGCTATTTTGTTTGTTCCTTCCTTACAAGCAAATCAAGGTAGTGTTTGGGGGGCTACTTGATAGCAATGATGGCACGTGGGTTCTCTCCATGAAACAACTACCCAACCTTGGTGGCAATCCCTAAACCAGGACAGAACAGAAATCCTGCGTTGCCCGGTTAGAATTTTCGAATCTCAAACAAGAAAGAACGCCCAGTTTAACTCACGCGGCCCACTACTGTGCTGAAAGGGGGCAGGACCCTAAGGGAAAGAAGATAGAGGAGTGAAGTCAAACGGTGACCAGGATCCCCCAACCGCGGCCCCGGCAGCAGCCGAAGCCAGTCTAGGAGCCCTTCACCCGCATTACAGTTCTCTCCTGGGACGGATCAAGAGAGTTCGGACGTCCGCGGAGTAAGTCGGGAAGGAGGCCAGGTCCAGGAAGAACACAGACTTCACTGTGGGCCGAGAGCGGATGAGCGAAGCCGCTTTCATTGAACAGCTCACCGCGGCGTTCATGCTTAAGGCACACGGCAAAACGCGAAGAAAACTACAGTGCCCACAATGCACCGCGCCGAGGCGGCCCTGCGCTCCGGCGTTCCCGCGGGCCTGGCGGCGCTAAAACGGAAAACAAAGGTAATTTTGAAGCTTTTAGTGGCAGAAAAAGCTAGAAACGATTGCTGAACGTTCTTCTGCATTCAAGGAACCGTGAAAGCCTCCAAATCAAGGAAAAGAAAACGCGAAGAAAGCGCTTCCCTCAAGCAGGAAACGCCATGGGCTTCTGAATCATCACGTGGTGCGCAAGCCCACAACGAGTACGTCGCGCGGACTTCTTTATTTTGGGACTTTAACATCTGGCATGGTGAGGGTGGGCCATCTCCAAGAAGAGGGTCGTGGGTTTTTTGTTTGTTTTGTTTTGTTTTGCTTGCTTGTTTTCGTATTTTCGTGCCTGCTTTCTTCCGGTTAGCATGATCGTGACCACTGCTTACACTTTACCTCAGCCAGAACTTCCGCCCGTGTCCAAGATGGCGGCCCGGCGGCCAGTCTAACCCACAGGCCGGCGGCGTCAGGCGGCGCTCCGAGCTGGCAGCGCGGGGAGCGGCGAATGCGGGCACGGCCGAGCCAGAGTCGGCCATGGACTGGAAAGAAGTGCTCCGCCGGCGGTTAGCGGCGCCCCAAGCGGATCCCAAGAGTGAGTTCGCGAGGGGCGGCCCGCCGGGCTAGCCCGGCCCTACGCCCGGGGCGGGGAGGAGGAGCGAGCGGGAGCCGAACTTTTCAGGTCGGCTAAGCTGGTGACCCAAGAGGCGGCCTGGAATGAGTATTGACCCACAACTTCCTTGGGAAGTAATCTGCAGGAACGTAGAGCTTAGCCTTTGCGCCTGGTTCCCAGGTCTTTGATCTAGATTTGCGAGGAATAACTCACCGCTTCGATCCCACCAGGACCTATAATTCAGTGATCCTACACCTTTTTATTTTTTTCTTTTTTTAAAAAATATTTTATTTATTTTTATTTATTTGACAGACAGAGAAAGAGGGAGAGACAGAGAGAGAGAGAGAGACAGAGAATAGACGCGCCAGGGCCTCCAGCCACTGCAGACTAACTCCAGATGCATGTGCATCTGGCTTACGTGTGTCCTGGGAAATCGAACCTGGGTCCTTTGGCTTGTAGGCAAACACCTTAACCGCTAAGCCATCCCTCCAGCCCTTTTTCTTTTTTGAGGCAGGATTTTGCTATGTAGCTCAGGCTGGTCTGGACTCTCTCTGTGCCTCCTGACTTTTTTACTCTCACACTTTTATCTTCTCTCTCTCCATTTTAGATTTCATAATACATTTTAAAAACATAGTCTATTAACCCTTTTTTTCATACTTGCATGTTAATTATCCTGGTTGAATCTTTGCAATTCTACACCCAGAATCATCAAGCAGCCGGAATTGGTTGGAAGAAAACAACCATGGTGAATTGTCTCACTTCTTTTTTGGTTTTTCAAGATACGGTCTCATTCTAGCCCAGGCTGACCTGAAATTCCACCACACCCAGCTTCATCAGGTTTTTTTTTTTTAATGTTTTATTTTTATTTATTTATTTGAGAGAGAGAAAGGGAGAGAGATAGAGAAAAAATGGGCATGCCATGGCATCCAGCCACTGCAAACAAACTCCAGATGGTAGCGCCACCTTGTGCATCTGGCTTAAGTGGGTCCTGGAGAATAGAACCTGAGTCCTTTGGCTTTGCAGGCAAGTTCCTTAACTGCTAAGTCATCTCTCCAGCCCTCAGGTTTTTTAAATCCTTTCCATTAGAAGATGTTTTTCCCAGTTAGGAAACTTTTAGACCACATACTTGTAATCCCAGTACTTGGGAAGCAGAGGTAAGAGGATTATTGCAAGTCAGCCAGGGCTAAAAACAAGAGCCTGTCTAAACAAAAATAAAAAAGAAAGGAAGAAAAGGACATTTTTTAAATTTAATTTTCTTTAAAAAAAATTTTTTTTAAGCCAGTCGTGGTGGCACACACCTTTAATGCCTGCACTTGGGAAGCAGAGGTAGGAGGATTGCCATGAGTTTAAGGCCACCCTGAGACTACATAATGAATTCCAGGTCAGCCTGAGCTAGAGTGAGACCCTACCTCAGAAAACAAAAAAAAAACAAAAACAAAAAAAAATTAATTAATTTAAAAAATTTTTTTATCTATTTTATTATTTGAGAGGGAAAGGCAGAGACATCAGCCACTGCAAATGAACTCCAGACATACGCACCACCTTGTGCATCTGGCTTATGTGGGTCCTGGGGAATTAAACCTGGGTTCTTTCGCTTTGCAGGCAAGTGCCTTAACTACAAGCCATCTCTCCAGCCCTTTTTAAATATAAATTATTTATTTATTTGAGAGAGAGAGAATGGGCGCATCAGGGCTTCGAGCCACTGCAAACGAATTCCTTGTGCACCTGGCTTATGTGGGTCCTGGAAAATCAAACTAGGATCCTTTGGCTTTTCAGGCAAATGCCTTAACCCCTAAGCCAGGCTTCCAGCTCTTTTTTAAATTTCTTTTTATCAGAGAGAGAGAGAATTGGAGCACCAGGGCCTCCAATTTACAGGGTCACTGTAATCAAACTCTAGACATGTGCACCATCTTGCATGCATGTGTGATCTTTCACACTTCCATCACATTGACTGTCTGGCTTACATGGGACCTGGAGAGTTGAACATGAGTCCTCAGGCTTCATAGGCAAGCACCTTAACTACTAAGCCCTTATGCCTCATTTTTGTTTACTATGTAGCAACACTTATTAAAAGAAATAAATAGGGCTAGAGAGATGACTTACTGGTTAAGGCGCTTGCCTGGAAAGCCAAAGGACCCAGAACCCACGTATGCCAGATACACAAGGTGACTCATGCGTCTGGAGTTTGTTTGCAGTGGCCAGAGGCCCTGGCATGCCTATTCTCTCTGTCTGCTTCTCTCTTTCTCTCTCTAACAAATAAAATAAATAAAAATAAAATTAAAGTTTAAAAAAGAAGAAGAAAATAGGCCACGTTATTGAAGATCCCAAAGAGGCTGAAGTACAACTATATGGCATTGAGATCCTCAATGATCAGAGATGATCTGAAAGTATATATTAGAGCCTAAGATTCAGAGCAGTTAAGATCTGTGATCTTACCAGGTGTGTTACTTACATGTAATCCCAGCACTCAGGTGGCTGATACAGGAAGATATTCTCAACTTCAAGGCCAGCTACATACTAAGTCCCAGACCAATCTGGGATAGTGAGTGAGAGCCTTCTTAAAAAAGCAGGGAGAGGACTGGGGAATGTAGCTCAGTAGTAGAGTGCTTGCCTAGCATGCGCAAGGCCCAGGATTTGATCCTCAATGACATACACACACACAGTGTGAATTTAACCATAGACCTGAAGGACAGAGTAGAAGTGAAAGCTTTTAGAGTCACAGGGTCATAGTTAAAGATAAATGTCTATTTATCCTAAGTAAAAAAGAATGGCCAGGGCTGGAGAGATGGCTTAGTGGTTAAGATGCTTGCTACGAAGTGTAAGGACCCGGGTTCGATTCCCCAGTACCCATGTAAGCCAGATGTACAAGATGGCATGTGTCTGGAGTTCATTTGCAGTGGCTAGAGGCCCTGCCACGCCCATTCTCTCTCTACCTGCCTCTTTCTCTCAAATAAATAAAATATTAAAAAGAAGAAAGCCAGGCGTGATGGCATGTGCCTTTAATCCTAGTACTCAGGAAGCAAAGGTGGGAGATGGCTATGAGTTCGAGGCCACCCTGAGACTACATAGTGAAGTCCAGGTCAGCCTATGCTAGAGTGAGACCCTACCTCAAAGAAAAGAAAAAAAGAAGAAGAAGAATGACCAGCAAGGTTGGAGGATAATAGATCTCTGAATGCTGAGCTTCAGAAACAGTTTTTTTTTCCCTTTCTTTAATTTTATTTATTTATTTATTTATTTGAGAGACAGAAAAACAGCAAGTGAGTATGTGCACAGCAAATGGAACTCCAGACTCATGGACCACTTCACGCATCTAGCTTTCCATAGGTACTGAAGAATCAAACCTGGCCATTAGGCTTTGCAAGCAAGCATCTTTACCTGCAGAGCTCTTTCCTGCTTCTTTCTTTTCTTTTTGTAAATTTTTTATTTTTATTTTTTGGTTTTTCGAGAAGATGATGAGGCTGAAAATCCAGTTAGGAGCTTGGCCTGTTTTGCATACTCTGCTTGTTACAGTGTCTTAGTACAGTGCTCTGTCTGGTAGGTACTCAGTTCTTTTGGAAGAGTCATGTGCAGAGGGTTGACCTCAGGACCTTGTGTATTCTAGACAGTCTCATGTAACCCACACTGGCTTCTCTGTATAGCTGAGGATAATGTTGAACTTCTAATCCTCCTGCCTCTACCTCCCAAGTGCCAGGATTACAAGCAAACATGTCCGATTTTATGTGGTAGTAGGTATGGAACCCAGGGCCTTGTGCGTTCTAGGCAGGCTACATCCCCAATTACAAATATTTTGATAGGAAGAATAGAAACACCTCAGAGGTCGGTAGGTGAGACAAAGATCTGAAGGAGAACAAGCTTTAATAATAGACAGACAAAAGTAGAGGGAACATGCTGAGCTGTCAGTTGTCATTGTACTTGGAAACTTTAGTGGTTGAGGGCATAGGGGGCTATTTAAGTGGAAGATAATGATTTTTGAAACTTCAAGAAAGTTAATAGGAGAGCCGGGCATGGTGGTGCACTCCTTTAATCCCAGCACTTGGGAGGCAGAGGATGGAGGATTGCCGTGAGTTCAAGGCTACCCTGAGACTACATAGTGAATTCCAGGTCAGCCTGGGCTAGAGTGAGACCCTACCTCAAAAAACCAAAAAAAAAAAAAAAAAAAAAAAAAAAAAAAGAAAGTTAATAGGAGACTGGGGCAATGGCTCAGAGGTTAAAGTCACTTGCTTGCAAAGCCTGGTAGCCCAAGTTCATTTCCCCAGTACCCACCTAAAGACAGCTGCACAAAGTAGCACATGCTTCGGGAGATCTTTTCAGACAAAAGGCCCCGGCACACCCACACCCCTTTTTTTTGTCCCCCACCTTTCCCCAAAAAGTGAACAAGAATTAAAAGATGAAGAAATGGACTTATTTACCAAGTATTACTCAGAATGGAAAGGAAGGTAGAAAAAACACAAATGAATTCTATAAGACTATTCCCCGGTTTTATTACAGGGTAAGTATATGTGTCTCTGAGGTTCTATAAATAAATGTAACTTCAAAAATAGGATCGAAGCCGGTGTGGTGGTACATGCCTTTAATTCCAGCACTCAAGAGGCAGAGGTAATATGATCACTATGGTCAAGGCCAGCCTGGGACTACAGAATAAGTTCCAGGTCAACCTGGGCTAGAGTGAGACCCTACCTTGGAAAAACAAAAATAGAATCCAAAAAAATTTTATGTAAATTATATATATGTGTATATATGTATGTGTGTGAATTATATGATATAAAAAATATGGAGAGAGGAGAGAGAATATTGTATATTTGGGGTGCACGTGTGTGTGCATGTGAAGACCAAGAGGTTAACATCTGGTGTAAATATTTTTTTTAAGGCTAAATTAAAACAGGATGAAGAGAACTGAGCATGGTGATGCATGCCTTTAATCCCAGTACTTGGTGGGTTGGAGGCAGAGGGTACAATAATCACCATGAGTTCAAGGCCATCCTGAGACTGCATAGTAAATTCTAGGTCAGCCTGGGCTAGAATGAGACCCTACCTCAAAAAAACAAAATAAAGTCGGGCGTGGTGGCGCACGCCTTTAATCCCAGCACTCGGGAGGCAGAGGTAGGAGGATCGCTGTGAGTTCAAGGCCACCCTGAGACTACAGAGTGAATTCCAGGTCAGCCTGGACTAGAGTGAGACCCTACCTCGAAAAAACCAAAATAAAAATAAATAAATAAATAAGTAACTTTGCAATCCTAGCTAGATATCACTTTAAAAAATACTTTATAGCCGGGCGTGGTGGCGCACGCCTTTAATCCCAGCACTGTGAGACCACTACCTCAAAAGAAAAGAAAAAGAAGAAGAAGAGTAATGACCAGCAAGGTGGGAGGATAATAGATCTCGAATGCTGAGCTTCAGAAACAGTTTTTTTTTCCTTTCTTTTTTTTATTTATTTAGTTATTTATTGAGAGACAGAAAAACAAAGCAAGTGAGTATGTGTCACAGCAAATGGAACTCCAGACCAACATGGACACTTCACGCATCTAGCTTTCCATAGGTACTGAGAATCAAACCTGGCCATTAAGGCTTTGCAAGCAAGCATCTTATCTGCAGAGCTCTTTCCTGCTTCTTACTTTCTTTTTGTAAATTTTTTATTTTTATTTTTTGGTTTTTCGAGAAGATGATGAGGCTGAAAATCCAGTTAGGAGCTTGGCCTGTTTTGCATACTCTGCTTGTTACAGTGTCTTAGTACAGTGCTCTGTCTGGTAGGTACTCAGTTCTTTTGGAAGAGTCATGTGCAGAGGGTTGACCTCAGGACCTTGTGTATTCTAGACAGTCTCATGTAACCCACACTGGCTTCTCTGTATAGCTGAGGATAATGTTGAACTTCTAATCCTCCTGCCTCTACCTCCCAAGTGCCAGGATTACAAGCAAACATGTCCGATTTTATGTGGTAGTAGGTATGGAACCCAGGGCCTTGTGCGTTCTAGGCAGGCTACATCCCCAATTACAAATATTTTGATAGGAAGAATAGAAACACCTCAGAGGTCGGTAGGTGAGACAAAGATCTGAAGGAGAACAAGCTTTAATAATAGACAGACAAAAGTAGAGGGAACATGCTGAGCTGTCAGTTGTCATTGTACTTGGAAACTTTAGTGGTTGAGGGCATAGGGGGCTATTTAAGTGGAAGATAATGATTTTTGAAACTTCAAGAAAGTTAATAGGAGAGCCGGGCATGGTGGTGCACTCCTTTAATCCCAGCACTTGGGAGGCAGAGGATGGAGGATTGCCGTGAGTTCAAGGCTACCCTGAGACTACATAGTGAATTCCAGGTCAGCCTGGGCTAGAGTGAGACCCTACCTCAAAAAACCAAAAAAAAAAAAAAAAAAAAAAAAAAAAAGAAAGTTAATAGGAGACTGGGGCAATGGCTCAGAGGTTAAAGTCACTTGCTTGCAAAGCCTGGTAGCCCAAGTTCATTTCCCCAGTACCCACCTAAAGACAGCTGCACAAAGTAGCACATGCTTCGGGAGATCATTTGCAGTAGCAAGAGGCCCTGGCACACCCACAGCCCCCTTTTTCTCTCTGTCCCCCACCACCTTTCCTCATAAATAAATAAATATATTCTTTAAAAGAAGGTTAATATGCCGGGCATAGTGGCGCACACCTTTAATCCCAGCACTCAGGAGGTAGAGGTAGGAGGGTTGCTATGAGTTCAAGGCCACCCTGGAATTACATAGTTAATTCCAGGTCAGCCTGAGCCAGAATGAGACCCAACCTAGGGAAAAAAAAAAAAAAAATGTTAATAATGATGTTCAGTATCTAACCACAATTTTGAAGGCCTTTTTGGCATTACACCTATTTTTTTATTTGTCTTCTGGTAGTTTCATACATGTATATAATATGTATATGATGCATTTTGACTGTATTCACCTCAGTTACCTTCTCTTCTCCCACTTCCACCAAACCCTCTTCACAATCCCCTTTCTACTTTCAATTCATGTCTTTTTTCTTTCTTTCTCTGTCTCTCTCTCTTTTTTTTTTTTTTTTTTTTTTTTTTTTGTGGTGACCCACTGAGTTTAATTAGGGTTGATTGCATGACCATGGGTGGTGGGTTGTTTACTGTAGTATGGGCAACTTAACAGCGGATACACCACTGAAGGACATGGCATTGCAGCTGTTTTAACTAGACTGTAGTTATAGGATGCCCTGGTTAAAAATACTGATACTAGCTAGCCGGGCGTGGTGGCGCACGCCTTTAATCCCAGCACTCGGGAGGCAGAGGTTGGAGGTTCACCGTGAGTTTGAGGCCACCCTGAGACTCCATAGTGAATTTCAGGTCAAATCTGAGCTAGAGTGAGACCCTACCTCGGAAAACCAAAAAAGAAATACTGATACTTAAAAACGCTTTTCTCCCCTTAATTTTTTTGTTACTAGAAAAAAAAAGTGAACAAGAATTAAAAGATGAAGAAATGGACTTATTTACCAAGTATTACTCAGAATGGAAAGGAGGTAGAAAAAACACAAATGAATTCTATAAGACTATTCCCCGGTTTTATTACAGGGTAAGTATATGTGTCTCTGAGGTTCTATAAATAAATGTAACTTCAAAAATAGGATCGAAGCCGGTGTGGTGGTACATGCCTTTAATTCCAGCACTCAAGAGGCAGAGGTAATAGGATCACTATGGGTTCAAGGCCAGCCTGGGACTACAGAATAAGTTCCAGGTCAACCTGGGCTAGAGTGAGACCCTACCTTGGAAAAACAAAAATAGAATCCAAAAAAATTTTATGTAAATTATATATATGTGTATATATGTATGTGTGTGTATATATATATATATATGGAGAGAGAGAGAGAATATTTGTATATGTGTAGGTGCACGTGTGTGTGCATGTGAAGACCAAGAGGTTAACATCTGGTGTAAATATTTTTTTTAAGGCTAAATTAAAACAGGATGAAGAGAACTGAGCATGGTGATGCATGCCTTTAATCCCAGTACTTGGTGGGTTGGAGGCAGAGGTACAATAATCACCATGAGTTCAAGGCCATCCTGAGACTGCATAGTAAATTCTAGGTCAGCCTGGGCTAGAATGAGACCCTACCTCAAAAAAACAAAATAAAGTCGGGTGTGGTGGCGCACGCCTTTAATCCCAGCACTCGGGAGGCAGAGGTAGGAGGATCGCTGTGAGTTCAAGGCCACCCTGAGACTACAGAGTGAATTCCAGGTCAGCCTGGACTAGAGTGAGACCCTACCTCGAAAAAACCAAAATAAAAATAAATAAATAAATAAGTAACTTTGCAATCCTAGCTAGATATCACTTTAAAAAATACTTTTATAGCCGGGCGTGGTGGCGCACGCCTTTAATCCCAGCACTCGGGAGGCAGAGGTAGGAGGATCACCGTGAGTTCGAGGCCACCCTGAGACTACATAGTGAATTCCAGGTCAGCCTGAACTAAAGTGAGACCCTACCTCGTAAAACCAAAAAAATATATATATATACTTTTATTTATTTATTTGAGAGAGAGAGAGTGAGAATGGCCACACTAGGGGCTCCAGCCACTGCAAATGAACTCCAGATGCATGTACCACTTTGTACATCTGGCTTACATGGGTACTGGGAATCGAGCCTGGGTCCTTTGGCTTTGTAGGCAAATGCCTTAACCGCTAAGCCATCTCTCCAGCCCATTAGGTAGATATCTCTTAAACAATCTAAACTTGTTGAGGAAAAGAAAAAAATTATAGGAAGCTGATATTTTTCTAATAATAACATTGCCCAGAATTGTAAGTTAAAAAGATTTACATGGGGCTGGAGAGATTGGCTTAGTGGTTAAGGTGCTTGCTGCAAGGCCAAAGGACCAAGGTTCGATTCACCAGGACCCACATAGACCACATGCACAAGAGTTCATTTGCAGTGGCTGGAGACCCTGACGCACCATTCTTTCTCTCTTTTCCTCTCTCAAATAAACAAACAAATAAAAATAAAACATTTGCCGGGCATGGTGGTGCATGCCTTTAATCCCAGCACTTGGGAGGCAGAGGTTGGTGGATTGTCATGAGTTTGAGGCCATCCTGAGATGACTACATAGTGAATTTCCTGGTCAGCCTGGGCTAAAGTGAGAGCCTACCTTGAAAAACCAAAACAGGACCGAGGTTCAATTCCCCAGTATCCACGTAAGCCAGATGCACAAGGTGGTGCATGCATCTGAAATTCCTTTGCAGTGGCTAGAGAGCCTGGTATGTCCATTTTCTCTACCTCAAATAAATAAATAAAAGAAAAAATATTTTTAAAGTTTTGCATGAATTGTTTTACATAGTTTTCTGTATGTGTAACAAAAGTGGGATTCCATTATACATCATATATTTCCTGTTTTTATCACCCTGAGGTAGCGTCTACTTCTAGCCCAAGCTGACTTGGAATTCACTGTGTAGTCTCAGGGTAGCCTTGAACTCAACAGCGCTCCTTCTATCTCTGCCTCCCAAGTTCTAGGCTTAAAGGTGTGTGCCACTATACCCAGCTTAGTCATATGCTTCTTAAAGGGCTGGGAGGCACAGGATATTACAAGAAGGTTTCCAATAAAAAACATTCACATACGGGGCTGGAGAGATGGATTAACAGTTAAGACACATGCCTGTGAAACCTAAGGGCCCAGGTTCGATTCTCTAGGTCCCATGTAAGCCAGATACACATGGTGGCACATGCATCTGGAGTTTGTTTAAAAGTTCACATAAAAAATGGAGAGATGACTTAGCAGTTGAGGTGCTTGCCTGCAAAGCCAGAGGAGCCAGGTTTGATTCCCCAGCACCCACATAAAGCAAGATGCACAAGATGGTGCAAGTGTCTGGAGTTTGTTCAGTGGCTAGAGGCCCTGGTGCACACATTTTCTCCTATCTGCCTCTTTCTCTCTCAAATAAATAAATAAATAAATAAAAACATTCACATGAAAAAAGTTTACTTGGGGGCTAGGGAGATGCCTCCAAAGATAAACACACTTATATACAAAACTTGCTGGCCTTGGTTCAATTCAATAGTGCCTACATAAAGCCAGACCCAAAGTGGAACACGCATCTGGCATTCATTGCAGCACCAGGAGACCCTGGCATGCCCATGCACACATACATATCCAAATAAAATAAAATAAAATAAAAGTTTTCTTGAAGAAATATTTCCTTGTTTTGGAAAGTCACTATATATCAATACCTCAATCTATGAATGTCAGCAAAATACAATCTTTAAACATCTTTAATGTTATATAACTAAGTTTAGAAGAAGGCTTGTTTAAGACATATCTAGCTAATGGGCTGGAGAGATGGCTTAGCAGTTAAGGCATTTGCCTACAAAGCCAAAGGACCCAGGCTCGATTTCCAGTACCCATGTAAGCCAGATGCACAAAGTGGTGCATGCATCTGGAATTCATTTGCAGTGGCTGGAGGCCCTAGTGTGGCCATTCTCACTCTCTCTCAAATAAATAAAAATATTTTTTAAAGTGATATCTAGCTAGGATTGCAAAGTTATTTGACAGAGAACGGCGGGGAGAGAGAGAATGAATGGGCACACCAGGGCCTCCAGCCACTGCAAACGAACTCCAGAACTCCAGATGCATGTGCCCCCTTGTGCATCTGGCTAACATGGGTCCTGGGAAATCAAACCTGGGTCATTTGGCTTTTCAGGCAAATGCCTTAACTGTTAAGCCATCCCTCCAGCCCCCCCTTTTTTTTTTAGTTTTCAAGGTAGGATCTCGCTCTAACCCAGGCTGACCTGGCATTTACTCTGGTCTCAGAGTGGCCTTGAACTCAAGGTGATCCTCCTGCTTCAGCCTCCCAAGTGCTGGGATTAAAGGTGTGCGCCACCATGCCCAGCTCTCTTATCCTTTTGATGAGAGGCACAGCATGCTGGAACTGAAAGGGGAACTCATGGTCCCCACTTTGGACTAAGGGCTACTGAGGTGCAATTAATGGGCAAAGATGTAGGAAAGAATCCAGAATCCTTAGAGTAAGTTGTTTTGACAAGTTATTTTTAAAGCCTTCCTTGTGGAAATCACTTCAGTTGGCAAACCTATATTGGAGGCCAATGTAATAGACACAGGCTTGAGTGTCTCTAAGAAAGGTAGGTGATGCTTTCCTAAGACTTAATTCTAATTTAATTTGCTGTCATCCTCAGGTGACAATGGAAACAGTTCTAAGGTGTCTCAGTGGGTAGAACACTTGCTGTGCAAGCAGGAAGACCTGAGCTTGATCCCCAGCACCCAAATAAGAAGCTGGGTGTGCCCATGCATAGCTATAAACCCCCATGCTGAGGGAAGCTGAGACAGGAAAATCACTGGTTATCTAGTCTGACTTAACAAAAAATAAAAAAGGATTGGAGGGATGGCTTAGCGGTTAAGGCATTTGCCTGCAAAGCCAAACGACCCAGGCTCGATTCCCCAGGACCCATGTTAGCCAGATGCACAAGGGGTCGCATGCATCGAGTTCATTTGCAGTGGCTGGAGGCCCTGGTGCACCCATTCTCTCTCTCTCCCTCTCTTTCTCTGTCAAATAAATAAATATAAAATATATTAAAAAAATAAAATCCCAGGCATAGTAGCACACGCCTTTAATCCCAGCACTTGGGAGGCTGAGGTAGGAGGATGAGGATGGCTGTGAGTTTGAGGTCAGTTTGAGAATACATAGTGAATTACAGGTTAGCCTAGGCTAGAGCGAAACCCTACCTTGAAAAACCAACCAAGCAAACAAAAACCAGCAGCACTAGGTTCAGAAACTCCGGTCTCAAGAAAATGTGTTGGAAAAGGGAGACATCCAGCATTCTCCTCTGGCCTGTCTTTGCATGTGTGTGCATGTGCACATACTTGTGCATACACCACACAACAGAATTTTAAAAAAATAAATAATAGACAGTAACATGAAGGGCTGGGTTTGTAGATCAGTGTAGAGTCCTTGTCTAGCATGTGCACAGTCTGTGTTCAGTCCTCATCACTGCTAAGTAAATTTGATGAAACTTGGACTAGGTTATTAGCTTTTTCAGGGCAGAGATGTGGCATTGCTAATCACTGAATTTTTTTGTGGATCTATTTTTGTCAAATGAATATGTTAAGATGAAATAAGCCAGGTGTGGTGGTGCATGCCTTTAATCTCAGCATTTAGGAGGCAGAGGTAGGAGGATTGCTGTGAGTTCAAGGCCACCCTGAGACTACATAGTGAATTCCATGTCAGCCTGGGCTAGAGCGAGACCCTACCTCAAAAAAAAAAAAAAAAAAAAAGTAATTGTAGGCAGTGGCATATAGTAATTTTATAAAATCGCATAACATTTTACATGACCTAATTTGCAGTGTGTTTTTAGTTGCCAGCTGAAGATGAAGTCTTACTTCAGAAATTAAGGGAGGAATCCAGAGCTGTCTTTCTACAGAGGAAAAGCAGAGAGCTCTTAGATAACGAGGAGTTACAGGTAAGAATGGAGTAAAGGTTGCTTTAGATGTTAACCACCTCTCCTTGTTCTAGGAAGTCATGCAAGCTCTCACTGTGCTTCATGGAGGCAGTACTGCAGTTGGTCCTTCGTAGGCTCTTGAAGCAGGGGTTCCCAGAGTCAGCTGCTGAACTTGGATGGGCTGGGACTCCCAAAGACAATGCTGCCAGGCTTTGTTTTATTTCAAAGTCCTTAGATGATTCTATACTAATGCAGCCAGGGTTTGGGACCACTACAGTACAGTCAGACAATTCAAATCTGTGTGATTTTAGACTTAATGTCTCTGTATTTTAATTCTCATATATAGAGATAGCTGCCTATATTATACAGTTAACTGAATTTAAAAGGCAATATAAGTGAAAAACTTAAAATTTGAGTAGGCACAATTAATGTTAGCCTTTTTTGTTGTTAATAGTAATCAAATTGATAATAAGACACAAGTTCATCTTAATAATAACTCTGCCTATCAGACTATTTTTAGTGGAAATGATGCATCTAACTACATTTTTTAATTCTGTTGTTTAACTCATAACATCTTCATTTCTGTTATTCTCTTAAGAACTTATGGTTTTTACTGGATAAACACCAGATACCACCCATGATTGGAGAGGAAGCGATGATCAATTATGAAAATTTTTTGAAGGTTGGTGAAAAGGCTGGACCAAAGTGCAAGTAAGCAAAATATGACTTAAAAGGAATATCTTAACATTTTAAATACTTCAAATGTTAACAGAAGTTTATAATGTGACATATGAGACACTTTCAAGTTACTGGAATGTGGAGCTGGAGAGATGGTTTAGCAGTTAAGGCACTTGCCTGCAAAGCTAAAGGACCCAGTTGCGATTCCCCAGGAACCACATAAGCCTCCTGGCATGTCCATTCATTCTCTCTCTCTCTGTCTCCCTCCCTCATTCTCTCAAATAAATAAATAAATATACAATATTTAAGTTACAGGAACGTAATAAGGTTATTAATGTAAAAAAAAATTAGGTGCTGGAGACATGTCTCAGCTGTTAAGGCACTTTCCTGCAAAGCCTGACAACCCAAGTTCCATTCTCCAGTACACACTTAAAGCTAGATGCACAAAGTGTATATATATCTGAAATTCATTTGTAGCTGCTGGAGGCCCTGGTACACTTGTGCTCGCATGCTCTCTCGCTTGCGCTCTCTCTCTCTCTCTCTCTGATTGCAAATAAATAAATAAAAATATTTTTTAAGGGCTGGAGAGATGGCTTAGCGGTTAAGTGCTTCCCTGTGAAGCCTAAGGACCCCGGTTTGAGGCTTGATTCCCCAGGACCCACATTAGCCAGATGCACAAGGGGGCGCACGCGTCTGGAGTTCGTTTGTAGTGGCTGGAAGCCCTGGTGCGCCCATTCTCTCTCTCTCTCTCTCTGCCTCCTCCTCTCTGTCACTCTCAAATAAATAAATAAAAATTAAAAAAATATTTTTTTAAATATTGGGCTGGGCATGGTGGCACACACCTTTTATCCCAGCTCTCGGGAGGCAGAGGTAGGATCGGTTTGAGTTCAAGGCCATCCTGAGAATACATAGTGAATTCCAGGTCAGCCTGAACTAGAGTGAAACCCTACTTCAAAAAAACCACTGTGTCTGTCTGTCTGTGTGTGAAGTTTAAAAGAATGAATTCAGGGCTGGAGAAATGGCTCAGTGGTTAAGGCACTTGCTTATAAAGCCTGATAACCCAGGTTCAGTTCCTTAGTACCCATGTAAGCCAGATGTACAAAGGAGACGTATGCATCTGGAGTTTGTTTGCAGTGTCTAGAGGCCCTGGCATGCCCATTCTCTCTGTCTGTCCCCTATCTCTTTGTGCTGTCAAATAAATTAAAAAAATTTTTTAAATACTGGTACAAAGCTGGGCCTGGTGGCAACATACTGTAATCCCTGCCCTAAAAAGGCTGATGGAGGAAGATCATCGTGAGTTCAAGGCCAGCTTGAGTTAGAGTGAGAACCTGTTTCAAACACACACACACACACACACACAGAGAGAGAGAGAGAGAGAGAGAGAGAGAGAGAAATACAAAGTTAGGCATGGTAGCATACCACCTGTAATTTCAATACTCTGGAGATTGAGGTGTTCAAGTCAGTGAAATGTAATAAGATTTGCAGTCTACAGTCTGGAGCGGTGGCTCAGCAGTTAAAGGTGCTTGCTTACAAAGCCTGCTGGTCTGGATTCAGTTCCCCAGCCACCCACATCAAGCTAGACACACTCGACTGCAGTGGCAAGAGCCCATGTCATGCCTGTATGTACACACACACACACACAGGTATGTGCAAATAAGTAGATATTGAAAAAAAAAATTGCACTCAAGAAAAAAATTATTGCTATAAAGTTACTAGAGAAATAATATCATTGGGCATAGTGGAAAACATCTATAATCCCAGTACTATGGAGGCTAAGGCAGAGTTCAAGGTGTCCCTGGGTTACATAATATGGTTGAGGCCAGCCAGAAGTAAAACCTTCAGAATTATTTTCATTTGAGACAGGGTATCACTCTATAGCCAGGCTGGCCTCAAACTTCTGGCAATCCTCTTACCTCAGTCTCCTGTGTACTGGGACCCAGACCAATCCAGACCAATGCCATCATGCCTGGCTGCCTCCTCTTTCTTCTTTTTTATTTTATTTTTTATTGACAGCATCCATACTTACAGACAATAAACCATGTTAATTCCCTCTCCCACTTTCCCCTTCACAAATCCACACGCCATCCTATCCTTTCCCTCTCTCCATTAATCTCTCTTTTATTTTGATGTCATCATCTTTTCCTCCTATTATAAGGGCCTTGTGAAGGTAGTGCTAGGCACTATGAGGTCATGGATATCAAGGCCAATTTCTTTCTGGACGATTGCATCGTAAGCAGTCCTACCCTTCCTTTGGCTCTTACATTCTTTCCACCATCTCTTCTGCAATGGACCCTGAGCCTTGAAAGGTGTGATAGAGTTGTTTCAGTGATGAACACTCCTCTGTCACATCTTCTCAACACTATGGTGCCTTTTGAGTCACCACCATCTGAAAAAAGAAGCTTCTCTAACCAGAAGTGTGAGTAGCATTAATATATGGGTATGAATGTTAAGTAAAGTGCTTTCAGGGCAGTATGGCGAGCATAATATATGCATTTAGCCAGACAAGAGCAGGCATTACACCCCTGAGGCTCATGACCTCCCTTATTTTTTTAATTTTTTGTTTTTGTGTTTTTTTGAGGTAGGGTGTCGCTCTAGCCAGGCTGAACTAGAATTCATTATGTAGTCTCAAGGAGGCCTCATACTCAAATGATCCTCCTACCTCTGTATCCTGAGTGCTAGGATTAAAGGCATGTGCCACCACACCCTTCTACCTCCTTGTTCTTAACACTTCCTTTTCATGGTTTGAGTATACTTGGTATTGAAAATGGAGCTCGTGGGCTGGAGAGATGGCTCAGCAGTTAAGGCACTTGCCTGCAAAGCCAAACGACCCAGGTTCGATTCCCTAGGACCCACATAAACCAGATGCACAAAGTGGCCCATGCATCTGGAGTTCGGTTGCAGCAGCTGGTGGCCTTGGCATGCCCATTTTCTCTCTCCCTCTCTCTCTCTCTCTCTCTCTCTCTCTCTGCCTCTTTCCCTCTCCCTCAAATAAATGAATAAAAAGAAAAAAAAATTTTTTTAATTTAAAAAAATAAAATGGAGCTCTTTTCTGGATGTGATATTTTCTAGTCAACTTGATCAATCCCATATCCAATTTGAGTTTGTCTTCAAGAACTTGTTTATTTATTTATTTATTTATTTTTGAGGTAGGGTTTCACTCTAGCCCATGCTGACCTGGAATTCACTATGTAGTCTCAGGGTGGCTTCGAACTCATGGTGATCCTCTACCTCTGCCTCCTGGGTGCTGGGATTAAAGGTGTATGCCACCATGCCTGGCTTCTTCAAGGCTTTTAATGTCTTTCCTTCTCTCAGTATAACCTTCCTCAGACTGAGCTGCTGCTCTTCCAACTGCACAGGTCTGCTGCAGAAACTCTGTCATATCTCATGTAAGTGAGATGGAAAGCCGGGTGTGGTGGCGCACACCTTTAATCCCAGCACTCGGCAGGCAGAGGTAGGAGGATCACCGTGAGTTCCAGACCATCCTGAGACTACATAGTGAATTCCAGATCAGCCTGGGCTACAGCAAAACCCTACTTGAAAATCCAAAGTGGATGGGAGAAGAGATTTTAAACTGTGAGGTGGACTGTCCCAGCAAGAGCTCTTGAAACTTCACTGTCCAGATTCAATCTGGGCCACCAGCAATATATTTTCCATGTCACCATTATAAATAGAAAGGGTTGGAATAGTGTGTCCATGCTCGTTGTTGCTAAGGTTCCCTGCAAGTTCTCTTCTTGCAGCCTTGGGGCCCAACTCTGTAACATGGTGCTGGAGGATGGCTCTACAGAGGGGCCCTGGGCCCCATTGGGGACAATCCTGGGGAACAGATATAGTGGACAGCTACGCAGCACTAAACTAGGCCACAGTAGGAAAACGGAATGCATCTAGTCCTTCATTCTGTCATTTTTATTTGAGAGAGAGGGAGAGGCTATGGGTGTGCCAGGGTCTCCTGCCATTGCAGATGAGCTCCAAACACATGAGTCACTTTTTTTTTAATATTTTTGTTTTGTTTTTATTTATTTATTTGAGAGCGACAGACAGAGAGAGAGAGAGAATGGGCGCGCCAGGGCCTCCAGCCACTGCAAACGAACTCCAGATGCATGCACCCCGTGGGCATCTGGCTAACGTGGGTCCTGGGGAATCGAGCCTTAAACCGGGGTCTTTAGGCTTCACAGACGAGCGCTTAACCACTAAGCCATCTCTGCAGCCCCACGAGCCACTTTTTACATCTTGTTTTATGTGGATACTGGGGAATTGAATCCAGGCCTGCAAGCTTTTCACACTTTTAACTGCTAAGCCATCTTCCCAGCCCCTTTAAAAAATACATTTATTTCACGCCGGGTGTGGTGGCGCATGCCTTTAATCCCAGCACTTGGGAGGCAGAGGTGGGAGGATCACTGTGAGTTTGAGGCTACCCTACCAGGTCAGCCTGGGCTAGAGTGAAACCCTGCCTCGAAAAACCAAAATTAAATAAATAAATAAGTTACTTATTTATTTATTTATTTGTAATCAGGGGTAGGGGAGATAATGGGCATAGTAGGACCTCTTGCTGCTGCAAACAAGCTTTAGACGCATGCTGTATTTTGTATCTGACTATATGTGTATACTGGGGATCAAGCCTGGGCCAGCAAGTGTTGCAAGCAAGCACCTTTAGCACTGAGCTATCTCCCCAGCTCCTAGGTCTTCATTCTTAAGACAGAGAATGCAAAGGGAAAAAATTCAAATATATGTGATTTACTGTCTCAAGATTTTGAACTATGAGTAGTCTGTGATTCTTACTTTGATTTTTGTGTAAATTTCTGTTGTTTGCTGATTCTTATATTGGCAGACAATTTTAATCTTTATTCCTTTTCTAGGCAATTTTTCACTGCAAAAGTGTTCGCTAAACTCCTTCACACAGACTCCTATGGTAGAATTTCCATCATGCAGTTCTTTAACTATGTCATGCGCAAAGGTGATTCTTCTTCTTCTTCTGTGTGTTTGACCTCTTTTCTGGGAATGAAGTAGGTTTTTGGTTTGTGTTTTTAAAGTATTACTTCCAGGTGACACCACTTTCTGATTAAATTTGCATAGTAGAATTTAGATGTGATTATTTTCATATACCTTATCAGAGATATAATATTTTGCATTAAACTTGGGTTCATTCATGTATAAAGCCAAAGCCTTATGTATCCCAAAGATAGTAGCATAGGGCCGGGAGCTGCTCCGTGGATAAAGAAAGCACTTGCAGCGCAAGCATGAGTACCTGAGTTTGGATCCCCAGACCCACGTAAAAGATGAAAACTTTGTCAGGCTTTTGTAACCTAGCACACTTACAGGAAGATGGCAAGTGGAGACAGGAGATTTTCTCAGAAGCTCGTGGACTGCCTCAGTTGAGATGGACAGCAAGGAGCAACAGTAAATAGTTGTCCTCTGGCTTCCACATGTGTGCCATGGCACATGCGTGCCCGTCCTCACACACATGAACATGTGCACACAGCACACACACTCCAAAAATAAGTAAGATAGTAATACCAACCATGTTAATATATGGTGATTTGAAATCATTTTATTTTCCTGGCAAGTTTATTTCACTAACATGCAAATTGAGTTCCTGAAAGAATAGTCTCAAATCCACAACTAGAGATTCAGGCAGCTTCTGTTACACAATTTGGAGTATTTCCCTGGCTGAAGTCATTAAAAAGCTGGGTGTGGTGGCGCACGCCTTTAATCCCAGCACTCAGGAGGTAGAGGTAGGAGGATTGCCATGAGTTCAAGGCCACCTGGAGACTACAGAGTGAATTCCAGGTCAGCCTGGGCCAGAGTGAGACCCTACCTCAAAAAACCAACACACACACACAAAAGCAGCTTTACTGAGGACAGAACATTATACTAGGTGTCCCAGCTTAGTGTAGTACCAACCTTCATAGGTTGAAAACAACATCCTCAAGGGCATCAGTTTCATTGTTGCTGTAATCAGGGCTGAATTGTTAAAACAGACATTCTGGGGCTTGTTTTGTTGTAAATAATGTGGGGGTTATGATTACTTAATGTTCATGAAAGTAGGTTTATGAGGTACTTGGATGCACTTGCATCTCTAACCTGGCTTCTTACTTGTTTTCATATATAGACTAAAGAACAGAACAGATCTTCATGGTGATATTTATTGTTCTTGTTTATTGTCAGTTTGGCTTCATCAGACAAGAATAGGACTCAGTTTATATGATGTTGCTGGGCAAGGATACCTTCGGGAATCAGTAAGTACCCTAACAAACTAATATAAATGCCAAAACATTATCACAGAGTATTACATTATTCTATGTGAATCTTACTTGGTTTGATTTTGTTTTTATGGCCTTTGTATGCCTGCTTTTTATCTTTACAAACATATGCCTTATATTGACCATATAAATTCCTCTTTAGATTATTTTTCTTCAGCCTTTAAAAACCTCCTTTGGGAGGGCTGGAGAGATGGCTCAGCAGTTAAGGCACTTTTCCCAGTACCCACGTAAAGCCAAATGCACAAAGTGGCACATGCATCTGGAGTTCCTTTGCAGAGGCTAGAGGCCCTAACACGCTCATATTCATTCATTCATTCACTCTCTGTTCTTGAAAATAAACAAAATTAAGCTGGAGGAATGGCTTAGCAGTTAAGGCATTTGCCTACAAAGCCAATGGACCCTGGTTCAATTCCCCAGGACCCACGTAAGCCAGAGGCACAAGGTGGCACATGCATCTGAAGTTCCTTTGCAGTGGCTGGAGGCCCTGGTGCACTCAGTGTCTCTCTCTCTCTCTCTCTCTCTCTCTCTCTCTCTCTCTCTCTCTTCCGCTCTCTCTCAAATAAAACTTTAAAAAAAAGTTAAAAAAAAAAAAAGAAAGAAAGAAAATAGGGCTGCAGGGATGGCTTAGCGGTTAAGGCACTTACCTGCAAAGCCAAAGGATCCAGGTTCGATTCCCCAGGACGCACCTGGAATTCATTTGCAGTGGCTGGAGGCCCTGACACACCCATTCTCTCTCTGTGTCTTTCTCTCTCTATGTCATATATATATATAATTTTAAAATCAAAAAGAAAGGAAATAGACCCAGCTATAGCACTCCTAGGCATATATCCTAAGGACTCATCTCATTTCCTTAGAAGTACGTGCTCAACCATGTTTATTGCTGCTCAATTTATAATAGCTGGGAAATGGAACCAGCCTAGATGTCCCTCAGCTGATGAGTGGATTATGAAGATATGGCACATTTATACAATGGAGTTTTACTCAGCGGTAAAGAAAAATGAAGTTATGAAATTTGCAGAAAAGTGGATGGATCTGGAAAGAATTATACTAAGTGAGGTAACCCAGGCCCAGAAAGCCAAGCGCCACATGTTCTCCCTCATATGTGGATCTTAGCTACAGATGATTGGGCTTCTGTGCGAGAAGGAAAAAACTCAGTAGCAGAGGCCAGTAAGTTAAAAAAGGAAATAGAGCCGGGCGTGGTGGCGCACGCCTTTAATCCCAGCACTCGGGAGGCAGAGGTAGGAGGATCACCGAGAGTTCGAGGCCACCCTGAGACTACATAGTGAATTCCAGGTCAGCCTGAACCAAAGTGAGACCCTATCTCGAAAAACTAAAAAAAAAAAAAAAAAAAGGAAATAGAAAGGGAAGAGAAAGAAAGGGAGGAGGGCTTTTATTAGGTTGGTATTGTATATATGTAAGTAGAAAGATTGAGATGGGGGGGGGATATGATGGAGAATGGAATTTCACAGGGGAAAGGTGGGGAGGGTAATACCATGGGATATTTTTTTTATAATCATGGAAAATATTAATAAAAATTGAGAAAATGAAAATAAATAAATAAATAAATAAGAAAGGAAATATTTAAAAAAGAAAGAAAACTTTTGGGGAGGTCAGAGAAATGGCTCAGTGATTAAAGGTACTTGCTTTCAAGGCCTGACAAGCTGGGTTCAATTTCCCAGTACCCACGTAAAGCCAGATACATAAAGGGGTGCATGCATCTAGAATTGTGTGCCCATTCTCTCTCCCTCTTCCCCTTTCTCTCTCTACTCACAAATAAATAATAAATATTTTTATTTTTTATTTATTTTGAGAGAGAAGGGGGGAAAGTGGCAGATAGAAAGGGAGAGAATGGGCATGCCATGGCCTTCAGCCGCTACAAACCAACTCCAAACTCATGCACCATCCTGTACATTTGGCTTATGTGGGTCCTGAAAAATAGAACCTGGGTCCTTTGGCTTCACAGGCAAACACTGACCACTAAACCCATCTCTCTAGCCCTAATTAAAATAAAATTTAGGGCTGGAGAGATGGCTTAGTGGTTAAACATTTGCCTGTGAAGCCTAAGGACCCTGGTTCGAGGCTTGATTCCCCAGGACCCACGTTAGCCAGATGCACAAGGGGGCGCACGCGTCTGGAATTCGTTTGCAGCGGCTGGAGGCCCTGGCGCGCCCATTCTCTCTCTCTCTCTCTCTCTCTCTGCCTCTTTCCCTCTCTGTTGCTCTCAACTAAGTAAATAAAAATGAACAAAAAAAAAATTTTTTTTTAAATTTAAAAAACCAAAAAAGGACTCCTTTTTTGGTGTGTACGTGCTGGTTCTCACATTCTGCTTTGTTTGAGGCCAAGTCTCTGTTCACTGCTTCACACCATATCTACCTGGACTGCAAGCTTCTGTGATTCTCCAGTCTCTACCTCCCATGTGGTTATAAGAGGGCTGAGTGACAGACATTTGCTACTATTGCATCCAGCTTTTACATGGGGTCAGTGGATCCAAAGTCAGGTCATCATGCTTTTATAGCAAGCACTTTTACTCAGCTATCTCCCTAGCTCTAAAAAAAAAAAAACCTTTCTAAAAAGGAAAATGTCCACATCTCAGGGGACAGAGGTAGGAGGATCATCATGAGTTCAAGACCACCCTGAGACTACATAATGAATTACAGGTCTGCCTGGACTGGAGCAAGACCCTGCCTTGGAAAAAAAAAAAAAAAAAAACCACAAAGGGGGGTGGTCAGGTGTGGTGGTATGTGCCTTTAATCCCAACACTTGGGAGGCTAAGGTAGGAGGTAGTGCTGTGAGTTCGAGGCCAGTCTGAGACTAATTCCAGGTCAGCCTGAGCTAAAGTAAGACCCTACCTGGGGGAGGGGGGGGGAGGAAAATGAAGGGCTGGAGAGATGATGGCTCAGCAGTTAAGGTGGTTGCCTGCAATGCCTAATGACCCAAAGTTGATTCTTTGACACCCACATAAGACCAGATACACAAAGTGGCGCATGCATCTGGAGTTCATTTGCAGTAGCTGAGTCCCTGGTGCACCCATTCTCTTTCTCACTCTCTTACTCAAAATAAATAATTTTCTTTCTTTCTCTCCTTTTTTTTAATTGGTTTTTCGAGGTAGTTTCACTCTAGCCCAGGCTGACTTGGAACTCACTCTATAGCTTAGGCTAGCCTTGAACTCATGGTTTTCCTCCTACTTCAGCTTCCTGAGTGCTAGAATTAAAGGCTGTCTACCATACTTAAAAATGTTTTTGTTTTGTTTTAAAAGTTTATTTATTTGAGAGAGTGTGAGAAAAAGAGAAAGAATGGTGCACCAGGGACTCTAGCTGCTGCAAACAAACTCCACACGCATGTATTACCTGTGCATTTGGCTTTATGTGAGTACTGGGGAATTGAACTCAGGTCTTTAGGTTTTGCAGGCAAGTGCCTTAACTGCTGCACCATCTCTCCAGCCCTCAAAGTATTTTTTATTTATTTAAGAGATAGCCAGGCGTGGTGCGTGCCTTTAAGGCCAGCACTCGGGAGGCAGAGGTAGGAGGATCACCGTGAGTGCAAGGCCACCCTGAAACTACGTAGTGAATTCCAGGTCAGCCTGGGCTAGAGTGAGACCCTACCTCAAAAAATCAAAGAAAGAGAGAAAGAAACAGTGAGTATGAGCACACAAGGGCCTCCTATCACTGCAAATGAATGCCAGACACCTGTGCCATTTTGTGCATCTGGTTTTACATGGTTTCTGGGGAATTGAACTCAGGTCATTAAGCTTTGCAATGAAGTGCCTTTAACTGCTGAGCCATCTCTCCAGCCCAACCTTTCTTTTTAAATATTTATTTATTGCAAGTAGATACAGAGAAAGAATAAATTATGAATGAATAAAACTGCCAAGGCCTCTTGTTACTATTACTACAAGCTAACTCCAGATACATGTACCACTTTGTGCATCTGGCTTTATGTGGGTACTGGAGAATCAAATCTGGGCCAACCTAGGCCAGCAGGTTTTGCAAGCAAGCACATTTGACTACTGAGCCATCTCCCCAGCCCCAATCTCATTTTTTTTTAAGCAGGGACCTGCACTGAACCTATAGCTAATAAGCCCTAGTAATCCTCCTGTCCAGCACTGGGATGACAAGTGTGTGCCTAGGATGTAGATAGAAATGCTAAGGCAGCTTCCACACTGGTCTGGGTGATACTAATAGACAACCTGGCCAGGATTCTGGTGTGGCTGTAGAAAAACTTAGAAATAACACAGGTAGTAGCTCATACCTGTAATCCCAGCATTTAGGAGGCTAAGGTTGGGGTTTGAGAATTTGAGCTGCAAATTTAAGACCAGCCTAAGATAGTGAGATCTTATCTCTAAAAAATTAGAAGCTATAGGGATGCCTCAGTGGTTAAAATCACTTGCTTGCAAAGCCTACTGGTCTTGTTTTGATTCCCCAATACCCATGTCAAGCAAGGTGCACAAAGTGGTACATGCATCTAGAGTTCATTTCCAGCAGCAAGCGGCTCTGATGTACCCATTCTCATTCTCTCTCTCTCTCTCTATCTATCTATCTCTCTCTCTCTTCAGGTAGAGCCTCACTAGCCCAGGCTGGCCTTGAATTCATGGTGATCTTCCTACCTGTGCCTCCTGAGTGCTGGGATTAAGGGCATGCACCACCTACCTGAATTCTCTCTCTCTCTCTTTGTTAATATTTTTATTTATTTGAGAGACAAAAAGACAGAGAGAGTGTGTGTGATTATGGGCATGCCAAGGCTTCCTACCACTAAAGACAAACTCCAAATATATGTGCTACCTTGTGCATCCAACTTTAAGTGGGTACTGGGGCCATCAGGCTTTAAAACAAGTGCCTTTAACTGCTGAGCCATCTCTCCAGCCCCTGTTCTCTCTCACACACAAATAAATAAATGAATTTTTTTATTTAAAAAATTTGGAAGCTGGAGAGATGGTGGCTCAACAGTTAAAGGGGCTTGCTTGCTTGCCAAGCTTGAAAGCCCAGTGACCCTGGTTCACTTCCCTTTACCCATATGTCTGGAGTTGGCTTTCAGTGAGTGGCCCTGAGTCACCCATACTCACTCTCTTTTTGTTTGTCTCTGTCTCTCTCTTTATCTCAAATAAATAAAATAAAAATAACAATTTTTTTTTTTAATTTGGGCTGCAGAAATGGCTTAGTGGTTAAGATCCTTGCCTATGAAGCCTAAGGACCCAGGTTCGATTGCCCAGTACCCACATAAGCCAGATGTACAAGGTGGTGCATGAGTCTGGAGTTCATTGGCAGTGCCTAGGGGCCTGGCATACCCATTCTGTCACTCTCTCAAATATAAATAAATAAAATATAAAAAATATATTTTAAAAAAATTTGGCCAGTCATGGCGGCACAACGCCTTTAATCCCAGCTCTTGAGAAGCAGAGGTAGGAGGATTGCCGTGAGTGCAAGGCCATCCTGAGACTACATAGTGAATTCTAGATCACCCTGAGCTAGAGCAAGTTCCTACCCACCCCCCCCCCAAAAAAAAAGAAAATTGGGCTGAGTGTGATGGCACACACCTTTAACCCCAGCACTTCAGAGGCAGAGGTAGGAGGATTGCCATGACATCAAGGCCTCCCTTAGACTACATAGTGAATTCTAGGTCAGCCTGGGCTAGAGTGAGACCCTACCTCAAAAAACCAAAACTTCTGGGCATGTTGGTGCACGCCTTTGATCCCACAACTTGGGAGGCAGGGGTAGGAGGAGTGCCATGAGTTCGAGGCCACCCTGAGATTATATAGTGAATTTCAGGCCAGCCTGGGCTAGAGACAGACCCTACTTCAAAAAAAGAAAAATCAAAAAGGGGGGTGGGGCTGGAGAGATGGCTCAGTGTTTAAGAGCTCAGTCAAGTAAGAGTGCTGTGGTAATAATATAGGTTACTTCTTGTGAGAGAAAAATAGGTAAACTTTGAATCTTTGATTTTTGTTTGTTTGTTTGTTTTGTTTTTCGAGGTAGTGTGTCACTCTAGCTCAAGCTGACCTGGAATTCACTATGTGGTCTCAGGGTGGCCTCGAACTCATAGCAATCCTCCTAACCTCTGCCTCCCAAGTGCTGGGATTAAAGGCATGCTGCACCATGTCTAGCTTTTTTTTTTTTTGGTTTTTTGAAGTAGGTTCTCACTCTAGCCCAAGCTGACCTGGAATTCACTAGGTAGTCTCAGGGTGGCCTCAAACTCACAGCAATCCTCCTACCTCTGCCTCCTGAGTGCTGGGATTAAAGGTGTGCACCACCACACCCGGCTAAACTTTGAATCTTTGAATTAGGAACTATGTAGAATATATTATTTATTTTGAAATAGTTAAAAAATTTTTAAGAATTAAAAAGTTTATGTTAAGGGCTGAAGGGATGGCTTAGCGGTTAAGGCGTTTGCCTGCAAAGCCAAAGGACCCAGGTTCGATTCCCCAGGACCCACATTAGCCAGATACACAAGTGGGCGCATGCATCTGGAGTTCGTCTGCAGTGGCTGAGGGCCCTGACGCGCCCATTCTCTCTCTCTCTCTCCCCCTTTCTCTGTCAAATAAATAAATAAAATTTTTTTTAAAAAAATTTATGTTAAATTTTGTATGAAGTAGTTTTGATATTTACCCAGTCATTATTTTATTGTCAGCATAGTTTGCCTTTACCTTTTCATTTCATTTCTTTATTGAGGCAGGGAATGGGGTCTTATGTAGCCCAGCCTAGTCTTGAAATGGAGATTCTTTTTTTTTTTTTTTATTTTATTTTTATTGACATTTTCAGTGTTTGTAAACAATATCCCATGGTAATTCCCTCCCTCCCCTGACTTTCCCCTTTGAAACTCCACTGTCCATCATATCCCCTCCCCCTCTCAATCACTCTCTTTTATTTTGATGTCATGATCTTTTCCTCCTATTATGGTCTTGTGTAGGTAGTGTCAGGCACTGTGAGCTCATGGATATCCAGACCATTTTGTGTCTGGAGGAGGACATTGTAAGGAGCCCTACCCTTCCTTTGGCTCTAACATTCTTTCCACTGCCTCTTCTTCAATGGACCCTGAGCTTTGGAAGGTGTGATAGAGATATTTCAGTGCTGAGCACTCCGTTATTTCTTCTCAACACCATGGTGCCTTCTAAGTCATCCCAAGGTCACTGCCAATCAGAAAAGAGAAGATTCTCTACAAAAAGTGAGAGTAGCATTAATATAAGGGTATGAACATTAAGAGAAGTGCTTACTGGGCAGCTTGGTGAGCATAGTATATACTTTTAGCCAGACAGCAGCAGACGTTATACCCCTACAACTCATAACTGTTGGAGGTTTTCAGTATCAGGGATGTATTCCCTCCCATGGAGTGGGCCTCCAGTTGAATTAGAGGGCTGGTGGTTTCCCCCATAGCAGACGTGCCACTATTGTACCCGTTGGCTCAATTGGCCTGGCTGGCCAAATATAAGGCTTACAGTGTCCACTGTTGAGTATCTGAGTGAATGTTGAGTATCTGAGTTGAGTATACTGGTGATTTCTCTCTCCATTGAATTGTATGCAGTGTGGTTTTTACCAGCTTTCTGTCAGCTGTTCTACATGGAGGAGGTTTTCAGCTCAGTTCTAGCAGGATTTCTCAGTGACCTTGTAGCCCTAGTATATGGAGTTTTGAGCAATAGGGTCTTACCATCCCTCAGCAATGGCCTGTAATGTTTCGGGGGCATCAGTGACCCTCCCTGGCCAACAACTCACTGGAAGGTATCCCATCCCTGGCATTGAAAATTTTCTATTAACAATCTCTGACTCCTGAGTGTTCCATTGCCCAAAAAAAGTAGGTTTCCATATGACTTGTTTATATCCTCTTAGGTTTTGATTAGATCTCCCTCCACCTTTCCTTTACTCAATCTCTTCCCCTGACCTCACTTAGGTCTTTTCACCCTATTACTCTGTTCTTCTACTTACAGATATACAATATTAAGTCCCCCCTCCCTCCCTTTGTATTCCCTTTATATCCCCTTTCTAGCTTACTGGCCTTTGCTACTGAGTTTTCTTCCCACTCACACAGAAGTCTAATCATTTGTAGCTAGGATCCACACATGAGAGAGAACAAGCGACATTTGGCTTTCTAGGCCTTGGTTACCTCACTTAGTATAATCCTTTCCAGATCCATCCATTTTCCTGCAAATTTCATAGCTTCATTTTCCTTTACTGGTGAGTCGAACTCCATTGTGTAAATGTGCCACATCTTATGTAGCCCAGCCTGGTCTTGAAATGGAGATTCTTGCCCAGGCCTCCTGAGGGCTGAGGTTTACAGACATGTCCTCTGATGTGCAGCTCATACAGTTGACACCACTGAATAGTTTGGAGTGCTGAAATTCCAATATTTAATAAAGAAGCTTAACATTTTCATTTTGTTTCGTTTTGTCCAGGATTTAGAAAACTACATACTGGAACTTATCCCAACTTTGCCGCAGCTGGATGGGCTGGAAAAGTCTTTTTACTCCTTTTATGTTTGTACAGCAGTTAGGAAGTTCTTCTTCTTTTTGGACCCTCTAAGAACAGGTAAAAAGTATTATCTGATGTAGATACTACAAGGATATTACTACATATCAGTATCAATACTAGAGAAATCTGGACATTTTCCCTTTGTTTTCCTGATGTAGGTAACATTACTAATCCAGGAAATCTACAGGAGTAGAAAAATATGTAAGACAGCAAACAGTGCTTTGTTTTAGGTTTATGGAAGGATCTTCTTTGCACTGATGGTAATTGGCTTTGTGACAGTGGGATGACATCTAAACTTTGTCTTCTTGATCCCTAAAGGAAGTATTTGAAGCAGTCACTAAGACTTCCTTCCAGTTCTAAGAAGCCACTTACTATTAAATAATTTGCTGTCTGATACATGACACACTGGAGAATGGTTCTCTTTTGATGAATTATATTGAGTTGAGGGTTGCAGAGATAGCTTAGCGGTTAAGGTGTTTGCCTGCAAAGCCAAAAGACACAGGTTCAGTTCCTCAGGATCCTAGGATCTAGATGTTTTAAAATACCAATTGTAGAATTGCTGTTATAAAATTAAGCAATTGTTTCATTACATTTTACAGGAAAAATAAAAATTCAAGATATTTTAGCATGCAGCTTCCTGGATGATTTATTGGAAGTAAGTTAGTTTTTAAACTACTTAATTATATCACCTAGTAACTGCTATCTTCTAATTATGTATCTCTCTTTCTTTAGCTAAGGGATGAGGAACTGTCCAAAGAGAGTCAAGAAACAAATTGGTTTTCTGCCCCTTCTGCCCTAAGAGTTTATGGTATGTTCCCATTATTTATATAAAGTTTCAATTATTCATTCCCTCGGTAATTGGTATCCAAAGGACAGTTTTACACAAAGGCTATTTTAGCCTTAATAACAAAGCATTTGAATTGCATTAAATCTAGTATTCTAGATTACTAAAATTTACCTATTTCAATATTAATATTTGAACTTTTTGGAACTCTTTTGTAACTACACTGTATTTTCAATAGAAAAAGAATGTAATTTGAACCTTATTGGCTCATGATGAATTCATGAACAACAGAATTATTTCAGGGATTGATTTGGGTTTTTTTAAATATTTTATTTATTATTTATTGGGGGGGGGGGCAGATAGAGAATGGATGCCCCAGAACCTTTAGCCCCTGCAAACGAGCTGCAGATGCATGTCCAACCTTGTGCATCTGGCTTTATGTGGGTACTGGAGAATCGAATCTGGGTCCTTTGGCTTTGCTAGCAAGTTCCTTAACCATTAAGCCATCTCTCCAGCCCTGACAGTTTTTTGTTTGTTTTCATTAGTCTGCTACATTACCATCCTCCTGGGAAGTCTGATTCCTATCACCTAACCTTTGAGTTGACAGACTTTCAGGGCTTTTTGTTGACCCCTCACTCCACTTAATTTAGACACTTGGGAATGTTCTCTTCCCGCCCCCCCCCCCCAAGGTAGGGTTTCACTCTAACCCAGACTGACCTGGAATTCACTGTGTAGTCTCAGGGTGGCCTTGAACTCACAGCAAGCCTCCTACCTCTACCTCCCAAGTGCTGAGATTAAAGGTGTGCGCCACCAAACAGGGCTGAAACCTGGGAATGTTCTGAAAGGTTGCAAACTGAAAACAAAAATGTGAGGACCTGGCTGGTGGCACATACCTTTAATCCCAGCACTTGGGAGGCAGAGGTAAGTGGACTGCCATGAGTTCAAGGCCACCCTAAGACTACATAGTGAGTTCCAGGTCAGCCTGAACTAGAAACAAAAATAAAAAATTAAAAAAAAAAAACATACTATTTACAATGGACCTTTTTTTTTAAACAATTTCTTTTTATTAGGGAGGGAGGGAGAGAGAAAGAGAGAGAGAGAGAATGGGCACACCAGGGCCTCTAGCCACTGCAAACTCCAGACGTGTGTGCCACCATGTGCATCTGGCTTACGTGGGACCTAGAGAATCAAATCTGGGTCCTTAGGGTTCATAAGCATGCACCTTAACTGCTAAGCCATCTCTCCAGCCCCCTGTCTTTTCCTTTAGGGGAGGGAGTTTTCTAGCTTAATAGTTGTAATCAAGATATCAGAGGCCAACTGATGTTATTACAATAGGCTACAGCCTTACCTGTAACATAGCTTCATTTCAAAATCAGAATATTAAGCAGTAATATGAACTTTTCTGCTAATATCCATTCTTTGGCATTGAAATTGTTTTGGTCCTAGGTATTTTTATTGTCTTTCTTCCCAAGGTCAGTATTTGAATCTTGATAAGGACCATAATGGCATGCTGAGTAAAGAAGAACTTTCCCGCTATGGAACAGCAACCATGACCAACGTCTTCTTAGACCGTGTGTTCCAGGAATGCCTCACATATGATGGAGAAATGGTAGTTGTGTTTTGTTCTGGTTTTTGAAGGTAGGGTCTCACTGGGATTAAAGGCGTGCGTCACCACACCCGGCATGATATTTAAACCTGCTCAAAAGCTTAAAATTTGAGCCCTTTTCTTTTTGACCTCCTCTTCTGTGATGGAAAAATATTTAAGCAGCCTGGCATGGTGGTGTATACCTTTAATCCCAGCACTTGGGAGGCAGAGGTAGGAGGGTTTCTATGAGTTCCAGGCCACTTTGAGAATACATAGTGAATTCCAGATTAGCCTGGGCTAAAGTGAGACCCTACCTCGAAAAACCAAAAAGGAAAAAAAAAAAAAAGGTTAAGTGAATCTTACATACATGAGCTTGGTCCTCTAAAACTGTGCAGCACAGGTTAGCTCTTACGATTTCCTAGAAACTAATAAATGAACAAATGGATTTATTTCATATTAAAATAGTGAAATTTGCCACCTGCGATTGTGAAAGAACTTCATCTTGCCAGATAATTTAGTTGATAAGAAAATTTCATCCAAGGCTGCTTCAAAAGATTTCCTTTTCTATAGGACTATAAGACCTACTTGGACTTCGTTCTTGCCTTGGAAAACAGGAAGGAACCTGCAGCTCTGCAATATATTTTCAAATTGCTTGATATTGAGAACAAGGGTTATCTGAATGTCTTTTCCCTGAATTATTTCTTTAGGGTAAGTATGATTTGGGTAAAGAAGCATTGTTGGGCTGGGGAGATGGCTTAAGTGACTAAGGCATTTGCCTGCAAACCCTAAGGACCTAGGGTAAGCTAGACGCACATGGTGGCACGTGCGTCTGGAGTTCATTTGCAGTAGCTAGAAGTCCTGGTGCACCCATTCTCTCTCCCTCTGAGATAAATATAATTTTTGATAAAAGCATTGTTACCTCTTCCATTAAGTTTTTTGTTGTTGTTGTTTGTTTTTGTTGTTGTTTTTCGAGGTAGGATGTCACTCTGGTCAGGCTGACCTGGAATTCACTCTGTAGCCTCAGGGTGGCCTTGAACTCATGGCGATCCTCTTACCTCTGCCTCCCAAGTGCTAGGATTAAAGGCATGCAGCACCACGCCCGGCTCGGTCTTCCATTAGTTTTGTCTTTTTAAATTTCCTACTTAGTGGCAGTTTTTAACTTAGCTTACTTATTGTTTTTAAACTTTAACAATATAGCAGATTTAAAATGGAAATCAGTCTGGTTTTAGGGGTTTTTTAATCCTTTAAAAAAAAATTTTTTTTCTTTTGTTTTTCCCAAGTAGAGTTTCAGTCTAGCCCAGGCTGACCTGGAATTCACTCTGTAGTCTCAGGGTGGCCTTGAACTCACGACAGTTCTCCTACCTCTTCCTCCCAAGGGCTGGCATTAAAGGCATGCACCACCACACCCAGCTTCCAGTCCCTTTTATTTTTTAGGAAATATAAGCAGTAAATTAAAGCTGATTCAATTAGATAGAGAATACTAACGGCCTGCAAATAAGTGTTAAGGGCCTTAAGTAACCTTTGAAAGAGATGAGAAATCGTATGCCCTTAATGATCAGTAACAGTATGTAAAATCTTAGCTCCTGGGGCTGGAAGGATGGCTTAGTGGTTAAGGCATTTGCCTGCAAAGCCAAAGGACCCAGGTTCGATTCTCCAGGACCCATGTTAGCCAGATGCACAAGGAGGCGCATGCATCTGGACTTCGTTTGCAGCAGCTGGAGTCCCTGGCATGCCCCATTCTCTCACTAGCTCTCCCTCTTTTTCTGTCAAATAAATAAAGAAATTTTTTTTTAAAAATCTTAGCTCCTTTACAGGGGAGTCTTTATAGACATTAGTCATATATTATTTTAATTGCTTTTCTTTAAAAAAAAAGTTAACAATTTTAAATTGGCCAGAATTGCATGTTACATTTCATTGTGAGAGTTGATGCACTTGTGCTGTAGTTGGCCTCAGAGAATAATGATGAGCCCCCAAGGGAACATGATTGTATCTGGTAACCATTCAGCACAAACAAGTGTAAAAAGTAGGAATGCTGCCCTTGTCATAGGGCTCTTTAATTTGTTAACTTTTCCTCTTGATGGAGAATGGAGAATTGATTTAGTAGTGCCCTACTATACCACATGTTCACAGCTAGTTTTTAGACAACTGTGTGCTTTTTATGTGGTACAGATCAGAAACAGAAATAATAATTTATTTTACTTTATTGGTCTTTTGAGATGGATCTTGCTAGGTAGCCCTGGAACTCACTATGTAGCCCAAAGTAGCCTTGAAAACCTTAAAAAACGGTAAAGATATGAACAGCATTTGTAGAAAATGGAGAAGTATGCCATAACAAAACAATTGCTAGGCCACATTATAGAGACCTATTTAAGGTTGAATAATCCTGTATAGTGGCAGCAATTTGCAGCCTTATCCCACCTTCCCCCACCTTCCACCCCTGCCCAGTTCTTAACAGGTAAGGGATAGTTGCAGGAAAGTCTGGCTATTTTCATCCAGTCCTGTTTTGCTTATTGGAAACACAGCAAAGTCAAAAAGTTAAGACTGGTAAGAGGTTGAGATGGTGAGACTTATGATGTGGTAGGAAAGAAAGTGGAACTAGAAAAGGGGCTGTGGGGCATAAGGGAATAGATATTGTGTATTTTTTATTTATTGATTTATTTCCACTAAATACAGGCCATACAGGAGCTAATGAAAATCCATGGACAAGATCCTGTTTCATTTCAAGATGTCAAGGTTACCTATTCTTTATTTATAACATATTACCAGATGATAATACCATAATGATACTAATTTGTATTACATCAAACTTTGTATGAAAGCAACTTATGAACTAATTAGACATTTACTGTACTTGTTCTGAACTGATTTAAATCATTGGAAATTGAGGCATGTTTGGATTTAGTTATTTATGTAATTTATAATTGAAAACTGGCAGCCTTGCATTCTTATCGGGAACATTCATTTTATTTGAAAATTAAGAGAATCAGTTTAGCCTGTATTCTTTGGTATCTTTTCCACTGTACACTCAGTATTCAACTGGGGAACTATTTAGGTTCAAGTACTTTCTTAGTACACTGCCCCCAATATCCTGCTTGTTTGGATATAAGATATTTAGAAGACATCGCCGGGACTGAAGAGATGGCTTGGCAGTTGAGGCACTGCAGAACCAAAGGACCCAGGTTCAATTCTCCAGTACCCACATACAGCCATATGCACAAGATATCATCTACATCTGGAGTTCATTTGCAGTGGCTGGAGGCCCTGGTGCACCCATTCTCTCTCTCTCAAATAAACAAACAAAATATTTTTTTAAAGTACTTTGGACTGGACGTGGTGGTGCACATCTTTAATCCTGGCACTTGGGAGGATCGCCATGAGTTTGAGGCCACCCTGACACTACATAGTGGATTCCAGGTCAGCCTGAGTTAGTGAGACCCTACCTCAAAAAAAAAAAAAAAAAAAAAAAAAAAGTGCTTTGGGCTGCAGATAGCTTAGCAGTTAAGGTGCTTGCCTGTAAAGTCTAAGACCAGGTCCAATTCCCCAGTTCCCATGTAAGCCAGATACACAAAGTGGCACATGCATCTGTAGATCATTTGCAGTAGCTAGAAGCCCTGGTGCACACATGCTCGCTGTCTATCTATATATATTTAAAGTAATGAAAAAAAAGAAGACATTGTCAAGTCCTTCAATATGAAGAGCACCATTGTTTGAAAAGTTTCTGTGAGGAAACATCAGGACCCAGTACCCATTGGGTTCTAGCTAAGTAACAATAAAATGCCCTGACTAGTTTTAACCAAGAATAGCTTGAAAGGACTTTTTTGCTTGCTTGCTTGTTTTTTGAGGTAGGGTCTCACTGTAGCCCAGGCTGGCCTGAAATTTACTATGTAGTCTTAAGCTGGCCTTGAAGGATTATTTTGATATAAAACTAGTAAGGGAATTTTCAAACTTTTAACATGAATCTAAGAAACAGAAACCTTAAACCTCAATAAATCTAGAAAAGGAACATACAAGTTTATGTTTTATGTACCTATACTCTTATCTTTTTGAAATGTAATTTATCTCCTTAAATGCTACTAAATATTCATTTTACTACAAAAGATTCAAAAACATGAATTAATTCCTTGCTAATATTCATCTTGTATACTTCATAATACAGAAGATATTATATTCTAGTTAAGTCTTGGCACAAAACTTAGTGACATTCTGATTACTAACTTTTTTATTTTGGGCACACAGAGAGAGAAAAGGGTATGTGTAGCAAACAGCTTCAGGTTTGTGGAGATAAATTTCCAGACCAGATACAGTTATGGAGGAAGGAATTTTATTTTTATTTATTTATTTATTTATTTTGAGGTACAGTTTCACTCTAGTCCAGGGTGGCCTCGAACTCACGGTGATCCTCCTACTTCTGCCTGCATGTGATATCACATCTGGCTAAGGAAGGGGTTTGTTGAAGCTTACAGATCCAGAGGAAGTTCTATAATGGCAGAAGCAGCTGGCCTGCTTTCACAGGTCCAAGGGGAGAAAACCAAAAGCACACTTCAGGAACTCAGGCACTTTGCATATCTTTTTAGATTGGAATCTCAAATCTACCACCACACCTTAGGGCTGGACCCTAAGATCCACCTCCTCCAGCCAGGCCGCTGCAGATCCAAACTACAAATAAAAACACACTGAATATATTGGGGAGTCATCTATTCAAACTACCACAGGATTTTTGTTTTGTTTTGTTTTGACTAACTCTATTCCCCCCCCTCCCCCGCCTTTTTTGAGGTAGGGTTAACCTGGAATTCACTACATAGTCTCAGGGTGGCCTAAAACTCATGGCAATCCTCCTACCTCTGCCTCTTGAGTGCTGGGATTAAAGGCGTGTGCTACCATGCCTGGCTAGTAATGAAGTTTTGTTGCTATCTCTGACAGATTTAAATTGTATTTCCTTTGTTTTTACTTGAAAAATTAAATAAAGGGATGGAGACATAGCTGAGTGACAGTGCTTGCTTGGCATGTGCATGTCCTTGGTTGGATACCTAGCGCTGGGGGAGGAAAACAGTAAACTAAGACTTTTCATTGCTATTAGAAGACACTAAAAATAGTTTTAAAAGTTAGTTTGTATTTAGAGGGAAGGGAGAGCATTACCATGGGATATTTTTTATAATCATGGAAAAATTTTGAAAAAAAAAAATCTTTAAAAAGTATGTATTTAAAGACTATTGCATTAGACAGTGTTGCTACATATTACCTAGGATTAGACTGAATCTCATTTTTTTATCTGTAAAATGAGATAATTAACAAATAGCAAAGGAATCTCCCAATAAAATTTTGTAATTTTGAGCTCAAGGAGATCGCCCATTTTGTGAAAAAGAAAAAATGTAGAATAAAAATGTTTACATAAGTTCAAATGTCCACCTTGAATTTTAGATGACATGTAATGGAAATATAATCAGGTTCCATTGTTTGTATTCTCTTGCAGGATGAAATCTTTGACATGGTCAAACCAAAGGATCCTTTAAAAATCTCACTTCAGGATTTAATCAGCAGTAATCAAGGAGACACAGTCACTACCATTCTAATTGATCTGAATGGCTTCTGGACTTATGAGAACAGAGAAGCACTTGTTGCAAATGACAATGAGAACTCTGCAGACCTAGATGATACCTGATCTCTGAAAGATGCCACTGTCTTCATTTAGATGCTTGAAGGCTGCTTGTGAAATCTTTGAAGCAGACTCCTTAGAAATGCTCTAAATAAAATAGCATATGCCAGAGATTTGGGTTACTGGAATTTTGGTAGCAACAACTTGGAAGTGATAGGACCAAATATGACTTTATAAAAAGTCCTAAGTTCTGGTTTCATTTAAAATGGCAAATATGATTAGCTGTGGGTAGAATGTGTTCAGTTTAAAGCTATCTTTAGATAGACAGGAATGTTTCATGGACTGTTTCTGAAATTCATTCAGAATTAGAATATCATGAATATCAAAGACTTTTTCATAGATATATCTGGACGTGACTTTTCTTTTTAATAGGATGTATGTGTTATAAATCATTCAAAACAGGGCTTGGAGATTTAGCTCTGTGGAAGTGTTAATAAGCACAAGACCCTAGGCTCAGTCCTCTGCACCAAGGGGGAAAAAGGTATTCAAATAAATACTTTACTTTCATTAAAATTACATGTAAAAATTTGTATAGCTTTAATAATCAGTATCAGGTTACATTTAAAAACCATACCTATATTTTAAAAACCTTTTTGTGTTTTTTTTTTTTTTTTTTTCTCGAGGTAGGGTCTCACTGTAGTTCAGGCTGACCTGGAATTCACTATGTAGTCTCAGGCTGGCCTCGAACTCATGGTGATCCTCCTACCTCTGCCTCCCAAGTGCTGGGATTAAAGGCATGCGCCACCACGCCCGGCTTAAAAACCTTTTTTAAAGAAAAAAAATAGTACAAATAAATAATTGAAAGAAAAAAAAAAAACTTTTTGTTAGAGAATTTGTTAATGCAGCATTTTTTCCCCTTGTGCTGCTGTTGCATTTAGTGTTGTGCTTACTGTTTATTTGTTAAAAGTATTTTTATTTGTGAGCAGAGAATGGGTATGCCAGGGCCTCCTGCCACTGCATACAAAATCCAGATGCATATGCCATTTTGGGCATCTGGTTTTACATGGATACTAGGGAATCAAACCCAGGTCATTAGGCTTTGCAGGTAAGCTGAGCCATCTCCCCAGCCCCTAACTGTATATAAGTCCTTAATATTTAGCCTTTAGATAGGGTCTCACTATATAGCCTAAGTAGATCCTTGAACTTAAGATCCTCCTACCCTGACCTCCTCAGTACTAGGATTACAAATGTGCACTACTACATCTGGTTTTTAGTTTATTTATTTTTTTGTTTTTTGTTTTTTGTTTTTTCAAGGTAGAGTCTCGCTCTAGCCCAGGTTGACCTGGAATTCACTATGAGGGTGGCCTCGAACTCACGGTGATCCTCCTACCTCTGCCTCCTGAGTGCTGGGATTAAAGGCATGCGCCACCACGCCCGGCTTGGTTTTTAATTTTTATGACAAAGTACAATTCGGTTTGGGATTGTGGTGCATGCGGATCGTCATGAGTTCAAGGTCACCCTGAGACTGAATTTCAGGTCAGCCTGGGCTAGAGCAACACCCTAACCTGGAAAAACCAAACCAAAAAAAAAAAATCAGTTCCATGAACTATGACCCAGAGGGAACAGTAATTCTTCAAAGGACTGAAAAGAAGGAAAAAAAAATAAGACAAACTATTTAATGCATTTGTGGGAAATTTTATAGTTTGCGTAAACAAAAGTATAAAAAATTTAAGGCACAGTGAACAACTATAAACATTACAAACCGGCCACTATGGGACAAACAACAAAAGTAAAATTCAAGAAACATTAAATTTTCATAAATCACTTATCTTCCTTGTGCTATGATAGAAGTTTCTAGGTAAACTCTTTTACGTACTCGAACTTTAAAGGGGGAAGAGTCCACCTTTGGACAAACTTGCACTCATTTTATAATCAAATCCTATCTGAGTTGGTACTATTTCAAAGTCAAAAACAAATGGGGAAGAAGTCAAGCCAGCAGGCCTTAGAGCTGTCAGTAAACTATAATTTAATGTGACATTGATTACATAATTTGAAGATGAATCTATTAAGCACCAAATTATGTACTTATGTCCATGAATGAGAAGATTACTGTCACAAATTATAAATCACTATACCATGAGTCCATATAACTAAAGACTCATAAGAAAAGTTCTTTCTTGATAAATTCTCCAAATTTCAGGTAAACTAAAATTATGACTTGAAGTTTCAATTTTCAGTTAAAAAAAATTCAACTTCCAGTTAAATATTTCATTGATAGGTTTCCAAAATGTGCTATCTGTATGTTTAGAGTTACTTTTATGGTACAGTTTATACAAATTGAAGACTGAAAACTTCATGCTTTTAGAAAGCTGTTAACATAATCATCAATGTCTGAGAAAGCTTTTAAGATCAGCATCTCTACACTGTTCACACGGTTCTTCACCTACATTTAGTTACAAATCAGGTCGTCACATTAATGGATGAGCCATCTCTCCAGCCCTTAGTTACAAATCAATAAGTTAAATAGATAATTTCTAAGGTTCTATACACATTATTTTAGAATTTTGTTTTCAAAATTAGCTTCCTAAAATTTGTAACCTAAGTAGATAATCAGATATGGAAATAGACAAATGATTCAATTGTCCAACTTCTACTTCAAAATGGTGAATGACAAAATATTGTCACCAGTCCCCCATCCCTTAGCTGTTTTGATAATAGGATGCATGAAGAGCTTAAAAAGTGATCAACAGTTATCAACACTTTACAAACACACTAGTAAACATATTTCTAGAATAACTATTTAAAAGAATATAAGATTTAGTGACTCATATTGAAAATGGAAGCCATAGCACTTAAGGTGCTTGCCTGCAAAGCCAAAGAATCCAGGTTCAATTCCCCAGGACCCACTTATGTCAGATGCACAAGGTGATGCATGCATCTGGAGTTCATTTGCAACAGCTGGAGGCCCTGGCACACCCATATTCTCCCTCTCTCTGCCTCTTTCTCAAATAAATAAATTTTAAATGGAAGCCTATCAATATTAGGGATAGTAAATTGAAACCTTTTCACAATACTTTTTTTTTTTTTTCCAGGTAGGGTCTCATTCTAGCCCAGACTGACCTGGAATTCACTCTGTATCCCCAAGGTGGCCTTGAACAGGGTGATCTTCCTACCTCAGCTTCCTGAGTGCTAGGATTAAAGGCCTGGCTCCACAAAATATTCTTGATGAAAGAAATTTCAAACTGCTTCCATCTTGCATCTTTTATTACACATTCATTGAACCATCCTTAGTGTGAAGTTAATGGTTAGGTATATTAAATGCAAGCAAAGCATACTAAAATCTGGGAGGGAAACCTCATTTTAATCTGTAACTACGATAATCAGCTTCAAGTACCATTAATCAACAACTTACCTTGTTTTCTTAAATATACAAAATAATCTTAATAAATAATTTAACTCTCTTAATTGATTAGGGTTGTAGGATGTCCTTAGCCTTTTTGAAAAGATTTTAAACCACAGCACTGCACAGAGGGTATAGCTCAGTGACAAGAGTGCTGGCCTCGCATGGGCTTGATCCCCAGCAATACCAAAAGCACTAAATTGCCATGTACTAAAAGCATAGTACACATATCCAAACTTCAGATCTCACCCTGATAGCTAGAACATAAGTTTCCCTTCCCAGGTAACTTAAAATGTAAATAACTGCTTTAAGTCCCACTGAATAGAAATGTGCAAAGTTCCTGGTACAAGAAAAGTTTAGGGTTAAACGTTTTATAGTCCTGTCAGTCTACGGTGGAACAGAGACTGGATTTTGTTTGTTTTCCGTAATTATTTCACAATCTTCTTCCATTTCAAAGTTAAGATTCACAAAGGAACTGGATACTACTGTTTCTGGTTGATCTGTCTGCACAGTGGACTCAGCCTGCATTTTCTTTTGTTGGTACTGTCTTTCTGCTTCTTCAGACATCCTGTTTTCTTCTTCTTCTTCCTCTTCCTAAAAAAGAATATCAATAGCTGAGATACTAATAACTAAAAGGAACTCTATTTCTCACTATCATCTTTTCATGTTTTTTTAAAAATATTATATAGAATGCTTCATAAATGTGCATATCATCCTTGTGCAGAGGCCATGCTAATCTTCTCTGTACCATTCCAATTTTAGTATATGTGCTGCCAAAGCGAGCACTCACATTTCCTTTAAAAAATTATAGAGTTTGGTTGATCTAATTAAGACACACTTCCAATCTTGGGATGTAGCTCAGTAATAAAATATTTGTTTAGCATGCATAAGGCTCTAGATTTGGTCCCCAGCAACCAACACACACAACCTCTTTCCCTCTATCTGTTCCCAAAGTAAGACAATATTATAGAATATAATAAAGTTTTGTTTTGTTTTTCAAGGTAGGGTCTCATTCTAGCACTCAGGCTGCCCTGGACCTCATTCTGTAGTCCCAGGTTGGCCTCAAACTCAAGTAATGCCTCCAGAGTGCTGAGATTAAAGGCATGCACCACCATACCCGGACTTGGTTGTTTGTTTGTTTTTGTTTTTGTTTTTAAGTTTTTTTGAGATAGAGTCTCACTCTAGCCCAGGCTGACCTGGATCTCACTCTATAATCCCAGGCTGGCCTCAAATCCACAGCAATTCTACCTCAGCCTCCCGAGTGCTGGGATTAAAGGCATGCACCACCACGCCCAGCTACATATTGTGTGTTTTTTTAATATTTATTTATTTGATAGAAAGAAAGAGGCAAGTAGAGAGAGAACAGGCATGCCAGGGCCTCTAACCACTGCAAATGAACTCTAGACATATACGCCACCTCATGTATCTTAAAGTTATTCTTAAATGTGGTCCAGAACTACTTAGCTTAGACAAACCCTAAATCCACTTTAACAAAGCCTGTAAAAAATTAGCTAATACTATGCCACTTTAATTACGAAGTGTTACCCTACTTAGTCAAACATGATGCTCATTAATAGTACAGCAAGGTTAGTTTTCCTGTAAACACCCAAGATATATATACAGACAAGGCAGTTCCTGGACTCAAGATGTTTCCAGTATACTGGGAGAATAAAAAGATTAATTTCTAGTTTGAGAACTTCTTAGTGGAGGTGGCACTAGTATGGTTTCTAGCAATATGGGTAGTCAGTACAGAGTGAGTAACCCAGGAAGATTGCTTGAGATTAAGAGATGATTTGGGAGGCTGTTCAGTGGTCCAAATGAGGTAACAAGCTCTGAACAAGGCTTGCAGTGTTAAAATACTTATCTGCTCATAAAAATGTGCCTGAAACCACACAATAAAGTACAATGATCTTAACAGGCTCACCTCCAGCCACTCTTAAATAGGGTTATTCTTGCCATTTACCCAAACACACAATGTATGTTCACACCTTTATTCTACCGTTCCCTGAAGAGCTGCCTGGAATTTGCTTAAAGAAAAAGAGCAACTTCTAATGTTTACTGTATGCTTTATTGTTCTAGACATTTTACATATTCTTACAGCAACCCTAAGAGTGGATGTCACAGTTCTCATACAGAGGAGGAAACTAAGGCTTATAAAGGTTGCCTATGGTTACAAACAGGAGAACCAGATTTTGAATTCATGTTCTTTGGTCTTTGAGCTAATGTTAGAATGAAACTGGCTTTATTTTAAAGTCTGACTTCCTTTCAGAAACCTTTGGCCTTTGGTGATAGGGCAGCTCTCACGTCTTTGCCCAGCAATGGACGACACATGTTTCTGGTATTGTTGAGATAGGGTCTCATGTAAACTTGCTGTGTAGCATAATACGACCCTTAACTTCTGATCCTCTTGCCTCCACATTCCACATGTGGAGATTATAGGTGTAAGCCACCATACCCTGTCTATGCCACACGAGGGATAGAACCCAGGACTATGCATGGGAGACAATCACTACCCACTTAGCTACACCCCAAGCTTGTTTTCTTTTTATTAAATTTTCTTTTTCTTTTTTTTTTTTTTTTTTTTTGATTTTTCGAGGTAGGGTCTCACTCTAGCTCAGGCTGACCTGGACTTCACTATGTAGTCTCAGGGTGGCTTCGAACTCCCGGCGATCCTCCTACCTCTGCCTCTCGAGGGCTGGGATTAAAGGCGTGCGCCACCACACCCGGCTTAAATTTTATTTTTCATTTATTAGAGAGAAAGAAAGGCAGAGAAGAGACAAAGAGTGGGCACGCCTGGGCCTCCAGCCACTACAAATGACCTCCAGGCACATGCACCACCTTGTGCATTTAGCTTATATGGGTCCTGGGGAACTGAACCTGGGTTATTTTTGGCTTTTGCAGGCAAGTGCCTTAACTGCTAAGCCATCTCTCCAGCCCTCAAGCTTGTTTTCTATACAGCAAACCTAATCCATTTCTATATGTATGTTCCTACATATAAATGGGGAATTGTTTCTTCATTTAAAATTTAAAACAATTTAATCCCAGCACTGGGGAGGCAGAGGTAGGAGGATCACTGTGAGTTCAAGGCTACCCTGAGACTACATAGTGCCAGGTCAGCCTGGGCCACAGTGAGACCCTACCTTGAAAAACCAAAATAAATAAATAATTAAAACAATAAATTGTATGAAGATTAAATAAATATGAGGAACTCACATAGCATTAGCACAATAAAACCTAGCTTAGTTTTACACATGTCAGGAAATACAAGTTTTAAAGAATTCTGGGGCCAGGGGCTGAGAGGATGGCTCAGGCAGTTAAAAGCACTTATTTGCAAAGCATACTGGCCCAGGTTCAATTCCCATGTCACCCATAGAATCCAGCTGCAAAAAGTGGTGCAAGCTGGGCATGGTGGTTCACATCTTTAATCCCAGCATTCAGGAGACAGAGGCAGGAGGATCACTCTGAGTTCAAGCCCAGCCTGAGACTACATAGTGAATTCCATATAAGCCTGGCCTAGAGTGAGACCCTACCTCAAAAAGAAAAAAAAAAAGTTTGGAGAAATGGCTTAGTGGCTAAGGCACTTGCCAGCAAAGCCAAAGGACCCAGGTTCAATTCCCGAGGATCCATGTAAGCCAGATGCCCAAGGGGGCACATGTATATGGAGTTTGTTTGCAGCGGCTGGATGCCCTGGTGCACCCATTCTCTCTCTCCCTGCCTATTTCTCTCAAATAAAAATTAAATATTTTTTTAAAAAATGGTTCAAGTGTCTGGTATTGGTTGAGGCAAGAGGCCTTAGCACACCCATACACATGTGCTTACATGAGCACGCACATAAATACAATCTTTAACGAAGTTATTTAAGAGCTGGGTGTGGTGGCGCATACCTTTAACCCCAGCATTTGGGAGGCAGAGGTAGGAGGATTGTCATGAGTTCAAGGCCAGCCTGAGACTACATAGGGAATTCCAGGTCAGCCTGGACTAGAGTAAGACCCTACCTCAAAAAAATGAATTTTTTTTTTAAAAAAGGAGCTATCATTTGGACTGCTAGAGGACTTCTGTGCTTATTATGTGATCTGTCAAATGTACAGCAATCAATCAAGTGTTAACAGGGGCTGGGAAGATGGCTCAGCAGTTAAAGGCTCTTGCTTGCAAAGCCTGCTGATGTGGGTTCAATTCCAAAGCCACCCATATCCCAAGACACAGAAAGTGACACAAGCGTCTGATGTTCACTTGCAGCCACAAGAAGCCCTAGTACATACACATGCACACACAGACACACATGAAAACCAACAGTGTAAAAAGGAGACACACCTCCTTCTTCATCCGGTAATACTCATCAATGGCATATTGGTATTTTGGGGTACTGATGCCCAAAACAGATGCAATCTTCTCTCCGAGAAAGTCACACACTAAAGATATAAAAGTTAAAAAGACATGATGCTGTAAACATTTTTTAGCACTGTATGCAAGACACTAAGAATACAAGAGTTACTCAGTCTATTCACATTTCTACTTTGTTTTCTTCGAAAACTGGGTCACTATGTAGACTGAGGTTGCCGCAAACAACTTCAGCAATCCTTTATCAGCCTTCATAGTACTGGGATTACATGTGTGCAACCAAGCCCAGCCACATGTCTGTAGCAACACTTCTCACCAGATAATATAATTATTGCTTATACATCTATTTCTTTAAGAAAATCATGCTGGTCATGGTGGCACATGCCTTTAATGCCAGTACTTGGGAGGCAGTGGTAGGAAAATTTCTGTGAGTTTGAGGCCACCCTGAGACTACATAGTAAGTTCCAGGTCAGCCTGAGCTAGAGTGAGACCCTACCTCAAAAACAAATATATATATATATATATATATGCATGCTATTAGAAGGCTGGGGTATCAGTGATCTGAAGAGGGATGGCTTCAATAGGCACTGAGAGTTTAAGACTTGCCCAAGCTGGCAAAGAGGATCTAACATTCAAATAAAGGTCCAAAGCTTACATTCTTTCCATCACATCAAACTGTCTAGCATATAATTGGTCAACAATAATAAAAATAATAATAAAAAGTATAATTCCCATAATAAAAAGCAGAAAGTGATAGAAGTTATGAAGGAAGTGAAAACTGGAAGCAGAGAAGTTTTATGCTTTCTTTCTTATTTTAAATTTTTTGGCTTTGTTTGTTTGAGGAAGGGATTTACTCTAGCCTGGAACTCTGTAGTTTGTAGAACTCTGTAGAACTCTCTGTAGTCCCAGGCTGGCCATAAACTCACATTGATCCTCCTACCTCTGCCTCCCAAGTGCTGGCATTAAAGAGCTGCACCACCATGCCTGGCTAGTCTTATGCTTTAAACATATACTTAATTAGCATGATTAAGTCATGGGTTGATAATTCATTTCCTTCATATATGACTTAGTTATATCCCAATTTAAGAAATAAAATATTGCTCAAATGTAGCTTAACAGTAGAGATTTTACCTAGCATGTACAAGGACCTAGGTTCAGTCCACAAAACCATAAAAAAACTGCATAGGAAAACGTGTCCCCATAACTGTATTACATGGAATAAAATAGATAATAATAAGAAAGGAAGAAATGAAACAGTAGTGAAGTAAAAATATAAATTAACTATAACCACAGGCTTTAGAATAAGCAATAAGAAACCAGGCATGGTGGCGCACACTTTTAATCCCAGCACTTGGGAGGCAGAGGGAGGAGGATCGCTGTGAGTTTGAGGCCACCCTGAGACTACACAGTGAATTCCAGGTCAGCCTGTGCTAGAGTGAGACCCTACCTTGAGAAACCAAAAAGAATAAGCAATGAGAAAGAATGAGAATACTAGTAATAAACTAAATGGCAAAGCAGTATCACAGGTAGCAATAGGGTTCAAAATCATGAAAACATTCCCTACATTAATGCCACCCTTTTCCAGTTTTTAAGTTTTCTTCTTGCTAATTATTAAACTTTTGATTTTTTGAGGTTGGGTCTTGCTCAAATCCAGGCTGACCTGGAATTCACTATGTAGTCTCAGGGAGGCTGCGAACTCACAGTGATCCTCCTACTTCTGCCTCCCAAGTGCTGGGATTAAAGGTATGTGCCACCACACCTGGCTCTTAAATAACTTTTTTTTTTTCAAGGTAGAATCTCGCTCTAGACCAGGCTGACCTGGAATTCACCATGTAGTCTCATGCTGGCCTCGAACTCACAATGATCCTCCTACCTCTGCCTCCCAAGTGCTGGGATTAAAGGCATGCCTGAATTTTTTTTTTTTTTTGAGGTAGGGTCTTGCTCTAGCCCAGGCTGACCTGGAATTCACTATGTAGTCTCAGGATGGCCTCGAACTCATGGCAATCCACCTATCTCTGCCTCTCGTGTGCTGGGATTAAAGGCATGTACCACTATGCCTAGCCCTTAAATAACTTTAAAGATTGTATTTATTTTTCTTTACTGCTGAGTAGAACTCCATTGTACAAAAATGTGCCATATCTTCATTATACACTCATCAGTTGAGGGATATCTAGGTTGGTTCCATTTCCCAGCTATTGTAAATTGAGCGGCAATAAACATGGTTGAGCAAGTGTCTCTAAGGTAATGAGATGAGTCCTTAGGATATATGCCTAGAAGTGCTATAGCTAGGTCATATGGTAGATCTATTTTTAGCTGTCTCAGGAACCTTCAAACCAATTTCCACAATGGCTGGACCAGATTGCATTCCCACCAACAGTGTAGAAGGGTTCCTCTTTTTCTGCATCCTTGCCAGCATTTATGGTCATTAGTTTTCATGATGGTAGCTAATCTGACAGGAGTGAGATGGAATCTCAACATAGTTATAATCTGCATTTCCCTGATGACTAGGGATATAGAACACTTTTTTTATTTTTTTCCCAACGGGAGAAAGAAATCACTAGTGAAGATACTCAACAGTGGACACTAAAAGCCTTATATTTGGTCAGCCAAGCCAAATGAGCCAACGGGTACAATAGTGGCATGTCTGTCATGGTGGAAACCAACTGTTCTTTAATTGAACTGGAAGTCCACTCCATGGGAGGGAATACATCCCTGATACTGAAAACTTAAAACAGGGGTAGTCATGAGCCCTGGGGGTGTAACGTCTGCTGCTGTCTGGCTAAATGTATATAGTATGCTTATCAAACTGCCCAGTAAGCACTTCTCTTAATGTTCATACCCTTATATTAATGCTACTCTCAGTTTTGGTAGAGAATCTTCTCTTTTCAGATGGCAGTGACCTTGGGATGACTCAGAAGGCATTATGGTGCTGAAAAGAAGCGACAGGAGTGTTCAGCACTGCAATATCTCTATCATACCTTCCAAGGCTCAGGGTCTAATGTGGAAGAGGTGGAAGAAAGAATGTAAGAGCCAAAGGAAGGGTAGGGCTCCTAACAACGTGCTCCCCCCAGGCACAAAATGGTCTGGATATCCATGACCTCACAGTGCCTGACACTACCTACACAAAACCATCATAATAGGAGGAAAAGATCATGACATCAAAATAAAAGACTGAGATGGGGAGGGGATACGATGGAGAATGGAGTTTCCAAGGGGAAGTGGGGGGAGGGAGGGACTCACCATGGGATATGGTTTACAATCATGGAAGTTGTCAATAAAAAAAATTTTTGAAAAAAAAAAATTGGAATCAGCCTAGATGCCCTGGAGAGATGAATAGATACGTGCTACCTATTCACAGTGGAGTTACATTCAGCTGTATGGAAAAATGAAATTATGAAACTTGTTGGAAAATATATGGAGCTGGAAAGAATTAAATATTAAGTGAAGTGACCCAAATCAGAAACACCAAAACCATGTATTCTCTCTGATATGTGGATCCTAGCTTGTAAAATCTACATATATATGTACATATACATATATATGGACAAATGTGAGGAAACTCTATAAGGTAAAATAATTACCAAGAGCAAGTATAGGGCTGGAAAGATTGCTCAGTAGTTAAAGGCTCTTGCTTGCAAAGCCTGATGGCCTGAATTCGATCTCCCAGTACCCACATAAAGCCAGATACACAAAGGGAAGCATGTATATAGAGTTCACTCGCTCTGGAAGGCCCTGGGGCATTCATTCTCATTGTATGTCTGAATCATCTATATCTATCTATATCTCATGTATTTCTCTCCTTGCAAATAAATAAAAATATTTGTAAAAGGAGTGAGTATAAAGAGGTGACTAGGAAGAGGGGTGAGGGAAGGGCAAAAGGACACATGTGACATATTAACAGAAGGGAGGATACTGAGGGATAGAAAGAACTAGGGGAGAGAAGGTGGGGACACAAATCAACTAAAACAAATTGTATTTGAAAAATCAGAATGAATGATACCTAAATCTCTGTATGTTAACTAAAAACAAACAAACAAACAAAAAAAACAAAATTTAATTTAATAAATAAATCTCAAAAAAAAAGATTGTATTTATGTGTATGTGTGTGCCACTACACCTGGCCAGGTTTAAAGCTTTTATTAGCATATACATTAATTATATATAATGGGTATCACTTGACATTTTCATGCACATATGTAATGTACTTTGATAGTAAAATCTCCAGTTGTCCTTTTTGTTACTCTCTCACTCTCATTGATCCTTTTCCCAAACAGGCCCCTCTGTACTTTCACAGCTTTTTTTTTGTTACTGATCTTTTTAGTTGTTTTTTTCCTTTCCTTTTCTTTCTTTCTTTCGACAGTTTGATTAGGGTTGCTTACAGCAGCATGGATACAGGAACATGAGTAAGCTACCAGAGGTAACACCACTAAAGAACCATTAACTGCCTGTAAATCCTCAGGGAAGGGTGGGGTCTCATGACCTCTTCCCCCACTTAGTTTGTCTTTTATTATTTTTAGTTTTATTCATTTATATGAGAGAGAGAGACAAAAAAAAAATAGGTACACCAGGGCCTCTAGCCACTACAAATGAACTCTAGACACATGTGCCACCATGTGTGTGGGTTCTATAGAATAGAACCTGGCCCCTAGGCTTCACCGGCAACAGGATGAACTGCTAAGCCATCTCTTCAGCCCTATTTTTATTTTTATATTTTATTTATTTATTTGCAGAGAGAGAGAAGAGAGACATACAGAGAGAGAACGGGTGAGCAAGGGCATCTAGCCACTGCAAACAAACTCTAGATGCATGTGCCACCTTGTACATCTGGCTTTACATGGGTACTGGGGAATCAAACCCAGATCACTAGGCTTTGCAGGCAAGCACCTTAACTGCTGAGCCATCTCTCCAGCCCTTTTTTTTTTTTTTTTTTTTCGGGGTAGGGTCTCAATCTGGCCCAGGTGGCCCTGGAATTCATTATGTAGTCTCAGGCTGGCCTTGAACTCACAGCGATCCACCTACCTCTGCTGGGATTAAAGGCATGTGCCAACATGCCCAGCCCCTTGTTTGTCTTTTATTTTTTTTTTATTTTTTTGGTTTTTTGAGGTAGGGTCTCACTCTAGCCCAGGCTGACCTGGAATTCACTATGTAGTCTCAGGGTGGCCTCGAACTCACAGCAATCCTCCTACCTCTGCCTCCCGAGTGCTGGGATTAAAGGCGTGTGCCACCACACCCGGCCCTTGTTTGTCTTTTAAACAGAAACTGAATAATAAGATGAATAATATCATACAAGGCAGATTAATATGTTCCAATGGGACATATTAGCTACAGAGACAAAGGTAGTCAGCTCCGTATTCTTTCTCCTTCAGGTCGGAGATGTCCCACTGGGCAGAGCCCCTGTGCTTGGAACTCATTACAGCAGTTATACAATATTTAAACAGAAGAGCAATACCTGAGAGGGTTGATGTGGCAGCCCGAAGCATGTAAAACCATAAGTAAGGGCCCCAGGTAAGTTTTGTCTGCAACAAGAAGTCAAGTTAGCAATTCTATATAGGCCATAATGAAATTGATACTCATATAGAATATTCTATAAGCAGCACTACAGAGTTCAATGATAAAAATTTTTAAATATTTACAAACAACATTACAAAGGAATTTTACATTAACCATATGGTTCTCATGTGAGATAAGTGTTACTTTAGGGGCTCTGTTCAGCTCTGTTCAAGATACTTTGACTTCATGGTTTTCGTAGCAAATGGAAGAATGGCAAAATCTAAAAAATGTTGCATCAATTTAGAAGAGAGCATAGAGACGCATCTCATTGGGAAACTTCTGAGGTTGCTTGTAACTGATGAATGGAAGCTAGGATTGCCAAAATGGGCTCTCCAGCTGAGGAACTCAGTGAAGACACTAAAATAACATCATCAGCATCCCACACAATATACAGAATGAATTTTTAGAGCCTGTCATGCAAATTTAAGTATTCATATCTTCCTTATCAAAATCTGATGCTTTTTCCCCCCCTCCAAAGTAGGCTGTCACTCTAGCCCAAGCTGACCTGGAATTCACTCTGTCGTCTCAGGTTGGCCTCAAAGTGACGGTGATCCTCCTCCTACCTCTGCCTCCCCAACGCTGGGATTTAAGGCATATACACTGGGCTGGAGAAACAGCTTAGAAGTTAAGGTGCTTGCCTGCAAAGCCAAAGGACCTTGGTTCAATTCCCCAGGACCCATCTAAGCCAGATGCACAAGGGGGCACACTCATCTGGAGTTCGTTTGCACTGGCTGGAAGTCCTGGCGTGCCCATTTTCTCTCTCCCTCTCTCTCTCTGCCTTTTTCCCTCTCTTCAGATAAATAAAAATAAAATATTTTTTTAAAAAAAGGCATGCACCACCATGCCCAGCACATTTTATTTTTGAGCAACTTATTTTCAGATGAAGTAGTAAGGCCTGTAGAATAGTTAGTAAACAGCAAACTATTTGAAATAAAATGACACCTACTTTTCCACTCCCAGACAATATTTTAGTTTTTGTTTAAGTTTTTCAAGGTATTGCAGTCAGGTTCACACTGCTGGCAGAAATCACCCAACCAAGCGCAGCTTGTGGGCAAAAGAGGTTTATTTTGGCTTACAGGCTCAAGGGGAAGCTCCACGATGGCAGGAGAAAATGATGGCATGAGCAGAGGGTAGACATCACCACCTGGCCCCCATAAGGTGGACAACACAACAGGAGAGTGTGCCAAACACTGGTATGGGGAAACTGGCTATAATACCCATAAGCCTGCCCCCAACAATACACTCCCTCCAGGAGGCATTAATTTCCAAATCTCTATCAGCTGGGAACCTAGCATTCAGAACACCTAAGTTTATGGGGGACACCTGAATCAAACCACCACACAAGGTAGGGTTTTACTCTAGCCCAGGCTAACCTGCACTCACTCTGTAGACCCAGGCTGGCCTCAAACTCAGTGATCCTCTTAACCTCTGCCTCTCAAGTGCTGGGATTAAAGGCACCACCATGCCTGGCTTTTAGTTTTCTGCTTACTTCCTGAGTGTGTATTTGTCTATGTAACAATATTTTGGTTCTACATACTTCCTCTACTCTGTTTTTCCTTTTTATGTGTCATAATAGTAAGCCAAAGCCAGGCATGGTGGTGGAGGCACGAAGACCAGATCACCCTCAACTACATAGCAAGTTTGAAGACAGCCTGGGCTACATGAGACTTTATTTTTTCTGAGATAAAGACTATTTCTCTTTATATGCTTAAATTTCCCAAATATGAAATTAACTAAACCAAAATATAATCATTTATAAAGCTATGCGTTCACACTTCAAAACTTGATAGTAAGCTGGGCATGGTGGCACACACCTTTAATCCCAGCACGCTGTAGTTTCAGGGTGGCTTCAAACTCAGTAATCCTCCTTCCTCTGCCTTCCGAGTGCTGGGATTAAAGGTATGTGTCACCATGCCCAGCATAAAAAAAAAAAAAAAAAAAAAAAGGTATCTTGAAAACTTAATTCCCAATGTTAACTGTTGAGACCTGTGGAGATGTGACTTCACCAGGAGGTTCTGCCCTCAGGAATGAATTGATAGGAGTGTAGAGTGGTGTACAAGGTTTTACAGGGTGCCCAAAGTCCTAATGAAGAAGGCTTCTCAGCAGCTGTGACCCCTAGTAGAGAATGCCGTTAGTTATATGTGGAATAAATAAAACTTCGGCGGGGGGGGGCTTCCTAGTGGCCGTGTGCCTTGGCTAATTTCAGAAAGGAAGAGGAGGACTGGGCTGGTATAAGTTTAGTGATACATGAATGAGGCAGAGTGAGTTTACTTCAGCTTACAGTTTGAGGGGACTCAGCCCACCATGGCAGAAAAGGCATGCCTGACAGCAGGAGTATGACATAAATGGCCACACTGCCCTCCAGTAAGAAAGGAAAGAGGTGAATGCACCTCCCCAGCTGGCTCTCTCCTATTCATACACTCTGGGGTACTGTTGCAGTCAAGTTCACATTGCTGGTAGAAATCACCCAGCCAAGAGCAGCTTGTGGGGAAAGGGGGTTTATTTTCGCTTATAGGCTCAAGGGGGTAACTCCACGATGGCAGGGAAAACAATGGCATGAGCAGAGGGTGGACATTGGCCCCTGGCCAACATCAGGTAGACAACAGCAACAGGAGTGTGTGCCAAACACTAGCATGGAGACACTGGCTATAATACCCATAAGCCCACCCCCAACAATACACTGCCACCAGGAGACGTTAATTTCCAAATCTCCATCAGCTGGGAACCTAGCATTCAGAACACTAAGTTTATGGGGGAACAACTGAATCAAACCACCACAGGTACCCAGACCATAAAATGGTGCTGCCCACATTTAAGATGGGTCTTCCTCCCTCAATTAACCCAACCTAGAAAATCCCTCATACATAGGCCCAAAGACTTTTTGCATGGTGAATCTAAATCCTGTCAACTTGACAACACTAGTCATCACAGCCTCCAAAACCAAAAGCAGCTCAATAGTAAGAAAACACAGGAAGCTGGGTGTGGTGGTATACGCCTTTAATCCCAGCACTTGGGAGGCAGAGGTAGGAGGATCCCAGTGAGTTGGAGGCCACCCTGAGACTATATACTGAATTCCAGGTCAGCCTGAGCTAGATGAGACTCCACCTTGAAAAAACAAACAAACAAACAAACAAACAAACAAACTAACTAACTAACTAACTAACTAACTAACTAACTGGGCTGGAGGGATGGCTTAGCGGTTAAGGCGTTTGCCTGCAAAGCCAAAGGACCCAAGTTCAATTCCTCAGGACCCATTGTTAGCCAGATGCACAAGGGGGTGCACGTGTCTGGAGTTTGTTTGCAGTGGCTGGAGGCCCTGGCGCACCCATTCTCTCTCTCTTTCTCTCCCTCTTTCTCTGTCAAATAAAATAAAAGGAAGCCAAGCATGGTGGCGCATGCCTGTAACCCCAGCACTTGGGAGGCAGAGGTAGGAGGATCGCCGTGAGTTCAAGGCCACCCTGATACTACATAGTGAATTTCAGGTCAGCCTGGGCTACAGCGAGACCCTACCTCAAAATACCAGAAAAAAAAAATCTATAATTATGGAAGCTATCAAAAATTTTTTAAAAGCCGTGCGTGGTGGCACACGCCTTTAATCCCAGCACTCGGGAGGCAGAGGTAGGAGGATTGCTGTGAGTTCAAGGCCGCCCTGAGACTACATAGTTAATTCCAGGTCAGCTTGAAACCCTACCTCGAAAAAACAAAAACAAAAACAAAAAAGTTTTTAAAAAATTAAAAAATAAATAAATAAATAAAATTTAAAAAGAAAAAGAAAACACAGGGCCAATCATAGTGGCACCTGCCTGTAACTCCAAAAGTTGGAAGGCTGGAGCTGAAAGATCCTGAATCCAAACCTGGCCTGAGATACATAGTAAAGTCCATCCCAGCCTGAGCTACATAGAAAGACCAAAAATTGAAAACAACTTGATCAAACAATGGACCAGCCAGGCATGGTGGCACACACCTTTAATCCCAGAACTTGGGGAAGCAGAGGTAGGAGAATCACGGTGAGTTCAAGGCCACCCTGAGACTACATAGTGAATTCCAGATCAGCCTGAGCTAGAGTGAGACCCTACCTCAGAAAACAAAACCAAACAAACAAAAAAGGACTAAGCAAGGGTGCTAGACAATGTAGAACACTTGCTCAGTATGCATGAGGCCGAGTTCCATCTCTAGCACCAGAAAAGCAAAGAAACACCCAGAGACCTAGAAATGGAAGTAAACTCTTCAACCTGACAAAGAAAACAAACAGTAAGCTCAGAACTAAACACACTTATGGGTTGATATGGTTTAGATGCAGCCCAGGCTGGCCCCACTCACAATCTCACTGCCTCCACTTCCCTAAATCTGCGTTCACAGGCATGTGCCACAGGCCCAGCAGTGTGGATCTTAACTGTTCTCTAAAGACCATGTACTAAAAGCTTCTCATCAGTCTGCAGCAGGAACTATGGGGAAGTGGTGGAACCTTTAAGAGGTGGGTCATATACAAAAAAGTTAGGTAACTAGGGGCATGACCATGAAGGAGACCCTGAGCCCCAGCCCTTTCCCATTATCTCCCCCAAACCCTACTTCCCATAGTCAAGAGATGAGGGGAAAAAAAAAAAAAAAAAAAAAGAGGTGAGGAGCCTCTTCCACCAAACAAGGCCTGCCATGATGTTTCTCTTTGCCACAGGTCCAAAAGCAGTAAAGCCAAGTGAGCATGAACTGAAACCTCTCTTGTCCTGTTACTATCCTGAGTATCATCACTCAACACTTTTTTTCCCCATTTGTACTTGGGGGTGGACAGCAGGGTTGGTTGCTGCTGCAGATGAGTGCCCATCCAGCTATACATGGGTGGTTGGCGATCTGAACTGAGGTTGGCAGGCCTTGCAAGCCAGTGCCTTTAATTACTGAGCCATCTCCCAGTCTCATTTATTTATTTAAGAGAGAAAATGGGCATGCCAGGACCAATAACTGCTGCAAACAAACTCCAGACACATGAATCACCATGTGCATCTGGCTTTCATGGGTTCTGGGGAACTGAATCTGGGTCCTTAGGCTTCATAGGCTTAACTGCTAAGCCATCTCTCCAGCCTCCACTTTAAAAAAAAAAAAAAAAAAAAAGATAATGTCTGGGGCTGGAGAGATGGAGTAGCGGTTAAGGTGCTTGCCTATAAAACCAAAGGGCCTTGGTTCAATTCCCCAGGACCCACGTAAGCCAGATGCACAAGGTGGCACATGCATTTGGAGTTTGATTGCAGTGGCTGGAGGCCCTGGTGCACCCATTCTTTCCCTCTCTCTTTCGCTCTCAGATTCTTTCCCTCTCTCAAATAAATAAATAAATAAAAATAAAATATATTAAAAAAAAGATAGTGTCTCATATAAATCATGCTGGCCTTGAACTTTCTATGCAGCTGAAACTGACCTTGAATCCTGACTCCATGCCACGTGCTACACAGGAACGTGGCATCATGCCTTTTTTTGCACTGTACTGTTGAAGAGGCATCAAGCTGAGCTGGGCATGGTGGCACATGCCTTTAATCCCAGCACTCAGGAGGCAGAGGTACAGGATTGGCAAGAGGTACAACCATTTTAGAAAGTGATTTGGCAGTTCCTCAAAGTTTAAACAGTTACCAGATGACTCAACAATTCTACTACCATTTACATATCCAAGAATGAAAATATAGATAAACACAACACCCTGTCTATCAATATTCACAGTAGCATACTTCATGTAAGTTTCCATCAACTCACCAATGGGTGACTATCATGTAGTACGTCCATACAAGGAATATTACTTTACCATAAAAGTAATAAGGTGCTACTAATGTGCTGTAAATGAATAAACCTTAAAAATGTTATGCTAAGTAAAAGATAGTTACACAAGGGCTGGAGAGACAGTTTAGTGGTTAAGCGCTTGCCTGTGAAGCCTAAGGACCCCGGTTCAAGGCTAGATTCCCCAGGACCCACGTTAGCCAGATGCACAAGGGGGCGCACGCATCTGGAGTTCGTTTGCAGTGGCTGGAGGCCCTGGCGCGCCCATTCTGTCTCTCTCTCTCTCTCTCTCTGCCTCTTTCTCTCTCTCTCTGTCGCTCTCAAATAAATAAAATAAACAAACACAATTTAAAAAAAAAGATAGTTACACAAGAGCACATGAGTCCATTCACATAAAATGTCCACAATAGAGAAAGCTATTCACATAAATATTAATCATTACCAGGGTTTGGGTGAAAACAGAGGACAGATGGTGATAGCTAAAAAGTATATAGTTCAGGGTCGGGTGTGGTGGCGTACGTCTATAATCCCAGCACTCGGGAGGCAGAGGTAGGAGGATCGCCATGAGTTCGAGGCCACCCTGAGACTACATAGTGAATTCCAGGACAGCCTGAGCTAGAGGAAAACCCTACCTCGAAAAAAAAAAAAAAGTATATAGTTCATTCTTAGAGTGACATAAATGTAGTAAATTTGACTGTCAAGATAGTTGTACATATCTGTGAATATGCTAAAAATTCCTAAATTATAAATTTTAAAATAGGCATATTCCTATGACATATAGACAATATTTCAATAAAGCTTGAAAAATAATCTATCTTCAGGAAAAACGTTAACAATGGATGCTTTCTTTTTTTTAATCATTAAATTACATTTATTGAGGGAAGTACAGAGCCAAGGAAAGGCACCCACCTGGCTAGAGATCCCACGTGGAGAGCCTGGACCTTTGGCCACTGCAAACAAACTCCAGATGCATGCATCACTTTGTGTATCTGATTTTACATGGGTATTGGTGAATTAAATTCGTTTTGCTTTGTAGGCAAGCACCTTAATCGCTGAGCCATCTATCCAGCCCAAGATGGGATGTTTTTAATAACCAAAATTTATTGAATAGGGCTAAATTTGATGAAGATTGAGTATTAGCATGTTTTCAGTCAATATACTTTAATAATGCTCTATCCTGTTACTAGGCTCTACTTTATCCATACCATTTTTCAGAGCCTGATAATTATAGTAGACATTAATTTGTTTACTGCCTGTCTGTCCTCAAATTAGCATATAACAGCATAAATTTATATAGCCCACTACCATATTACCATCCAAACAGAACCTGTTAGAAAGTACCTGTTGTAAATATGGGATCAAGTGAGCTTTGTGGAAGAACATTACTCCTTTTATATTAACTGAAAGAGACTGTGAATCATATGCTTTATTTATTAAGTTGGGATTTTATATTTGGTTGTTTTGTTTTTGTTGTTGTTGTTGTGTTTTTTTCAAGGTAGTATCTCACTCTGGCCCAGGCCTACCTGGAATTCACTATGTAGTCTCAAGGTGGCCTCGAACTCTCGGCGATCTTCCTACCTCTGCCTCCTGAATTCTGGGATTAAAGGCATGTGCCACCATACCCAGCTTATTTAGTAAGTTTATATTTATATATAAACTTATCCCCACTGACAACCATGACACTGATAAACCATTTTAGGTCACTGAAATACTGGAAACAGATCCATCAATATTGTGTAAAAATGATTATTTTCTGTCAAAATCATAATGTTGATTCACGCTTCAAAAGGCCCATTTATCCAATGCTTTAGGGCAACAAATTAACCAAAACAAAACCCACTGACTTAAGGTCCATCAGCTACACCTACCGGATCAATTGTAGGTAAAACATCTTTCTTCTCTAGGCCTTCAACTTCATCTTCATCCGTGCTGTACTCTTCCATTGTTTCGCCACTAACAAAGTGGATGACCCTCCTTGGGGCTTTCTTCTTTTTTCCTATGACTCCCAGTTCTACATTTTCAAATCCTCGTTCATTACTCATCTGTATCAATAATAAATACATAAATGAGTTTGGGAAGATTTCCTTTCATTACATACTCAACATATGGTTACTTTATTTTAGGGATTAAAGAAATAAGACACTGCTGGGCATGGTGGCACATGCCTTTAATCCCAGCACTCGGGAGGCAGAGGTAGTATTGCCGTGAGTTCAAGGCCACCCTGAGACTACATAGTAAGTTCCAGGTTAGCCTGGGCTAAAGTGAGACCCTACCTCGAAAAACCAAAAACAAACAAAAAAGTCATATACACAGGGCTGGAGAGATGGCTTAGCACTTAAGCGCTTGCCTATGAAGCCTAAGGACCCCGGTTCGAGGCTTTATTCCCCAGGACCCATGTTAGCCAGATGCACCAGGGGGAGCACACATCTGGAGTTCGTTTGCAGCGGCTGGAGGCCCTGGTGCACCCATTCTCTCTCTCTTTCTCTCTCTCTCTGTCTCTTTCTGTCTGTTACTCTCAAATAAACAAAAAATTTTTTTAATTAAAAAAATTCTCTCTTGCTCTGATTTTTTAAAAAAGTCATATACACAAAGAGAGAATTCCTTAGAGGCTAAAGCATTTGCCTGTGAAGCCAAAGGACCCAGATTCAATTCCCCAAGGATCCACGTAAGCCAGATGTACAAGGAGGCACATATATCTGGATTTCATGTACAGTGGCTGAAGGCCTTGGCATGCCCATTCTCTCTCTCTGTCTGTAGGTAAATAAAGTTTTTTTTTTTTAAAGCATCTATAATGTAGAATGAACAAAAACAAAATATATTCACTGAGGTTTAAAGAACTAAGAGTTTCCTGTTTTTTGTTTTTAAGGTAGGGTCTCATATTAGCCCACGTTAACCTAGAATTCACTAGTGCCAAGCTGCCCAAAAGCTCACAGTAAATCCACTTACCTCTGCCTCCCCAGTGCTGTGATTAAAGTATGGACCACCACATACAGCAAAAACACTGGTGAGGCTGAGGAAGAAGGATTGCTGTCAGTTTGAGGCCAGGCCAGGCTGTACTAGAATGAGACTCTGTTAAAACAGGAATTTTGGGGTCCCTTGCCAATGCACCAATACAATATACTAATGCTCTGATAATTTTGGGGTGTCTCCAGATTCTTGTCTTATGAATTCAAAGAATAAAGTCCACAAACCAGAGGATAAGGTTCAAGATTTTATTATAGCTTAGAGCGTTAGGAGGGAGAGCTTTAAGAGAAGGGGGACTTAAGGGAAGGAAGACACTGAGAAGTCCAGACCTTAGGAGAAAAAAAGGAAGGCAAATCTCTTGCCTTGGGAAGCATGAGGGGCTTTAAGAAGCCCACCTCAAGTCTTAGGCTGGGTTTTTTTGTTTTTCGGGGTTTTTTTCTTTTGAGATAGGGTCTCACTCTACTCCAGGCTAACCTGGAATTCACTATGTAGTTTCAGGGTGGCCTTGAACTCACAGCAATCCTGTTATCTCTGCCTCCCAAGTGCTGTGATTAAACATGTGTGCTACCACGGCCCACATTACATTGGGATTTTTTGAGCCCCATGGATAGGCAAGCTGGTCTAGCCAGTCTAGCCCTGATATCAAGTGTCAGGTCAGGATTTCTGGAAAAGGGTAATCTTCCAAAAATCTTTTTTCATTTTTTAGGTGGGGGACTTTTGGAGGCAGGGTCTCATTCTAGCCCAGACTGATGTGGAACTCATGGCAATCCTTTTACCTCTGCCTCCCAAGTACTGGAATGAAAGCGGAGCGCCTAACCTTCAAGTCCTCATTCTCTAGGAAGGGCTTTCTCAGAGGGCGTGGAAGGACTCCCTAAGGGGGCAGACATAAGAAAAGTCCAGACACTTCAGAAGTTTCTGACCTGCAGTAAACTGTAATGATGTACGTTTTCCCCTACAGGCCCTAAGACAATTCCTGCATTTAGCCACAAGAAAGCTACTCACTTTAGGGCCCTGCCTAAATTGCCTGCCTTAAAAAGAAACAAAAAACAGCCGGGCGTGATGGCGCACGCCTTTAATCCCAGCACTCGGGAGGCAAGGTAGGAGGATGAGTTCAAGGCCACCCTGAGATGACAGAGTTAATTCCAGGTCAGCCTGGACCAGAGTGAGACCCTACGTCGAAAAAAAAAATAAACAAAAAAAACAAATTATGGGGGACAAAGGAAGATGGTAGGAGGGGATTATGATTAAGATATACTGTATATATGTTTGGAGGTAGTCAATAAAAGTTTTTAAAGTTGGGCATGGTGGTGCATGCCTTTAATACCAGCACTCAGGAGGCAGAGATAGGAGGACTGCCCTGAGTTCGAGACCACCCTGAGACTACATAGTGAATTCCAGGTCAGCCTGAGCTAGAGTAAGATCCTACATCAAAAAAAAAAAAAAAAAAAGACAGACTAGGGGCTGGAGAGATGGCTTAGCAGTTAAGGCACTTGCCCACAAAGCCTAAGGACCCAGGTACAATTCTCCAGTATCCATGTAAGCCAGATGCACAAGGTGGTACATGTGTCTGGAATTCATTTGTAGTGGCTAGAGGCCTTGGTGCACCCATTCTCTGCCTCTTTCTCTAATGAATAAATTTTTTAAAACGAGAGAAATTTTATGACCAATTATACAAATTTCAGGTTATTAAATTCCAAAGATCTGAAAAAAAAAACAATTTTATATCATCAAGAAATTAAGATATGTAATATCATTAATATTTAACTACATTTTATGGTTATCTAGACTGTAAATCTTCTAGAATCTCAGGACCACTAGCCTCAAACTCAAGGCAATCCCCCTAACTTATTCTGTGTCACCTATCCCACCCAAGTCATTAGCAACACATGGGTCAACACTACCATATCCTTTAGCTAACAGTCCTTGGCACATGGTTAGCATGCCCAATTGATAATGCTTTTAAATTTATTTGTTTATTTTTATTTATTTATTTGAGTACAACAGACAGAGAAAGAGGCAGAGAGAGAGAGAGAATGGACGCACCAGGGCTTCCAGCCACTGCAAACAAACTCCAGACACGTGTGCCCCCTTGTGCATTTGGCTAACGTGGGTCCTAGGGAATCGAGCCTCGAACCGGGGTCCTTAGGCTTCACAGGCAAGCGCTTAACCGCTAAGCCATCTCTCCAGCCCTGATGCTTTTAATTATATCTATTCAGAGAGGAGACTGGATAAAATGTCATATCAGGCACTAGGATGGCCTGGTAGATGCCTCTGTAAGTACAGATCCAATCTTCTGTAACTCCTATTCTATTTGACCCTTTGGGTTTGTCTTAAGGGGGCGGGGGGTGGTGGCACAGCTGGAGAGATGGCTTAGTGGTTAAGCCATTTGCCTGCAAAGCCAAAGGACCCAAGTTCAATTTCCTAGGACCTACGTAAGCTAGATGCACAAGGGGGACGCATGCATCTAGAGTTCATTTGCAGTGGCTGGAAGCCTTGGCACGCCCATTCCCTCCCTTCTCTCTGCCTCTTTTTCTCTCTCTCCGCCAATTTAAAAAAAAAAAAAAAAAAAAAACCTAGCCAGGCGTGGTGGCACACACCTTTAATCCCAGCACTCCGGAGGCAGAGGTAGAAGGACCTCCAGGATTTCAAGGTCACCCTGAGACTATATAGTGAATTCCAGGTCAGCCTAGGCTAGAGTGAGACCCTACCTCGAAAAACCAAAACAAACACACAAAAAAAAACTTGCCTGCAACCCAAACGATAGCCCAGTCTGGCTCCAAATTTGTGGCACTCCTTCTGCTTCAGTCCCCCAAGTGCTGGGATTATAGGCACAAACCACAACACCAGGATGAGATTTCTCAAATTTGTGAAGGAGTATAAAATGTAGGGCCATTCCCTCCACTCCAGTCTCCACCTCACTGACCTCTTTCCCTTACTGGGCCAATGCGTGGACACAGCTCAGGAGTTCTCAGCAGTGTTTCAGCTTCAAGAATATAAGAAAGCATGCCAGATGTGGTGGCACATGCCTTTACTCCCAGCACTCAGGAGGCAGAGGTAGGAGGATCACTGTGAGTTCGAGGCCACCCTGAGACTACATAGTGAATTCCAGGTCAGCCTGGGCCAGAATAAGATCCTACCTTGGGAAAAAAAAAAAAAAAAGAAGAAGAAAGAAAGAAAGAAAGAAAGAAATTTGCTGGAAAATGGATGGATCTGGAAAGGATTATACTGAGTGAGGTAACCCAGACCCAGAAAGCAAAACACCACATGTTCTCTCTCATGTGGATCTTAGCTACAAATGATTGGACTTCTACGTGAGCTGGAATAAAACTCAGTAGCAGAGGCCAGTAAGCTAGAGAGGGGATATAAAAAATAAATAAATAAAAATGGGGGGGGGACTTAATAAGATGTGTTGTAGTCAGGTTCACATTGCTGGTAGAAGTCACCCAACCAAGAGCAGTTTGTGGGGAAAAAGAGGTTTATTTTGGCTTACAGGCTCGAGAGGAAGCTCCACAATGGCAGGGGAAAACAATGGCATGAGCAGAGGGTGGACATCACCCCCTGGCCCACATAAGGTGGACAATAGCAACAGGAGAGTATGCCAAACACTAGCATGGGGAAACTGGCTATAACACCCATAAGCCCGCCCCCAACAGTACACTGTCTCAAGAAGGCATTAATTCCCAAATCTCCATCAGCTGGGAACCTAGCATTCAGAACACCTAAGTTTATAGGGGACACCTAAATCAAACCACCACAAGATGGTATTGTATATATGTAAACAGAAGAACAGATTAATGGAGGAGGAAAGGTCTAAGTGAGGTCAGGGGAAGAGATTTAAAGGAAAGGTTGGGAGGGCTAATCAAAATCTAAGAGGGTATGAATAAGTCATATGGAAACCTACTTTTTTGGGTAACAGAACACCCAAAAGCCATAGATTGTTACTAGAAAACTTTCAGTGCCAGGGATGGGATACCTTCCACTGAGTTGATGGCCAGAGAGGCCACTGATGCCACCCCCAAAAAAAAACATTATAGGCCATTGCCGAGGCCCTTGGTTTCCCACCAGGAATAGATGGTAAAACCCTATTGCTGAAGACTCCACATACTTGGGCTGCAAGGTCAGTGAGAAATCCTGCTGGAGCTGAGCTGAAAACCTCCTCCATGCAGACCAGCTAACAGAAAGCTGGAAGAAGCTATGCTGCATGCAGTTCAATGGGAGAGAGAGAAATCACCAGTGGAGATACTCAACAGTAGACACTGCAAGCCTTATATTTGGCCAGCCAGGCCAAATGAGCCAACGGGTGCAATAGTGGCACGTCTGTAATGGGGAAAACAAACTGCTCTCTAATGGGACTAGAGGCCCACTCCTTGGGAGGGAATACATCCAATACTGAAAACTTACAACAGGAGTAGTCATGAGCCCTAGGGGTGTAACATCTGCTGTGTCTGACTAATTGTATATACTATGTTCTCATCAAACTGCCCAGTAAGCACTTCTCTTTTTTTTCTTTTTTCATTTTTCGAGGTAGGGTCTCACTGTAGCCCAGGCTGACCTAGAATTCACTATGGAGTCTCAGGTTGGCCTCCAACTCACAGCAGTTCTCCTACCTCTGTCTCCCAAGTGCTGGAATTAAAGGCCTGCAACCACCACACCTGACAGTAGTTTAATTTTTTTTTTTTTTTTTTTTTTTTTTTGAGGTAGGGTTTCACTCTAGCTCAGGCTGACCTTGAATTCACTATGTAGTCTCAGGGTGGCCTCGTACTCGTGGCGATCTTCCTACCTCTGCCTCCCGAGTGCTGGAATTAAAGGCGTGCACCACCACGCCCGGCTAAGCGCTTCTCTTAATGTTCATATCCATATATTGTTACTCTCACTTTTGGTTAGAGAAGCTTCTCTTCAGATGGCAGTGACCTCTCAAAAGGCACCATAGTGCTGAGAAGAAGTGACAGAGGAGTGCTCAGCACTGAAACATCTCTATCACAATTTCCACGGCTCAGGATCCGTTGCAGAAGAGGTGGCAGGAAGAATGTAAGAACCAAAGGAAGGATAGGCCTCCTTACAATGCACTCTTCCAGACACAAAATGGCCTGGATATCTATGACCTTGCAGTGCCTGGCACTACCTACACAAGACCATCATAATAGGAGGAAAAGATGATAACATCAAAATAAAAGAGATTGACTGAGGAGGGATTGATATGATGGAGATTGGAGTTGTAAAGGGGAAAGTGAGGGGGGAGGGAATTATCATGGCATATTGTCTATACTTATGGAAATTGTCAATAATAAAAAAAAAAGTTTAAAAAAATTAAACTAAGCCGGGTGTGGTGGCACACACCTTTAGTACCAGCACTACTGCCAGGTGTGGTGGTTGTAGGCCTTTAACCCCACCATTTGGGAGACAGAGGTAGGAGTACTGCTGTGAGTTGGAGGCCAGCCTGAGACTTCATAGTGAATTCCAGGTCAGCCTGGGCTAGAGAGAGACCCCACCTCAAACAAAAAGGAAATAAAAGGAAAAGAAACTACTGACTCTTTCTTACAGTCTCCTTAGTCTATAGAAGTACCTCAAGGTTTTTAACAGAAACTTTTTTGTTTGTTTTTTTTTCAAGATAAAGTCTCACTGTAGCACAGGCTCACCTGTAATTCACTATGTAGTCTTAGGGTGCCTTGAACTCAGAGTGATCCTCCTACCTTTGCCTCCTGAATGCTGGTACTAAAGGCCTACACCACCACCCCTGGCTTAACAGCCACTCTTGAATCAGATTTTTTTTTTTATTCATTTATTTATTTACGAGACAGAGGATCGTGGGGGAAAAAAGAGATAGAGGAAGTGTTGGAGACATGGCTCAGTGGTAAGCCCAAGACCAGGGGTCCATTCCCCAGTAAGTGCATAAAGCCAGTGGCATATGAGTCTAAAGTTCACTTGCTTCTGCTGGAAGCCCTGACATGCCCATTCTCTCTGTCTTTTTTCATGTTTTCTGCTTGCAAATAAATTTGTTTAAAAATAACAAGAGGTAGGGCTGGAGAGATGGCTTAGCGGTTAAGGTGCTTGACTGAGAAGCCTAAGAACCCAGGTTTAACAAAGGTGAGGCAAGCGCAAGGTCGTACGTTCCCAGTAGGTGGCGCAAGCGTTGGAGTTTGATTTCAGTAGCTGAGGCCCTGGTATGCCCATTCTCTTTCTCTCTCTCTCAGAGATAGAGGCAGAGAGAAAGGGTATGGGCACACCAGGGCCTCCTGCCAGTGCAAACAAAGTCCAGACACATGCATCTGGACTGGAAAGCAAGCGCCTTTAACGGCTTAAGTCCTCTCTCCAGCCCTGAAGAGTGTTTCAAAGCGATTTCTTCTCAAAGAACACCCGCAGCCACATGCACTTGTTCTGGGGAATTGCCCTGAGTTGGTTATTAAAAACATAACTCTACATCATTAATAACGCTCATAGTCACTGTATGTCGGAATGTTTTGTAGAATGGTTACAGACGACAATATTAAAATTAGTATCACGGTTTTCTTTTCCTTCACGGGGTTATTGACAAAGTTTCCAAGGCAAAACAGTACAGGTACTGCTGTCCACTAGCACTGCTCACCGGGCCTTTCCCGGCCACGCCCGTTTTCTCCCGCTCGTCCGTCCGGGGCCGGCCTGGGTCGCCGCTCCCTGCTGAAGCGCTTCGAGGAGCGCCCGGACGACGAGCCCGGCCCGCGGGCGCCCGGCCGGGACGCCGAGGAAGCGAGCGGGCGGCCCGGCCCGGCCCGGCCTCCGCGCCCCCACCTACCTGGCGCGGCGAGTCCGCGAACGCCGCGGACGCCGCCCCCGCCGCGGAACCCGCTTCCCCGGCCTGCGCGCCGCCCACCCGCTCGCGGTCCATCTTCGCCGCCGCCGCCGCCACCGCCGACACGGCCGAGCTGCTGGCGAGACACAGGGTAATGGCCGGGACACCCACTTCCATCCTCCGCCCAGCGGCGGCCAGCCCCGCGGAGGGGGCGGCGAGTCACGGGCGGGGCGGGCACGGGGGGCGGGGCGGGGCGAGGACGGGGCGGGGCCCTGGGACCGCGGACCACTGAGGAGGGCGCGTCTGCGCAGGGGGCGGGGCCTCCCGCTGCGTGCTCCCCGCCCGCCCAACCACCGCCCCGCGCCACCGTGACGTCATACCCACACCTGAGGCCAGGCGTGCGCATTTCTGCGCAGCCCAGCTTTCCAGACTTTTGAGTTCCTTCTTCCTTGTTTTTTTAGTTTTTTGAGGTAGGGTTTTACTCTGGTCCAGACTTTGATTAATGCATTTGAAAATCCGACCTGGATTCCGGGCGTAGTGGAGCACGCCTTTAATCTGAGCACTCGGGAGGCAGAGGTAGCAGGATCATTGTGAGTTCGAGGCCACCCTGGGACTCCGTAGTGAATTCCAGGTCAGCCTGGGGAAAAACCAAAAAAAAAAAAAAAGAAAGAAAGAAAAGAAAATCCGAACTGGGCCTGGCTAGTGGCACACGCCTTTAATCCCAGCACTAGGGAGGCAGAGGTAGGAGGATCGCCATGTGTTCAAGGCCAGCATGAGACTACATAGTGAATTCCAGATCAGCCTGGACTAGAGCAAGACCCTACCTTCAAAAACCAAAAGAGAAAATTAATGAAAAACTGGAATTTTCTATACTCTATGGCCTCATAAATTCTATAATCTAAGCTTCTGGTTTGAAAACTTGTTATCCATTCTGAGAACTTTACTGTAACCCTAGAAAACATGTGCACATGTATGTCCTTTACCTTGGTTTGGACTAAGCACTGATGTTTTCTGTTCTATTCTAGCCTGGGCTAGAGCGAGACTTTACCTTGAAGAAAAAGAAAACAAGAGGTAGGAGGATCGCTGTGAGTTTGAGGCCACCCTGAGACTACATAAAGAAAGAATTCCAGGTCAGCCTAAGCTATAGTGAGACCCTACCTGGAAAAAAAAAAAAAGAAAAGAAAGAAAGAAAGAAAAGAAAAGAGAAGGAGAGCTGTGTAGTGTGTATGCTAGTTAGGAGATGTGGATCTTAGAGATGTAAAATACTATATATTCCATTGCTAACAAGAATGACAGCCCTGGGCTGGAGAGATGGCTTAGCGGTTAAGCGCTTGCCTGTGAAGCCTAAGGACCCCAGTTCAAGGCTCGATTCCCCAGGACCCACGTAAACCAGATGCATAAGGTGGCACATGCATCTGGAGTTTGCAGTGGCTGGAGGCTCTGGCGCGACCACTCTCTCTCTCTCTGTCATCTGCCTCTTTCTCTCTATGTTTGCCTGTCACTCTCAAATAAATAAATAAAAACAAACAAAGAAGAAAAAAAAAAGAGTAACAGTCCTGCCAAGCTACTCTATTTTTTTTTATTTATTTATTTATTTTCTTTTTAAGGCAGGGTTTCACTCTAGCTCGGACTGACCTGGAACTCATTGTAGTCCCAGGGTAGCCTCAAACTCAAGGTGATCTTTCTGGGATCAAAGGAGTGCGCCACCACACCGTGCCCAAAATATCCTGTAAATAAAGCCCAAGTGGTGATATTTTTGCTCAGGAGCCTGATATGCTTAGAATAGCTTTTCTGTGGAAATGTGCTCTCCACAACTCCACCCTGTAAAGTAGGAGGGCTAATACTCAGCTATTTTTAGGGTTATGTGTGTGTACCTGTATGTAGGAGAGAATACCAGATTTTTTCCATTTTTGCCAGTTTTCAACTAAATTTTAAAAATCATAATTGGGGCTGGAGAGATGGCTTAGCGGTTAAGGATCCAGGTTCGACTCCCCAGGACGCACATAAGCCATATGCACAGGGGGCGCACCTATCTGGAGTTCTTTGCAGTGGCTAGAGGCCCTTGGTGCACCCATTCTCTTTCTCTACACGCCTATTTCTGTATCTCTCTCTCTCTAATTAATAAAAAATAAAAATAAAATACAGAACTTCAAAAAAAATCATAATTGAAGCCGGGTGTGATGGCACACGCCTTTAATCCCAGCACTCGGGAGGCAGAGGTAGGAGGATTGCTGAGGCCGCCTTGAGACTACATAGTGAATTCCAGGTCAACCTGAGCTAGAGTGAGACCCTACCTCAAAAAAAATTAATTAATTAATTTTAAAAAATCATAATTGAAGCTGGGTGTGATAATGCACACCTTTAGTGCCAGGACTCAAAGTCTGAGGTAGGAGGATCACTGTGAGTTCAAAGCTAGCCTGGCCCTCAGAGTGAGTTACAAGTTGGCCTGAGCTAGAGTGAGATGCATCTCTGGCAAAAAAAATAATAATAATAATAAAATAAAATAAATAGGCCTGGAGAGATGGCTCAGAAATTAAGAAACTTGGTGACGCACACCTTTAATCCCAGCACGTGGGAGACAGGTAATAAGATCACCATATGTTTGAGGCCACCCTAAGACTACATAGTGAATTCCAGGTCAGCCTAAGCTAGAGTGAAACCCTACCTCAAAAAAAAAAAAAAAAAAAAAAGAAGAAATTGAGAAATTTGCCCACATAGTCTAAAGTCCTGGGTTCAATTCCCCAGTACCCACGTAAAGCCAGATGGACAAAGTGGCACATACATCTGGAGTTCGTTTGCAGTGGCTAAAAGCTCTGGTATGCCCATTCTTTCTCTCTTTGCAAATAAATAAATAAAAATAATTTTAAAATAAAAAATGCTCTCTCATAAATAAACAAAAAAATAAAATATTGGCCACCACCCATCCACCACCCACCACCACCACCAAAAAAAAATATTTTGTTTTGTTTTGTTTTTGTTTTTCAAGGTAGGGTCTTACTCTACCTCAGGCTGACCTGGAATTCACTATGTAGTCTCAGGGTGGCCTTGAACTCACGGCAATCCCCCTACCTCTGCCTCCCAAGTGCTGGGATTAAAGGCATGTGCCACTACGCCATGCCCAAAAACATTTTTAAAAAGCAAAAAATAAATAATTTAATTTAATTTAATATTGGGCTGGAGAGATGGCTTAGTGATTAAGGCACTTGCCTACAAAGGCAAAGGACCCAGGTTTGATTCCCCAGGACCCAAGTAAGGCAGCTGTACAAGGTGGTGCAAGCATCTGGAGTTCCTTTGCAGTGGCTAGAGGTACTGGCATACCCATTCTCTTTCTGCCTCTTTCTCTGTAAATTTTTTTTTCTAAAAGATCAAAGAAAAATAAATAAAAATCATAATTGTGGCTGGGTATGGTGGCATATACCTTTAATCCCAGAACTCCAAGACTAAGGTAGGATTGGTGAGATCAAGGCCTGCTGGGGGCTATAGAGTGAGTTCCAGGTAAGCAAATAAAGCTGGGTGTGGTGGCGTACGCCTTTAGTCCAAGCTCTTGGGAGGCAGAGGTAGGAGGATCACCGTGAGTTCGAGGCTACCTTGGGACTACAGAGTGAATTTCAGGGCAGCCTGGGCTAGATTGAGACCCTATCTCGAAAAATATAATAAATAAATTAAGACTGGTTATAGGAAGCTGGCTGTGGTGGCACACATCTTTAATCTAGGCACTTGGAAGGCAGAGGAAGGAGGATCACTGAGAGTTCAAGGCCACCCTGAAACTACATAGTGAACTCCAGGTCAGCCTGAGACAGAGTGAGAACTTACCTCAGAAAAACAAAACAAAACAAAACAAAAAAAAGCAACTGGTTATAGGGCTGGAGAGAGAGCTCAGTGGTTAAAGGCATTTGTTTGCAAAGCCTGATGGGCCTGGTTCAAGTCCCCAGCACCCAAGTAAAGCCACATACACAAATTGTCACAAGAATCTAGAGTTTGTTTACAGTGGCAAGAGGCCTTGGTCTGTTCATTTTCCTGCTTTTATTCTCTCTTCTTGTAAATAAATAATTTTTTAAAAACTTGTTATAAAGCTATGTTATTACTTTGGAAATAAAATCATGTTAGCTTGCTGCTAAAGTAAACAAGTTAATAATAGGCTCTGATTCCCTGGGTAGCATAAAGAAAGGGTTGAGACAGGACAAAACATCCATACTGAACTGTGATAAATTGAAAATGAAAATAAAGAGCCAATTGTGAAAGATTTCATGAACCAGCTTTCATAAACAACACATTGTATGAACTCAAAAAATGCCTGGCTTCACCCTGAATTTTTTTTTAAATCATTGGAATAGTGCTTTATTGGATAAATTTAATTCACAGAAAAATAAGCTTTAATCTACAACAAATGACAGATTATACAGCAGAAAGCAATTTTCATAATTTTCTGTAATGATGTGAAGGTTTCTACTAAATGACAAAAAAAGAAGCTATAGGTTTATATTCACAAATATAATACTCTCTCAAAACATGACATGATTATTCACAACACTAACACAATGACTCAGAACCAGTCACTCATCAAGTTCAGTGTAACAGTAATGAAAAATGCAAAATCTAACAAATTATACTAAAGCCTTTGTTACACCAAATCAAAAATGCAAATTAGAGCCCGGCGTGGTGGCGCACGCCTTTAATCCCAGCACTCGGGAGGCAGAGGTAGGAGGATCGCCATAAATTCGAGGCCACCCTGAGACTCCATAGTGAATTCCAGGTTAGCCTGGGCTAGAGTGAGACCCTACCTCGAAAAAACAAAACAAAACAAAAAAGCAAATTAGTTGCTAAGTATGGACAAAATGATAAAATATACTTACATAGTAATCTTAAATGATACATTAATACTTACACAGGAATCTTAAATGTTACATTAATGATATACAACAAGCATGTGGTAAATGCCAAAAATCTGTAAGTAAAACTTCAGCCTTTAAAATAATATTGTACCACCCAAATATTAATGTAGTACTGTTTAATTTGAAGATACATGTATTTAGGATTGTCCTATTGTATCAATAATAAAATATCATTTAATATATGGTGAAAGGGTATAGTAGAAGGAATGATTGAAAATAAATATGTTTTTCATGTTTAAACTATTTTCCCATCATGGCATTGCCAACTAATTAGTTATATAGCTTTAAAGAAATTACCTCTCCTTCAAGCCTCAGTTCCCTCAACGATTATAATAAAATGAGGGGGATAAATTAATTATTTTCCAAGGTCAGCTCTGATACTCCATGATTGATTCTATTACATTGTGAAATAAATCCACATTATGTTAAATGTATGAGTCAAGTTGACACTATTAGGATTCACCCTGAATTTTTAATAATAGCACTTGTTGACTGCCCCTCTGCCAGTAAGAAGAGCCATGCTTTCTGTTTGATTGAAGAATTGAAAGAAAAGCGGGTGTGGCGGGGCACACCTTTAATCACAACACTGGAGAAGCAGAGGTGAGAAGATTACCATGAGTTTGAGGCTACCCTGAGAATATACAGTGAATACAAGGTCAGCCAGAGCTAGAGACCCTACCTCGAAAAACCACACACACACATACACACACACACGGACATACACATGCACCCATATGCAGGATGGTTATAAATACATGGTTTTTGGTTTTGTTTTGTTTTTTTTCTGAGGTAGGGACTCACTCTAGCTCAGGCTGACCTGGAATTTACTGTGTACTCTCAGGGTGGCCTCAAACTCATGGTGATCGTCCTACCTCTTTGCCTTCTGAGTGCTGGGATTAAAGGCATGCGCCACCACGCCCAACCCACAAATAAATATTTTCTAAAAAGTATTTCCAGCTGGGCATGGTGGTGCACACCTTTAATTCCAGCACTCGGGAGGCAAAGGTAGGATGATCGCCTGAGTTCAGGCCACCCTGAGAGTACATAGTCAATTCCAAGGTCAGCCTGGGTTAGAGCAAGACCCTACCTCAAAAAAAAAAAAAAATCATGTAAGTTTAAGCTGTGCAATAGATAGCTTTCTGGTTTAGAGCATGATAATTATGATAATTTATCTGGATTATTTTTTAGGTTTTGAAAAGTTTCAATAATTATGTATAGTTATTTGTTATTGAATCATAATTTTCACTGACATAGTTTTTAACAGAGCTCAAATTCTTTGGCTGCTTTCTGCAAATAGTAAAATGCAGGCTGGAGAGATTGCTCTGTGGTTAAGGTGCTTGCCTGCAAAACCTAATGACACAGGTTCGAATCCTTAATAGCCGTGTAAAATCAATGCACAAAATGGTGCATGCATCTGGAACTAGTTTACAGTGGCTACAGGCCCCTGGTGCGCTGTTCTTTCTCTCTCCTCCCTCTCTGCATATTAATAAATAAAAATATATTTTTTATTGTTGTTTTTCAAGGTAGGGTCTCACTCTAGCTCAGGCTGACCTGGAACTCACTACGTAGTCTCAAGGTGGCCTCGAACTCATGGTGATCCTCCTAGCTCTGCCTCCCAAGTGTGGGATTAAAAGCGTGCACCAACACACCCAGCAAATAAAATACTTTAAAATAGTAAAAAGCCCTAATGTTCCATATACACAAGCATCAGGCTAATTTTTTTTGGGGGGGGGTTCAGAGTAGGGTCTCACTTTGGTCCAGGCTGACCTGGAATTAACTATGTAGTCTCAGGGTGGCCTTGAACTCATGGTGATCCTTCTACCCCTGCCTCCTCAGTGTAGTGCTGGGATTAAAAGTGTGTGCCACCATGCCCAGCTCCTGTTTCATTTTTTGAAACTTTTTTTTTGTTCATTTTTGTTTATTTATTTGAGAGTGACAGAGAGACAGAAAGAGGCAGATAGAGAGAGAGGGAGAGAATGGGCGCGCCAGGGCCTCCAAACACTGCAAATGAACTCCAGATGCATGCGCCCCCTTGTGCATCTGGCTAATGTGGGTCCTGGGGAATTGAGCCTTGAACTGGGGTCCTTAGGCTTCACAGGCAAGCGCTTAACTGCTAAGCCATCTCTCCAGCCCAAAGCTTTTTTTTTTTTTTTTTGGTGCATGTGTATATGCGTGCACATATGGACATCAGAGGTAAGCCTCCTGTGTCATCCCCAGGAATACTGTCCACCTTAAAAAAAAATTTTTTTTTTGAGATAGAGATAAGGAGGCAGAGAGACAAAGAGACAGAATGGGTGCACCAAGGAGGGCCTCCAAGCCACTGCAAACAAACTCCAGACACACACAACACCTTATGCATCTGGCTTATGTTGAGTCCTGGGGAATTGAACCTGGGTTCTTAGGCTTTGCAGGAAAGTGCCTGAACCTCTAAGCCACCTCTCCAGCCTTAATTTATTTATTTTTATTTGGGAAAGAGACTGAGAAAGAGACAGATAAGAGTGAATGGGCACACCAGGGCCTTCAGCCACTGCAAATGAACTCCAGACACATGTATCACCTTGTGCATCTGGCTTATGTGGATCCTGGGGAATTGAACCTGGGTCCTTTGACTTTGCGGGCAAGCACCTTAACTGCGAAGCCATATCTCCAGCCTTTTTTTTTTTTTTTTTTCATTTTTTGAGGTAGGGTCTCTCTCTAACCCAGGCTGACCTGGAATTCACTATGTAGTCTCAGGGTGGCCTTGAACTCCTCAGTGATCCTCCTACCTGTCTCCTGAGTGCTGGGATTAAAGGTGTATGCCACCACACCCAGCTAGTTGAAGTCTTGAACATGTGTTTGGAGGTTCTAGTGTTGTAGATAGAAATTCTCTGGAAAGACCATTCCAAGGCCAGAATGGGTGAAAGTAGAGGAGTTTATTACCAGAGGCCAAAAAGCTTGAGATAGCCCTCCAAAGCAGCTTTGGCCGGGAGATTTTATTTCCATTTTATAGTTCTCATAGACAAGGGGAGGGGTAAATGAACAAACAAGATGTGACAATTTGCATATCAATTACTTATGTAGTTAGGCCACCCTAACAATGAACTCCATTTTACTTTGTTTTAGTCTAAACTGTCTTTCCTTATCATCCCTTTGGGCCCTTTCTGGACAGTTCCTTCTTTGGGATTTTTCCATCTGCGCACAAAGATAAAGTTTTAGCTCCTCAGCAATTAACTCTTACAATAATTCAATGAATCAGTTCAACTTTTAGCTTCTTTTCTACCACACTAGCAGGAGAATGAAATTCCTCTTTGGCCCTTATCCAAAGAGTGGTCTTCTGGATTGGGGAAGGTCTTCCTCTTCAACAGAGGGTGCAGCTTTGGGAGGAACATAGATGGTGATGGAGGAAGGTGCCTAACCAGCCACATCAGCTGAATCAACCATGGTGATTAATAGATGACAGATGTCACAACCAGATCACCCTCATCTAGTTGTATCCTTTTCTTAAAAAAAAAAATTAATTTTTAAATTTTTTTATTAACAACTTCCATGATTATAAAAAATATCCCATGGTAGCCGGGCGTGGTGGTGCACGCCTTTAATCCCAGCACTCGGGAGGCAGGGGTAGGAGGGTTGCCATGAGTTCGAGGCCACCCTGGGACTACATAGTGAATTCCAGGTCAGCCTGGGCTAGAGCGAGACCCTACCTCGAAAAAAAAAAAAAAAAAAATCCCATGGTGATACAATCCCTCCCCCCACTTAACCCTTTGAAACTCCATCATATCCTCTCCCCATCTCAATCAGTCTCTCTTTCTCTCTTTTACTTTTGATGTCTTGATCTTTTCCTCCTCTTATGATGGTCTTATGCATGTAGTATCAGGCACTGTGAGGCCATGGATAGGGAGCATGTTGTATGGAGTCCTGCCTTTCCTTTGGCTCTTACATTCTTTCTGCCATCTCTTCTGCATTAGACCCTGAGCCTTGGAAGGTGTGATACAGATATTGCAGTACTGAGCACTGCGGTCATTTCTTTCCATCACCATAGCTTCTGAGTCATCCCAAGGTCACTGCCATCTGAAAAGAGAAGATTCTCAACCAAAAGTGAGAGTAGCATTAATATAAGGGTGTGAACATTAACAGAAGTGCTTACTGGGAAGTTTGATAAGCATAGTATATACACTTGGCCAGACAACAGCAGACGTTACATCCCTAGGGCTCATGACTACCCGTTTTAAGTTTTCAATATCAATGTAAAAATATTTTTATTTATTTATTTTTACTTATTTATTTGAGAGCAACAGAGGGAGAAAGAGGCAGAGACAGAGAGAGAATGGGCGCGCAAGGGCCTCCAGCCACTCCAGACACGTGTGCCCCCTTGTGCATCTGGCTAACGTGGGTTCTGGGGAATAGAGCCTTGAACCAGGGTCTTTAGGCTTCACAGGCAAGCGCTTAACCGCTAAGCCATCTCTCTAGCTCCTTTTTCTTAATGAGAGAGAATGAGAGAGAGGTGGTGCACCAGGGCCACCAGCCACTGTAAAAAATATGCCACCTCATGCACATGTGAGACCTTGAGCATGTCCTTGTGCATCTGGCTTACGTGGGATCTGGCGAATCCAAATATGGGTCCTTACGCTTCAAAGGCAAGCTCCTAAACTGCTAAGACATCCCTCCAGCCCTAGTTGCATCCTTTGTAATTTTTTTCCAAAGATACTTTGGCTTAGCTAGTTGTGGTGGCCCATGACTTTAATCCCAGCACTCTGGAGGTAGAGAGGTAGGAGGATCACCATAAGTTCAAGGCCACCCTGAGACTACATAGTGAATTCCAGGTCAGCCTGGGCTAGAGTGAGACCCTATCTGGAAAAACAAAACAAAAAAACAAACAAAATCAAAACTTGGAGCTAGGTGTGGTGGCACAAGCCTTTAATCCTAGCACTCGGATGCTGATGTAGGAGGACTGCTGTGAGTTTGATGCCAGCCTGAGACTAGTTCCAGGACAGTCTGAGCTACAGCAAGACCCTACTTCAGAAAACCAAAATAAATAAAATAAAAATTGGGGCTGGGCAGCCGGGCGTGGTGGTGCACGCCTTTAATCCCAGCACTTGGGAGGCAGAGGTAGGAGGATCGCCATGAGTTCCAGGTCAGCCTGGACTAGAGTGAGACCCTACCTCAAAACACCCCCCCCCAAAAAAAATTGGGGGCTGAGGATGCAAAGACTGGCGTATGCATCTGGTATTGATTTGCATAGGCAAGAGACTCTGACACACCCATATATACAAACACTCGTGCATTTGCAATTGCACAAATAATTAAAATAAAAAAAATAAATCTGCCATTAAGGCCACAGAATTTAAGTTTAAAATGCACGTTGGGGGCTGGACAGATGGCTCTGAAGATAAAGCACTGGGCCTGAGCTCAGAGGCCATATAAACCTAGGTGTGGTCATACTGCTGTCTAGAATGTGCGTGCTCTGTGCTCTGACAGGAGCTAGGAAGAAGAGGCGGAAGCTCCAGAAGCTCCCAGGCCAGCTAGACCGGTGAACGCACACAGTGGTGAATGTACGCAGTCGTGAACGTACGCACTGGACAGTAAGGAACAGCGCCTATGGTAAGACCAACATTTTGACTTCCAATAATGCAATGCTGTTACACACACAAATATGTTTTGTTGTTATTTTTCAAGATAAGGTCACTATAGCCCAGGCTGACCTGGAACTCACTCTGTAGTACAAGGCTGGCCTTGAACTCACCAGATCCTCCTACATCAAGGGCACATCCCACCACACCCAGCTAGATTTTTTTTTAGATTTATTTGCAAGCTGAGAGACAGAGAGAAGAGAAATAGATAGAATGGGTGCACCAGGGCCTCCAGCCACTGCAAAGTAATTCCAGATGCATGTGATACTTTGTGCATCTGGCTGTTATGTGGGTACTAGGAATCAAACTCAGGTCAGTCCTTAGGCTTTGCAGTCAAGCACCTTAACCACTAAGCCATTTCTCCAGCCCCTAATTTTTAAAAAAATATTTATTTATTTATTTGAGAGAGAGATACAGAAATAGGCAGGTAGAGACAGACAGAGAGAATGGGCATGCCACGGCCTCTAGCCACTGCAAAGGGACTCCAGAAGCGTGTACCCCCTTGTGCATCTGGCTTATGTGGTTCCTGGGAAGTTGAACCTGGGTCCTTTGTCTTTGCAGGCAAGCGTCTTAACCGCTAACCCATCTCTCCAGCCCCCTAATTTTTTTTTTTTTAATGTTAGTTGAACACAAAACATCATACATTGTGAACTGTAAACAAATTCTTGATTTGTATTTAAATGGAAGAAGTAATATTTTCTATGATAAAATCACTTTATTGGGCTGGAGAAATGGCTTAATGGTTAAGGTGTTTGCCTGCAAAGCCAAAGGATCACGGTTTGACTCTCCATGACCTACATAAGCCAGATGCACAAGGGGGCGCATGCGTCTGGAGTTCATTTGCAATGGCTGGAGACCCCTGGTGCACCCATTCTCTCTCTCTCTCTCTCTGCTTCATTCTCTCAAATAAGTAAATAAATAAAATTAAAATAAAATTTTAAAAATAACTTTATTATGAGATAAATAAAAATTTCTAATACACATGGTTCAATCATTCTAATACATTTTCCATTAAAGGTTTATTTCCAGACTTAAGTTTTCCATGAAAGGTCTCTACTGGCTTTTGTCTACCCTCTGGGTAACAAAATGATCACTTCTACTACAAAGAAAGTGAACACGCCAATGTATAACCACTTTGAAGTTTATTTTACAGCACTTTTATTCAGACATCATGTAATTTACTGACCAGGACTTTTTACAAATGTAATGCTTGGCCTTTGAGATAATTAAAAATCTTCAAGTACTAAAATTTTACATCATGATCTGTTTAACTTAAGAAACTGTTATGATGGTGAAACCTAAAAGAAAATCAAAAGCAGAAATATAATGACTTCCACAAAAACCATATATTCTTCCCTTATATCAAAAGAAGGGAAGAAAGAAAGGAAAACAGAAAAAGAAGAGGGGAAAGAGAAGAAAAAGAATGAGGGCAAGACAGGCAAGAAAATACTTTTTTCCCCTCCAGTTGCAAAAAGGAGGAAAAAATCTGAGGTCTCAGCAAATAATGTAATCAACTAAGTCAGTTTACATTAAGGCATCTTCTTTACATATTATTGAATCCCATCATGCCTTTCATGTTGCCAGCAGCACCCTGTTGAAACTGCCTCATCATTGACTGAAGTCCTGCCATGCCACCTAGAAGGAAGGTAGGGTAAAAACACCATATTAACTTCTAAGTGCATGACAGCAGGTTTATCATTATCCTTAAAGAACATACCAACTAGCTGGGCATGGTGGCAAGCGCCTTTAATCCCAGCACTCAGGAGGCAGAGGTAGGAGGATCGCCATGAGTTCAAGGCCACCCTGAGACTACACAGTGAATTCCAGGTCAGCCTGAGCTAGAGTGAGACCCTACCTTGAAAAACCAAAATAAATAAAGAAAAAACGAAAGAACATACCAACTGAAACTTGTATTATAGCCACTATTGTCCTCTATAAAAGATAAATAATGCATCTCACTAATTCAGTGTGAAGAAAAAGAAAATATGAGAAGATCTGTCACACAATCAATGAATCTCAAAAGGAATGTATTATTATTATTATTATTTTTGGTAGGATTGTCTACTTTTTAGAATTATCTACATAAAAAGTAATTAATGGGCAAGTCAGCCTGGGCTAGAGACAGACCTTACCTCAAAAAACCGAAAAAAAAAAAAAAAAGTAATTAATGGGGGTTGAACAATGCTTCAGTGTTGTTAAAGGCACATGCCTGCAAAGTCTGCCAGCTAGGTCTAATTCCCCAACCACCCAAATGAAACTGGACAGGCATTCATTTGCAGCAGCAAGAGACTCACTCTGGCACACCTGTATATATACACACACACACAAATTTCTGGTTTTTTGGTGTGTTTTTTTTTTGTTTGTGTGTGTTTTTGAGGCAGTGTCTGGCTCTAGCCCAGGCTCACCTGGAATTCCCTATTTAGTCTCAGGTTGGCCTTGAATCATAGCAGTCCTTCAACCTTAGTCTCCCAAGTGTTGGGAGGGAAAAGGAGGGATGGGAAGGGGAAATAAGATGTAGTGGCACATGCCTGTAATCCTAGCACTCTGGAAATGGAGGCAGTAGAATCAGAGGCTCAGGGTCATCCTTAGCTACACTGCAAGTTGGCAGCCAGCCTGGGCTATGTAAGATCCTGTCTCAAACAGATAAGCAACATGATTAAATAATTTACTCAAAAATTGCACTGGAGCCAGGCGTGGTGGCATACGCCTTTAATTCCAGCACTTTAGAGGCAGATGTAGGAGGATCGCTGTGAGTTTGAGGCCAGCCTGCGACGACATAGTAAATTCCAGGTCAGCCTGGACTAGAGCGAGACCCTATTTTGGGGGGGGGGTGGGTGGGACAAAACCCAAATCAAAAATTACACTGGAGCTGCATTTGGTGGTGTATGACTGGGAAAGCCATGGCTGGAGGAGTGCCAGTTCAAGGCCAGCAGGCTTTATACAAAACTCTAAAAAAAAAGGGGGGGGGGTGCTGTAGGGATGGCTCAGCAGTTAAAGGAGGCACTTGCTTGTAAGCCTGTGTTTGATCCCCTCAGATGCACAAAGTGGTGCATGCACCTGGAGTTTGTTTGCAGAGTCAAAAGGCCCTGGTGCACCCACACTCACTCTTTCTGTCTATCTTTCTATCAAATAAACAAATAAAATATTAAAAAAAAAACAAAACAAAACAGGGGCAGTAGAAAACAAGTACAACTTCAGGTTATCTAGAGCATAAACCAGTCAAATGGGATTCTGATAGCCATCTTTCTCAAACCGAAGGCCTTTATAACATATTCTCATAACATCTACAAGGAGAACTTACCATTAAAACACAAACCTTCTAAATTAAACTGTGTAATAACAAGAGAGAGGAACTTTGTATTTACCCATATGATGAAGAACTCTTGGATCCATCATTTTGGCCATCTGCTGATTCAATTTTGCCATCTGTGACTGACTCACATTCTTAGACATGTCACCACCTGATGAAACAAAGTTTTTGAGTCAATATAGGATGTAATACAATCAAAGCATCATGGAAAGCTTAATAAACTGAGTAAATATACAGAAATATTCTCTTATAATCTTATCACCCTATAGAATTATTTCTAGCTCTATATTTTTCTCAATTATATTTTTGAGGAAAAGAAATTATATAGGAAAGAGTATTAATATGTCATTTTAAAAATTATGTTTCCACCGGGCATGTGGAACATGCCTTTAATCCTAGTACTTGGGAGGCAGAGGGAGGAGGATCATCAAGAGTACGAGGCCTGCTGGGTGTGGTGACACACGCCTTTAATCCCAGTACTCGGGAGGCAGAGGTAGGAGGATCACCGAGAGTTCGAGGCCACCCTGAGACTCCATAGTGAATTCCAGGTCAGCCTGGGCTAGAGCAGGACCCTACCTCAAGACAAGACAAAACAAAACAAAAACAAACAAGCAAAAAAACGGACCAGGGGCATGGTGGTGCATGCTTTTAATCCCAGCACTTGGGAGCTGAGGTAGAAGGACTGCCATGAGTTCAAGGCCACCCTGAGACTACAGAGTGAATTCCAGGTCAGCTCTGAGCTAGAGAGAGACTCTAACTCAGAAAAAAAAAAAAAAAAAAAGTAACATGGGGCAGAGCCAGCATCTTTCTTCCTCTCCTCTGTTGGCCCTACAGCAGCACGCAAGTAGAGCAGCCCAGAGTGGCAGGCCCACACCCAGCAGCCTGTCATGAGGTGTGGGGAGGACTGCCGCACTGAGACCATCAAAGGACACAGAGGACAGCTTAGCCTGTACCCGAGCATGTTCAGCAGGCTTCAAAAGACCAAGTGTGACTATGTGGACAGGTAGGTGCTCCTCGTATTAGAAAGAGATATCTATCACCCCAAACAATAAGGGACATAAGATCATCAATCAAGTGATAACTGAAATGAATATGCTAAGAAGAGCTTTTTTTTTTTTTTTCTCCATTTTTATTAATATTTTCCATGATAACAAAAAAAATCCCATGGTATTACCCTCCCCCCTTTCCCCTTTGAAATTCCATTCTCCATCATATCCCCTCCCCATCTCAATCTTTCTACTTACATATATACAATACCAACCTAATAAAAGCCCTCCTCCCTTTCTTTCTCTTCCCTTTCTATCTCCTTTTTTAACTTACTGGCCTCTGCTACTGAGTTTTTTCCTTAAGAAGAGCTTTTGCCAAAAGATTACTGCATTTAAAATACTTTAAAAGGGCCTGGGGAAATGGCTTAGTGGTTAAAGCACTTGCCTGCAAAGCCAAAGGACCCAGGTTCAATTCCCCAGGACACACATAAGCCAGATGCACAAGGGGGCACATGTGTCTGGAGTTTGTTTGCAGAGGCTGAAGGCCCTGCCTTGTCCATTCTCTCTCTCTCTCTCTGCTTCTACCCCTCTCTTTCAAATAAGTTAAATAAATTAATTAAAAAAATAGCTTAAAAGGGCTAGAGAGATGGCTTAGTGGTTAAGGTGCTTGCCAGTGAAGTCAAAGATGTTCAAATTTCCAGGTCCCACGTAAGCCAGACACACAGCGATGCAAGTGCTCACTGTCACATGTACACAAGGGGGTGCACATGTCTTGTTCATTTGCAGCACCTGAAGGCCCTGGTGTGCCCATTCTCTCTCTCTCTCTCTCTGCCTCTTTCTCTCTCAAAATAAAATTTAAAAAGTTTCAAAATATGGCTGGGTATAGTTCAGTGGTGAAGTACTTGCCTACCATGCAAAAGGCCTCAGATTGAAGTCTCAACACTGAGGTGCAGAGGGGATGGGGAGTGGAGAAAGGAACCAGTGATGAAGAAAGTTTCCATTGGGCAATGGTTAGTTAGTAATCTGGACTCTGAGAACCAGTGAAGTGAGAGAAGGTTGAACAAAGTACAGTTTACTGATGTAGGTTAAATGAGGAAACTGTTGGTGATAAGTGAATATAAAAAAGTGGGTCTGACAGAACTTAAAGACTTAATATATACCTGAGAGACTCTGCGAGTTAAACTTTGCATCATGTCAAGGACTGATCACAAACTTAGCCAAATCACCACAGCAAAAGGATAGCGAACAAGAGAAGTACACCCATGGGCAGAATACATAAAAGATCCTTCAGAGAAGATCTATATGGTTTTTGTTGTTTTGTTCTTTTGAGGCAGGGTCTCACTCTAGCCCAGGCTGACCGTCAACTCACTCTGTAGTCCAGACTGGCCTCAAACTCACAGTGATCCTTCCATCTCAGCCTTTGAGTGCTGAGATTATAGGCATGAGCCACCATAAATGGTTTTGTTTTATTTTGTGATAAGGTCATGCTATGTAGCCCAGGCTGGCCTGCAATAGTGTGCACACAAGTGTGTGTGCGTGTGTGTATGGGCAAAGCACGCCAGTCTCCTGCACTGTAAACGAATGCCTATCTGGATCAATGTGGGTGCTGGGGAATAGAACACAGGTCAGCAGGCTTTGCAAGCAAGTGCCTTTAAGCACTGCCCCATCTCCCCAGGTCCATGGACAGCAACTTTGGATCCTCCTGTCTTAGCCTTCCAAGTACTAGGATCACAGGAATGCACTACCACACTCAGCTGAAGATCCGTACTTCTGAGAGACAGGAAGCCAAAGGTATTATTGAGCACAACAATGAATAAACAGAACTGCCTCAGCAGTATTATTTATTTCAACAGAACATTTAGTAACAGGGCTGGTTCTTGCCTTTGAAGCAAAAGGACCTGGGTTTGATTCCCCAGTACCCACATAAGCCAAATGCACAAGATGGTGCATGCATCTAGTTTGTTTGCAGTGGCTAGAGGCATGCCTTTTTTTTTTTTCCTCTCTCTCTGTCTCTTTCTCTCAGGAGGCAGAGGTAGGAGGATCACCCTGAGTTTGAGGCCACCCTGAGTTAATTCCAGGTCAGCCTGAACCAGAGTGAGACCCTACCTTGAAAAACCAAAAAAATAAAAAGTAAAATAATAATAATAATAATAAATAGCTGGGACTGCTGGCACATGCCTTTAGTCCCAGCACTAAGGAAGATTGAGGTAAGAGGATATTTGAGTATGAGACCAGCCTGGAGCTACAGAGTGAACTCCAGGTCATCATGGGTAAGACCCTGACTCCAAAAAAATAAAAAAAAACTAACTAAATAAAATGCAAATAAGGCACTAGCTAAATGGATAAAGTGCTAGCCATGTAAACATGAGGACCTGAGGAGTCAAAGCAATGTTAATTTAAATTTTTTGTTTTTTTGAAGTAGGGTTTCATTCTAACTCAGGCTAACCTGGAATTCACTATGTAGTCTCAGGTTGGCCTGAACTCATGGCAATCCTTTTACCTTTCCTTCCTGAGTGCTGAGATTAAAGGTGTGCATCACTACACAGAGTGAGCTTAATTTTTTTTATACTTTCTTATATTCTATGAATGTGCTATAATATGCATCCTTAGAAAAGTAAGATCACTAAGGTTTTTTTTTTAAATAACTATTACCTTGAATATAGAAAGAGATAAATCATAGATCACATAATAAATCCTGGTAGTACTTTAATATAACATTAATTCAAAGTTAAGTTTGTTGGTCAGTATTGAAAATGAAACCCAAAGCCTCAGACATGATAGGCCTTACCACTGAGCTAATCCTCAATTTCTATAGCATGAAATTCAGGAGTGGAATCTTCAGTACTGGTAATACTCTTTGGTTTAATGTGTACTTCAACTTCTTCTTTCAGTCTGTTAACTAAGGATAAGCTGATTTTTTCTTACCTTTGAAAAGTCCTTTGATGCCTCCCATCTTTTTTACCATCTGTGCAAACTTGGTATACTGGGTCAAAAGTTCTTGAACATCTCTTGTTGACACACCGGATCCTCTTGCGACTCTTTGGATTCTTCCTGGTTGCTTACTAAAAACTTTGGCACCATCTGTACTGTCCAGTTCTGCAGGCAAAAGTCAGGAACTTTCATTTACATGCAAGCATTCATCACCAGAGCAGTCATGTAGGCATGGGCAGTAATAACTTTAGACATGTGCAGTTATATTCAGTTTTATTCTTGAGACAGAGTCTCATGTTTCCCCTGTTGGCCTCAAACTTACTATGTAGCTGAAAATGGCACTGAACTTGTCCTCCTACTGCCTTTATTTTAACTCTACCTAAAACTAAGTTTTTGGTCTAAATTTCCTCCATCTTGTCAAAAAGATGACAATGAAACTTTAAACTTGCTGCTATTCAGAAAACCATCCCCTAGGTCAAGTAATCCATCTTCTTACCTTGATCATTCATACTATCCATTATCGTCATTAATTTCTTTAGCCTGGCCATTGACTCCTGTTCATTTCCTTTGCTCATAAAATCTGTTCCAAAACCAGGGATCATCCCCTAAAACAGATTTAAACATAAACGATTAATAACTTAGTAATTATTCAGAAGGTCCACATTTAAATACTGAAATACTGGCTTTAATATGAATACTAGCCTGAGTTTTTTTTTCCCCCAAGGTAGAGTTTCACTCTAGACCAGGTTGACCTGAAATTCACTATGTAGTCTCGTGGTGGCCTTGAACTGATGGTGATCCTCCTATCTCTGCCTCCCGAGTGCTGGGATTAAAGGCGTGTGCTACCACGCCCGGCTTTACTTCATTTTTTGTTAAAATTTCTAAGAACTGAGCAAGAGTGAGACCCTACCTTAGAAAAAAAAAAAAAAAGTGTATCATATGTATGAAAATGTCATAATGCAACCCATCATTTTGTACAATATATGCTAACAACATAAGGCAGGCAGTTCTGTTACTGCCACACCAGCTACTCTCTTTGCAGTATACTAAATTTGTCCTTTCCTTTTCCTCTTTTCCTTCTCCCCGCCCCCACATCTTTCTTTTTTTGAGGTAGGGTCTTGTGCTAGGCCAGACTGACCTGGAATTCACTATGTAGTCTCAAGGCTGGCCTCAAACTCACAGCGATCCTCCTACTTCATTCTCCTAAGTGCTAGGATTAAAGGTTTGTGCCACCATGCCTGGCCCTAAATTGTTTTTTTTTTTTCCCCCGAAAATAAAATAAACACAAAAAAAGTATAAAGAAAATTTAGAAACATGTAAGGATAACTAACCAAGATCTGACTGAAGGGGCCCATTTTCATGATGTTTTGAAACTGTTCATACATGTCTCGCAATGTAAACTGACCTGAAATACAACATAAATAATTCAAATATATTAGAAAATATACATTTCCACTTAATAAAACTAATACTTTTCTTATTCATGCATTTGTTTTGAAGCAGACTTAGAAAATATCCAATCAACAAACATTCACTGTACAGGTGCTACGTGCAAGATAGGATGAATGCTGTAAGGAACAGGTGCATGAACAGATTCTATCATAAGAGTTTGCTATTCTAGAACAGAAGATGACGTAAACACACAAAGCGGAAACTTGTAAGCAAGGCACATAAACCATACCTAGTAAGAAAATTAAAAGGCTTGCTGGGTGTGGAGGAACATGCCTTTAATCCCAGAACTTGGGAGGCAGAGGTAGAAGGATCATTGAGTTCGAGACCAGCCTGAGACTACATAGCAAATTCCAGGACAGCCTGAGCTACAGCAAAAACCTACCTCAAAAAAATAAGAAAAGAAAGGGAAGAGAAGAGAAGAAAATTAAAAGGCTTGAGCACACTAACAGTTAAAGAGGATGTGGTCCATATAACACTCCCACATATTGCTGGTAAGAATGAGAACATAAAACAACACAATGTTTTAGAAGACCTGAAATTTCTTTCTTTCTTTCTTTTTTTTTTTTTTTTAATGGGAGGAAGGGATTTATTTCAGCTTACAAAATCCAGGACAAACTCCCATCAAAGGTGGGAGAAGCTGCTTTCTCCCATACATCCAGAGGGAATTTCAGCAAGTAATCAATAACATGCAGCAAGCACAAACTTCCAGAGCTCAAATTGCTCTCTCCACATTTTTGAGCTGAGTCATATGTGCCCCCAATGACACCATTCCCCCCCCCCCCGAGAAGAAATCTGCCTGTTAGGGGCTGAAGTTACAAACTCAATTTTAATAAAACACCTGAGACTATGGGGCCATCTGTTTACACGATCATATTCAAACTACCACAGTCTCATTTTTTTGTTGTTGTTGTTGCTTTGTTTTTCTTTATTTTCCTTAAATTTTATTAACATTTTCCATGATTATAAAAAATATCCCATGGTGCTACTCTCCCTCCCCCCTGAAATTTCTTATACACACACACACACATATGTATAAAACATACACACACACACATATATAATTTGAGAGAGAAAGAGGCGGGGGGGGGGAATGAGTGTGCAAACGATCTCCAGACGTGTGTGTCCCCTTGTGCATCTGGCTTATGTGAGTCCTAGAGAGTCGAACTGGGCCCTTTGGCTTTGCAGGCAAGAGCCTTAACTGCTAAGCCATCTCTCCAGCACCTTCTTTTCGTTTAAATTATGTATTTATTTGCAAGCAGAGAGAAAGACAGAAGAGAGAGAGAGAGGGAGAGAGAATAGGCGCCAGGGCCTCTAGCAGTTGCAAATGAACTCCACATGCATGTGCTACTTTGTGCACATGGCTTTATGAACGTACTGGAAAATCAAACCCAAATTGTTAGGCTTTGCATATGAGCACCTTAGCTGCTGACCCATCTCTCTAGACCAAGATCTGAAATTTCTTTTCTTTTTAAAAAAATATTTTTATTTATTTGTAAGGAGAGAGAGAGAAAGAAAGAGAGAGAAGAAAGATATACAGAGAGAATGGGTACGCCAGAGCCTCCAGCTGCTGCAAATAAACTCCAGATGTATATGTCACTTTGTGCATCTAGCTTTACATGGGTACTAGGAAACCAAACCCAGGTTGTTAGGCTTTGAAGGCAAGTGCCTGAACTGCTGAGATCTCTCTCCAGCCCATGATCTGAATTTTTTTTTTTTTTTTTGAGGTAGGGGCTCACTCTAGCCCAGGCTGACCTGGAATTCACTCTGTATTCTCAGGGTGGCCTCGAACTCATGGGATCCTCCTTCCTCTGCCTCCCAAGTGCTGGTATTAAAGGCGTGTGCCACCATGCCTGCCTTGAAATTTCTTAACAGCTTAGCTACTTTCATGAACAGGGAAATGGAGAGACCATGGAAGAAACAATACTTAACAACCAAATGGACAAGTTCTAGCCAGGTATGGTGGTGCACACCTTTAATCCCAGCACTCAGGAGGCAGAGGTAGGAGAATCATTGTGAGTTCAAGGTCAGTCTGAGACTAGAGTGAATTCCAGGCCAGCTTGGGCTAGAGTGATACTTAAGATACATACTAGTGCAAGGATGATTATAAAGATATACTGATAGACATGATGGGAGGGTGTATAAATTCGAGACTAGCCAGGGCTACAAAATGAGATTCTGCTTAAAAAGGCTAAATAGCCACACATGGTGGTACATGCCTTTTATCCCAGTCAAAAAAAAAAAAAAAAAAAAAGCTAAACAAATTATGCTGAGTCAAAGAAATGTAACTGAGGAAATGTAACTGATACAATTGTTAAAATATGTCTTTGTTTGTTTGTTGTGGGTCCTGGGGAATAAAACATGAGTCCTTTGGCTTTGCAGGCAAGCACCTTAACTGCTAAGCCATCCCTCTAGCCCTCTCTGCCCAGTTCTGTCTCTCCAGCCTGGATTATAAGCACATGCCGTCATGCCTAGCTTTTAAAATGTGGGTTCTAGGGACTAATTTCAGGTCCTCATGCTTGCAAGGCAAGCACTTTACTGACAGCTATTTCTCCAACTCATAATGTTCTGTTTCATAATAAGGTGTGGGCTAATATGCATTTGGGGGAAAGAAAAACAAAATCAATTGGAATGGTATCCTTAGGACTTTTTTCACTTTGTGTAAATTAAATTCAATGTAAATTCAATGTAAAAAAGAGAGAGGAACAAGTTTCAAAAAAATGAACATTCTCTATTTACTTCCTAAAGTTAGAACCAGAAAAGGTTACAAGGTTTCAAGTGTTCTGGATTTAAGTGGCAGTAAAATATTTTAAAAGAGCTTAGGAATAGTGGCCATACCTTTAATGCCAGCACTGGGGAGGCTGAGGTAGGAAGATCACTGTGAGTTCAAGACCAGCCTAGGCTATAGTGAGATCCAGCCTCAAAAAAACAATTGAGGGCTGGAGGGATGGCTTAGCGGTTAAGACGTTTACATGCAAAGCCAAAGGACCCAGATTCAATTCCCTAGTACCCATGTTAGCCAGATGCACAGGGTGGAACATGCATCTGGAGTTCATTTGCAGTGGCTAGAGGCCCTGGCGTACCAATTCTCTCTCCCTCTTTCACTGTCAAATAAATAAATAATAATAATAAAAACAATTGAAAGAAGGAAAGAGAAAGAATGGAGGGGGGAAGAAGGGAAGAAGGGAGGGAGAGGAGGAAGTGAGGGGAAGGAAGGAAAAGAGGGAGGGAGGGAGGACGGACAGAAGGAAGGGAAGGATGAATGGAGGGAGGAAAAAGGGAGAGAGGACGGAAGGAAGAAAAGAAAGAAAAAAGGAAGGAAGGGAGAGAGGCAGGAAGGGAGGAAGAAAAGAAAAAGGAAGAGGGAGGGAGAGAAGAAGGAAGGAAAGAAAGGAAGAAAAGGGAGGGAGAATGGAAGAAAGGAACAAAGGAAGATAAAAAGGAATATTACAACAATCAGCTTAAAATATACTCAACAATGAAAGAGAGGTTAAAGCTCAAATACATACTTTGGCCATTTATTTATAAAGAAATGACCCTGGGCGTGGTGGCGCACGCCTTTAATCTCAGCACTTGGGAGGCAGAGGTAGGAGGATTGCCATGAGTTCAAGGCCACCCTGAGATGACATAGTAAATTTCAGGGCAGCCTGAGCTGGAGCGAGACCCTACCACAAAAAACCAAATAAATAAATAAATAAAATAAAATAAAATAAAATAAATGACTGATTGGGCTAGGGGGATGGTCCAGTGGGTAAAGGGCTTGCTACACAAGCATAAAGACCTGAGTTTGAATTCTCAGAACCCACATAAAATGCTGGGCATGGGGCTGGAGAGATGGCTTAGTGGTTAAGTGCTTGCCTGCGAAGCCTAAGGACCCCAGTTTGAGGCTCGATTCCCCAGGAACCACGTTAGCCAGATGCACAAGGGGGCACTCACGTCTGGAGTTTGTTTGCAGTGGTTGGAGGCCCTGGCGCGCCCATTCTCTCTCTCTGGCTCTATCTGCCTCTTCATCTCTCTGTCTGTCACTCTCAAATAAATAAATAAAAACAAAAAAAAAATTTAAAAAAATGCTGGGCATGGTGGCACCATGCCTGTTATCCCAGCACCGAGAAGGCAGAGACAAGAAATCCTTGGGCCTTACTGGCTAGCTTGTTTAGCCATATAATGAGCTGTGGGTTCAGCAAGAGACCCTGTCTCACAGAATAAAGTTGAGGAAGCCACCTGATGCTGACCTCTGGTCTCTGCACACATAAACAGAAGATTCTTCTTAAATAATCACTTAAGATATAATACAAAAAATCCACACAATGGGCATCAAGTGAAAACTGAAAATAGAAAAGACAGGTAACACAGTAAAATATTAGCAACTAAGGAATATGAACAATCACCGAGGTGGAAATTATGTGGAGCCTGGTTACCTCAGAAATGAGCAGAGCATTAGGAACAGGACAAAAATGGAAGAGATGTAAGGAGAAAGAGTGAGCCAGGAATCAGAAAGTAGACCAATTACACATATCATCCATCCAGGAAGCAGAATACAAAAGCTGCATGAAGGTACTACTTCAAGACAGCAGAAAGAGAAAATCAGGCAACGAAGAATAAATTCAGCCATTCAATAAATATGTACTGGACTGAAGAGATAGCTCAGCACTTAATGTACTTACCTGCAAAACATAACAACCTGAGTTTGATTCCCCAGTACCCACGTAATACCACAGGCACAAAGTGGCACACATGTTTGGAGTTTGTTGGCAGTGGCTAGACACCCTGGTGCACCCATTCTTTCTCTCCCTCCCTCCTTGCAAATAAATATTTAAAATAAATTAGTATGTGCATGCACTTCAATGGGAGAGAGAGAAATCACCAGTGAAGATACTCATCAGTGGAGACTGCAAGCCTTATATTTGGCCAGCCAGGCCAAATGAGCCAACGGGTGCAATAGTGGCACATCTGTTATGGGGGAAACCAACTGCATTCTAATTAGACTGGAGGCCCACTCCATGGGAAGGGAATACATCCCTGATACTGAAAACTTATAACAGGGGTAGTCATGAGCCCTAGGGGTGTAACGTCTGCTGTTGTGTGGCCAAATGTATATACTATGCTTATCAAACTGCCCAGTAAGCACTTCTGTTAATGTTCACACCCTCATATTAATGCTACTCTACTCTCACTTTTGGTTGAGAATCTTCTCTTTCCAGATGGCAGTGACCTTGGGACGACTCAGAAGGTATCATGGTGATGGAAAGAAATTACCACAGTGCTCAGTACTGCAATATCTCTATCACACCTTCCAAGGCTCAGGGTCTAATGCGGAAGAGGTGACGGAAAGAATGTAAGAGCCAAAAGAAGGGCAGGACTCCATACAACATGCTCCCTCCAGACACAAAATGGCCTGGATATCCATGGCCTCACAGTGCCTGACACTATCTGCATAAGATTATCATAAGAGGAGGAAAAGATCAAGACATCAAAAGTAAAAGAGAGACTGATTGAGATGGGGAGGGGGTATGATGGAGAGTGGAGTTTCAAAGGCGTAAGTGGGGGGAGGGAGGGTATTACCATGGGGTATTTTTTATAATCATGGAAGTTGTTAATAAAAAATTTAAAAATTAAAATAAATAAATAAATAAGTATGTACTTAAGACTTCCTATGTGCCAGACTCTGAGCAAGGCACTGTGAGCATACAAGATGAAGAACACAGCTATGAAACTTAACTTTATCTTCAAGTAGGGAAGAAAGACATCAAATAATTGTAATGAATAACATGGCAATTAATTATAAGGTATAATAGAAATGTGCATCCAAGGCATCTAGCATAAGCCTAGAGATCAGGTTGGACATGTAAGGAGAGCTCTGAAGTATTCTGCCAGAGGCAGAATAAAGAGAAGATGGGTTTAAAAGACAGGGACTAACAATAGCAATGGCCTAGGTATGAGACAGCTGAGAGAAGCATGGCTGGCACAGAGACTGCTAAGTAACAGCAGTGCCAAAACATGAACTGGAAGACAGGACCAAAGCATGAAATTACTGAAAAGCACTCGAAGGACAATGGGAAACCAGTAGATGGTTTTAAATAGTGCATTTATGGGATCAGATTTATATTTCTGAAAGATTTTTTTCCTTTCATAACTTTTTTTTTTTTTTTTTTGGTTTTTTGAGGTAGGGTCTCACTCTAGCCCAGGCTGACCTGGAAAATTCACTATGGAGTCTCAGGGTGGCCTCGAACTCACGGCGATCCTCCTACCTCTGCCTCCCGAGTGCTGGGACTAAAGGCGTGCGCCACCACGCCCGGCTTTCATAACTTTTTAAATAGTTTATTTTTATTTATTTGAGAGAGACAGAGAGAGAGAGAAAGAGGACAGGTAGAGAATAAATGGGTGCACCAGGGCCTTCAGCCACTGTAAACAAACTCCAGATGCATACGTCTCATTTTGCATCTGGCTTACATGGGTACTTGGGAATCGAACTTGGGTCCTTAAGCTCTGAAGGCAAGCACCTTAACCACTGAGCCATCTCTTCACCCCTGAAAATTTTTTTCCTAAAGAATAAACAGATCAAGTTGGGTATGGTGGCGCACACCTTTAATCTCAGCACTTGGGAGACAGAGGTAGGAGGATTGCAGTGAGTTCAAGGCCACCCTGAAATTACATAGTGAATTCTAGGTCAGCCTGGGCTACAGTGAAACCCTACCTCAGAGGGAAAAAAAAGAATAAACAGATCACACAGGTGTGATGGCACAAACATGTAACCCTAACACTCTAAAGGCTGAAACAGGAGGATCTCAAAGCTCCAGGAGAGTGAACTTGCAACACAAAATAAATAAATAGCCAGATCAAGTAGGCAGAGTCCAGGAAGCTAGATGTTAATAAATCCAGGTAAGTTATATATGCTATATTTTAAGATGTAGAATAAGCAATCAAGGTAAGAGTTAAACTAACATTATTGCAGGGCAGATGAAGAAACAGGATAGAAATGAAACCAGTTGCACATAGTAGTGCATACCTTTAATCCCAGCACGAGGCAGAGGCAGAGGCAGGAGGATCATGTAAGATCATCAAGGCCAGCCTGAGACTACATAGTGAATTCCAAGTCAGCCTGGGCTACAGAGAAACCCTACCTCAAAAAAAAAAAAAAAAAGTGAAACCATTATGACTAGTTCCTGAGACTTCATAGTGAATTCCAAGTCAGCCTGGGCTACAGAGAAACCCTACCTCAAAAAAAAAAAAAGTGAAACCATTATGACTAGTTGAGTGATGGAGTAAGAGGAAGGCAGAGTGAGGAAGAAATAAAAAATAATGAGGGCTGAGGGTGTAGCTCAGTGGCAGTGTGTGTGCCTAGCATATATGTACACGGTTCTGGATTCAATGGCCAGCACCAGGGTGTAGAGTAAAACCAATAAACAACACTCCAGTTTCTGACTCTGAGCACAAGGCAAATGATGTTAACATTTCATAATGTGGTGGGGTGGGAAGATAAGGTGTCTATGAAAGAATGGTCAAGTAAACACATAGAAGAGGAAGTCTAAAGGCCTGAGGTCAGGGAAAGAGATTGAGTGAAGGAAAGGTGGGGGAGGGCTAATCAAAATCTAAGAGGATATAAGTAAGTCATATGGAAACCTACTTTTTTGGACAATGGAACACACAGGAGCCATAGATTGTTACTAGAAAATTTTCAGTGCAAGGGATGGTATACCTTCCAGTGAGTTATTGGCCAGGGAGGTCCCTGATGCCCCCAAAACATTACAGGCCATTGCCGAGGCCTTTGGTTTCCTACCAGGAATAGATGGTAAGACCCTATTGCTGAAGACTCCACATACTTGGGCTGCAAGGTCAGTGAGAAATTCTACTGGAACTGGGCTGAAAATCTCCTCCATGTAGACCAGTTGACAGAAAGCTGGAAAAAGCCACGCTACATACAGTTTAATGGATGAGAGAGAAATCACCAGTGAAGATACTCAATAGTGGACACTGCAAGCCTTATATTTGCCAGCCAGGCCAAATGAGCCAATGGGTGCAATAGTGGCACATCTGTCATGGTGGAAACCAACTGCCCTCTAATTGGACTGGAGACCTGCTCCATGGGAGGGAATACATCCCTGATACCGAAAACAGGGGTAGTCATGAGCCCTAGGGGTGTAATATCTGCTGGTGTGCATATACTATGGTCATCAAACTGGCCAGTAAGCACTTCTCTTAATGTTCATACCCATATATTAATGCTACTCTCACTTTTGGTTAGAGAAGTTTCTCTTTTCAGATGGCAGTGACCTTGGGATGACTCAGAAGGCACCATGGTGCTGAGAAGTGACAGAGGAGTTCTCAGCACTAAAATATCTCAATCACACCTTCCATGGCTCAGGGTCCATTGCGGAAGAGGTGGTGGAAAGAATGTAAGAGCCAAAGAAAGGGTAGGACTCCTTACAACGTGCTCCTCCAGACACAAAATGGCCTGGATACCCATGACCTTACAGTGCCTAGCACTACCTTCACAAGACCATCATAATAGGAGGAAAAGATCATGACAACAAAATAAAAGAGAGACTGATTGAGAGGGGGAGAAGATATGATGGAGAGTCAAATTTCAAAGGGGAAAGCTGGGGGGCGGAGGGAGGAAATCACCATGGGATATGGTTTACAATCATGGAAGTTGTCAATAAAAATAAATAAATAAATAGAAGAGGAAGTCTGAAGCACCACACCAAGAGGTAAGTAGAATGAACCCTCTTTTCAAAGCCACCAATACTTAAGACAAATGTCCCTGACAAGATGAGCAAAAAAGGAACAAGTATAGTATGCAGGGCTGGAAGGATGGTTCAGTGGCTAGGGTGCTTGCCTGCAAGGCCTAACAGCCTGGGTTTGAATCTCTAGGACCCATGTAAACCAGATGCACAAGGGGGCGCATGCATCTGGAGTTTGTCTGCAGTGGCTAGAGGCCCTGAAATGCCCATTCTCTACCCCTCTCTCTCTCTGCCTCTTTTCTGTCTTTCAAGTAAACAAAAAATATATTTTATATATACATATGTATGCAACCACAAAAATTAACAAAAAACTGGAAAAAAAACTGATATGGTCATTAATAGCATGTATTGAGTGTTTATGATGTGCTAGGTATTTTATATACATCTTTTTTCCCCCCAATGTCTGGAGGCCCTGGTACTCCCATTCTTTGTCTTTGCATGCAAATAAATAAATAAAATATTCTTTAAAAAATGTTTTATTTTATTTATTTGACAGAGAAAGAGGGAGAGCATATGGGCGCTCCAAGGCCTCCAGCCACTGCAAACGAACTCCAGATGCGTGTGCCTCCTTGTGCATCTGGCTAACATGGGTCCTGGGAAATTGAACCTGGGTCCTTTGGCTTTGCAGGCAAATGCCTTAATTGCTAAGCCATCCCTCCAGCCCTAAAATATTCTTTTGAAAAAAGAACTTGAGCTCTTAAAAAACAGTGAGATACTTCTAAGTTCCAGGAGTGGTCTTTCATTTAACTAACTTTAGAGCATATGTATGTATATTAACCTCAACCTTTAAACTTTTCTTTTGCATGTATCTAACTACATCTGTGTGTGTGTATGTGTGCTCACAATTTAGAAGAAAACAGATTAGAAAGGTATATGCTACCTTTCTAGTCGTAGGGGGGTATGCTTTTACTCCCAGAAGATTGCTGCAAGTCTGAGGCCAAACAGGTCTATATAATGAGTCTGGACTAGCTGGGGCTATACAGGAAGATCCTGACCCAAAACCAATAAGACAAACAGCATATTCTACCTTACTTTTTTTCCCTTTTTTTTGTTTTTTTTTTTTTTGGTTGGTTGAGGTAGGGTCTCACTCTAGCCCAGGCTTAACTGGAATTCATTAGGTAGTCTCAGGGTGACTTCGAACTCATGGTGATCCTCCTACCTCTCCCTCTCGAGTGCTGGGATTAAAGGCATGAGTCACCACACCTGGCTTTTTCCCCGTTTTTTTTTTTTTTGTTGTTGTTGTTTTTCAAGAACATAGTAAAAGCATCACTTTTAACGTTCAGGTGATTATAAGAAAATAAACACACCTATTGGTAACTGCTCAAATGTCAGAGAATCAAAATGATCTGTGGGTTGGGGAGATGACTCAGTGGATAAAGGCACTTGCTTACAAAGCCTGCTGGTCTGGGCTCAACTTCTAGTATATACATAAAGCTAGTGGTACATGCAACTAGTGTTTCTTTGCAACAGCAAGAAGTCCTGGCTGCACACTCTCTCTCAATCTGCTTGCAAATAAATAAATAAAAATATTTTACAGCCAAGCGTGGTGGCACATGTCTTTAATCCCAGCACTTGGGAGGCAGAGTTAGGAGGATCACAGTGAATTCGAGGCCATCCTGAGACTACGTAGTGAATTCCAGGTCAGCCTGGACTAGAGTGAGTCCCTAACTTAAAAAACAAAAGTAATGAGTTCAAGGATAGCCTGCATTATGTAATGAGATGCTGGCTCAAAAAACCAAGGCTAAGCCGGGCATGGTGGTGCATGCCTTTAATCCCAGTACTCAAGAGGCAGAGGTAGGAGGATTGCTGAGAGTTTGAGGCCACCCTGAGACTACCTAGTGAATTCAGGTCAGCCTGGGCTAGAGCAAGACCCTACCTCAAAAAAACAAACAAACAAACAAACAAAAAAAAAAGGGTGGGCATGGTGGCACATAGCTTTAATCCCAGCACTCAGGAGGCAGAAGATTGCTGTGAATTCAAGGTCACTTTGAGACTGGTCAGCCTGGGCTAGAGTGAGACCTTACCTTGAAAAACCAAGGGGAAAAAAAAAAAAAAAAAACCCAAGGGCTGGGGATATAGTTCAGTGGTAGAGTGCTCACCTGGACCTGGACATACAAAACCCTGGGTTCAATCCCCAGCACTGAAAAACAAAAATAAATCAAAAACATCTGAGCACAAGTGTTTGCCACTCACATACCGTGTTTCAGCTTCTCTATAAGTGCTTCATTGTCATCCAGCTTCAGCTCGTTGACTTTGTCTATCAGTCCTTCAATATCTCCCATACCTGTAAGACCCAAAAAGGAAAATGAACCATATGTATGCTCGGCTTCACATTCCCACATTGAACAGCTTTGCAAGGCAGGCTGGCTAACTACTCTTAATACATTTTACAGGTGAGAAAATGGAATCTAAGGTTAAATGGCAGCAAAGAGAGAAAGGAGGGAATGACAGCCCAGGGCTGACTCTAAACAAAATGCTTTTGAACAGGCCACTCTGAGATATTATCAAAGTTTGTCATTACAACTGCTATCACTTATGACCACATATTTCTGTTTTATGCATTAAAACACTTCCAAAGAACTTTGCATCTAATGTCTCATTTTACCACGTTAGCCACAGAAAGTAGGTAACTATTATCCCTATTTTTGAAGTTAAAGGACTACGGACATGGCTCAGTGGCTCAGCATCAGCATGGCCCTGGTTTGATCCCCAGCACTATAAGAAAGAAGGAAAAGAGGGAAGAAGGAAGAGGTTAGAAAGATGAGTTACAGAAGGAAATGATTCTCTTGAACTAGTTAGTGAGGTTAGGATTAAACTCCCAATCTGTTCCAAAGCTCCAATACTATCTCAGAGAATTTTCTACATTTCTAGCATTGTACTCACCAAGAAGTTTGCTGATGAAAGGTTGTGTTTTGAAAGGTTCAAAGTCATCTATATGTTCCCCTGTACCAATGAAAATAATTGGACTTTTTGTGGCAGCAACTCTACACAGAAAAGAGAAACAATCTCAAAAAATAGAAAACAAATTTTCAAAGCTAAATAGACAAAAGGTACAAAATTTAAGTGTCTTTTCACTAGTTAAAACAGAAGTATATTGCTGGGCATGGTGGCACATGCCTTTAATCCCAGCACTTGGGAGGCAGAAGTAGGAGGATTGCCATAAATTCAAGGCCATCCTGACCCGAGATTACAGAGTGAATTCCAGGTCAGCCTGAGCAAGAGTAAGACCCTACCTTGAAAAACAAAACAAAAAACCAGAAGTATATTATAGAGGCTCCAAAATTCCGTTTCTTTTTTTTTTAAACTGTTTTTATTTATTTATTTAATTTATTTGAAAGAGAGAGAGATAGAGGCACACACACACACAGAGAGAATGGGCACACCAGGGCCTTCAGCGACAGCAAGTGAACTCCAGATGCATGCACCACCTTGTGCATTTGGCTTTATGTGAGAACTGGGGATTCAAACCTGGATCCTTTGGCTTTGCCAGCAAGCACCTTAACTGCTAAGCCATCTTCCCAGTACCCCCCTAAATTGTTTCTTTTAAAACTTGTTTTATAGTCCACATCAGGTCCACTATCAGATGATCAGGATATGTTTTAAAAGATGGCTAAGAAATTCATGAGATGCTGGTCTTGGTGGCACATGCGTTTAATCCCAGCACTCAAGAGACAGAGGCAGGAAGATCTCAGTGAGTTCAAGGCCACCCTGAGACTACATAGTCAATTCAAGGTTAGAAGGAAAGGAGAAAGGAAGTAGAGAGGGAAGAAGAAAAACTCATGACTATTCATATACCAATACACACAACCCCTAAGACACAGGACAAATGATTTAGCAACAAGTACAAGAGCCAACCTTCCAAAGGATACTTACGCACTAAGTGCACCACCTCCTTTTGCATGACCATCAAGTTTTGTCACTATTACGGATGCTACATCTACTTTATCTTTAAAAGCCTTAGCCTGTGCTTCACAAGCCTGCCCAATGGAGGCATCCATCACATAAACAATGTTATCAGGTTGCTAGAAAGTTTAAATAGAAAAGATGTATATTTTACTAATGTTAAGCAAATTTATTCATGAAAACTACAGAGTACTATAAATATCATTCAATCAATAAATATTTGTTGAGGAACCCTATGAGTTAGGTAGCATATAGGTTCTGAGGACAAAGAGGTAAATAAAACCCTTGCAATTTGCAGAACATGAAAGATGAGCCTGATTAGAAATAACTTTGGGCAGTTAAGGCGCTTGCCTGCAAAGCCCAAGAACTCGTGTTCAAATCTCTAGGTCCCACATAGCCAGCTGCACAAAGATGCAAGTGTGCAATGTCACACATGCACCACAAGGGGGCGCACATGTCTGGAGTTCATGCACAGTGGCTGAAGGCCCTGGTACACCCATTCTCTTTCTCTCTCAAAAAAAAGATAAAAAAGAAAAAAAGAACTTTGAGCTTAAACCTGAAGAATAAAACAAAAGTTATGCAAAGATCTATAAAAATGGCACCCAGGCAAAGAAATAGCAGAAGTGAATAAGAAAAAGGAAAAAGTGGAAGAGTGTATACTTGAACCCTTAATGTCTGATAGAGGCTTTTTCCCCTAGATGTGCTCACCTTGGTCAAAATAACTGCACAGTACTCACCACCAGCTAATAACTTACTGCCAACACCCCTGGGGCAAATTGCAAGCTTCTAATATATGTGGCAGATACTGATAGACTGATTCTTTTCCCCAACATTATTTCCATCATAATTTTAAAGGAGACAGCAAATGGGGATTAATACTTTTCATACCTTGTATTTTCAAAATTCACTTAACATTTCTAGCTGAATTTAAATAACTCACAGCCAGGAAAATCAGCAGACTTTTTTTCCTTTTTTTTGGTTTTCCCGGGGAGGGCTTTGCTCTGTCCCAGGCTGGCCTCAAACTCACAGTAATCCTCCTGCCTTCCTAGTGCTGGGATTAAAGATATGCACAACCACATCCAGATCAACAGATATTTTTTAAAAATTTTATTTATTTGAGAGTAAAGAGAGAGAGAACAAGAAAGAATGGGCATTCCAGGGCATTTTACCACTATAAATGAACTCCAGACACATGTACCATTTTGTGCATCTGGCATTATGTGGGTACTGGGGGATTGAACCCAGACCAGCCAGCTTTGCAAGCAAGTGCCTTTAACTGCTGAGCCATCTCTCCAGCCCAAAAACCAACAGATATTAAAGGTTAATTTTATTTTTTTTCTATGATGGAAACCAAAATGATAAGATTAAGTTCTTAGATACAGGTCTCTAAAGAGCAAACAAATTACCTGATATGTGCCTAACAGGCAATGAGTAATTTACTTGCTATAAACTACAACAGGTTTTATAATTAAATTAACTAAAATCCTTCAAATAGTACTTCATGGAAAGCTACTTACTATAGCATTGGCTACTTGAAGCATTTCTTCAAACAAAGAGTCCTCTTGTTTGTGGCGGCCACTTGTATCAACAATAATAATTTCAAAGTTTTCATTTTTGAATTTGTCCACTCCTTCAGAAGCAATGATAACAGGATCCATTTCTGTATAGCTATTTGACATGGACAAATGATTTAACAACCACAATGGTAAAATGTCAAATACTATTCATATTAGTTCCCTTTATTCTGAAAAGGGAAAATGATTAGTTTCAATTAAGAAGAATGAATTTCTAGTAAGCAGTAAATATAGAAGCCTACTTCTACAGTAGAATAAAGCACTAGCCAACTTTCCAGCAACAAAATCCACAGAATTCTTTTATAGAATTCTTCCTGTAAACATTTTGAAATGTTTTCCTTAATAACTGACTGCTGTTATAAAGTGTTTTATACCTGCTTTTCACTTAACACTCTTTTGTAATCATTTTATGAAATTACAATACTCACTAAATGTAACTTTTACACTACATAGCATTCCAAGATGGCTCCACTATCATTTATTAAGTAAATGCCCTATTGTTGGACATTTGAGGTTTTCCCAATTTCTTGAAAATAAAAATATAGTCATGACCCAAAGATAATGCCTTGCTTAAAAAATATATATCTCCGACATAAATAGTATATAAATGCCCTTGCCTTGCAATTGTGCTTTGTTCTCACAAGTTGAGTTTGTGTCAAATAAAATCACAAGGTGGCCTGGGTATAGTGGTGCATGCCTTTAATCCCAGCACTCAGGAGGTACCATGAGTTCAAGGCTACCCTGAGACTAAAGAGTGAATTCCAGGTCAGCCTGAGCTAGAGTGAGACCCTACCTTGTAAAAGAAAAAAAAAAAAAAAAAAATCACAAGATGGTACATGCATCTTGAGTTCCTTTGCATTGGCTAGAGGTCCTGGCCCTCTCATTCTCTCTCTCTCTCTCTCTCAAATAAATTAAAAGATTTTTAATAAAGAGATCACATTATTTTGCATTTAAAATTTTTTATTAATTTTAAAAATATTTTTATTTTTATTTATTTGAGAGAAAGAGGCAGAGCGAGGGAAAGAGAAAAAGAGAGAGAGAGAGAGAGAGGGAGAGAATGGGCACGCCAGCGCCTCCAGCTACTGCAAAACTCCAGATGCATGCACCACCTTGTGCATCGAGCTTATGTGGGTCCTGGGGAATTGAACCAGGGTCCTTTGGCTTTGCACGCAAATGCCTTAACTGCTAAGCCATCTCTCCAGCCCTAAATTTTTATTTTTATCTATTTATTTGAAAGAGAAAATGGGCGTGCCAGGGCCTTCAGCCACTGTAAATGAACTCCAAACCCACATGCCACCTTGTACATCTGGCTTACGTGGGTTCTAGGGAACTGAACCTGGGTTCTCAGGCTTTGCAGGCAAGAGCCTTATCTGCTAAACCATCTCTCCAGCCCTAATTTGCATTTTTGAAATTGTTATTTATTTGAAAGAGAGGGAGAAAGGCAGACAGAGACAGAGAGAGAATGGATGCATGCCTTTAATCACAGCACTCAGGAGGCAGAGACAGGAAGACTGCAATGAGTTTGAGGCCACCCTGAGACTACACAGTGAATTCAAAGACAGCTTGGGCTACAGTGAGACCCTACCTCAAATAATAAACAAACAAACAAATAAACACATGTGCCACTCTGTATCTGGCTTTAATGTGGGTACTAGGTAATCAAACCCAGGCCATCAAGACTTTGCAAGCAAGTGCCCTTAAATGCTGAGCCATCTCTTTAGCCCTAATTTGCAATGCCAACTTTTTTTTTTTTTTCACGGTAGGATCTCACTCTAGCCCAGGCTGACCTGAAATTCACTATGCAGTCTCAGGGTGGCCTTGAACTCACAGCCATCCTCCTATCTCAGCCTCCCGAGTGCTATAGATAAGCCATCCAGACATGGTGGTATGCCTTTATTCCCAGCACATGGGAGACAGAGGAAAGAGTTATCACCATGAGTTCAAGACCAGCTTGGGAGTGCAGAGTGAGTTTCAGGTCAGCTTGGGCTACAGTGAGACCCTACCTCGAAAAATCAAAAGAAAAAATTAAAAGATAAGCTACATACTTTCATAATGTTTTAAAAAATATTTTACTTATTTGAGAGAGACAGAGAGAGGGAGAGAGAAAAACAGAGAATAGGTGTGTCACAGACTCTAGATACTGCAAGTGAACTTCCAGATACATATGCCACCTTGTGCATCCAGCTTATATTGGATCTGGGGAATTAAACCTTTTGGCTTTACTAGCAAGCTACTTAACTGCTAAGCTTCTCTCCTCCCCATAAAAATGTTTTTGTTTTATTTTTGTTTGGTTTGGTTTGGTTTTTGTATGGTAGGGTCTCACTCACAATGTAGTCTCAGGATGGCCTCAAACTCTCAGCTATCCTCCTACCTCTGCTTCCTGAGTGCTGGGATTAATGGCATGTGCCACCATGCCTGGCAAATTTTTTTTTTAAGATTTTATTTTTATTTTATTTATTAGAGACAGAGAGAGAGGAGAGGAGAGGAAAGGAAGAGAGAATGGGCATACCAGGGCCTCTAGCCACTGATATGAACTTCAGATACATGTGCTGCAATGTGCACCTGGCTTATGTGGGACCTGGAGAATTGAACCTGGGTCCTTTTGCTTTGCAGGCAAGTGCCTTAACTACTAAGCCATCTCCCCAGCCCCTGACAACTTTTTTTTTTTTTCCAAGGTAGGGTCTCACTCTAGTCCAGGCTGACCTGGAATTACTATGTAGTCTCAGGGTGGCCTCAAACTCATGGTGATCCTCCTACCTCTGACTCTCGAGTGTTGGGATTAAAGGCGTGCGCCACCATGCCCAGCCTGACAACTTTTTTTTGGCAAATATATTTATTTATTTATTTGCATGCAGAGACTGGGGGGAGGGGAGAATAGGCACACTAGGGCCTCTAGCCACTGTAAAAAACTCCAGATGCATGTGCTACTTTGTACATCTGGCTTTATGTGGGTATTGGAGAATTAAACCCAGGTTGTTAGGCTTTGCTGACAAGTGCCTTAACCACTAAGTCAACTCTCCAGAACCCCCACCCCCATAATGTTTTTAAATATATTTTTCCTTAAACGAAGAACAGGGGCTGGAAGGGATGGTTTAGTGGTTAAGGCACTAGCCTGCAAAGCCAAAGGACCCAGGTTCAATTCTCCAGGACCAATGTAGGGCAGATGCATAAAGTGGCGCATGCTTCTGGAGTTTCTTTGCAGTGGCTGAAGGCCCTGGTGCACCCATTCTCTCTCTCTCTCTCTCAAATAAATAAATGAAAAAAATATGCTACTCCTCTCTGTCTCCTTGCAAATAAACAAATAAATTAAATTAAAAACAAAAAACAAAAACACAGCCCCGTGTGTTGGTACACACCTTTAATCTCAGCACTAGGGAGGCAGAGATAGGAGGGTTGCCGTTAGTTGGAGGCCACCCTGAGACTACGTAGCGAATTCCAGGTCAGTGTGGGCGAGAGCAAAAAAAAAACAAAAACAAAAAGAACAACAAAAAATTAACAGGTAGGAACACATATAGCAAGACTGCATGATGGGGGCTGTGCATGGTTCAGTGGCTTAAGGAGCTTGCTTACAGAGCCTGCTGGCCCAGGTTCAAGTCTGCAGCCACTCATGTAAAGCCAAATGTGAAAAGGGGTACAAGAGTCTGGTATTTGTTGGCACAGACAAGAGACTCTGGTGTGACCACACATGTATGTATATGTCTACACACAGAATACACACATATACACATGCAGACATGTGTATGCACAAGTAAGTAAATACTACTTAAAATTTTTTTTGTTTATTTTTATTTATTTATTTGAGAGCAACAGGCAGAGAGAGAAAGAGGAAGATAGAGAGAGAGAGAATGGGCACGCCAGGGCCTCCAGCCACTGCAAACGAACTCCAGATGTGCACCCCCTTGTGCATCTGGCTAATGTGGGTCCTGGGGAATCAAGCCTTGAACTGGGGTCCTTAGGCTTCACAGGCAAGCGCTTAGCTGCTAAGCCATCTCTCCAGCTCAAAGATTTTTATTAATTAATTTTTGCGGGGGGGGGGCAGGCAATAGAGAAATAGAATGGGTATGCCAGGGCTTACAGCCACTGTAAATGAACTCCAGACTCATGTGCCACATCGTGCATCAGGCTTACGTGGTACTAAGGAATCAAACCTGGGTCCTTAGGCTTACAGGCAAGTGCCTTAACTGCTAAGCAGTCTCTCCAGCACAAGTTCCTATATTTTTTAATATTTTTATTTATCTCCAAGAGGAGAGAGAAAAAGAGAGAGGGAGAGAAAGTAAGAGCATACCAGGGCCTCTTGCTACTGCAAATGAATGCCAGAGGCATATGCCACTTTAGATGTCTGGCTTTACATGGGTATTGCAGAATTAAACCCTCAGGTGGTAGGCTTTTCAAGCAAGTGCCTTTAACCACTGAGACATCTCCTCAGCCTTAAGTTCCTTTTTTTTTTTTTTTTAATTTATTTTATTTTATTTTATTTTATTTGAGAGAGAGAGCAGCAGAGGGAGAGAAAGAGACACAGATAGAAAGAGAACGGGCACGCCAGGGCCTCCAGCCCCTGCAAACAAACTCCAGACACACATGCAACCTTGTGCATCTGGCTTACGTGGGTTCTGGGGAATCGAACCTAGGTCCTTTGGCTTTGCAGGCCAGCACCATAGTGTTTAAGCCATCTCCCCTGCACAAGCTCCTATTTTTTTGTTTTTGTTTTTGTAAGGTAGGGTCTCACTCTGGCCCAGGCTGACCTGGAATTCACTATGTAGTCTCAGGATGGCCTCAAACTCACAGCAATCCTCCTACCTCTGCCTCCCGAGTGCTGGGATTAAAGGCATCCGGCTCCAAGTTCCTATTTTTAACAGTACAATAAAACCTGTTGTGTTCATCTGGAGTTTTTTGTTTTGTTTTTTGTTTCGGTGGTTGTTGTTGCTTGGTTTTTTGAGGTAGGCTTCTGCTGTAGCCCAATCTGATCTGAAATTCACTATGTAGTTTCAGACTGGCCTTGAACTCACACTGATCCTCCCTGCTCTGCCTCCTGAGTGCTGAGATTAAAGGAGTGAGCAACCACACCAGGTTCATTTTGACAAAATTTATACGACCTATACCCACTATTACAGTAATAATAAGGATGTAAAGCAGTGCGAGATCTCATTTAATTTTTTGTTTTTGTTTTTCGAGGTAGGGTCTCACTCTAGCTCAGGCTGACCTGGAATTCACTATGTAGTCTCAGGGTGGCCTCAAACTCATGGTGATCCTCCTACCTTTGCCTCCTGTTTTGGTGTGGTTTTTCAAGGTAGGGTCTCACTCTAGCCCAGGCCAACCTGGAATTCACTATGGAGTCTCAGCCTGGAACTCACGGCAATCCTCCTACCTCTGCCTCCTGAGTGCTGGGATCAAAGGCATGCGCCACCACTGTCTTGCTTAAATACATTTTTTTAAAAAGGCAAAGAGTGGCCATTCATGCCTATAACCCCAGCACTGAGGGGGTGGAGACAGGAGGTATTACAGAGCTTACTGGTCAGCCAGTCTAGGAAAAAGAGCCAAGCCCCACTTCAATGAGAGAATGTCTGAAAGAAGTAAGGCAAGAAGAGTGATAGAGAATACTTGATGTCCTCCTTGTCTCCGGGCATGTGCACATCATCTGCACACACACACATACACATTATGAACACACAACAAAACAACGAGAGTAAAAGATAAAAGACAGATATGATATCATAAAAACAGATGCCAGGCAGGCATGGTGGTGCATACCTTTAATCCCAGTACTCACGAGGCAGAGGTGAAAGGATTGTTTAAGGCCACCCTGAGACTACATAGTGAGTTCCAGGTCAGCCAGCGCTAGAGAGTGACCCTACCTGGGGGCAGGGTGGGGGGGCGGGTTAGAAAAGAAAAGAAAATCTGGGTGTGGGGGTGCACATCTGTAATCCCAGCACTTGGGAAGCAGACGTAGGAGGATCACTATGAGTTCAAAGCCACCCTGGGACTACACAGTGAATTCCAGGTCAGCTTGGACTAAAGTGAAACCCTACCTTGAAAAAAAAAAAGAAAGAAAGAAAAAGAAAGGAAAGGAAAAAAATAACCTACCTTCCATAGAATGGAATTCTTGCTTTCGTAGCATTTTGTTTTAGTTGGTCAAAAGCTCCTAAGAGATTAAAGGTTAATGAGTTTCCAAATTTTAAAATAAAAATCTACAGAAGACAAATTGTAAATTTCAACACACTACCTGCTCTGAATGTATCTGCACATATCAAACAGGTCTTCCAACCTTTCCTCTGGTAATAATATGCTAACTGGGAAAGGAAGATTAAAAAATATATAATATCATAAAGCATAAGTCATTTTACATAAAATTTCTGGTCTAATTATATTTATATAAAGAGAAAAATAAGCAAAACCATTCATAATTCTTTTGGAGAATTAGCAATATGACTAAATATTTTGGGGTATGCCAAAATTTCTAAAGAGTTTAAATCTTAACTGTCATAGAGTTGCATTCAAAGGATATAAAATTATCAAGCAGCAGCCAATCAATGTTTAAAATGTTAGTTTCTGGGCTGGAGAGATGGCTTAGCAGTTAAAACACTTGCCTTTGAGGCCTAAGGACCCAGGTTTGATTCCCCAGATGCACAAGGTAGCACATACATCTGGAGTTTGTTTGCAGTAGCTAGAGGCTTTGGAGAACCCATTGTCTATCTGCCTCTTCCTCTCTCTCCTTCTCAAATTAATTAATTAAATCTTAAAAGCTGAGTATGACATCAGGCGTGGTAGCCTACACCTTTTAAAAAAAATGTTAGCCTCTAATATTAAGGTTAAAACAATGAAAAAAAGCTGTGTGTGGTGGTGCACACCTTTAATCCCAGCACTCAGGAGGCAGAGGTAGGAGGATCGCCATGAGTTCAAGACCACCCTGAGACTACACAGTGAATTCCAGCTCAGCCTGAGCTACAGTAAGACCCTACCTTGAAAAATTAAAAAAAAAAAAAAAGAAAGAAAGAAAAAGGGGCTGGAGAGATGGCTTAATGGTTAAGTGCTTCCTGTGGAGCCTAAGGACCCCAGTTCAAGGCTCGATTCCCCAGGACCCACGTTAGCCAGATGCACAAGGGGGCACATATATCTGGAGTTCATTTGCAGTGGATGGAGGCCCTGGCAGGCCCATTCTCTCTCTCTCTCTCTCTCTCTCTCTCTCTCTCTCTCTGTCACTCTCAAATCAATAAATAAAAAATGAACAAAAAAATTTTAAAAAAAGAAAAAAAAATAAACCCTTTAAAAAGAATCATGTTCTCCCCATCCCCAAGTTAGAACAATGTTGACGCATCCAATTCTTGACAAAGAGGTCTCATAATGAACTAAAAGTTAACATATGATATGAAAGATAAAGACCATATGCATATTTGGTCACTGTTGAGTAGGAATTTTGAGTCATGGGAGATAAGATAAACTTCTTTTGTTCTCTTTCCTAAAAAATCATATTCATGTTCTTCAAGGCAAGAATGGCTCCCCTCATCCTTTTTTTTTTTAAGGAATAATTATACAGACAGGGTTTTATGTGGCTCAGGTTGACCTCAAACGTTCTATGAAGCTGAGGTTGATCTTGAAGTTCTGATCTTCTGCTCCCACCCCTCCCCCAAGTGCTGGGATTCCTGGTATGCACCACCATGCCCAGCTTAGAAATCTAACACTGTGACAAGAGAGCACAGGATTCTATCTTCTATCCTAAGAAAATATTACAAAGAACATAAAAGATATATACAGCAACAATAAACAATCTGGCTTTTACATAACACAATTTATACAAATATATCTTCTAAGTGAGTTTTTTTTTTTAGTGTAATTTACCTTTGAACATGTTGTTGTTTTACCACTCCCTTGCAATCCAACAAACATAATTACATTCTGTTTTCCTTTAGTGGGTGTCCATGCTTTAACTCCAGGGTCTACAAGCTACACAGCAAAAATAAAAAGTTTCAGGCTAACATATGTTATACTCAAATTCCCCCCCTTAGAATTTTTAAGCTATAAAAATAATTTAAGTAAATATTAATTTTGTAGAAGCCATCACAATTCTACCATTCTAATGCAACTCTCTTCCCCTTCATGCACACAGAGTACAGCTCAAGAGTTGAATATAATGCATTGTAAAATTATACATGGGCCTTTAATACCACACCAATTTAGGGCTAAGAATCTCACAACAGCTTAATACAATGTAAGACTAACTCTGACTCAAAGGAGCAAGCTATATACCACCATTACAGAAATATAAAAGTATATGCAGATCCCCATATAAATTTTAAAAATTCTAGCAGTAATATTTTTAAAGGTTGGAGGAGTTCACAAGACCCTACCCCTCTGAGCATCTTTGGGCAGTTAACAGTTGCTACAGGAGGGAGAAACATTTCCTTCAGTGGTATAGCCACTATTAAGTTGCCCATGTACCTATTTAAAAATAAAGAAAAAAAAAAACACCAAAAACAAAAACAAAAACAAACCTCACCCAAGCTCTTTATAAGCAACCCTAAATAAATAAAGACAGACAGACAGACATGAAGAGTGAGAGTTGAGAGTTTAAAGTTAAACCTCCATAAATGGAACCATTAAAATTCTTTTTAAGATTTATTTTTATTCATTAGAGACAGAGAGAGGGAGAGAGAATGAGAATGGGTGCACCAGGGCTTCTAGCTACTGTAAACAAACTCCAGAATCACGCGCTACCATATGTATCTGGCTTACGTGGGACCTGGAGATTCAAACCTGGGTCCTTAGGCTTCATAGGCATATGCCTTAACTGCTGCGCCATCTCCCCAGCCCCATTAAATATTTTAGTTTACTATGATGAGAGTTTTGATCTCCTTAGCTATGCCATTCAGCTTGCAACTGAAAGGTGACAGATCTGCTTTCCTAAAAGATAATGAAATCTGAGTATACAGCACAACTTTTTCTTTTTTTTTGGGGGGGGGGTTGAGGTAGGGTCTTACTCTAGCCCAGACTGACCTAGAATTCACTATGTAGTGTCTGGGTGGTCTTGAACTTACAGCATTCCTCCTACCTCTGCCTCCTGAGTGCTGGGATTAAAGGCATGTGCCACCATGCCTGGCCAACTTTTTTTGTTTTGTTTTTTTGTTTTTTTGAGGCTGGGTCTCACTCTAGCTCAGGCTGACCTGGAATTCCCTATGTAATCTCAGGGTGGCCTCGAACTCATGGTGATCCTCCCACCTCTGCCTCCCGAGTGCTGGGATTAAAGGCGTGCGCCACCACGCCCAGCCCTGGCCAACTTTTTATGTATACTTCCCATTACATCATATAGAATCTTAAAAAGACTGATTTATATTCAATAGTCAAGGTGTAATACAATTAACAATTTATTTATTTTTCCCCATGGTGCTAGGTACCCAGGACATCATATATGTCAGGCAAGGTCTCTACCACTAAGCTACACCCTCAGCCTACAATTAATAATTTCTAATGCATTATCAAGGACTTTCTTATGTGAAAGTTGGTAAAGAGTTACAATCACAAGTAGTGTAGTTTGCTGTTATTATCTCAACGCCTGATGAGGGTAGTTTTATTCATTTTTGCTTTTGTATTGTAAGTACAAATACCAGCACAGTAAAAAGGGCAGACAGTAGAAACTATGGATGTAGTTCAGTGACATAGTAAGCATGTGCATAATATGTGAGGTTCTGGCTCAATTACTAGCACCACACGCGCGCGCATGCACACACACACACACACACACACACACACACAAAGGCAAATAATATCTTTGTATTATTATTATGAACACAGTTCTCACTTTGTTTTGTACACTACTGCACTAGACCATAGCTTCTTTGGTTACAAGGACTAGTGCTGTTCATCTGTTGTCAGTAGCACTTGGCATACTGCCTCTCAGCAAATGCTTCCTAACAAAGTACCTGATACTCCAGAATTGAGTATAGGTATGAACCAATCTCTAACAATATAAATTTTCACTCAATTCTATAGCTGATTTTAATCTAAAAATAATTTAACAAGCCCTACATAGGAGTTTTGGAGCTCAGACACAGGCCTATCAATAATGAACTGTTTAGCTGGGCGTGGGGGCACACACCTTTAATCGCAGCACTCGGGAGGCAGAGGTAGGAGGATCGCCATGAGTTCGAGGCCACCCTGAGACTCCATAGTGAATTCCAGGTCAGCCTGGGCTAGAGTGAGACCCTACCTTGAAAAACCAAATATATATATATATATATAAATAATGAACTGTTTAACTTTTTTGTTGTTGGTTTTTTGAGGTAGGGTTTCACTCTAGCTCAGGCTGACCTGGAATTCACTAGTCTCAGGGTGGCCTCAAACTCGTAGCAATACTCCTTTGTCTGGCCACCACCATGCCCAGTTATTTAACTTTCTTCAACTATAAACTAAGAAGAATAAACTAATGCTGCTTATTTGTTTGTTTGTTTGTTTGATTTTCTGAAGCAGGGTCTCGCTGACCTGGCTAAAGTTTAACATTTTGCAGCATGGACTGACTGCATATTTTTTGTAGGAACAGCACTGCCCTTCATACATGTACTCAAAATTCTATACTCAGTAAAGTCTATAATAGCAGACTACTTTAGAAAATTTAATATACATATACACACACACACACACACACACACACACTTTTTTTTTTTTTGGTTTGTTTTTCAAGGTAGGGTGTCACTCTAGTGCAGGCTGACCTGGAACACACTATGTAGTCTCAGGGTGGCTTTTGAACTCACGGTGATCTTCTTACCTCAGCCTCCCAAGTGCTGTGATACAAGGCATGCATCACCACACCCAGCTAACATTTTAATGTAGATAAAATTTCCATAAAATATAATAAAATAGTCTGAAAATAGTATTCATTTATAGTCCTAGTGTACTTTAACCCACTGAATATTGTAATCATAACACAACCTGTTCATTTTACTTGCATGTGGCAGGGTCTCCTGCTGCTGCAACCCAACACCAGATGCATGTATCACTTTGAGTCTGACTTCACATGGGTGCTGTGGGATTGAACCCAGGTCAACAGACTTTGCTAGCTGAGCCATCTCTCCAGCCTCTCATAGAGAGTCTTGATATACTTTTACCTTTACAAGTTCTTTAAATACAGCATGCTGGATCATTTTTCTCTTGTTAAGTCCAGATGCCATCTCTTCAAGATCAATAGCAGACCTTCATCATGATTAATTGGGACAGAGAGACAGTCAGTTAGGACATTCTAAAAATGCTGCTATCTCAAACAGTGTGATAATAATCAAGCTTGGGAGCAGTTCTACTTTACAGTCCAATAAACCTGTGTTTAACTTGGAAAAAAAAATCATTCATATGAGTAGTCTTCTAATTATTAGTCCTGAAATTATCACAGTCATAACACTATGTCCAAAAAGATGAGCCTATGATTAGTTTTTCAAGACTTTCAGTTCAAAGTATAAATATATATCACTGCAAAATACTAATTTTATTTGTTTTTCTTGTAGTTCATATATTTGATTCATATAAAATAGGATTGCTTTCTCTAGCTCTAAATGTTTAAATGCTAACAGTTCTCTATATTTGTTCCCAGACAAACAATACAAGAGGAAGAGATGTCATCAGTATGATATGGGTTAAGATTCTAGTAGTTAATGGGATGTGCCTATATTGTTCCATGTGTTCTGTCCCATCATTGTTTCTCCCAGTAAATAGGATAACAAGGACCATGCATGTTAGTTTCATTCAAACACGGCCTGAGAAAGTAAAGAGAACATCAGAAAATACAATTATCTAATAATGAAGGCTGACTAAAATCATCTTTGCCTGAAGAGCATAAAATGGCACAATTCTATAAAGAATCTGAATTGTTAAAAAAGCTTTTATATATAAACTGTATATATTCTAAAGTAAAATGATTGAACCAATCCAAATAAAGAAATAGTAAAATAGGAAAAAAAAATCTATAATTAAGAGAAAGCCATCCTTGGTTTATACCTTGAACCATCTCTCTCTCAGCCTTCCCCTCTACCCCTTTTTTCATTCCACCCTGTCTCCCTCCATCCTTTGTTTTTGTTTCCTTTTGGACAATGGCTGACCTGGACCTCATTATATGACCAAGGCTAGCCTCAAACTCATGGTAATCTTCTTGCCTCAGCCTCCAAATGCTGGCATTATAGGCATGAGCCACCATGCTTGGCTCTATTTGCAGTTTTCTTTTTCTTTTTAATTAATTTTTTTTTTTAGAGAGAGAGAATTGGCATGCCAGGGCCTCAGCCACAGCAATCATTGGACTCCAGATGCTTGCACCACCTAGTGTGCACGTGTAACCTTGCACTTGCCTCATCTTCGTGCATCTGGTTTACATGGGATCTAGAGAGTTGAACACAGGTTCTGAGGCTTCGTAGGCAAGCGCTTTAACCACTAAGCCATCTCTCCAGCCCCACCCCCTTTTTTGAGCTTGGGTTTCACTCTAGCCCAGGCTGACCTGGAATTTACTATGTAGTCTCAGGGTGGCCTTGAACTCATGATAATCCTCCTACATCTACCACCAGAGTGCTGAAATTAAAGGTGTACACCATCATACCCAGATCATTTTCAGTTTTCTGACATATGACTTCTAGACTGTTCAAGTGCAGCATGGCAGAAATGTTCCATGGTAAAGCAAACTTTCCTAGTTAGCACCTTATCCCAGTAAACTGAACTGCATTTGACCTGTTTGTCACCCAATTAATTCAACTTACTTAACATTTTCTCTTAGTTGCTTCACTAGTTTAATATTAACATCTGCTTCCAATAATGCTGTACATACTTCTTTTAGCATAGCATTTAATACCTGAAAATAAATAAATATATTAAGTATTCAGTATTATATTTCAATTACATAAAAGCAGTATTTGATTGGGAATCATATACTATATAGCTTAATAAAAATTAAAAAAAATACTTTATGATTGGGAAATTTTTTTTCAACTTGTTATAAAGAGAAAATGCTACTAAATATATTTGTGTCAAAATAAGACATTACATTGAGTTTTATATAACAAAGGTTATCACAATTTTACATAATGACAATAAAAGTATTACTGAAACCACAGATATTGTTATTGATGCTTTATCAGTCATTGAAGAACTTTATCGTACATATCCACAGCATATACTTTTCTTCAATGAACTAGAAAAACCTGACAAGAAAATTACCCAGTTTTTGTTGTGCATGTTGGGGCAGACCTTTAATCCCAGTACTCAGGAGGCAGAGTCATCCTGGGCTATAGTGAGAACTTACCTCAAAACCCTTCCCCACAAAAAAAGGAATCAGATGTTGACGTCCCAAAGTTATATCACACAATTACGAAATGGCCTAAAAAAGGATTCTAATCAAGATCATTTACATGAAAATCATAGCTTTTCTCCATTGTTACTACCAAATAGGAAATATACCGTAAGCTTCAGCTTTCAATTAACAAGCCAGTGACATACATATAACAGATGAGAATAAGCCATTAAGGTAAGAGGGGCTGAAGAGATGACTCAGCACTTGCATGGAAAGCCCAAGGGCCTGAGTTCAATTACCCAGTACCCATGTAAAGCCAAATGCTTTTAAAAAAAAGCTTCAGCTTGCAGTGGCAGGAGGCCCTGGTGTGCTCATTCCTTCTCTTTCTCTCTCCCTCTTTGCAAATTAATAAATAAAAATTTTTCATTATTTTCTTCAATTTTGTCCAGGTAGGGTCTTGCTCTAGCCAAGGCTAACCTGGAATTCACTATGCAGTCTCAGGCTAAACTCAAACTCACAGCGATCCTCCTACCTCTGCTTCCCAATTGCTGGGATTGAAGCCATGTACCACCACGCCCAGCAATGCTAGTCTTTTATATGAAGAATGCTGAATTAAAGTTACAGAGAAAAATCAGATAAGCACATGCCTACCAAGGAGCAAGAAGGACAACAAAGTTTTAGAACTATGTCATGAGAGAGAGCAAAAGTACCTTTTCAGATTTAAGTTTATGAAAAGTACATTTTGGGGGGGGGTGTACATTCAAGGTAGGATCTCATTCTAGCCCCGGCTGACTTGGAATTCACTATGTAGTCCCAGTCTGGCCTTGAACTCACAGCAATTCTCCTACCTCTGCCTCCCAAGTACAGGGAGTAAAGGCATGTGCCACTATGCCCAGCTGGTACATTGCTTATTTTTTTGTATTGTTTTTTATTTTTTCGAGGTAGGGTCCCACTCTACCTCAGGCTGACCTGGAATTCACTATGTATTCTCAGGGTGGCCTCGAACTCACGGTGATCCTCCTACCTCTGCCTCCCAAATACCTCTGCCTCTCGAGTGCTGGGATTAAATGCGTGCACCACCACGCTCGGCTTGGTACATTGTTTTTATCTTCATATTAAAGTCATTTTTAAAGAAATGTATAGAAATCATGCAAGGTAGTTATTTCTCAATAAAAAGCACTACTTAATGTTATCTAACTTTAGGTTTATTAGATCTACATCAAATTAAGTTAAATCACAAATGTAAACAGACATTAACAGTCCAGCTCCCCAACCCTAGTGATACTGCACAATCATATTTATTCATATGTATTTTTTTCACACAATTTTGACAAACCTCTTCATTGATAATGGTGGCATTGCTCAATGAGCGTAATGCTGATGTTATTTTTCTTCCAAGGTCAGCTAGAACCATCTTGAAAGCTTTAAGATGTACTTAGGAGGAACTCTAGAAGGAAAAAAAATTAAAATTTTCATTTCTTGTAACTCAAGATTTCTTTTTCTTTTTTCCTAAAAATACACAGCAATGTATTTTTATTTTGTTGTTGTCTAGCTAGTTTTTTTTTTTTTTTTTTGGTTTGTTTGTTTGTTTCTAGTGCTACAGATCCAACCCAGGACCTTGTGCATGCCCTTTACTTATGTGAAGTTTTTTTAAATTAATTAATTTATTTGAGGAACAGAAAGAGGCAGATAGAGAATGGGCACATGAGGATCTCTAACCACTGAAAACAAACTCCAGACTTATGCACCACCTTGTGCATCTGGCTTACATGGGTACTGGGGACTGAAACCTGGGTCCTTGGGCTTCAGAGCTATACATCTTAACCACTAAGCCATCTCTCTAGGCCATAACTCAAGATTCTAAAGATGAATACTGAGGTTCATATTAAAGTACTCTAACATTTTGATTCTGTAATTTCAGTTTCTATAATCTCAACCCGAAGCTTTAAAACATTCATATTCAAAGATTAAACTGCTATTTGGTTATGATACCTTATATTTAAATATCTAATTAGAGAATCTTATATATGAATCAGCAAATTTAAAAACGTCAAATAATATCCTTTGATGAAATGACAATCTTAATTATCTTCTGTTTGGCAAACTATTTGTGAATATATGTACCTAAATAATGTAGTATGTACTTTTTAAATATTTTATTTACTTATTTGCATGCAGAGAATGAAGAAAGACAGAGAGAAAATGGACATGCCAGGGCCACTTGCTGCTACAAACTCCAGATGCATGTGCCTCAAGAATCAAACCCAGGCCATTAGGCTTTGCAGGCAAGTGCTTTTAACCACTAAGCCATGTTATTTTTAAATTTTTGTTTGTTTGTTTGTTTGTTTTGTTTTTCATGGTAGAGTCTCACTGTAGCCCAGGCTGACCTGGAATTCACTATATAATCTCAGGGTAGCCTCGAATTCATGGCGATCCTCCTACCTTTGCCTTCCGCATGTTTTCTTTTTTTTTTTATTTACTTGGGAGAGACGGTTGGGGGGGGGGGGAAATGAGCACACCAGGGCCTCTAGCTCCTGCAAACAAACTCCATATGCATGTGCCACCATGTGCATCTGGCTTATGTGGGTACCTGGGTCCTTAGGCTTCGCACCTGGGTCCTTGGGCTTTACAGGCAAATTCCTTAACTGCTATGCCATCTCTCCAGCCCCACTATGCCATTTTAAATGAAGAAAAAAGGAAATGAAATCTCCAGGAATACTGCTTAATTTCCCACATTATAGGACTCTGCTATTTTGAATCTGGCTGTTAAGCAAAACAGAAAAGAAAAAAACATTAGTTGGGGAGATGGCTCAGAGTGTAAGAACAATTGCTACACAAATATGAGGACCTGAGGTTGATCTCCAACACTCACATGGCCATGCATTCCTGTAACCCTAGAGCCTAGGGTGGGGACCAACAAGAGAATCAATGGAGCTCACTGGTCAGTCAATCTAACTGAAAAACCATGTTAGCTCCAGATTCAGTCAGAGACCCTTTCTCAGGGAAATAAGGTAGAAAAGTGATAGAGGAGGACACCTTCCATCCTCTGAACTTATGCACATGAGGAAATGTGCATCTGCACATGTACCTGCATATACCACACAAAAACACACACAAAAAGAAAGAAAATGGTCTTAAATTACAAGGGTAGAGAGATGGACCAGCGGTTAAAGTGCCCATCTGCAAAGCCAATGACCCGGGTTCGATTCCCCCATACCCATGTAAAGCCAGATACACAAAGTGGCACATGCATCTGGAGTTCATTTGCAGTGGCTAGAGGCCCTGGTATGCCCATTCTCTCTTTCTCTCCTCTCCCCCCAAGCCCCCGCTTGTTCTCTCTCTCTCTCAAATAAATAAATTAAATAAAAATTTTAAAAAGGGAATTTAGCTGGGCGTGGTGGTGCATGCCTTTAATCCCAGCACTGGGGAGGCAGAGGTAGGAGGATTGCCATGAGTTCGAGGCCACCCTGAGACTACATAGTGAATTCCAGGTCAGCCTGGGCTAGAGTGAGAGCCTACCTCAAAAAAATAAATAAATAAAAGAAATTCAAACATACTTATGCCTTAAATATGAGCTGCACTTACAAAACTGAGCATTATAGAGGGTGATAAATAAAGGACATAGATCCATATACAAGGAATAAAAGCTGTGAAGTAAGACTTTAATTCTGGCACTTAGAAGGCTGAAGCAGGAGGATTCCTATAAATAAGGCCAGCCTGGACTAGAGTGAGACCCTGCTTTAAAATTAAAAAAAAAAAAAAAAGTTGTAAAGTGCTCTGAAAACCAGATTTAAGAAATATTATTTGGCTAAAAAGGGGTTACATACATCAAATTCTGCCTAAATTAATAATGCTTATCCCATTTAAACTATGATGACTTCACTCTCCCTTGGACAATCTGTTCTTTTTCAGAAAGTAGCAAGACGGGAGGATAAAACTACCCCTCCAACTTCAGCCAAGCCACAGCAAAAACCATAGAGGAATTGGGGAGACAAGCATGAGTGCTGCAGCCTTCCATGGTGAACCTGATAATCAGCGCCAGGGTAAAGGACATAGACACTGAGGATCCTCAACTCCTACCAAAGCAGAGATCCAGAGGCTCCTAAGAGCTCATCACTGAAACAGACTTAAAACTCACCCACCACGGCTCAGGGAATTTTACGGAAGAGGGGGCAGAAAGACTGTAAGAGCCACAGGTTGAGACATCATGCCCAGACACATTTCCCCCATTCCCCCAAAAAGATAACTGACTGCTGCTCCCACAACGCATAAACCACCGGCTTACAGGGAATACCTGCAACTCCACTGAGGAGTGTCCCCAATGAAATAGGGGTATGGACAAGAGAAAAGAGGGTACCAACACATGATGTGTCCATATAAAATATGTTGTGAATAATAATTATTATAAATAATAATGTTTCAAGGAAAAAAAATATCGTCAGGGCTGGAGAGATAGCTCAGCAGTTAAGGCACTTTGCCTGCAAAGCCCAATGACCTGGGTTTGATTCCCTAGAAACCTACGTAAAGTCAGATGCACAGAGTGGTGCATGAATCTGGAGTTTGTTTGTAGTGGCTAGAGGCCCTTGTGTGCCCATATCTTCATGTTCTCTCTTTTTCTCTTGCTTTTTCTCTCTTTGCAAATAAATAAAAATATTTTTTTAAAAAAAAGTAACACCAGGCGTGGTGGTGCACGCCTTTAATCCCAGCACTTGGGAGGCAGAGGTAGGAGGATTGCTGTGAGTTCAAGGCCACCCTGAGACTACATAGTGAATTCCAGGTTAGCCTGGGCTAGGTTGAGACCCTACATCAAAGAAAAAAAATATAGCTGATTTAGTCACCTCAGAGAGACTTAGGTGAGAAGAGTCAAAAGCTGGAGGGAAAATGCACTATAGAATATAATCCTGGGAAGGAGACATCCTGAACTGAGTAATAAATTAAACATTATACCTCTGCTCAAGTAAAATTTAGTAATTTTGAAGTTAAAAATAATTACTACCAGCATAGTAAAACTGAAAAGAAGCTTGCTTACCTTAAGATTTTTTTTTTTTTACAGTTACATGGTTGCTTAACCTGAAAAGGCAACTACATGGAAAATATTCAGGGTTTATTTTTTAATCCCATATCCACAAAACTCAATTATTACTTCTTAAGTAGATATTTTCCATGGAAGAAAAAAGATCCGGATATTCCAGTTAAATCTCCTTTATCACTGTGTCACATTAGTGACATAATCCTACTATGACACCACAATCAACTTTTTTGGAAATGATGTCATAAGCAGTTCATCCTTCATTTAAAAAACTACTAAGCCACGGGCTGGAGGTATGGCTTAGCGGTTAATGCTTTGCCTGCAAAGCCAAAGGACCCAGGTTCGATTCCCCAGGACCCACGTTAGCCAGATACACAAGGGGGCACACATGTCTGGAGTTCGTTTGCAGTGGCTGGAGGCCCTGGCGTGCCCATTCTCTCTCTCTCTCTCTCCCTCCTTCTCTATCAAATAAATGAATAAACAAAAGTAAAATATTAAAAAAAAAACTACTAAGCCAGATATGGTGGCACACGCCTTTAATCCTAGCACTTGGGAGGCAGATGTACGAGGGTCGCTGTGAGTTTGAGGCAAGCCTGAGACAACATAGTGAATTCCAGGTCAACCTGTGCCAGACCAAGACCCTACCTCAAAAAAAACAAAACAAAAAAACAAAAACAAAAAAAAAAAAAACTTTACTAGTTGGGGAGATTGCTCAGCGGTTAAAGACACTTGCTTACAAAACCTGGTGGTTCAGGTTCAATTCCCCAGTTCCCACATAAAGCCAGATTCACAAAGTGGTCCATGCTTCTGGAGTGCACTTACAGCAGCAAGAGACCCTAGCACACCCATTCTCTCCCCTCCCCCCCTTGCAAATAAAAATTAAAAATTAAAAAAAGATACAACTGGGCTGGAGAGATGGTTTAGTGGTTAAGATGCTTGCCTGAAAAGCCTAAGGACCCACGTTTGATTCTCCAGGTCCCACATAAGCCAGAGGCACCTTGTGGCACATGCATCTGGAGTTCGTTTACAGTGGCTAGAGGCCCTGGTGCGCCCATTCTCTCACACACTCTCTCCAGTCCTCTCTCTGTGTCAAATAAATAAATATACAAAAATAAATCAGGAAAATTTAAAAACTCAATAAAACAAAATGAATTTTAAAAAAAGAAAAACAAGGACTGGAGAGATGGCTTAGCAGTGAAGGCATTTGCCTGTAAAGCCAAAGGTCCTCGGTTTGATTCCCCAGGACCCATGTAAGCCAGATACACAAAGTGGCACATACATCTGGAGTTCATATGCAGTGGCTGAAGGCCTTGGTGCGCCCATTCTCATTCTCTCTCTGTCTCCCTGTCCCCCTGTGTCTTTCACTCTCTCAAATAAATAAGTAATAAAATATTTAAAAAAAGAAAAAGAAAAAAAAAGATACTACTTAACTAAGTCCAACTTCTCTTATTTACACATTTCCACAAGTAAATATTTATTTAAGAGACAGAGCTGGATGAGAGATAGATAAGACAGACAGGTAGATAATAGATAGGAAGAGACTGAGCACACTAGGACCTCCAGCCACTGCAAACAAACTCCAGATGCATGCACCACTTTGTGCATCTGGATTTACATGGGAACTGGGGAATAGAATCCGGGGTGTCGGGCTTTGTAAGCAAGCGCCTTTAACTGCTGGACCATCTCTCCAGCCCAGAATAAAAAAGAATTTTTTGGCCAGGCATGGTGGTGCACGCCTTTAATCCCAGCACTTGGGAGGCAGAGGTAGGAGGATTGCCATGAGTTTAGGGCCACCCTAAGAGAACATAGTGAATTCCAAGTCAGCCTGGACTGGAGTGAGACCATGCCTTGGATTTTTTTTTTTGTCTTTTGAGGCAGGCTCTTGCTTTTAAAAAACATTTTATTTATTTATTTATTTGAGAGAGAGTGAGTGAGAGTTAGTTGCCAGGGCCTCTAGCCACTGCAGATTACCTCCAGATGCACATGCCACCTTGTTCATCTGGCTTACATGGGTGCTGGGGAAAATGAACATGGGTACTTAGGCTTTGCAGGCAAGCACCTCAATCGCCAAGCCATTTCTCCAGCCTCTTTAACGTTCTTTTTTTAAAATATTTTATTTATTTATTTGAGAGGGAGGGAGGGAGGGAGAGAATAGGCATGTCAGGGAATCCAGCCACTGCAAACAAACTCCAGATACATATGCCATGTGCATCTGGCTTATATGGGTCCTTGAGAATTGAAACTGGGTCCTTTGGCTTTGCTGGAAAGTGCGTTAACCGCTAAGCCAGCTCTCCAGCTTCCCCATAACGATCTTTTTTTTTTTTTTTTTTTTTTTTTTTTTGAGGTAGGATCATGCTTTAGCCCAGGCTGACCTGGAATTCATTATGCAGTCTCAGACTGGCCTCGAATTCAAGATGATCCTTCTACTTCTGCCTCCTGAGTGCTGGGATTAAAGGCATGTGCCACCATACCTGGCCCCGTAATGTTCTTAGTAACAGATGAGATACTCTATTTGGGAAAGAGCAAGACTAGGGAAGCAAAGTCATGAGAAGTTTTACAAGTATCTCTTAAGGCCAATAAACCAGACAAGATGGTATAACAAATCAAAAGACAATGACCTAAGTAACTGACATTGTCATTTAATATTCACTTGTCATTACCTAAAACTTTAGATCATTTAATACTCGTATGTCATTTCTTTTTTCTTTTTCTTTTTATTTTTTGAGGCAGGGTCTCACTCTAGCCCAGGCTGACTTGGAATTCACTCTGTATTCTCAGGATGGTCTCGAACTCACAGCGATCCTCCTACTTCTGCTTCACGCCCAGTTTATTTGTTATTTCTTGTAACTTCAGAACTTCATTTATGTCAAACAAGTGCCTAAACCATTCAGCTATATCTCCAGCACAGCCAGCCTCCATGCATTTCAAATAAGATACTTAAAAATTAACTTCAGCCGGGCATGGTGGTGCATGCCTTTAATCCCAGCACTCGGGAGGTAGAGGTAGGAGGATTGCCGTGAGTTCGAGGCCACCCTGAGACTCCATAGTGAATTTCAGGTCAGCTTGGGCTACGGTGAGACCCTACCTTGAAAAACAAAAACAACAACAACAAAAAATTAACTTCAGTTTGTTATAAAATCTACACTATCCTGGACGAGCCCAACCCCAAATAAAATCCACACTAAAATACAAATCCTTTTTGTTATTATTGTTAATGACTCTGAATCTCAAATTCCAGTTCACTCACTCAAAATTCTCTTAACTAGAAAGACCTATAGAAATAAACCTGCATATTGATTAAATTTCATAAAAATTTCCCTACAGGAGCTGGGCATGGTGGTGCACGCCTTTAATCCCGGCACTCAGGAGGCAAAGGTAGGAGCATTGCCAAGTGTTCAAGGCTACCCTTAGACTACATAGTGAATTCTAGGTCAGCCTGAGCTAGAGTAAGACCCTACCTCAAAAAACAAAAACAAACAAACAAACAAATTCCCTACAGGGCTAGAGAGACCGCTTAGTGAGTGGTTAATGCATTTGCTTGCAAAGCCTAAGGACCCAGGTTCAATTCCCGAGTACCCATATAAACCATGTACAAGGTGGCATATGTGTCTGGAGTTCATCTGCAGTGGTTAGAGGCCATGGTGTACCCATTCTCTCTCTCTCTCTTTCTTTTTTTTTTTTTTTGTTGTTTTTTTTAAATTTTTTTCTCAATTTTTATTAATATTTTCCATGATTATAAAAAAAAAATCCCATGGTAGTACCCTCCCCCCCACTTGCCCCTTTGAAATTCCATTCTCCATCATATCCCCTCCCCATCTCAATCTTTCTACTTACATATATACAATATTTTTTGTTGTTTTTTGAGTGAGGGTCTCACTTTAGCCCATGCTAACCTGGAATTCACTATGTTGTCTCAAGGTAGCCTCAAACTGTCAGCAATCCTCCTACCTCTACTTCCTGAGTGCTGGGATTAAAGGTATGTGCCACCACACCTAGCTCTGCCTCTTTCATTCTCTCTCTCTCAAATAAATAAATTTTTTAGAATAGCAAGTGGCAGGGCTGGGGAGATGGTCAGCAAAAGCCACTTGCTAGAAGCTAGCTACTATATAGTACTTTTTATAGTTTAATATCTATTATCTCAACAATTTTAGGATATAAGCATGTTTAGGAACAGAGCAGCCACTCTCTACCTCCAAAAAACCCCAAAATGACTTCCAATAACATCTTAATCCTAGAAAAGAAATGATGCCTTAAATAATAGGGATGGTTATACCTGTTGGCAAACTACAGGGACAAACTGGCTGCACACTATAATAGGGCAAGTCGTTCTTCATGTAAGAGTACTTGCCATGTCTAGAAAGAGCTGGCAGGAACCACTGCAATCAGTATGCATAGGGTCTTCAACTATGAGTCTGACTAGGCCTTACATAGTGAGAGATGGGGTGCCCTAAGCAAGCTCAGCACAAGGTACATGCTGCAGTGTGAAGTACTGAAAGTGTATGGGCTTTGAAGTTTGACAGATTTTCAAATCCCAGCTCTGTTACATACCAGATCTGTTACTATGGGCAATTATTCTCTTTTACCTTACTTTCTACACACCTGAAAAATGGGATCTATACTACACAGAGTATTAAATAAGACAAAATGTGTCTCAAAGTGCTTAACATACTAATTAACAATGAACTTCCTTTTTTTTTTTTTGGTCTTTTTTCACAGTAGGTTCTCACTCTATTGCAGGCTGATCTGGAACTCACTCTGTAGTCCCAGGCTAGCCTCAAACTCCTGATGATCCTCTTATTTCTGCCTCGCAAATTCAAAGATTAAAGGCATGTGCCACCACATCCAACTAAACTCCCTTTCTTGAATGATAGCAACCAGCTCTTACTAAATCATCTGGAATATAAATTGGAATTTTTCTGGACTCCCTATTAAAGTGCCTTTCCCACTGATTATTCAGGAACACCCCCCCCCCCCGGAATTTTTAACATTTCATGCCAGTGACAAATTCTTGGTTGTCATTTAAGAGGCATCTAAATGGCTAGCTCTATCTCCTTCTTAATTCATTAATTATAAATACCCCTATGTGGGCTGGAGAGATGGTTCAACACTTATGGCACTTGCCTTCAGAGCCTAATGACCAGAGTTTTGATTCCCCAGTATCCATGTAAAGCCAGATGCACCAAGTGGCACATATATATCTCCCTGCCAGAACTTTGCTTGGTTTAAGTTTATACAGAATGTAATAGAGATTCCCAATCCTATCACAAAGAAATCCCTACCAATAAATTCATAGAATTTAATTTTTTGTGTATATTTATTTGCAAGAAGAGAGAGAGTGATAGAGGGGGACTGGGTATGCCAGGGCCTCTTGCTAATGCAAACAAATTTCCAGATGCATATGCCACTTTGTGCATTTGTACATGAATGGTCATATTCAAAACAGCCAAAAACCAGAAACAAAGCTGGGCATGGTAGCGCATGCCTTTAATCCCAGCACTCAGGAGGCAGAGGTAGGATGATCATGAGTTTGAGGTCACCCTGAGACTACATAGTGAATTCCAGGTCAGCCTGGGCTAGATTCTATTCTAATTAAATTCTATGAATTTATTGGTAGGGATTTCTTTGTGATAGGATTTGAAATCTCTATTACATTCTGGAGTTTGTAGTGGCTAGAGGCCCTGGTGCACCCATTTTTTCTCTCTCAAATAAATAAAATATTACTGAAAATTTTAAATAAATAAATAAAAAGTTTGAAAAACAATTATTTTAGTTGAGCATGGTGGCATGCACCTGTAATCCACAGTATGTGGGAGCCAGAGATAGGAGGATCACTCTAAGTTCCAGGCCAGCCTCAATGTTGTTATTAATTTTTTTAAGTTTTGTTTTATATTGTATTTATTTATTTATTTATTTGAGAGGGGGCGGGGGGGGGGAGACAGAATGGGTGTGCCAGGGCCTCTAGCCACTGCAACAAATTCCAGATGTATGTGCCACCTTGTGTGTCTGGCTTACACGGATAGTGGGGAATCAAACCTGGGTCCTTAGGCTTCACTGGCAAGTGCCTTAATCACTAAGCCATCTCTCCAGCCCCATTATTAACTTTTTTTGTGATGTAAGGTCTCATTCTAACCCATGCTGTTCTCAAACTCACAGAAACTCCTCCTATATCAGTCTACTACAGACCCTACCTCAGGAAAAAAAAAAAAATCTAAGACAAGGGCAGGAGAGATGGCTCAGTGGTTAAAGGCACATGCCTGCAAAGTCTGACAACACAGGTTTAATTCCCTAATACCAACAAAAGCCAGATGCACAGTGTGGCATGTGTCTGGAGTTCATGGCAATGGCAAAAGCCTCTAATGCACCCATATTCATCCATTCATTCTCTCTTTCATCTTTCTTTTGTGTCAATAATTAAAATATTTCAGGGGCTAGAGAGATGGCTCAGCAGTTGAGGCACTTGACTGCAAGCCTAACAACTTGGCTTTAATTCCCTAGCACCCACATAAAGCCAGATGCATAAAGTGGCACATGCATCTAGAGTTCATCTGCAGTGGCTGGCGGCCCTGGTACACCTATTCTCTCCTCCCCCATGCGAAATATCTTTTAAAAATATTTTTAGAAACAGTTCAGTCAAAATAAATCTTAAAAAAAAAAAGCTGGGCTGGACAGATAGCTTAGCAGTTAAGGCACTTGCGTGCAAAGCCAAAGGACCCAGGTTCAACTCCCCAGCACCCACATAAAGCCAGATGCATACAGCTGCATCTGGAGTTCGTTTGCAATAGCTAGAAGCCCTGGTGTGCCCATTCTCATTCTCTCTCTCTCTCTCTCTCTCTCTCTCTCTCACACACACACACACAAATAAATAAAATATTAAAATATATACGTGCATATATATGATGTAATGAAACTATCTTTAGAGAAAGAGTAGTAAATGCATCAAAGGGAGGAAAAACTCAAGACCAAGAGGACTATGAAATATGAGCAGTACTCCTAAAATCTAACACAGAAAATGTGCTCTTAAACTAGGGGAAAAGAAGGGAAATGCGGACAAAGCAAAGAATCAAGGACTGACCCATGAAGCAGGATCTACAGCACCTAATGAAAAAATGGTTGTGGGCTGCAGCAATGGCTCAGCAGCTAAAGGTGCTTGCATGCAAAGCCTGATGGCCTGGGTTCAATTCCCCAGTACCCTTAAAAATAAATTTAAGAAACATGTTGTAGAGCTAGGTATGGTGGCACATGCCTTTAATCTCAGTACTTGGGAAGCAGAGGTAGGATTGTCATGAATTCAAGGCCACCCTGAGATTACATAGTGAATTCCAGGTCAGCCTGGACTACAGTGAGAACCTACCTCGAAAAACCCCCAAAAAATAAAAAAAATAAAAAAGTTGTAGAGAGAAACAAGGCAGAAATGACTCCAATGTTTCCAGTATGAATAACCAGATGGTTAATGATGCCATTGACCAGTAAATAAAAGGCAAAAGGGAAAGCTAGTTTGAAAAATAGAAGAGTCAGTGAAGATTCAAGGGTGCTAAGATTACTTGTAATAAGGACTGGGAAGACTGCTTAATGGTTAAGATGTTTGCAAAGCCTACTGGCCCATGTCCAACTCCCAAGCCACCCACTATTTTTAAAAGGTTACTTATAATGCTCTATTACTTAAGTTGGATGTCAACATAAGTGTTTATCACCCTGTGGTGCTTTTTTTTTTTTCTTCAGGTAGGGTCTCGCTGTAGCTTAGGTTGACCTGGAATTCACTATGGAGTCTCAGGGTGGCCTCGAACTCATGGCAATCCTCCTGTCTCTGCCTCCCAAGTGCTGGGATTAAAGGTGTGGGCCACCACGCATGGCGTTTTTTTTTGTTGTTGTTGTTGTTGTTTGTTTTTAAGAACTAGGGTCTTACTGTGCTGGCATCTTCAACTTCTAGAATCAAGCAATCCCCCTGCCCCAGCCTATAAAATAGCTAAGACTACAAGCACATGCCACCACACCTAGTTTTATACAGTTTTAAAGATCAAATAAATAAATAAAACATATACATAACAAAATAAACAAGAGGCCGGGCGTGGTGGCGCATGCCTTTAATCCCAGCACTCGGGAGGCAGAGGTAGGAGGATCGCCATGAGTTCAAGGCCACCCTGAGATGACAGAGTTAATTCCAGGTCAGCCTGGACCAGAGTAAGACCCTACCTCAAAAAACAAAAAACAAACAAACAAAATAAACAAGAGGGCAAAATTCAAAAACTCACTGAGGGCTGGGAAGATGCTTGGCAGTTAAATACACTTGACTGCATAGCTTGGTGACCCTGGTTCGAATCCCTAATACCCCCATAAGGCCTGGTGCAAAGTGGTGCAGGAGACCCTGGAATGCCTTTCTTTCTTTCTTTCCCCCCTTGCAAACAAATAAATATATTGTTTTAAAAACTCACTGAAGCCGGGCGTGGTGGCGCACGCCTTTAATCCCAGCACTCGGGAGGCAGAGGTAGGAGGATGGCCGTGAGTTCAAGGCCACCCTGAGACTCCATAGTGAATTCCAGGTCAGCCTGAGCTAGAGTGAGACCCTACCTCGGAAAACCAAAAAAAAAAAAAAAAAAAAAAAAAAAAAAAAAAAAAAAAAAAACTCACTGAAGAGCCTAGCACTGGGGAGGAAGAGATAGGAGGATCACCATCAGTTCAAGGCCACCCTGAGACTACACAGTGAATTCCAGGTCAGCCTGAGCTACAGTGAGACTCTACCTTGAAAAACAAAAAACAAACAAACAAAAATTCCTTCATCTATAGATCACTACTACAATGTTCTAGGTACTCTATCAAACATATTACCTAATTCCTTTCTATCCTCCTACGTGCATTAGGTAGATGAGGAACCTGGTGACAGTGGAACAACTTGCTCATGGTCACAAATCTCCGAAGAAGCACATTAACTTTCATCTCTATCCTCACACCACTTTATGCCTTGCTAGAGTTCTCACTATTCATCTAGGTATAACATATCTGTAGACTTACTACTCTGTGCTGTTAACTTCTCAATAGCAGAGCTTGGATCCTTCATTTCTGTCCTTAGAGCTAAAACAGAAACCTTTTGTTCACATAAGAATCTGAAAGAACCGGGTGAGTATAGCAACAAGAAGTTTCAAGAAACGTACGGTCAGTAGTCTTAAACTGTACGAAGAAAGTCATGAGCATGTCTGATCATTAACGTTAAACCGATATATCTTATTCATTTAGCTAACGTCTACTATATGCAGAGCATATGTTATGCACCACCAAAGTCTGGTCTATACGGAAAGGTTTTTACGCAAGCAGTCTCAGCTCTAAGTCCTTGCTCAGCAAAGCAATCCCCGGAGTCAGTCCTCCCAGCGCGTGCATCTTCTGTGGCAGCAACGCGTCTTTAGCCAAACTTCGACGAAGCACCTGAGATAAAGAAGCCTCAGCACCCCGGCCTCGGAGGTGACAGCTGGACGGGGCCGGCTTGCCGGGGAGTGTAGCGGCCCTGACCAGAGTTCGTAGTGTAGACAGAGGAAAAACCACACTTACCGCAGAAAAGGAAAACAAAAAAAGGCACCGCTCAAGCCGTGGCCCGAAAGGGCCGGGAGTGGTCGCGAGGCCCCACGCCGCGGGAGGACGCTCCGGAAGCGCGGGAGCAGACACGCAGGAGGGGCGACCCCGCACCCCGACTTCGCGAACTACATACACTAAGGAGCCCGGCGCCCAGCACCGCGAAGCCAACTCCCACCAGCTGCAAGACCGACGACTGCCACCGAACCTTCCGCCCAATGAGACGTCATCACTGAGCGTAGCCCAGCCTTCCATGAAGACGGTGCACTTCCGCTTCCGGGGCACCGGGCCGTGGGCGCGCGTGCTCGGGGGCGCGCGCCCGTGGCCCAGCTCTCCCAGGGGTTTGGGCGGGCGTTGCTTCGCTGGCGCCCGGCTTTTAGCACTCGCTTTCTACCGCTGGGGGCTTGCGGCAGCCAAGAGCACACGTCCCGACTTGAAGAGCCACCTTAAGAGAAAGTGGGCGCTCCGGGAGGGGCGGGGCTCAGGGCTGTGGCCGCCGCGGGAGAGGCAGGCTCCGCCGCGGCCGGGCTCGGCTGCGCGTGCGCGTGCGCGTGCATCGCGAGCGCGCGCCTCCGCTGCGTGAGCGCCGGCATGGACTTGGCCTCGGCTCGCCGAGCCGTCCTCCAGCTGCTGGGCGCTGTGGCCCCGGCCGATCGCGCCGCGCTGCTGCACTGGATGAGGACTACCGGTGAGCCAACCCGAGCCCGTGCACGCGGCTGGGGCCGTGTTGTTGCCCCGGGGGCCAAGAGGGGTGCAGCCCGAAGCAGTCCGTGGAGTCTGCCGGGTTGCTGTAGGTGGTTGTGATTTCCGTGTAGATTTGAATCAGGTTTAAAGATCCTCCTTGTGCCTAACCCCTTGTCTGAAAGAAAGAGAGAAAATGGGAGGACTTGAGTCTCTCCTCTCCATTATCCCCACAAAGGGATAACCATCTGAAAAAGCTGCAGTCATCCTGAAGGTGAACATCACCTGTAGCAAGTACACTTATTTTTCTCGATGGTAAAATGGGTTATTTTAATAGCAGGGGAGAGGGGGAAAGATTTCGATTTTAAATTGTTAATAGTAAAACTGAAATAGCAAATTAGAATTGAGGAAATATGATAATTAGACCTAGTTATTGAAGAATAAGATCGTCCTATTCTGACAAAGTAGAGCCTAGTAAAAACAGTCTGTGATATTCCTTTTTGGACAACTATACCTCTATAACCACAAAACGTTAATTCGTATGATTACATTCATTCAAACTCGTTACTTGAAATATCCGTCTTTACTGATGTTCCAGTTTTAGATTTTCTGACTTGACCTGTTCCAAAAACTCCGATTATCTGAGTTAATCGGTATGTTTAGGTTTTACAGTAACAATTGTTAAACGTTTCTGATAGATCACTTTAAATAAGCTGCCAAACCTGGGGCTGAAGAGATGGCTCACCTTTATTTAAAATCTTTGCTTGCAAAGCCTAATGGCCCAGGTTTCATTCCCCAGTACCTTCTTAAAGCCAGATGCACAAAGTAGGGCATGTGAATGGCGGTCAGTTTGCAATGGCAGGAGGCCCTGGTGTGCCCATTTTTATTTATTCTCTCTGTCTCTCTTGCAAATAAATAAATGGAAATAGATTTTTTTTTAAATGTGCCAGGTTTGATGCTCACCTTCAATCCCAGCATTCGGGAGGCAGAGGTAGGAGGATTGCCATGAGTTCGAGGCCACCCTGACACCACAGTGAATTCCAGGTCAACCTGGGCTACAGCGAGACCCTACCTCAGAAAAAAGAAAAAAAAAAAAAAAACCTAGCTTGCCTGTTTTATTTGTCATCCCCTGATTTATGAACACCAGCTTTCCTCTGGTTTTCCTACGTTGCTCAGTATCCAGAGGTTGTTTCTTCCAAAAGTGTCAGTACTTACAAAAATGCAGTATTGCCTTGTTTTGGCAGTGGCACAATGTCCTCAAGAAGGTTTCAGTCTTGTGGAACCGTTTATAACCAATATCTACACCTTTTGAGACATCATTTGAAACTCTCAGCTTTCAAAATCAGGATGACTTGAAAATGTGTTCTGATTGTTAATTTTGTTAAACAAGTCCCAGTGCCACTGAGTAAAAAAAAAAAAAAAACATTTTTACTCCTCCCCACCCCCACAGGTTCTCTAGCCCAGGCTGACCTGGAACTCAGTCTGTAGTCTCAGGCTGACCTCAAACTCACATCAATCCAACTACCTCAGCCTCCCCAGTGCTGGGATTAAAGGCAGATGCCGCCAAGCCAGCTCTTCATTGTGGCATTTTCATATATATGTACCATCATACTTTGTTCTGATGCATGCCCCTCCCTACTTCCCCTCTGCATTCTCCCTGCCCCTGCCTGACCTTGCTGGTATTCTTCCTTCCCCCACCAGTTCCTTCTGCTCTCACATCACATATATTCCATTACTCTCTTATGTATATGTGTGTGTGTGTGTATATATATTTGCAAGCAGAGAAAGACAGAGAGAAGGGTGCACCAGGGCCTGTAGCCACCGCAAATGAGTTCCAGATGCATGAGCCACTTTGTGCATCTGGCTTTTTGGGGATACTGGAGAATTGAACCTGGTTCGTCAAGCTTTGCAGGCAAGTGCCTTAACCGCTGAGCCACCTCTCCAGCCCCCATTACTCTTAAGATCCCTTTCTGTCATAATCCCATTTCTGTTTACACACACACACACTTAAACTGAGATTTCCCAATAAGAGAGAAAACCTGAAGAATCTGTCTTTCTGAGCCTGGCTTACTTCACTTGACATAAGATCTCTGGTATCCATTTTCTTGAAAATGTGATTATTTCATTTTTCTTTATAGCTAAAAAAAAATCCACTGTGAGCCAAGCATGGTGGTGTATGCCTTTAATCCCAGCACTTGGGAGGTAGAGGTAGGAGGGTCACCGTGAGTTCAAGGCCACCCTAAGACTACAGGGTGAATTCCAGGTCAGCCTGGGCTAGAGTAAGACCCTACCTCAAAAAAAAAAAAAAAAAAAAAAAACACAAAAATTCCAGGCCTGAAGAGATGGCTTAGCAGTTAAGGCATTTGCCTGCAAATCCTATGGACCCTTGTTAGACTCCCTAGATCTCACATAGGCCAGGCGCATAAAGTGATGCATGTGCAAGGCTGCACATGCACACAGGGTGGTGAATGTGTGTGGAGTTTGATTGTAGTGGCTGGAGGCTCTGGCGGGCCAATTCTTTCTCTCTCTAAGAAAAAAAACAAAAACATTGTGTATATGTACTACTTTTTTTTTTTTTTTTTTTTTTTTGGTTTTTTGAGGTAGGGTCTCACTCTAGCCCAGGCTGACCTGGAATTCACTATGGAGTCTCAGGGTGGCCTCGAACTCACGGCGATCCTCCTACCTCTGCCTCCCAAGTGCTGGGATTAAAGGTGTGCGCCACCACACCCGGCTTGTACTACATTTTCTGTATCCGTTTATCTGTTGATGACATTTAGGCTAATTTCATTTCTTAGCTACTGTGAATAGGCTTATGAATATGCATGTATCTCTGTGTTACGTTGATTCAGTCCTTCAGGGACCTCCGTGGCCAGCTACTCTCTGGAAGGTATCCCATCCCTGGCACTGAAAATTTTCTAGTAACAATCTATGGCTCCTGTGTGTTCCATTGTCCAGAATGATTTATTTATTTATTTCAGTGAATGAGTGTGCCAAGGCCTTCAGCCACTGCAAACGAACTCCATATGTATGCACCTCCTTGTGCATCTGGCTTACATGGGTCCTGGGGAATCAAACTGGGGTCCTTTGGCTTTGCAGGCGAATGCCTTAACCGCTAAGCTATTTTCTCCAGCCCCCTAGTTTTCTTCATGATAGCCATGTTAACTGGGGTAAGATAAAGTCTCAAAGCAATTTTTTTAAACATCTTCCGTGATTGTAAACAATATCCCATGGTAATTCCCTCCCTCCCCCCACTTTCCCCTTTGAAACTCCACTCTCCCTCATATCCCCTTCCCCTCTCAATCAGTCTTTCTTTTATATTGATGTCATCATCTTTTCCTCCTATTCTGATGGTCTTGTGTAGGTAGTGTCAGGCACTGTGAGGTCATGGATATCCAGGCCATTTTGTGTCTGGAGGAGCACGTTATAAGGAGTCCTACCCTTCCTTTGGCTCTTACATTCTTTCTGACACCTCTTCCGCAATGGTCCCTGAGCCTTGGAAGGTGTGAGAGAGATGTTTCAGTGCTGAGCACTCCTCTGTCACTTCTCAGCATCATGATGCCTTCTGAGTCATCCCAAGGTCACTGCCATCTGAAAAGAGAAGGTTCTCTATCCAAAAGTGAGAGTAGCATTAATATATGAGTATGAACATTAAGAGAAGTGGCAAAGAATTTTTTTAAACAAACTTCCTTTTTAATATTTATTTATTTATTTGCAAACAGGAGAGAGAGAGAATGAGAATGGGCATGCCGAGCCACCAGTGACTGCAAACAAACTCCTGGTGCATGCACCACTGCATGTGGCTTTATGTGGGTACTAGGGAATTGAACCCAGGTAGTTAGGCTTTGAAGGCAACTGCCTTAATTGCTGAGCCATCTCTCCAGCCTAAGATTTTTTTCCCCATTGTGTAGACTCTCTCTTTGGTCTGTTGTTTCCTCTGCAGGGCAGCCTATTTATTGATATTATTATTATTAGTTAATTTATTTATTTAGAGACAGGCTCTCTAAGCAGGGGAAGAGATATGGGTCTAGTTTTGTTATTCTGCATGTAGATATTATTTTCCTAGCACCACTTTTGAAGAGTTTGACTTTTTTTATTTTTTATTTTTTTGTTTATTTTTACATATGTATTTGAGCAGACAGAGAAAGAGGCAGATAGAGAGAGAAGGAGAATGGGCGTGGCAGGGCCTCCAGCCACTGCAAACGAACTCCAGATGCATGTGCCCCCTTGTGCATCTGGCTAACGTGGGTCCTGGGTAATTGAGCCTTGAACCTGGATCCTTAGGCATCACAGGCAAGCGCTTAACCGCTAAGCCATCTCTCCAGCCCTTTTTTTTTGTTTTTCCAGGTAGGGTCTCACTCTAGCTCAGGCTGACCTGGAATTCACTATGTAGTCTCAGGGTGGCCTCAAACTCACGGCAATCCTCCTACCCCTGCCTCCCAAGTGCTGGGATTAAAGGCATGCGCCACCATACCCGGCAAGACTTTGAAGTTTTAAAAATAAATTTTTATTTTATTTTTTATTTGAGAGAGACAAACAGAGGTAGATATATAGAAAGAGAGAATGGGCACACCAGAGCCTCCTGCCACTGCAAACAAACTCCAGATGCTTGTGCATCTGGCTTTATGTAGGTGCTGGGGAATCAAACAAACCTGGGTCATTAGGCTTTGCAGGTAAGTGCTTTAACTGCTGACCCATCTCTCCAGCCCAGGACTGACTTTTTAACCTATGTGTATTTTTTACCCCATTATCAAAAATTAGGCAACTGTTGCCCAGTATGGTGGTTCACACGTTTAATTCTAGCACTCAGGAGGCAGAGGTAGGAGGATTGCTGTGAGTTCGAGGCCAGCCTGAGACTACACAGTGAATTCCATATTCACCTAGGCTACAGCGAGACCCTGCCTCGGGAAAAAAAAAAAAAAAATTGGCGGCTATAGAAGCTATGTTTATTTCTGGAACCTCTATTCCATTTGTGTGTCTGTTTTTGTGCCAGTACCATAGTGCTGTTTATCTTATTTTATTGGCTTTTTGAGGTAGGGTTTCACTGTAGTCCAGGCTGACCTGGAATTCACTATGTAGTCTTAGGGTGGCCTCGAACTCATAGTGATCCTCCTGCCTCTACCTCCCGAGTGCGCCACCATGCCCGGCTCCATAATGCTGTTCTTTTTCTGTTTTGTTTTGTTTTGTTTTTCGAGGTTGGGTCTCACTGTAGCCCAGGCTGACCTGGAATTCACTATGGAGTCTCAGGGTGGCCTTGAACTCATGGCAGTCCTCCTACCTCTGCCTTCCAAGTGCTGGGATTAAAGGCGTGTGCCACCACACCCGGCTATAATGCTGTTCTTATTACTATAACTCTGTGGTATAATTTGAGATTAGGTGTTGTGATACCTGCAGCATTGTTGGAAGACTTACCTGTTGTCTTTCTATTATTTATACCTAACATTATTCCCTTATGGTCAAAGAAGATAGTCTGATTTCATTGCTCTTGAGTTTTCTATATTTTGTTTATTAACTTGAGAGAGAGAAAAAGAGAGAGAGAGGGAGAATAGGCATTCTGGGGTCTCTAGCCACTGCAAACGAACTCCTGACACATGTGCCACTGTGCATCTGACTTACATGGTGTAGCAGACAGCTTCAGGTTCGCTGAGATGAACTTCCAGACCAGACACAGTTATGGAGAAAGGGATATTTATTGAAGTTTACAGATCCAGGGGAAGTTCCATAATTGGCAGAAGCTGGCCTGCCTTCATAGGACCAGGCAGAGAGAAAGAGAAGCATAAGTCCAAAAGCCACATAGCACAGCACACTTCAGGAACTCCAGTGAGGCACACTTTGCATATCTTTCGATTGAAATCTCAAACCCACCACCACACCTTAAGAACCACACAATGGTATTGACTCCAGCCAGGTGGCTGCAGATGCAAACTACAAACAAACAACTGAATATATTGGGGGCCATCTATTCTATTCAAACCACCACACATGGGTACTGGGGTATTGAACTTGGGTCCTTAGGCTTCACAGGCAAGCACCTTAATCACTAAGCCGTCTCTTCAACCCTGCTCTTGGATTTTTTTATTTTTTCATGACATAAGTAATGGTTTACTTTGATGAATAAATTTATGGGTGCTTAAAAAAACTGTGTGTACTCTACTACTATTTAGTGGCATATTTTACAACTATGTATTAAATCTTGATGGTTTGTTTATATCTTTCAGTTCTACATACTTTGCTGAATATTCATCCCCCTCCCCCCGCCCCAAGGTAGGGTCTCACTCTAGCCCAGGCTGACCTAGAATTCACTATGGAGTCTCAGGGTGGCCTCGAACTCACAGTGATCCTCCTACCTCTGCCTCCCGTGTGCTGGGATTAAAGGCGTGTGCCACCACGCCCGGCTGAATATTCTTCTTGCTTGTTCTGTCAGTTGTTGAAAGTGAAGAGTTGAAGTCCCCAGCTTTGCATTTATTTCTCCATTTTGCCTTTATGCATTTTGTACTTCTGCTATTGATACGCATGTTTAAAATTGCTATATGTTCTTGATGTGTTGATTCTGTTTTTGTTTTTTAATATTTTTGTTTTTTTTATTTGCAAGCAGAGATAGAGAAGAGAGATACAGAAAATTGGCACCCAGAGCCTCCCGCTGCTGCAGAGGAACTCCAGATGCATGCACTACTTTGTGCATCTGGCTTTATATAAGTACTGAGTAGTTGAACCTAGTCATTCATCTTATAATTATATAATGTCCTTCTTTGTCCCTAATAATTTTGTTTTTTCGAAGTAGGGTCTCACTGTAGCCCAGGCTGACCTGGATCTCATTCTATAGTTCCAGATTGACCTGGAACTCACAGCAATCCTCCTAACTCTGCCTTCCCCAGTGCTGGGATTAAAGGCAAGTGCCACCAAGCTCAGCTCATTTTGTCTTAAAGTCTCCTGGGTGTTTTGTTGTTGTTTGTTTGTTTGTTTGTTTTCCGAGGCAGGGTTTCACACTAACCCAGGCTGACCTGGAACTCACTCTGTATTCTCAGGGTGGCCTTGAACTCATGGCAATCCTCCTACTTCTGCCTCCCAAGTGCTGGGATTAAAGGCGTGCGCCACCACAGCCAGCTCTTGTTTTTTGTTTTTTTTTTTAAAGGTCAGGCAACCACATCTGTCTACTTTATATGGCATGAATATAACTACTGAAAGAAAATGTGGTTCCGCACCTGTTATCCCAAGCATTTAGAAGAATAAAGCAGGAAGATTGCCAATTTAAGGCCAGCTTAAGTTCCACAGTGAGTCAGGGCCCAGACTCAGACATAGCAAGACACTGTTTCAAAAAAAAAAAGCCACCTTGAGACTACATAGTGAATTTTAGGTCAGCCTGAGCTAGAGCAATACCCTAACTCAAAAAAAAAAAAAAACACAAAAAATAATAGTAATAACCATTTATATATTATTTTATATGATGGTGTCTTGCTATGTGGCCTTCCTAGTACTGAGTTAGTGATCTCAAGTGATCTTGCTGTCTCTGCCTCCATAATTGCTGAGACTACAGGCATGTGCCCCCATACCCAATTTTATCTTTTGGGTTTTTGTTGTTGTTGTTTTATCTACCCTCCTTCTATACTGAGGATTTAACCAGTCCTTGCACATGGTAGACAAGTACTATAGCACTGAGCTCCAGTCCCAATTTTTTTCAGTGTTTTCCCAATATGTTTTCCATCTTTTTACTTGACCTATGTCATTAGATTTTAATTAACTTTCTTGTCAATAACATAATAGTTGGGTTGTGGGTTTTTTTAAATATTTTTACTTATTTGCAGAGAGAGAGAATGGGCGCACCATTTCAAATGAGCTACAGATGCATGTGCCACTTTGTGCATCTGGCTTTATATGGGTTCTAGGGAATTGAACCCAGGCCAGCATGCTTTGTAAAGCAAACACCTTTAATCACTGAGCCATCTCCCCTGCTCAGGGTTCGTCTGTCCATCCGTCCTTCCTCCCTCTCTCCCTCCCTCCTTCCCTTCTCTCTCTTTCTCTTTCTTTCTTAATATTTTTATTTATTTGAGAGAGAGCAAGTGAGCACATTCCAGGGCTTCTTGCCCCAGCAGATGAACTCCGATGCATGTGCCACATTGTACATCTGATTTTACAAGGGAACTGGCCATGTCAAACCCCAGACCACAGCCTTTATAAGCAAACACCTCTATCCACTGTGCTGTCTCCCCAGCCCTAGGTTCTCTTTCTTAATTAAACTTCACCAGTCTTTATCTTGTGATTAATGTGTTCTTCAGATACTTACATTGAAGGTAATGATTGATGTATTAGAACTTCAGTTTTTGACTTTTTTGGTTTTAGGGGGTTTTGTTTGTTTGGTTTGTTTTTTGAGGTAGGGTTTCATGCTAGCCCAGGCTGACCTGGAATTCACTAAGTAATCTCAAGGGGGCCTTGAACTCATGGCAGTCCTCCTACCTATGCCTCTCCAGTGCTGGGATAAAGACGTGCACCACCACCACTGGTTAGGATTTCTTTTTTCCTTTTCTTCTTTTTTAAGGAATTTTTCAAGGCATCTGGCTTTGTGTGGGTACTTCAGAATCAAACCTGGGCTGGCACACTTTGCAAGCAAGTGCCTTTAACCATTGAACCATCTCCCCAGCCCCGTTAGTCACTTTTCTTATCACCATGACCGAATACCTGACAAGAAGCATCTCAAGGGAGAAAGGATTTCATTTTGGCTCACAGTTTAATAAGAGGGCTGTAGTCCATCATGGCTGGGAAGGCATGATGGTGGGAGCTGCCCCTTCAGCCGTATGTCTGCCAGCTAGGCCCTTGTCCAAAAGGCTCAAGAACTTCTCCAAACAGTGCTACCAGCCAGAGACCATGTGTTCAAATACGTCCAACCATATTGCTCACATGTAGAATATGAAAATGTAAGACATGTAGAAGTATAGAGCTGAGGCCTGGAGAGATGGCTTAGCAGTTAAGGTGCTTGCCTGCAAAGCTTAAGAACACATGTTCAAGTCCCCAGGTCCCACGCAGCCAGACACATATTGATGCAAGCATGCAATGTCACACATGCGCACAAGGGGGTGTATGCATCTGGAGTTTGTTCACAGAGGCTGAAAGGCCCTGGCATGCCCATTCTCTTTATCTCGCTCTCAAAAATAAAATAATAAAAGAAATTTTAAAAAGAAGTATAGGGCTGGAGAGAAGGCTTAGCCGTTAAAAGTGCTTGCCAGCAAACCCTAAGTACTGTTCCAATCCAGATTCCATGTGTAGCCAGACGTGACACAAGCGTACAATGCCACGCATTCCCACAAGGGGGCGTGCGCATATGGAGTTCATTCACAGCTGCTGAAAGGCCCTGATGTGCCCATTCCTTCTCTTTCTCTCTCTCCCCCCAAAATAATAATAATAATAATAATAAATATGTATGTATGTATATGGTATAGAGTTGAATGGACATCCCTGGATGTAGAGTGTAGGACATGAGGATAAAAGGAATGAGAGCCCATTAGTTGGTGGATTCAAAGTCTCACAGGAAGAATAGGTTCTGCTTGTCTATTGTATTGTGTTGTTAATTGCATGGTGACTATAGTTAGTAATAATATGTATTTTACAATTACTAAAAGCAGGTTTTTAAATGTTCTTAGCACAAGGGGGAAAGGTATGTTAATTAGTCTTGATTTGATTTTCCCTTAATGTATACATGTACCTAAACATCACATTGCCCATAGAAATATACACAATGATTATTAATTCAAAATTAAATTGAGGCTAGGCCTGGTGTCACGTCTTTAATCCCAGCACTTGGGATGCTGAGGTAGGTAGGAGAATTACCATGGGTTTGAGACCACCCTGAGACTACAGAGTGAATTCCAGGTCAACATGGAGAAGAGCAAGACCCTACCTCGAAAAAATAAAAATTCTTTTTTTGAGGTAGGGTTTCACTCTAGCCCAGGCTGACCTGGAATTCACTCTGTAGTCTCAGGCTGGCCTCAAACTCATGGCGATCCTCCTACCTCTGCCTCCTGAGTGCTGGGATTAAAGGCATGGGCCACCATGCCTGGATAAAAAAAATTTTTTTAATTGAAAGGAAAATTTCAGATAGTTAGACTCTGGTGATACAGAGAACCTTAAAAGTCACTCTGGCTGGGAGATGTCTCAGTGGTTAATTGTGCTTGTACCACCACCTCCCAGACCAAAAGGAAACCAGTAACAAGATATCCTTTTTCAAATAAGGTGAAATGAGAAGACCAACACCTGAGCTTGCCCTGTGACCTACATACATGCACAAAAATAAGTTATTGATATACAGAATTTTTGATCCATTCAAAACTATGAAAGCACAAATTGTATGGAGGAGTGGAAATGAACATGATAGTGGCTGGGCATGGTGGTACACTCCTGTAATCTCAGTACTCAGAAGGCAGAGGTAGGAAGATCACAGCAGGTGAGGGTAGCTTGGAGCTACAGAGTGACTTCCAGATCAGCCTGAGCTACAGTGAAACCTTGCCTCAAAAAGAAAGTTATAGGGGCTGAGCATGTAGTTCAGTTGATAGAGAGCTTGTCTAGCATGCAGAACACCCTGGGTTTGATCCCTAGACCATATAAGACTGAGTGTGAGAACATGCCTATAATCCCAGCACTGGAGAGGTAGAAGCAGATCAGGAGTTTAGTCATCCTAAATTGCATAGCAAGTTGGGGGCCATCCTGGGCTACATGAGAGCCTGACTTGAAACAAAACTGAGATTTGAGCAAATGTGATTTAAAATAGGTGTATGGGGCTGGAGAGATAGCTAGATGGTTAAGGCACTTGCCTTCAAAGCCTAATGACACAGGTTCAATTCCCCAGTACCCATGCAAAGCTAGATAGATCCACAAAGTGGCACATGCATCTGGAGTTCATTTACATTGGCTATAGTCCCTGGTGAACCCATTTCTCCTTTCTCTCTCTCTCTCTCTCTCTCTCTCTCTCTCTCTGCTTGTAAATATAACATGGCTGTGTGGAGCTCGTATGATAAGGAGAGGTAATACTAAGGAACTAGTTACAAGTTAGTAAAGGTGTGCCAGATGTGAGGTGCTGACTGTGACTATGAAGTATTCAAAGTGATAATGAAGAAATAGGCCTCAACAATGTTAGCACGTTATAACATATGAAAAGTGGGATTCGATTCATAGGCTGTCAGTCTTGAGGATGTTTCTTTTCCATATATTTAATTCACTGTAAGTAGAAACTTAATGAGTTAATTTAGAACAGCTCTTCTTTCTCCCCTCCCTTCCCACCTACATATATAATTTGAGAAAAACTTCGGTGCCTTGGGCAGCTGATTAGTGCCTTCTTTAATCTTTGTCCAGGAAACCTGCCATTGCTACACGTTCCCAAATAGTCATTATGTTTGTTAAAATTCAGCCTCACTAGTAGTTAAGTAAATGCAAATCGAAACAACCATGTTCATTTTTATGCTTATGTTCAATTCCTTGACAGTTTGATGAAGCATGTATCTTTTTTTAATTTATTTTTTATTTTTTGAATTTTTTTTTATTTTCTCAATTTTTATTAATATTTTCCATGATTACAAAAAATATCCCATGGTATTACCCTCCCCCCTTTCCTCTTTGAAATTCCATTCTCCATCATACCCCTCCCCATCTCAATCTTTCTACTTACATATATACAATACCAACCTAATAAAAGCCCTCCTCCCTTTCTTTCTCTTCCCTTTCTATCTCCTTTTTTAACTTACTGGCCTCTGCTACTGAGTTTTTTCCTTCTCGCACAGAAGCCCAATCATCTGTAGCTAAGATCCACATATGAGGGAGAACATGTGACATGTATCTTTTTTATTGTTGCTTTGAGACAAGGTCTTGCTGGCTTCAAACTCATGATCCTCCTGCTTCAGCCTGCTATAGGTGGGAAGGGAGGAAAGAGAGTGCTGATTATAGGCATGTCCCACCATGCCCAGCACTATGTTTTATTCATATCAGAATATCAGTATAATTGTTTATGCAAGAAATTTACACATATATAGCAAAAGCCTTTAAAATGTGCATATATCTCAGGGTGTGGTGCCGCACACAGGCCTTTAATCTCAGCACATGGGAGGCAGAGTTAGGAGGATCAATGTCAGTTTGAGGCCACCCTGAGACAACCTACTGAATTCCAGATCAGCCTGGGCTAGAGTGAAACCCTACCTGGGAAAAAAGGGAGAGATGGCTCAACAGTAGAGGTGCTTGCCTGCAAAGCCTAAGGACCCAGGTTTGGTTCCCTAGCACCCATGTAAAGCCAGATGCACAAAATGGCTCATGCGCAGTTCATTTACAGTGGCTAGAGACCCTGGCATGCCCATTCTCTCTCTCTCTCTCTGTATCTGCCTCTTTCTTGCTCTCTCAAATAAATAAATAAGGTATTTTTTAAATGTGTGTATTAAAGAATTTATACCAAGGAAATAATCAGAGGTCAATGAAGTATTAAATGGCCTTTAGAAATAATGTTTCAGGGTTGGAGAGATGGCTTAGTGGTTAAAGCGTTTTCCTGTGAAGCCTAAGGACCCCAGTTTGATTCCCCAGGACCCATGTAAGCCAAATGCAAAAAGGGGCACATGCATCTGGAGTTCATTTATAGTGGCTCAAAGCCTTGGCGCACCCATTCTCTCCCCCCCCCCACCCCCGGCTCTCTCTTTCTGAAATAAATAATTAAAAAAAAAGAATGTTTCAAGGCTGGAAAGATTGCTCAGTGGTTAAAGGTACTTGCTTGTAAAGCCTGATGGATGCACAAAGTGGTGCATGCATCTGGAGTTGGTTTACAGCAATAGAAGGCCCTGGTGCATCCATTTTCTCTCCCTCCCTCATATATATTCCAGTTTGAAACACCTTCTACAATATGCCTTTCTGATGTTTTTATAGCCATTATTTGGCGGAAAAAATGTTTCCTGTGCTTTTCAGAAATTATGTGCCAACCATTGCAGACACTAAAAGTAGTTTGTACTTCCTGGCTAAAAATTTCCTTTTCTAATCTAAAAGTTCCTGTTAATTATGAATTAGTGACATTTGAATACAAAAGACACTTGAGCAGAAGGAAAACATGTAGATGAAACTATGTCCTGTCAAAATGACTAGATTGGGCACATTTTCATTTTGAGTCATAAAGTTGACAATATTTTTAAATGCAACTTTGGAAAATGAGTTTATACTAAGTAAGTAATACTTTCTGAATGTTATGACTGATGACTGTTCTGAGGCAGTGCTCTAAACATTCAGTTTATATAACTCATCTAATTCCCCCTAAAGTCTTTTGGGAAGAGTATTGTTATTATTTCCACTTTATAGGCGAAGCAGCTGGGGCTGGGAAACTAAAGTAACTTGTTTAAATCATAATTCGTGGGTCCAGCTTTCTAATTCAAGTAGCCTATCTCCAAAATCAACTGTAATCACCATCAGAGTCACCAGAGATAGTATTCTAGAGAACATAGTTAAAGTCAGGTGAATAGGATTAAGAGTTGAGAGCCAGGCATGGTAGCATACACCTTTAATCCCAGCACTTGGAAGGCAGAGGTAGGAGGATTGCCATGAATTTAGGCCACCCTGAGACTACAGAATGAATTCCAGGTCAGCCTGGGCTAGAGGGAGACCCTACTTCGGGGAGGGGGTGGAGATTAAGAGTTGAATGTTAAAACCAGAGCACAAATAAAATAAATGACTTTTTTTTTTGGGAGGTGCTCTGGAGACAGGACACTATAGCCCAGACTGACCTTGAACCCACAGCCTGCCTACCTCAGCCTCTCAAGTGGGAATTACAAGTGCGGGCATCACACCTGGCTGGAGATGATTTTGTGAGTGATGATTTTGTGAGTGATCCTTAGTTAAGCTTCATTCTGTCAGTCTCCCTCGCCCCCCCGCCCCTCCGCCCAGGCAGGTTTCACTCTAGCCCAGACTGGGCTCAGACTCAGGATGATCTCCTACCTCAGCCTCCTGAGTGTTGAGACTAAAAGCATTGCACCAGCCCTGCCATCAGTCTTAAATAATAATGTGATTACGTAGACTCTCCGGCCAAGATTGGGAGACGCACTAGTGCTTGTTCCTAACCTGGACACCATAGTGTGCACCTGTAGCCCAGGCTGGGCCACATTGTGAGACTTTGTCAAGAAAGAAAGAGGGAGGAATAGGAGAAATAAGAAAAAGTTCTTCCTTGAAAAAATATGTTGCCAGGCATGGTGGCACACGCCTTTAATCCCAGCACTCAGGAGGCAAAGGTAGGAGGATCTGTGAGTGAGTTCTGAGGCTACCTTGAGACTACATAGTGATTTCCAGGTCAGCCTGAGCTAGAGCGAAACCCTACCTCAAAAAACCAAAAGAAAAGAAAAAATATGTAACTTTTTATTTACGTATCCCAAGTTTAGCCAAGGGTGACCTTGCATTTCTGATCTTCATACATCTGCATACTGCATAGAGGAATCTTTCGTACTCTTGCAGGTGGCTCATGCCTTTAATCCCAGCACTGCAGAGGGAAAGGTAGGAGGGATGCTGTGAGTTTGAGGCCAGACTGGGACTAGAGTAAATTTCAGATCAGCCTGGGATAGAGTGAGACCCTACCTCTAAAAAAAAACAAAAAACAACAACAACAACAACAAAAAAAACAAAAAAAAAAACAGGAAGAAGAGAAGAAATCTCTTATTCTTCAATGTGTTTAAATCAAAGTTGGTGTCGGGCGTGGTGGCGCATGCCTTTAATCCCAGCACTCGGGAGGCAGAGGTAGGAGGATCACTGTGAGTTCGAGGCCACCCTGAGACTCCATAGTGAATTCCAGGTCACCCTGGGCTAGAGTGAGACCCTACCTCAAAAAAACCAAAAAAAAAAAAAAATTTTTTTTTTTAATTTATTTGTTAGAGTCAGAGAGAGAGGAAGACTAAGAGAGAGAGAGAGAGAATGGGTGCACCAGGGCTTCCTGCCACTGCAAACAAACTCCAGACGTGTGCGCCCCCTTGTGCATCTGGCTTACGTGGGACCTGGATAATTGAACCTGGGTCCTTAGGCTTCGCAGACATGCGTCTTAACTGCTAAGCCCATGATGGCTAATTTTTAAAAAAAATATTATTTATCTGAGAGAGAGGAAGAGGCAGATAGAGAGAATGGGCATGCCAGGGCCTCTAGCCACTGCAAATGAACTCCAGACACATACGACCCCTTGTGCATCTGGCTTACGTGGGTCCTGAGGAATTGAACCAGGGTCCTTAGGCTTCGTAGGCAAATGCCTTAACAGCTAAGCCATTTCCCCAGCCCGATGATGACTAATTTAATATGCAATTTCATTGTGTTTTTTATTTTGACTGGTGATGCTCACATTAATTTGGCAATTGACTCCTTGATAAACACATTTAACTTGGAAATTCTTAGTAATACTTCACAATTTACAACTACTCTTAAATTTCTCCAGCTCCTAGGTTTTTACATATGAGTGCTTAAGACATTTGGATCTTCCTCTGCCACCACTACCCCTTAAAACTCTGTCAATAACTCTGTAGTGGTGGCAGTCAGAAAGCCCTTTAATTCTACAAATTATAGCAGAAGAAAATAAGATAATCACTATTAGAGAAGTAGATTGCTGACCTGTTCCGTTCCAATGCTACATTGAAAGGGGCAGCCCTTCAGTGAGCAAGTCCAGAAGACGGTGGAGGTGGCAGAGGACATCTGTAAGGAACCATGTTCCCAGCAGAGAACAGAGACTAAGGTTGCCAGCTGCCTTTGCACTTTAGAGTGGCTACATGGTATCACAATTCAGAGTTCAGACTTAGACATGCTTGCAAATCCCACGTCTTCCAGCTTCTGTCCTCTTTAATCTAATGTTAACTAGAACCAATGTAGAGTCCTGCAGTAACTACAGAAGTCCCTTAGTTAAATGTAGTTCTCAGATACTTTTGTATTGTAAAATCACATTGATAATAGTAGCACCTACGGGTTCTTAGAAGTTAATGATAGTGTTTGAAAAGAAGTTACAAAGTCTAATATATAATATTAAAGATAATGATACCTTTGAAGCTGAAAGTGAGAAAACTGACTTCATTTAGAGAGACAGGTTAATCCTTGAATGTGTTCAGGACTGAGCAGCTATACATTAGATAAGAGATTTTTACCTGGCATTCTGCCATTTGCTAAGAGGTTGTAGTGTAAATGCCTTTTCTGTGTTGAGAATCTTTGATTTTATAAGGCAAAGACTTTGTTTTATTAACATGGTTGTTTATAAGTAAACCCCCCAATAATGGGGCATGAACTATTTAAGTTTTGTAAAATGAGATTTGTTTGTTTGTTTTTGTTTTTTTTGAGGTAGGGCCTTACTCTAGTCCAGGCTGACCTGGAATTCACTCTGTAGTCTCAGGGTGGCCTCGAACTCACAGCAATCCTACCTCTGCCTCCTGAGTGCTGGAATTAAAGGCATGCGCCACCACGCCCGGCTTGTAAGATGAGATTTTTGATCTTCTTTAGCTATACCATTTACAAGAACTACTGCCATGGGTGGTATTGCTGGAATGAAATTTGAATCATAGACGCTTTCATGTAGGGTTCTATCCATGGAGAGCAACTAAGCAGATGTTAGGTATTAATTAGAGTCTTGGGAAAATTAGATTTTAGGAATACAATTTAAAAAGCCAGCATGGGAAAGAATACATCTTAGTATGATTTTTATTTATTTTATATTTATTTCTCTCTAATGTATATTCTGCTTCCTTGAAATTATATGAAGCAGTAACTTGAACTATTATAATAGCTGTATGAGGAATGAAAAAAGCTAAAAGGCCTTTCCCCATCACTTCAGAGTCAAATAGTATATTTTGTTGTTAACTACTGTTGCTCATACAGAAGCAGAGAGGGAATCCTTGTGTGTAGAGTGAGGTCAAGTAAACCAAGAGTACATGGGCTGCAACCCAGGTGATGCCCCTCCACAGCTCTTGACCTACTTTGTCGCTATTGGCTATTCTTGATTACCAATAAAGTTGTTCAAACAGAACATGCTTTCTTTGCCTCTGCCTTTATTTGATGAGCTGTTCAGGGAAATGAAAAATTCAACATTTTATTTTAAGTTTTCTTTTTAAATTTATTTTATTTTATTTATTTGAGAGAGGGGGATGTGAGAGAATGGGTATGTTAGTCCTCCAGCCACTGCAAACGAACTCCGGATGCATGCACCCCCTTGTGCATCTGGCTTACATGGGTCCTGGAGAACTGAACCAGGATTCTTTGGCTTTGCAGGCAAACACCTTAACCACTAAGCCATCTCTCCAGCCCAAATTCAACATTTTAAATGGTACTTGGATTAGCACTTGAATCTGTCATTTTTTAGAAGGTTTGTTTATTTTCATAAATTGATGCTATCTGATGGGAAATACCTCCATTGTAGTCACTTAATCTAGGTATGACTATGAGTATAAAAGCTAACTTTTTTCTTTTTTTTTCCAGAAGATTGTGATAAATTCACTGAAGATAATAATGACATTATATTGAAAAACATAGCAGATGACCTTCGGAATTGCTTGCCTCTAGAAACCATGCTCTCCTCAGAACATCTAGCCCTTCAAAAAGTAAATAGCCAATCAAATTAATTTTCACTTAGTGTCACTTGCAGAGTCTTCTCTTTTTCCTAACCCCACAGCTTCACCAGTCTAATTCATTCTAAATTCTTCTTAGCAGTTTTTGTTTTGCTTTTATTTATTTATTTATTTTTAATTTTTTAAATTTTTATTTATTTGAGAGCAAGAGACAGAGAAAGAGGCAGAGAGAGAGAAAGAATGGGCACGCTAGGGCTTCCAGCCACTGCAAACGAACTCTAGACGCGTGTGCCCCCTTGTGCATCTGGCTAACGTGGGTCCTGGGTAATCGAGCCTCGAACGGGGGTCCTTAGGCTTCACAGGCAGGGGCTTAACCACTAAGCCATCTCTCCAGCCCTATTTATTTATTTATTTATTTATTTAATTTTTTTATTTTATTTATTTATTTGAGAGTGACAGACAGAGCTAGAAAGAGGCAGAGAGAGAGACACACAGAGAGAATGGGCGCGCTAGGGCTTCCAGCCACTGCAAACGAACTCTAGACGCATGTGCCCCCTTGTGCATTTAGCTAACGTGGGTCCTAGGGAATTGAGCCTCGATCCGGGGTCCTTAGGCCTCACAGGCAAGTGCTTAACCGCTAAGCCATCTCTCCAGCCCCTATTTATTTATTTTTGAAATAGGATCTCACTGTAGCCCAAGCTGACCTGGAACTCACTCTATAGTCCCAGGCTGGTCTCAAACTCATTGGTTGTCCTACTTATGCCTCCCAAGTGTTAGGATTAAAGGTATGTGCCACTATGCCCAGCCAATCCTGTGTGTATATGTGTATGTATGTATGTATGTATGTATACACGTGTGTGTGTGTATGTATGTATGTATTTGAGAGAGAGAGCAAAAGGCAGATAGAGAGAATGGGCATACCAGAGCCTCTAGCCACTGCAAACTCTAGACCCATGTGCCACTTAGTGCATCTGACTTTATATGAGTACTGAGAAGTCAAACCTGGGTCCGTAGGCTTTGCAGGTAAGTGCTAAGCCATCTCTTTAGCCCAATCCTATATATTCTTTTTTATTTATTAGCTAGAGAATGGGCACACCAGAGCCTCTAGCCACTGCAAACAAACTCCAAATGCATGTGCCACCTTGTGCATCTGGCTTACGTGGGTCCTGGGGAATCGAACCTATGTCCTTTGGCTTTGCGAGGAAGCGCCTTAACCGCTAAGCCATCTCTCCAGCCCAAATCCTGTGTGTTCTCTCTCTCTCTTTTTTGTTGTTTTTAAAGGTAGGGTCTCGCTCTTAACACAGGCTGACCTGAAATTTCCTTTGTAGTTTAAGGGTAGCCTCAAACTCATAGCAATCCTCCAACCTCTGCCTCCAAGTGTTGCTGGGACTAAAGACATATACCACCATGCGTGACCTGGAATTCACTATGTGGTCTCAGGGTGGCCTCGAACTCACAGCAATCCTCCTACCTCTGCCTCCCAAGTGGTGGGATTAAAGGTGTGTGCCACCATGCCCGGCTAGTCTTTTTTTAAATTATTTTTTATTATTAACAACTTCCTATATATACTTAATGGTGTTATTCATATCATGAATACTTAGCAAGTCTTAGAGACTACCCAGCTCTTCAAAGTGGACTCTCAAGGGAAAGTAGGAGGTAATGGAAGAATTGATGTTAATGACATACCACAATATATGAAATAAGGCAAATACTCATTGTTTATTAGTAATTAACCTTTACTATCTTCCTTGATTTCCCTCAGATCCTTTTGTAGTTCCATACTTAAAGATACAGAGTTTTATTTTAATTTATGTATTAATTTTGGTTTTTTGAGGTAGGGTTTCACTCTAGTTCAGGCTGATCTGGAATTTACTACATAGTCCCAGGGTAGCCTTGAACTCACAGTGATCCTTCTACCTCTGCCTCCAGAGTGCTGAGATTAAAGGTGTGTGCCACCATACCCAGCCAATTTTTAATATTTTGCTTAGAGAGAAAGAAAGGGCATGCCAGGGCCTCAACCACTGCAATCGAACTCCAGATGTTTATGCCACCTAGTGTGTATGTGTGACCTCACCTTTGTGCGTCTGGCTTACGTGGGATCTGGAGATCAAACATGGGTCCTTAGGCTTTGCAGGCAAGCGCCTTAACCAGTAAGCTCTCCAGTCCAAGAGGGAGGGTTTTTTGTCTAGGTATATAGATAGAAAGTTTTAGGTGTTCATACAGGATTCATTTATTATTGGTAAGGTAAAAAGAAGCAGACTTTTTTCTTTGTAGTTCTTGCATATTGCCAGTATTAATAAAGGGCTACTGGGGCTGGAGAAATGGCTTAGCAGTTAAGGTGCTTGCCTGCAAAGCTTAAGGACCCAGGTTCGATTCTTCAGGTCTCATGTAAGCCAGATGCACTTGGTGGCGCATGCATGTGTAGTTTGTTTGCAGAGGCTAGAGGACCAGGCGTACCCATTCTCACTCACTCTCTGTCTCTAATAAATAAATAATCTTTAAAAATAAAAATAAGGGCTACAGTTTATAAGCTTGAAATGTTTTTTTTTTTTTTTTTTTGGTTTTTCAAGGTAGGGTCTCACTTTTGGTTCAGGCTGACCTGGAATTCACTATGTAGTCTCAGGGTGGCCTCGAACTCTCGGTCATCCTCCTACCTCTGCCTCCCGAGTTTGAAATGTTTTGTTTGTTGGATTTAATTTTGGTTTTACGAGGTAGGATCTCTATCCCAAGCTGGCTGGAATTCACTATGTAGTCTCAGGCTGGCCTCAAATTCATAGAAATCCTCCTACCTCTGCCACCCAAGTGCTGGGATTCAAGACACATACCATGATACCCAGCAATGTTTGTTGGATTTTAAAATTTTTTTTTCTATTTTTATTTATTTATATGAGAGAGGAAGTAGGGGGAGAGGGAGAGAATGGGCACACCAGGGCCTTCAGCTGCTGCAGACAAACTCCAGACACATGAGCCCCTTTGTGCATCTGGCTTATGTGGGTTCTGGGGAATTGAACCTGGGTTCTTTGACTTTGCAGGCAAGTGCCTTAGCCGCTAAGCCATCTCTCCAGCACTGTTTGTTGATTTTTTTTTTCCAATTTTCATTAACAACTTCCATGATTATAAAAAATATCCCATGGTAATATCCTCCCTCCCCCTCCACTTTCCCCTTTGAAACTCCATTCTCCATCATATCCCCCCCCCATCTCAATCAGTCTCTTTTATTTTGATGTCATGATCTTTTCCTCCTATTATAATGGTCTTTTGTAGGTAGTGTCAGGCACTGTGACGTCATGGATATCCAGGCCATTTTGTGTCTGGGGTAGCATGTTGTAAGGAGTCCCACCCTTCCTTTGGCTCTTACGTTCTTTCTGCCTCCTCTTCCACATTAGACCCTGAGCCTTGGAAGGTGTGATAGAGATATTGCAGTGCTGAGCATTTCACTTCTTTACAGCACCATGATGCCTTCTGAGTCATCCCAAGGTCACTGCCAATCTGAAAAGAGAAGATTCTGTACCAAAAGAATAGCATATATATATATAGCATTAATATAAGGGTATGAACATTAAGAGAAGTGCTTACTGGGCAGTTTGATAAGCATAGTATATACATCTAGCCAGACAGCAGCAGATGTTACACCCCTAGGGCTCATGACTATCCCTGTTTTAAGTTTTCAGTATCAGGGATGTAGTCCCTCCCATGGAGCGGGCCTCCAATCCAATTAGAGAGCAGTTGGTTTTCACCCTGACAGACGTGCCACTATTGCACCCGTTGGCTCATTTGGCCTGGCTGGCCAAATATAAGGCTTGCAGTGTCCACTGTTGAGTATCGTCACTGGTGATTTCTCTTTCTCCCATTGGGAAAAAAATAAAAAATAAAAAAAGCTTTTCCACTAAAATCAGGAACAAGACAAGGGTGTCTACTGTCCCCACTTTACTATGGTACTGGAAGTCTTAGCCATAGCAATAAGGCAAGAGACACACATAAAAGGGATCCAAATTGGGAAGGAAGAAATCAAGTTATCATTATTTGCAGATGACATGATTCTATACATGAAGAACCCTAAAGACTCTACCAGCAAACTGTTAGAGCTGATAAACACCTACAGCCATGTAGCAGGATACAAAATAAATACACAGAAATCAGTAGCCTTCCTATATGTTTGTTGGATTTTTTAATGTAATTTTTGTATTTTTTAAAATTTTTATTTATTTATTTGAGAGTGACAGACAGAGAGAGAAAGAGGCAGAGAGACAGAGAATGGGCGCACCAGGGCTTCCAGCCACTGCAAATGAACTCCAGACGCGTGTGCCCCCTTGTGCATCTGGCTAACGTGGGTCCTGGGGAATTGAGCCTCGAACCGGGGTCCTTAGGCTTCACAGGCAAATGCTTAACCACTAAGCCATCTCTCCAGCCCTGTTTGTTGGATTTTTGAGACAGCGTTTTATTCTGAAACCCAGGGTGGTCTGGAATTCACTGTCTAGCACAAACTGATCTCAAACTCATGGCAGTCCTCCTGCGTCAGCCTCCCAAGTGCTGATATTACAGGTTATGAGCCACCATGCCCGGCTATAATAATGAAGTTTTAATATTATTTTAATTATTTGGAAGCTTTGCTTTCCTGGCAAAGATGACCTGCTAAGTATTTTGGTGGTAGTAATTGACATGTAAAACTCAAGTTCTAGCACTAGTGTGAGCCTTTTCTTACTAGTATCATTCATGTCTTTGACAAAATCTCTCTGGGCATTGATTTCTTTGTAAACTACAAGACTTAGAGAAGATAATCTATAATACTTCTTTCAACTAAAATTTTATGCATTTCTCAGCCATGTTTTACCTTAATCCAATATTGTGCTGTATCAGTAATAAAGTGAGGTAAGAGCAGTTACTGACTCTCCTTGTTGCTCTCAGGGTTGTAGCATAAGAACCACTGCACTTTTGCCTTATTTGGCAGTAAAAAGAAGCTTCTTTGTTTCTTTTGATGTTTTGCTCTCCAGCTACAGCAGCAGCCTGAACCCACAGTTCACGTTGATGCATTCCTTTATGATGAAGACTGTATTGATTCATTATGTGCGGAAGGAAAAATGAGCAGACACTACTGTACTGCGTGTGGCTCTCACCAGACAGCACCTTTAGGTGGGTACTCAGGTGTGCACAACTGAAGACTTCATGTGTACATTTCTTCCTGATCATCAGTGGGCAAAATTCTGACTAAGCTATTTGGACATTTTTTAAAGTAAAAGCCAGTTTATAGCTAGGCATAGTGGCACATTCTGGTAACATAAGCAGGAGAATCTCTGTGAGTTTGAGGCCAGCCTGAGATTACATAGTGAATTCTAGGTCAGCATGGGCTAGAGCACAACCCTACCTGGAGAAAAAAGGAAGGGAGGGAGGGAGGAAATTTATAGAAGGGACCATTGCAGAAGAGGTGGTGGAAAGAGTATAAGAGTGAAAGGATGAGCCAGGCGTGTTGGCACACGCCTTTAATCCCAGCACTCGGGAGGCAGAGGTAGGAGGATCGCCATGAGTTCCAGGCCACCCTGAGACTACATAGTGAATTCAGGGTCAGCCTGGATTAGAGTGAAACCCTACCTTGAAAAACCAGAGAGAGAGAGAGAGAGAGGTGTTTTGGAAAGCTGTCTACCAGACACAAAAGGGTGGTTGCATTTATGAATGCACAGTGCCTAATGATAACTACACAAGGCCTGAATAATATGAGAGCAAAAAAGAAAATGACATCAAAATACAAGGTGTACTTAAAAAAGAATTAGGGGCTTAGTGTGGGGGAGGAAGAGGGGCAGTAAAGGAGGATGTGAGAGAGATTTATCAGGATGCATTATGTATATGTATGGAGGTTGTCAAAAAGTTAAAAAAAAAAAAAAAAGCTGGGCGTGGTGGCGCACTCCTTTAATCCCAGCATTTAGGAGGCAGAGGTAGGAGGATCTGCAAGGAGGTCCAGGCCGCCCTGAGACTACCAAGTAAATTCCAGGTCAGCCTGGGCAAGACCAAGACCCTGCCTGGCAGAGGGGGCGTGGGGATAAGAGAGCTGGCACATGCCTTTAATCCCAGCACTTGGGAGGCCAAGGTAGGAGAATCGCTGTGAGTTCGAGGCCACCCTGAAACTACATAGTGAATTCCAGGTCAGCCTGGGCTAGAGTGAGACCCTACCTGGAAAAAAAAGGAAAACAAGTGTGACTGTTAAGCTATATCTTTTCATATAAATCAGGTTGTAAATAATGACTGGATACTCAAAGCAGCTCAGATAACAAATGAATCTGAAATTGAGGACTGTTGTCATGGCTCTTTGACAAGTACTTATGACAAGGGACTAATGTAGCTGCAGGACACTAATGGTAACTATAATCCCAAGAAGTGCAAGTACACCAAGGAATTATAAAAGCATCAGTCAGTCTCCTTGGGAGATGAGGACTGTGGGGTCAAACCCCTCCCCAAAAGGGTGAGGTATAGACATACCCTTTATAAGACATTGGCCTACCTGCTTCCATTTTATTTTCCACCTTTCTTTTTTTTATTTTATTTTATTTTTTGTTTTGTTTTGTTTTTGGATTTTCGAGGTAGGGTCTCACTCTAGCCCAGGCTGACCTGGAATTCACTATGGAGTCTCAGAGTGGCCTCGAACTCAAGGCGATCCTCCTACCTCTGCCTCCCGAGTGCTGGGATTAAAGGTGTGCGCTACCACGCCCGGCTATTTTCCACCTTTTATTGACACCAAGGTGTCTCCCATTCCTGACTATTATATAATGTAAGTCATACTACATCTCTGAGTTAACTTCATATCAGAAGAAAACCAAGCTCAGGCTATCACAGAAACTGGGGTGCAAACGATAGAGGAGGAGGCTAGATATGGTGACAGTTAAACTGATGGGGGGTATCTTAATGTCCTTCCATAGCATTCCTCTCTTGCACTCTAGAACACACATTCTAGGCTGGTCAGGGCTGCATATCACACAGTCCCACGAACAGTCTTTTCTCTTTTTTGTTTTTTGAGGTAGGATCTCACTCTAGCTCAGGCTGACCTGGAATTCACTATGTAGTCTCAGGGTGGTCTTGAACTTTCGGTGATCCTCCTACCTCTGCCTCCCAAGTGCTGGGATTAAAGGTGTGCACCACCATGCCCGGCTTACGAACAGTCATTTGTTGGCAGTTTGCGGTGTACACAGCAACATGTGGTGGTTTGGGGTTAGCTCTAGAGCAAGGTGAGAACCTGATAGTATAAAAAAGAGAAGCTTGTCCCAGGACAAGAGGAAGGGAAAAGTACAGGACATAACAAGCAGCAGCAAGAAGGAAGTGAGGAAGCCGTGCGTGGTGACCGCATGCCTTTAATCCCATCATTTAGAATGCAGGGTAGGAGTATTGCCATGAGTTCAAGGCCACCCTGACACTACATACTGAATTCCAGGTCAGCCTCTGCCAAAGTGAGACCCTACCTCAAAAAAAAAAAAAAAAAAAAAAAAAGGGAAGTGAGGGAGAAACAGCGACAGGGAGTCGTCTGAATAGTTGGTCTCTAAGAGGCCAGTAGCATTTTTGTTCTCACAGAACAGACTGGATGAGTACAAATTCATCATATTAACTTTTTTCTAACCCTGGATGACTTTCATTGGTTAAGGAAAACATGAAGTACACTTTATAAATATAAATATTAGAAATAAGAAAATGTAATTATTGTCAAACACAATTTGATGTTCACTCTGCTCTAATTCTGCAGGATTCATTTCTCATTCCTTCTCCCTCATGGAGTTGAAGTTCATTTATCATCATGTACTCCCTGATCTGTCGGGAAAAGTCTTAGTTGACGTTGGCTCCAGACTTGGCACAGTCCTTTATGGGGTAAAGTCCAGCTTGTGGACATACCATTTGGAAAGTACTTTCTTCTGCTAGCAACAATTTTGCCTGCCACCATCCAAGGTGACAGCTTGGCTTTATTTATTAAAGTAACAGGGTAAGGTTAAAATAGTATACATTGGCAGGCTCCTAAATTCTTTTTGTTTTTGTTTTTCAAGGTAGGGTCTCACTCTAGCTCAGGCTGACCTGGAATTCACTATGTAGTCTCAGGGTGGCCTCAAACTATCAGCAATCCTCCTACCTCTGCCTCCCTAGTGCTGGGATTAAAGATGTGCATCACCACACCTGGCTCCTAAATTCTTTTTAATTGTATTAATTGAGTCTGCAATTTCCAAGACTATCTCTTTGGCTTATGAATGACAAATGTAACAGAACAGACCATGTGACTCTCAAAATATTTGCCATTTCTATTGCCTTCTAACCTTGTTTTCTTTTGTTTTGGTTTTAGTTTTGGTTTTTTGAGGTAGGGTTTCACTCTAGCCCAAGGTGACCCGGAATTCACTATGTAGTCTCAGGGTGGCCTTGAACTTACGGTGATCCTCCTACCTCTGCCTCCCAAGTGCTGGGATTAAAGGCCTGCGCAACTATGCTGAACATTTGTTTTGAAACATAAACTCATAACCAAGCTGACTTGAAATGACCTGTGTGGGTGAGAATGACCTAGTCCTTCTGCTTCAGTCTCTCAAGTGATTAGATGCTTGCCACCATGTCCAGCCTCTTGTTTTTCTTTGTGCTATGTTAAAAGAGTGTGTTGGGCTGGGGAGAGATGGCTTAGTGGTTAAGGCGCTTATTCTTAAACTGTTCAAATCCTCCAGATACGTACAGCCAGAGGCAACAGTGATGCAAGCATGCAATGCCACACGTACCCACAAGGGGGACACATGCATCTGGAGTTCATTCACAGGGTCTGAAAGGCCCTGTCATGCCCATTCTTTCTTTCTCTCAAAAAATAAAAAATTTGGCCAGCAGTGGTGTTGCACGCCTTTAATCCCAGCACTCGGGAGGCAGAAGTAGGAGGATCACCGTAAGTTCGAGGCCACCCTGAGACTACACAGTGAGTTCCAGGTCAGCCTGGGCCAGAGTGAGACCCTACCTTGAAAAACCAAAAAAATAAATAAATAAAAAATTTAACTTAAAAAAAAAAAAACAAAACTGTGCTGAAGCCAAACATGGTGATACACACCTTTAATCCCAGCACTTGTGAGGGAGAGGTAGGAAGATGAGATCATTGTGAGTTTGAGGCCAGCCCTGAATTACAGAGTGAGTTCCAGTTAGCCTGGACTAGAGGCCCTACCTTGGGGGGGCAGAAAAACTCAAAATATGTTTGTGATTGTCATTAGTACACTTGTTGGAACATATGGCCAATAGCAGTAGGAGCTCATTCCAGAAACAGGTGCTCCTACTTCCCAGCGTCCTTGCTTGTTTCACATGGAAGCAGTGCCTCTTCAGTGCTGAACTTTCATCATTAAATTTCAATTCTATAAATAGGAAATAGAAACCCAGTGTGGAGCTGCACACCTTTTGTGGTAGTTTGATTCAGGTGTGCCCCCTAAACCTAGGTGTTCTGAATGCTAGGTTCCCAGCTGATGGAGATTTGGGAATTGACGCCTCTTGAGTATTGTAGCAAGTTTCCCCTTGCCAGTGTTTGGCACACTCTCCTGCTGTTACTGTTCAACTCATGTTGGCCAGGAGGTGATATCTACCCTCTGTTCATGCCATCGTTTTCCCCTGCCACCATGGAGTTTCCCCTTGAGCCTGTAGGCCAAAAGAAACCTTTTTTTTCCCCCCCCCATAAGCTGCTCTTGGTCGGGTGATTTCTGCCAGCAATGTGAACCTGGCTGCAACACCTTAATCCTAACATTTGGGAGGCAGAGGTAGGAGGATCGTGGTGAGTTTAAGGCCACCCTGAGACTACATAGTCAATAGTGAATTCCAGGTCAGCCTGGGCTAGAGTGAGACCCTACCTCGAAAAAAACCACAAAAAGAAAAAAGGATACATTCTGATGGCTTTTGTTATTGTTATTTTTGTTGTTTTGGGGTTTTATGTTTTGTGTGGTTTTACAGAGTTGTTTTTTGTTTTGGTTTGAAAGGCTTGGTTTTGTTATATTGTTTGTTTTTTGAAGCAAGGCCTCACTGTAGCCAGTCTGTCCTAGAACTCACTGTGTAGCCCCAAATGGCCTTCAACTCAGTGACCAACTTCATCTCTTGTTTCCTTTTTATGGGAATTTTGTTTCTTTGTTGTATGTGCAGTACAGTTTTTGCACATGTGTGTGTGTGTTTTTAGATGTGCCCACGTGGAGATCAAAGGAAGATAGAGTTGCTCTTCCACCGTATTTCTCTCACTGAAACTAGAGCTTAGTTTTTTTTAGCTAGACTAGATGACCAATAAACCCCAGTAGTTTTCTAGTCTCTGCCCCTTAGTGTTGGGGTTACAGATGGGTGTTAACCACCATGCCTAGATTTTTATGAAGGTGCTGGGATTGAACTCAGGCCCTCATTTTGGTGTAGCATGCACCCTTACCCACTGAACTATCTCTGCTTCTCCTGTTTTTTATTTTGTTTTTAATATTTTATTATATATTTGCAAGCAGAGAGAGAAAATATAGGCACCCCAGGGCCTCTTGCCCCTACAGACAAACTCCAGATGTATGAGCCACCATTGTGCATCTGGCTTTACATGGGTACTGGGGAATTGAGCTCCAGGCAGTTAGGCTTAGCAAGCAAGCACCTTTAACCACTAAGCCACCTCTCTAGCTCTTTTCTTGAGATAGGTTTGCTTTATCACCCTCACTGTCTCTAATGATCCTGGGGCCTCAGCCTCCAGCTAGGATTACAGACACAGGCATCCTGCCCAGTTTGTCTAGTTTTTGTTTAGAAAACATTAGAGATTGTGATTGTTCACCCTATTGTGTCAACACCAGTCAGTGTTTTGACTAGTGCTGGGCCTGGTGGCCCACACCTGTAACTTTAGCATGCAGGTAACTGAGGCAAGAGGATCTCAAGTTTGAGGTCAGTTGAGGCTTTTTAAAATAATATTTTAATTTAATTAATTTATTTATTTGAACAAGAGAGAGAATGGGCCTACCAGGGCCTCCAGCCACTGCAGATGAACTCCAGATGCGTGTGCCCCCTGTGTAGCTGGCTAACGTGGGTCCTGGTGAATCGAACCTGGGTCCTTTGGCTTTGCAGGCAAACGCCTAACCACTAAGCCATCTCTCTAGCCCAGTTGAGGCTTCATGTTTGTTTCTTTTTCTGAGGTAGGGTTTCATTCTAGCTCAGGCTGACCTGGAATTCACTATGTAGTCTCAGGGTGGCCTCAAACTCACGGTGATCCTCCTACCTCTGTCTCCCAAATGCTGGGATTAAAGGTGTGCGCCGCCACGCCTGGCCAGTTGAGGCTTTATAATGAGACCCTATTTCAATTTTTTTAAAAAAGCCATGGGAAAAATAAAATGCTAAATAATTGTGGCTATGTAGATACAGTATCAGTGTTCATAATTTTTTTGTATAAGTGTGTATGGTGTATGGAGTATATGCATGTGTGTGTAGATATATGTGCCCCGTGCATGCATATGAAGAGGCCACAGAAGAATGATAGGTGTTTTCTATTCTTTGTTTTTTTTGTTTTTTTTTTTTTTTTTTTTTTTTTTTTTTTTTTTTTGGTTTTTCGAGGTAGGGTTTCACTCTAGCCCAGACTGACCTGGAATTCACTATGGAGTCTCAGGGTGGCCTTGAACTCACGGCGATCCTCCTACCTCTGCCTCCCGAGTGCTGGGATTAAAGGCGTGCGCCACCACGCCCGGCTCGGTGTTTTCTATTCTTAATCCACATGTTTCCTTGATGGTATCTCTGATTCTGGAGTTGCCATTTTCAATCAGACTGCTGGCTGACCAGCATGCCCCAGCAGTTCGCCAGTCTGTGCTGTCCCCTCCCCATAGGATTCCATACAGGCATGTGTGACCATGCCTTTTTTTTTTTTTTTTTCCTCATTTTTTGAGGTAGGGTCTCACTCTAGCTCAGGCTGACCTGGATTTCACTATGTAGTCTCAGGGTGGCCTTGAACTCATGGTGATCCTCCTACCTCTGCCTCCCAAGTGCTGGGATTAAAGGAGTGCACCACCACACCTGGCTCTCCATGCCTGGATTTTTTTATGTGGGTGCTAGGAATCAACTTGGACCCTCATGCTGGCACATTTAGCATTCTTAGCCATCTCCCCAGCCCCTATGTTGATAACGTTAACATTCACGTTTTTCTCCATAAAGTCACTGTTTCAGTCAATAAGAAATTTCTGAACACCTACTTATGCACTAAAGGTTATTCTAAAAATCTATTGTGGAGCTATAGATAAAAATTATTTTTTTTAAATTTTGTTTATTGGAGAGTGAGAAAGTGCAGTGAGAGAAAGAATGGGCACACCAGCGCCTCCAGCCACTGCAAACAAACTCCACACACAGCTGGGAGTGGTGGCGCATGCCTTTAATCCCAGCACTCAGGAGGCAGGGGTTGGAGGACCATCATGAGTTCAAGGCCACCCTGAGACTATATAGTGAGTTCCAGGTCAGCCTGGGCTAGAGTGAGACCCTGCCTCACAAAAAAGGAGAGAGGGAGGCTGGAGAGTTGGCTTGGTGGTTAAGGTGCTTGCCTGTAAAAGCCAATGGACCCGTGTTTGACTCACCAGGACCCATATAAGCCAGATGCATAAGGAGGCACACACATCTGAAGATCATTTGCAGTGGCTGAAGGCCCTGGCATGCCCATTCTCTCTTTCCTCCCTCTCTTTCTCTCTCCCCTTGCCTATTTCTCCCTCTCTGAAATAAATAAGAATATTTTTAAAAAGTCAGGTGTGGTGGTACACACCTTTAATTCCAGCACTTAAGAGGCAGAGGTAGGAGGATTGCCATGAGTTGGACGTCACCCTGAGAATACATAGTGAATTCCAGGTCAGCCTACCCTGGGGGGAAGGGATACTAAAAATGCATGCCCCACCTTGTGCATCTGGCTTATGTGGGGACTTGGGAAGCGAACCTGGGTCCTTAGGCTTTGCAGATAAGTGCTTTAACTGTTAAGCCATCTCTCCAGCCCATATTTTTTATTATTTATTTTGAGAGAGAGAGAATGGACACACTAGGGCCTTCAGCCACCACAAACGAATTCCAGACGCATGTGCCCACTTGTGCGCATGTGCGATGTTGTGCACTTACATAACTGCATCTGGCTACATGGGACCTGGAGATTCGAACATGAGTTCTTAGGCTTCACTGGCAAGCACCCTAACCACCAAGCCATCTCTCCAGCCCCTATATGTCTGTGTGTGTGTGTGTGTGTGTGTGTGTGTGTGTGTGTGTGTGTGTGTTGATAGGGAGTCATCTGTAGGAGCCAGGCGTAGAGATACACACCTAATCCTAGCACTTGTGAGGTACAGGCAGGTAGATTAGGAGTTCAAGGGATCCTGGACTATATGAGACCCTGTGTCAAAGAAAAGATCTCTCTCTGTCTCTCATAAAAATATTTTTCTTTTAAAGATAAGACAAAATAAATCATCTTCAGAAAATGAGTAAATGCCTATCCTTTATATAATTTTTTGTGACATCAGTATATAGCCAGTTCTTTCTAATCCCTATTAACTAAGTGGTTGGTTAACTTTGTGAAGTTGCAAGGCTCAAGGCTGAACCCATACACACTGTGAGGCACCTTTCCCTAGTGTCAAACTGCATGAATTTTCACTATATCCCTACAAGCTAACTCTGCTTACGTTCCCATCATGGAATCTCTTAAGAAATTATAGAATTTAGGTGTTAGACCAAACAGAATTTGGGCATGTGGTCATTTTCAACTTTATTAAATGCCCAGTTTTATCAGGCAAATTAATAAATCAATCTTCAGGGGCTGGAGAGATGGCTTAGCTGTTAATGCATTTGCCTGCAAAGCCATAGGATCCCAGTTCGATTCTCTAGGACCCACGTAAGCCAGATGCACAGGGGCCACATGCATCTGGAGTTTGTTTTCAGTGGCTGGAGGCCCTGGTGTGCCCCACCCCCTGCTCTCTCTCTCTCTCTGCCTCTTTCACTCTCTCAAATAATAAATAAAATATTGTAAAAAAAAAAAAAGAAAGAAAGAAAGAAAAAAGAAATCAATCTTCAAAAATACAACTATAAGCCGAGCATGGTGGCTCATAACTTTAATCTCAGTACTTTGGAGACAGAGGTAGGAGGTGACTCTGAGACTACATAGTGCATTCCAGGTCAGCCTGGGCTACAGTGAGACTCTACCTCGAATTAATAAATAAATAAATAAATAAATAAATATTTAGTGCTAGAGATGGCATAGTGGTTAAGGCACTTGCCTGCAAAGCCCAGGGACCCAGGATCTACTCTCCAGTACCCATGTAAGCCAGATGCACAAGGTAGCACATGCATCTGCAGTTTGTTTGCAGTGGCTAGAGGCTGTGGTGTACCCATTCATTTTCTATCTGCTTCTTTCTCTTGTTTGCTCTGTATAATAAATTAAATATTTTATTAAAAATTTTAGGACTGGAAAGATGGCTTATCAGTTAAGGCGTTTGCCTGCAAAGCCAAAGGACCCAGGTTCAAATCCTTGGGGCCCACGTAAGCCAGATGCACAAGGTGGTGCATGCATCTGGAGTTTGTTTGCAGTGGCTAGAAGCCCTGGTGCACCCATTCTCTCTCTGCCTCTTTCTCCCTTTTAAAATAAATTTTAAAAATACAACTATAGGGAGGGCTGGAGATGGTTTAGCGGTTAAGGCGCTTGCCTGTGAAACCTAAGAACTCAGGTTCAATTCCCCAGTACCCACATAAGCCAGATGCACATGGCGGTTCTTGCATCTGGAGTTCATTTGTAGTGGCTAGAGGCCCTGGTACAGCCATTCTTTCTCTCTCTCTCTCTCTTTCTCTCTCTCACTCTCACTCTCTCATATATATATATATATATATATATATATATATATATATATGACATTTAAAAAATATAACTATATAAAGGGAATGCATGAATACATGAACTACAGTCAGGGCTTTGATCGGTATGAGTTAAGTTCTGGAGGTTGTAATGTATAGTTTGACTTTTTAAATGTCAAATAACAACAACCCCACAATTACCAGCTAATTCACCTGTTCCATGTTTTTTGCTGTTTTAGGGTTACCTTTACAGTTCAGCAGTACAACTCTATGGAGTAGAACTGAATGGAGATTTTTGTCAACTGCAGGAAATGGTCATTAAAAAATATCATTTTAGTGACAGAATAAAGGTACCCTTTCAAATGTATCTTACCTTATCTGTTCTGTTTTTAACCTATTCTTGTTTGTTGTTATGTAGAAACAGATTGCATTAACTTAATTTTTGTTTGCTTGTTTGTTTTTGAGGTAGAGTTTCATTCTAGCCCAGGCTGACCTGGAATTTACTATGTTGTCTCAGGGTGGCCTTGAACTCACAGTAATTCTCCTACCTCTGCTTCCCAAGTGCTGGGATTACAGACAGGTGCCACCACACCTGGTTCCTTTTTTAGTTTTTTCAGGTAATGTCTCACTTTCAGGTAATGTCTCACTCAGCTGAGGCTGACCTGGAATTCACAGGCTGACCTGTGTAGTCTCAGGATGGCCTTAAACAGCAGTCCTATTTCTGCCTCCGAGTGCTGGGATTAAGGCATGTGCCACCATGCTCAGCTCTTTTTTGATATGTTTTGTTTATTTGAGAGAGAGAGGAAGACTATTAAGTTATCTGATGATCTGATGCTATGGACAATGTAGGAGGTAAAGGAAGGAGGATCTCTGTGAGTTCAAGGCCAGCCTGGGACTACTGAGTGAGTTCCAGGTCAGACTAAACTACAGAGAGACCCTACTTCGGGAAGAAGAAAGAAAGAAGAAAATATACACATACATACCCACCCACATTTTCCCTGGCTTGTGGCTCTTATGGCAACCCTGTGATGAAAAGGGTTTGTTGGTTTGTTTGGGTGTTTTGTTTGTTTGTTTGTTTGTTTGGTTGGTTGGTTTTTCAAGGTAGGGTCTCACTCTAGCTCAGGCTGACCTGAAATTCACTCTGTATTCTCTGGGCGGGCCTCAAACTCATGGCAGTCCTCCTACCTCTACCTCCTGAGTGCTAGGATTAAAGGCGTGTACCACCAGGCCAGGCTATTTTGGGTTCTTCTCCCCCTCACCCCCTACCCAGTGGGCTTCTGCATCTGCATACTAGACAAGCACTCTAACATCCTTAGCCCCTAAAAGGGCTTTTTTATGCCATGGAGACCTTAACAGTTTCCTTCCTTCCTTGAAGCATTTGTGGGGCCATAAAATCAACAAAAATAGTTTCTAGAATTGTTTTTGAGCTGGGGCTATACGTCAGTTGATTGAGTACTTGTGGAACACGCAAGAAGCTCTGTTCAATCTTCAGCAGTGTACAAACCAGGCATGATAGTACATGCCTGTAATCCTAGAGTTTGTGGGAGGTATGGGCAGGAGAATCAGAAATTCAAGGTAATCCTCATCTACATAATAAATTTGAGGACAGTATGGGCTATAAGAGATTCTATCTCAACAAAAAAGAAAATGAAGGCATGTGGTGGTGCATGCCTTTAATCCCAGCACCCAGGAGGGAGAGGTAGGATGGTCACATTGAGTTTGAGGCCACCCTGAAACTACATAGCGAATTCCAGATCAGCCTGGGCTAGAGCAAGGCCCTACCTCAAAAAATCAAAAAAGAAGAGTCTAGAAATAGAATTTCTAGTTTTATTTCGAGGTAGGATCTCACTCTAGCTCAGGCTGACCTGGAATTCACTATGTAGGTTGAATTTGAACTCACAAGCGATCCTCCTACCTCTGCCTCTTGAGTGCTGGTATTAAAGTTGTGCACCACCATGCCCAACAGTTTTTTAATTTTTGTTTATTTTTATTTATTTATTTGAAAGTGACAGAGAGAGAAAAAGAGGCAGAGAGAGAATGGGTGCACCAGGGCCTCCAGCCACTGCAAACAAACTCCAGATGCATGCGCCACCTTGTGCATCTGACTGACATGGGTACGGGGAAATTGAGCCTTGAACCGGGGTACTTAGGTTTCACAAGCAAGCGCTTAACTGCAAAGCCATCTCTCCAGCCCTGTTTTTTTGAGGTAGGGTCTCACTCTATCCCAAGCTGACCTGGAATTCACTGTGTTCTCAGGGTGGCCTTGAACTCACAGCAATCCTCCTACCTCTGCCTCCCAAGTGCTGGGATTTAAGGCTTGCGCTGATTTGTTTTTTTTTTTTTTTTTTTTTTTTTTTTTCGTGGTATTGTCTTGGCTGGCTTTGATAATGACTCTTAAAATCTAGCTGACCTTCCAAATTCATTGCTTGCTTATTATTATTATTTTTAGAGTGGGGGTGTTTAGTCTTAGCCTTCCTCTGCAGTCTACAAAGCCTTGGTTATGTGCTCATACTTAAAAGTGACAAGGGGGATGGAGAGATTGCTTAGTGGTTAGGGCACTTGCCTGCCAAGCCAAAGGACCCTGGTTCTGTTTCCCAGGACCTGCATAAGCCAGATGTACAAGGTGACACATGCATCTAGAGTAGTGGCTGGAAGCCCTGGCGCATGCCCTTTCTATATATCTGCCCCCCCCCCCTCTAGCAAATAGTAAACACTTTAAAAATAAAGAAAGAAAGAGTGCCAGGTGTGGTGTTGCACACCTTTAATCCCAGCACTTGGGAGGTAGAGATAGGATCACCATGAGTCCGAGGCCACCCTGAGACTACATAGTGAATTCCAGGTCAATCTAGTCTAGGCTAGAGTGAGACCCTATCTTGGAAAAAAAAAAAAAAAAAAAGAGCGATGAGGTACTGGAGAGATGGCTCAGCAGTAAAGGCACGTACGTGTGAAACCTAAGGACCCAGTTTCGATTCCCCAGCACTCACGTAAAGCCAGATGCACATAGTGGCACATGTGTCTGGAGTTCATTTGAAGTGGCAGGAAGTCCTGGCACATCCATACTTAGTCTTTCTCTCTGTCTGTCTCACAAAAAATAAAGAAATAGGGTTGGAGGGATGGCTTAGCAGTTAAAGTGTTTGTCTGCAAAGCCAAAAGACCCAGGTTCCATTCGCCAGGACCCATGTAAGCCATATGCAAAAGGGGGAGCACACATCTGGAGTTCATTTGCAGTGGCTGGAGCCCTGGTGTGCCCATTCTCTCTCCCTCTCTTTCTCTCTGTCAAATAAATAAATAAATAATATTTTAAAAAATAAAGAAAGAAATAATAAATAATTCCATGTAAAAGAAGTGTTCTTGCCGGGCTTAGTGATGCACACCTTTAGTCCCAGCACTCGGGAGGCAGAGGTAGAGAATTGCCATGAGTTTAAGGCCACCTGAGACTACAAAGTAAATTTCAGGTCAGCTGGGGCTAGAGCAAGACCCTACCTTGAGGGGAAAAGAGAAAAAGTGTTCCTGATATGCATGTTTTTCCCTAGATAATGAATGTCTCTAGCTTCTGTGGTTGTCTGCTTGGTACCTCATTCTCACATGGGCTCACTCTTCTCTAGGTGCTTCATGCAGACATCTGTACCCAGGGTTCCCTTCTGCAAAATGCTGATGTCGTTATAATGAATAATGTCTTCGAATATTTTCTTAATGAGACAGAACAGACCAGGTATGTTATTTTCAAGCAAGAATCTCCTAATTAAACATACCCAACAAGGTAGGAAACAAAGTTAGTATATTAGAAATGTTTACATATTAAACTTTTTATAAAACCACCTCATTTTTCGAAGTAGGGTCTCACTCATTCTAGCCCAGGCTGACGTGGAACTCTGTAGTCCCAGGCTGGCGTCAAACTCACAGTGATCCTCCTACCTGTGCTTCCCTCCCAAGTGCTGGGGTTAAAGGTGTGTACGACTACACTGGTTAATGCATTATATACATGACAAAAACTTAACAAAGTTTTTGTCTAATTATGTAAAATGTTATATCTAATTATTAACATATAAAATGATTGCATGACTCACATTTACTAAACTTAGTACATAGTTAGCAAATCTCAGCAGTTCTTTATACTCTTTTCTGCCTTAGTTTTTTGTTCTATAAAATAGCATGTTACTATTCCAATTATAAAATTGGGAATTGGGCTGGAGAGATTGCTTAGCAGTTAAGGTACTTGCCTGCGAAGCCTAAGGACTATTGTAGTTAGTTTTGCATTGCTGGGAGAAATCGCCCAACCAAGAGCAGCTTGTGGGGGGAAAAAGTTTATTTTGGCTTACAGACTTAAGGGGAGGCCCCATGAAGGCAGGGGAAAACGATGGCATGAGCAGAAGGTGGACATCACCTCCTGGCCAACATCAGGTGGACAACAGGAACGGGAGAGTATTGTCAAACACTGGCAAGGGTAAACTATCTATAATATCCTTAAGCCCACCCCCAACAAATATCCCGCCTCCAGGAGGCATTAATTCCCAAATCTCCATCAGCTGGGAACCTAGCTTTTAGAACACCTAAGTTTATGGGGGGAACCTGAATCAAACCACCACAAGGACCCATGTTTGATCTCTCTCCAGATCCCACATGAGCCACATGCACAAAGGTGGTGCAAGCATCTGGAGTGTCATTGCAGTGGCTGAGGCCCTGCCACACCACTTCTCTCTCACTTGCTCACTCTCTCTAAAAATAAAATAAGTAAAAATATAAAATTGGGAATTAAGCAATATTTATAAGTAATCATGAAACAGAATGTTCTGTTTTTTGGTGCTGGAAGTTGAAGCCAGAGCCTTGCACATGCTAGGCAATCATTGCTATAATCCCCAGTCCATAAAATTAACCTTAAGTGAATAAAAGTATGTTTCTGGAGTTTATTACACACACACACACACACACACACACACACACACACACACTTATTTGCAAGCAGAGACCAATAGCAGAGATGCAGAGAATGAGCACACCAGTGTCTCTAGTCCATGCAAATAGACTCCAATTTTGTGAATCTGGCTTTACGTGGGTTCTGAGGAATCAAACTCGGGTCTTTAGTCTCTGCAGGCAAGCCCCTTAACCACTAAGCCATCTCTCCAGCCCCTAGTCCACTCTTTAAGTAGTGAAAGTAACAAATCTATGATCACATTTCTAACTTTTCTGCTCTGCTATATTTGATGCTTTTTGGCATGCCAAGACCTAAAAAAAGGCTCCTCAGTACAAATTTCCTAGAGTTTATAGTTCAATATGTTGTTTTTCTGGCCACTTAGGCTTGCTGATTTCTTACCTTTCCTTTTTATTTATTTATTTATTTTGCTTTTTTGAGATAGGATCTCATTCTAGCCCAGGCTGACCTGGAATTCACTGTCTCAGAGTGGCCTTGAACTCATGGTGACCTCTGCCTCCCAAGTGCTGGGATTAAAGGCATGCACCACCACATCTGGCCTTCCTCTCCTCCCCGCCCCTACCCTGCTTGTGCATGTATATGTTGGGGTTTGATAGTAAAATGGCCCCTTGTAGAATCATGGGTTTGGACATTTGGTCCCCAAACAATGGAACTGTTGGGAAGGTTGTACAACCTTTAGCAAGTGGAGCCTTGCTAAAGAAAGTGGAAAGCCGGGCGTGGTGATGGACGCCTTTAATCCCAGCACTCGGGAGGCAGAGGTAGGAGGATTACTGTGAGTTCGAGGCCACCCTGAGACTACATAGTGAATTCCAGGTCAGCCTGGGCTAGAGTAAGACCCTACCTCGAAAAAAAGAAAGAAAGTGGATCATTGGAGGAAGGCCTTGAGTTGTTTGGTGTTTTGTTTTGTTTAATTTTATTTATTTGCAAGGAAAGAAAATGGGTGCGCCAGGGCCTCAAGCCACTGCAAACAAACTCCAGATGCATGTACCACTTCGTGCATCTTGCGTTATGTGGGTACTGGGGAATGAAACCAGGGTCGTGGCATTGCAGGCAAGTACCTTAACTGCTGAGCAGTCTTTCCAGGCCAAGCCTTGATTTTTTTTTTTTTTTTTTTTTTTTTTGGTTTTTCGAGGTAGGTACTCACTTTAGCCCAGGCTAACCTGGAATTCACTATGTAGTTTCAGGGTGGCCTCGAACTTGAACTCATGGCAATTCCTCCTACCTCTGCCTCCTGAGTGCTGGGATTAAAGGCATGGACCACCACACCCAGCCCTCAAGCCTTGAGTTTTTGTGGGTGTTTGTTTGTTTGTTTGTTTGTCTTTGTTTGGTTTTCCAAGGTAGGGTCTAGCTCAGGCTGACCTGGAATTCACTATGTAGTCTCAGGGTGGCCTCGAACTCACGGCGATCCTCCTACCTCTGCCTCCTGAGTGCTGGGATTAAAGGCTTGTGCCACCACGCCTGGTTTAAGCCTTGAGGTGTTTTGTTTTTTTTTTTTTCCGAGGTAGGGTCTCACTCTAGCCCAGGCTGACCTGGAATTCACTAGGGAGTCTCAGGGTGGCCTCAAACTCACAGCGATCCTCCTACCTCTGCCTCCTGAGTGCTGGGATTAAAGGCGTGTGCCACCACGCTGGCTAAGCCTTGAGTTTTTTAATACCCTGGCTCCACTTCCTATTCTCAGTTGATTCCATGTAACCAGCCATCCTCCAGTTACTGCTGCCATACCTTCCTTGCCATGATGGAATATATCCCCTTGAAACTAAGTCCAAATGTACCCTTCCTTACTTTGCTTCTTGTTCTGTATTATGTCACAACAACAAGAAAAGGAACTGACAGTTTTTTGTTGTTGTTCTTGTTTTGGTTTTGTGTTTTGTTTTGCTTTGTTTTTTGGAGGTGGAGTCTCACTCTAGATCAGTCTGACCAGGAATTCACTATGTGTCTCAGACTGACCTTGAACTCATAGCAGTCTTTCTACCTCTGCCTCCCAAGTGCTGGGATTAAAGGCGTGTGCCATCATGCCCAGCTAATATAGTTTTTTGTTTCATTTTTTTTTCCCCCGAGGTAGGGTCTTACTGTAGCCCAGGCTGATCTGGAATTCACTATGTAGTCTCAGGGTGGCCTCGAACTCACGGTGATCCTCCTACCTCTGCCTCCCGAGTGCTGGGATTAAAGGCGCCCACACCCGGCTATTTTTATTAATACAATATTTCCTCTAACACAAGCTGTTCTCAAACTTGCTATGTAGCTGAAACTGGCCTTGAACTCCTGATCCTTCTGCCTCTACTTCACCTTCTACATGTCCATGTTCTTTCTCTCCTCAGCCCCATACCAGTTGCTACTAGTTCAGGGTCATTATAAAATTAACCACTTAAAAAAAAAAAAAAAAGACGGGTCATGGTGGCATGCACCTTTAATCCCAGCACTCAGGAGGCAGAGGTAGGAGGATTGCCATGAGTTTGAGGCCACCCTGAGACTCCATAGTGAATTCCAGGTCAGCCTGAGCTAGAATGAGACCCTACCTCGAAAAATAAAATAAAATTAAAAGCTTGGTTGGTGGAAAGCTATTTGTATAGTCACAACCTATGTGGGACAGGGAGGTGATTTTGGTTTTGGTCACCAAGTAAAGGGCAGCAACAGTTGTCATCACGGTGCCCTCTTTACACATAACTTCCAGTGGACAAAGTACTATTAGCTTCTTGCCTTTAACTTTTTATTTTGAAAGAGAGTCTTACCATGTATGCAAGGCTGGCCTTGAATTTGAGTTCTTCCCTGCCCTGCCTCCCTGGTGCTGAGATTACTGGCATGCATCACGCCCTGCAGCTTTTTGCCTTTTAAACTTAATGACAGGTAACAAAAATACTGCATAAAGCCGGCTGTGGTGGCGCACACCTTTGATACCAGCACTCAGGAGGCAGAGGTAGGAGGATTGTTATGAGTTTGAGGCCACCCTGAGAGTACGTAGTGAACTCCAGGTCAGCCTGGGCCAGAGTGAGATACTACCTCAAAAAAAAAAAAAAAAAGGAAATTAAGGCCTCTTACTATTCCAATGTACCCTGTATCCTTACTGCCTTGCTTTGGTGTAAGCAGAGTTCCTTCTGCACGCTTTCTTATAAATAGTAACATTGTAGGCATACTAAGGACTGCAATGTTGACATTAATTAGTAAAACAACTGCTTGGTGCCAACATCAATTACTGCCAGTCAGCTACTGAAAATCTGAACTATCCAGAGTTCTATATACTTTTGGTTACTTTGTGTTGTCTCAGTGGGGTCACTGGGGGTTTTGTAAAAGCATAGTTATATCATGTTTGGCTCACTTTTCCCTTTCTGTCATTTGGAGGCTGTCCACTCCCTGTCTCTCTAGCATCTATCTGCATTACGACTGAAAGAAAACACTTAACAAGAGCCGGGCATGGTGGCGCATGCTTTTAATCCAAGGATTGCCATAAGTTTAAGGCCATCCTGAGACTACTAAGTGAATTTCAGGTCAGCCTGGGCTAGAGAGACACCTCACCTTGAAAAACAAAAAAGAAAGAAAGAAAACACTTAACAAAACTATAGATATTTGTTGCCTTTTCCCACACTATTGTGTAAAAGTTTGGGTGTTTTTTTTTTTTTTCTGCATTTAAAATTTCGGGCATTGTATATGTGGGAGGTTTAAGTGTCTGGTTGCATATAAGTTTGTTTATGCAAAGACTAGAAAGTCAATAAAAACGAAAATAGTGAGCCAGGCATGGTGGCGCATGCCTTTAATCCCAGCACTCTGGAGGCAGACGTAGGAGGATCATCATGAGTTCAAAGCCACCCTGAGACTATAGTGAATTTCAGGTCAGCGTGGGATAGAGTGGACCCTATCTTGAAAATACAAAAAAAAAAAAAAAAAAAAAAAAAAAAAAAAAAAACTTTCTTGGTACATTCTTTTGTAAACTCTCCATGACTCACTGAGTAAGTGTTGAACATGTGATATGGGCAGTGAATTCTAAATACAGTCTATCTAGCCTCCTGGTTAATTATCTTCTTTGTCAATGTCAATATATAGAAGTGAGTTTATTTTGTTTATTTGCAAGCAGTAAGTTATGCCAGGGCTTCTTGCCACTGCAAACAAACTGATGCATGCGTCACCAGAAGTGTAGAGATACAATAAAGCAGGAAGTAGAAAATAAGTCATGGTATATTGACAGCCTCTGAAAACTCGCAATCTTTTTCTCATAAAATTCTTAGAGCCAGGAGCCAGGCATGGTGTCACACGCCTTTAATCCCAGCACCTGGGAGGCAGAGGTAGGAGGATCTCCGTGAGTTCAAGGCCACCCTGAGACTACATAGTGAATTCCAGGTCAGCCTGGGCTAGAGCAAAACCCTACCTCAGAAAACCAAACCAACAACAAAATTCTTTTACTTGAGAGGGAGGGATAGAATGGGTGCAGGAGGGCCTCTAGCCACTGCAAACTTCAGGCACAGGCACTACTTTGTGCATCTGGTTTTACATGGGTACTGGGAAATCAAACCTAACTGTAACCCTGCTGTGCCCATACTCTATCTCTACCTCTCTGTCTGCAAATAAATAAAATAATTTTTGGTTGTTCGTTTGTTTTTTCAAGGAATTCAGTCTGTAGTCTCAGGCTGGCGTGGAACTCATGGCATCCTCCTACCTCTGCTTCCCAAGTGCTGGGATTAAAGGAGTGTGCCACCATGCCTGGCTAAAATATTTTTTTAAAGGACATATTGATCTGGAGCTACAGAGTGAGTTTTAGGACAGCTTGTGCTAAAGTGAAGAACTCTGCCTCAAAAAAAAAAAAAAAAGACTATATTTTATTTTTTATTATTTTCTGTTTTAGTTTTTCAAGGTAGGGTCTTGCTGTAGCCCATGCTGACCTAGAATTTACAATGTAGTCTCAGACTGGCCTCAAACTTACAGTGATTCTCCTAGCTGGGTTCAATCTCTAGCATTGTTGGGGGGATGGGCTCTGTTGTAGTAAATACGCAGTAATATCTCCTTTTGTTTGATATATCAATTCTAAATGTATTCTAGAGCCTGGGAGTATATCAGTCATAACGTGAGGAAGCAAGGATCACTATTAGTGACAGTACCAAGTCTTGAAGATTCTCTCTCAGGTCTTCAGGTATGTAAACACTTTCTGGCTCCCCTCCCCCAGCAGTAGAGAATAAACCTAGGGCCTCATGCACACTACATAACTTCTCTGCCATGGACCTGTATCTCTAGCCCTCCAGCATTTTTGTTATCAAAAAAATTTTTTTTTTTTTGGTGTTTCAAGATAGGGTCTTGCTCTAGCGTAGGCTGATCTGGAATTCACTATGTAGTCTCAGGGTGGCCTTCAACTCATGGCGATCCTCCTACCTCTGCCTCCCAGGTGCTAGGGTTAAAGATGTGCGCCACCATGCCTGGCTTTTACTTTTTTTTTTTTTTTTTTGATAACTGTTAAAGTATTCTGGAAATGTTCTAACTGAAATAGTGACACATAGAACAACAAGACCTTATTGCCTAAGTACTTGGCTTGTGAACTTTTTTCTTGGCCTTAAGAACAATGAAATATGATTCATGTCTGGATGCAGATTCCCTTGCTTCTCTACGTAATTTTTTGTTTGTTTGTTAGGGTCTCACTCTGGCCCAGGCTGACCTATAATTAACTATGTAGTCTCAAGGTGGCCTCAAACTCATGTTGACCCTCCTACCTCTGCCTCCTGAGTGCTAGGATTAAAGGCATGCACCACCACACCCTGCTCACTTTTTTAAAATTATTTATTTGTGTGTGTGTGCATGTGTCGTACACATGCCATGGTCTCCTCCCCTGCACTCAAATGCCTAGCCATCTTTATGTGGGTGGCTAGGGAACTGAACCCGAGCTTTGCAAGCAAGAACCTTTAATTGCTGAATCATCCCAGGCCTTCCCTCCTTTGCAATTTTTTTTTTTTTTTTTTTTTTTTTGAGGTAGAGTCTCACTGTACTCCAGGCTGACCTGGAATTCGCTATGTAGCCTCAGGGTGGCCTCCCTCTCCTTCCCAAGTGCTGGAATTAAAGGTGGGCACCACCACGCCCAGCTTTCTTTCCCAATTTTTAAGCTTCTTTTGGGCTGGGGAAATGGCTCAGTGGTTAAAAGTGCTTGCTTGGCTGGGCGTGGCATATGCCTTTGATCCCAGTATCCTAGTGGCAGAGGTAGGATGGTCTCCACGAGTTTGAGGCCATCCTGAGACTACATAGTGAATTCCAGGTCAACCTGGGGTAAAGCAAGACCCTACCTCGAAAAACAAAAATAAATAAATAATAAATAAAATTAGGGCTGGAGAGATGACTTCGTGCTTAAGGTACTTGCCTGAGAATCCTAAGACTCAGGTTTCCCCAGGACCCACATAAGCCAGGTGCACAAGATGATAAGTGTATCTGCAGTTTGCAGGCCATGGCACAGCCATTCTGTCTCTATCTGCCTCGCTCTCTCAAATAATTAAATAAATAAATAATTTAAGAATAAAAAATTATTATGTAGGTGGGCATGGTGGCATGTGCCTTTAGTCCCAGAACTCAGGAGGCAGAGGTAGGAGGATGGATTGCCATGAGTTCAAGGTCACCCTGGGACTACATAGTAAATTCCAGGACAGCCTGGGCTAGAGTGAGCCTCTACCTCAAAACAACAAAAAATAAAATTATTCGTGTAGTACCAACTAAACTTAGTCTTGTCCATTATAATAAAAACCAGTTATGTAACTTCCTTAGAACAATTTTGTGATACTCCAGGAGAATAGATTCATTCTGAAATTTTCATGTTGTTTATAATCATATTTTTAAATTTTTTGTTCCATAGACTAACATACAGTTGTCCACCTGGGTTGAAGAGATACCACTGAACTATGATGTCTACCCACAAAAGGACTTTGACATAGAAGCTCTTGAGCAAATTCATGTATATAAGATTCTCTAGCACAAACATATTCCCCAAAACTGTAGTGATATAGTACATATAATACAAAAGAATGAAAAATATGCCCAATATGCTAGTACATATTTTTGTGTGTTCCCTTTCAAGATTGTTGGGATAATCTTGTAAATAGTTACATATGATATATAATAGTTATATGTCTGATAAACTTTGATTTGTAAAATTAAAATGTTTACTTGAAATGCTCTTGTTTTCACTTGTCTTTACTTCTGCTAAAAACATAAATGTGAGGGCTGGAGAGATGGCTTAGCAGTTAAGGTGCTTGCTTAGAAAGCCTAAGGACCCAGGTTCATTCCCCAGGAGCCATGTAAGTCAGATGCAAAGGTGGCTCATGCTTCTGGAGTTCGTTTGCAGTGACTAAAGACCCTGGCACACTCATTCTCTCTATCTGCCTCTCTTTGTCTCTCAAATAAATAAAATAAATGGAAATGGAAAATGGAAAAAAAAAAAACATAAATGTGGGGCTAGAGTGATGGCTCAGCAGTTAAAGGTGCTTGCTTACAAAGCCTGACAGTTTGTGTTCAGTTCCCCAGTACCCATGTAAAGCCAGACGCACAAGGTGGTTGTTGCCGTCAAGTTCGCATTGCTGGCAGAAATCACCTGACCAAGAGCAGCTTATGAGAAAAAACATTTGTTTTGGATTACAGACTCAAGGGGAAGCTCCATGATGGCAGAGGAAAACAATGGCATGAACAGAGGGTGGACATCACCTCCTCACCAACATCAGGTGGACAACAGCAACAACAGAGTGTGCCAAACACTGACAAGGGGAAACTGGCTATAATATCCATAAGCCCACCCCCAATAATATACTGCCTCTAGGAGGCATTAATTCCCAAATCTCCATCAGCTGGGAACTTAGCATTCAGAATACCTAAATTTATGAAGGACACCTGAATCAAACCACCACAGTGATGCATTCATCTGTACTTCATTTGCAGTGGCAGTAGGCCCTAGCATGACCATCCATCATCTCTCTGTCTCTCTCTCTCTCAGAGATAAATATTTTTTTAAAAAAGGAAAACATGAACCAGGTGTGATGGCGCACGCCTTTAATCCCAGCACTTGGGAGGCAGAGGTAGGAGGATCGCAGTGAGTTCAATGCTACCCTGAGACTACATAGTGAATTCTGGCTCAGCCTGGGCTAGAGTGAGACCCTACCTTAAAAAAATAAAATCATTAATGGGATTGGAGAGATGGCTAGCAGTTTTAAGGCACTTGCCTAGGAAGCCTAAGGACTCAGGTTCAATTCCCCAGGACCCACGTATACCTGATGCACAAGTGTTTGGAGTTCATTTGCAGTGGCTAGAGGTCATGGTGTGCCCATTCTCTCCCTCTCTCCCCACCTCAGTTTTGTTGTTGTTTTGAGGTAGGGTCTCACTCTAGCCCAGGCTGAGCTGGAATTCACTATGTAGTCTCAGGATGGCCTTGAACTCACAAGAACCCTCCTACCTCAGCCTCCCAAGTGCTGGGATTAAAGGTGTGTGCCACCATACCTGGCCCAAATAAAATATTTTTTATATAAACTTTTATTGACAACTTCCATAATTGTAGACAATAACCCATGGTTATTCCCTCCTCAAATAAAAAAATATATTTTTTTTAAATGGGTAGCCAGGCATGGTGGCACACACCTTTAATACCAGCACTCAGGAGATAGAGGTAGGTGGATTGCTGAGAGTTTAAGGCCACCCTGAGACAATCTGGTGAATTCTAGGTCAGCCTGGGCTAAAAAATGAGACCCTACCTCGAAAAACACAAAACATAAATGGTGGGTGGGTATGGTGGCCCAGGCCTTTAATCCCAGCACTTGAGAGGCACAGGTGGGAGGATCACCATGAATTCATGGCCACCCTGAGACCACATAGTGAATTCCAGGTGAGCCTGGACTAGAGTGAGACTCCACCTTGGAAAAAAAAAAAAAAAAGAAAAGCAAAACATAAATGGCTGGGGCTGGGCATGGTGGCACACACCTTTAATCCCAGCACTTGGGAGGCAGAGGTAGGTGGATCACTGACTTCGAGGCCACCCTGAGATTAGATAATGAATTCCAGGTCAGCCTGGGCTAGAATGAGACCCTACCTTGAAAAAGCAAAAAAAAAAAAAAAGGCTGGGCATGGTGGCACACACCTTTAATCCCAGCACTCCACTCTGGAAGCAGAGATAGATCACAGTGAGTTTATGACCATACTGAGACTAAACAGTGCATTCCAGGTCAGCCTAGGCTAGAGTGAGACCCTGCCTCGCAAAAATAAGACTACAAATACCCTCTAAAATATGTGTCAGAAAAAGCTGGGCGTGGTGGCGCACGCCTTTAATCCCAGCGCTTGGGAGGCAGAGGTAGGAGGATCGCTGTGAGTTCGAGGCCACCCTGAGACTCCGTAGTGAATTCCAGGTCAGCCTGGGCTAGAGTGAGACCCTACCTCGAAAAACCAAAAATAAATAAATAAATAAGTAAATAAAAATAAAATATGTGTCAGTAGAACAACTACTTGTGAGACTTTGTGATTCTTTCCTGTGCTTTTATTTTTTTTATTTTTTATTTTTTCTGTGCTTTTATTTTTAAAGACAAAGTCTGTTCCTTTATAATAGCCCAAGCTGCTTGTCTCAAACTCTGTCACTGCATGCTATAAAATAACATTGAACTTTTCAAAGCAGCTGAAGCAATACAAACTAGCCCAAAGGTATTGCTTTGCAGGGAGGAAAAGACAGCACAGACATAAGTGAGCTACTTGAAACAGTGACTCAGCTTTTGGACGCCATCTGTTTATTGCCCTTTGCCAAACAAGCATTATTACTCAGGTCAAACTATAAAGGTGCTTGCCGGGCGTGGTGGAGCACGCCTTTAATCCCAGCACTCGGAGGCAGAAGTAGGAGGATTGCCATGAGTTCAAGGCCACCCTGAGACTGCATAGTGACTTCCAGGTCAGCCTGGGATAGAGTGAGACCCTACCTCGAAAAACAAAAACAAAAAAAATACCATCAAGGTGCAAATAAGAACAGCCATGCTTTCTGTTTGACCATGAAGAATTGAAAGAAAAGCCGAGTGTGGTGGCGCATGTATTTAATCCCAGCATTTGGGAGGCACAGGTAGGAGTAGCGCAGTGAGTTCAAGGCCACCCTGAGACTGTGTAGCAAATTCCAGGTCAGCCTGGGCTAGAATGAGACCCTACCTGGAAAAAAAAAAAAAAAAAAAAAAGTGAGTTGAAAGAAGCACACACGAGTTAGAAAATACCTTAAGATAAACAAGTCCAACTCCATTTTCTCACAGAAAGAAAAGCTACTTCAAGCCGGGCATGGTGGGGCACACCTTTAATCTTTGCATTTGAGAGGCAGAAGTAGGAGGATTGTGGTGAGTTCAAGGCTACCCTGAGACTACATAGTAAATTGTAGGTCAGCCTGGAGTAGGATGAGACCCTACCTTGAAAAAACAAAAAGCTACTTCAAGCCTTAAATATAGCTGTATTCTGGCATCATGGGGCCCACAATTTATGGTTAAGAAAAAAACAAAGCTTGAAAAGTACTTTGAGTTGATCTAAAACCTTCATACATTGCTGGTGAAACAATTTGCATGTTGCATATGCTGTGGAAAACATTTGACGGCTTTTCACCATGTTAGAATGAGTTACTTTATCATATGGCAATTCTCCCCATAAAAATATGCTCAAGAGAAAGGAAAACTTGTCTAACACAAAAACAAATATTAGCTGGGCGTGGTGGCGCACACCTTTAATCCCAGCACATGGGAGACAGAGGTAGGAGGATTGCCGTGAGTTCGAGGCCACCCTGAGGCAGAATGAATTCCAGGTCAGCCTGGGCTAGAGTGAGACCCTACCTCGAAAAACCAAAAAAAAAAAAAAAAAAAAAAAAAAAGAAAAAGAAAAGAAAAGAAAAACAAATGTTCCCAGCACACTGTGTGTCACAACCAAACTGAGCATCGGGGTGGGTGATGTGGGCCTGTAATCCCAGTACTCGGAGAGGCTGACAAACCAGCCTGAACTACCTAGCAAGTCCCTGACTCCAAAAAGGGGCTGGGGAAACATACTTGATTTTCAGAGAAGATATTTAGAACTATGCTAATTTCACTAGGTTAGCATAGCCCCATCACTGTTTTATGCACATGTAGGTATTAGGTGATAACTAGAAATACTAACCATCAGGCTTTCAGTCTTGTTCTCCTGCTCCTCCTTCCTGGATGGCTAGATGTCCACCACATCCATAGCGTTCATACATTTTTAGCACATCTTACCTTATGAGCATGTGGACATGAAACAGTGAAACGTGGCTGAGGAAGATGTAAAACAGCAAGATGCCCCTGAGTCTAAAGGCAGCAGTCCTGAAGCCCAAAGGAGTATGCTTTCCTTTCCCCCGTGTTTAGTGAGTTTGCTGGGGGCACAAACAAACTTCACTACCAAGACCAGTAGATAAATGCATACTCAAAACTAAAGAATCAGGCCTGGAGAGATGGCTACAAGGTTAAGGCACTTGCCTGCAAAGTCTAATGACCTGGGTTCAGTTCCCTAGTGTGCACATAAAGCCAGATGCACAAAGTGGTACATGCAGTTGGAGTTCATTTGCAGTGGCTAGAGGCCATGCATGCCCATCCTCTCTTTCTTTAATAAATAAATATATATATATATATATATATTTTAAGAATGTATTTTGCATTTGAATTTCTTGAACTATTTTATAGAGGAAGCTTAAATATTTTTTATTTTACTTTTTTTGGAGATTTCATAATTATAGTCAATAACTCATGAGAGGAAGCTTAAATATTTTTAAGAGGTTTGTTTATTTATTTAATTAATTATTTAAGAGAGAGAGAAAGGGCACTCGGGAGGCAGAGGTAGGAGGATTGCTGTGAATTTGAGGCCACCCTGAGACTCCATAGTGAATTCCAGGTCAGCCTGGGCTAGAGTGAGACCCTACCTCGAAAAACAAACAAAAAGAGAGAGAGAAAGGAATAGACACAGTAGGGCCTCTAGCCACTGCAAACAATTCCAGACACATGTACCACCTTGTGCATCTAGTTTGTATGGGTACTGGGGAATTGAACCTGAATCCTTAGGCTTGGCAGGCAAATACCTTAACCACTAAACTATCTCTCCAGCCCCTTAAATATTTTTGCATTTATTTATTTGCAAGCAGAAAGAGTAAGAGAGGCAATATGGGCATGCCAGGACTTCTTGCCACTGCAAATGAATTCCAGGTGCATGTGCCATTTTGTATATCTGCCTATATGTGAGTACTGGGGAATTGAACCTGGGCTGGCAGCTTTGCACAGGCAAACACTTTTGCTTTTCTTTTCTTTCTTTCTTTCTTCTTTTTTTTTTTTTTTTTTTTTTTTTTTTTTTTTTTGAGGTAGGGTTTCACTCTAGCCCAGGCTGACCTGGAATTCACTGGGTAGTCTCAGAATGGCCTCAAACTTACGGCGATCCTCTTACCTCTGCTTCCCAAGTGCTGGGATTAAAGGCGTGTGTCACCATGCCCAGTCAAGCAAGCACTTTTAACCATTCAGCTATTTATTTCCCCAGTCCAAAGGAAGCTTAAAAACTGGGAAAGAAGGAGGGCCTAGGATGAGTTCAGCAGTTAAAGGCTCTTGCCTGCAAAGCTTGCCAGCTCAGGTTTAGCTCCCCAGCCACCCACATAATGATGGCCAGACATTTGATTGCCTGGACAAGAGATCCTGGCATACACACACGGATAAATAATTGTTTTTTTATTTTAACTGGGAAGGATGTCAGGCATGGTGGCACACGTCTTTAATCCCAGCACTCAGGAGGCAGAGGTAGGAGGATTGCTGTGAGTTCAAGTCCACCCTAAGACTACATAGTGAATTCCAGGTCTGCCTGGGCTAGAGTGAGACCCTACCTTGAAAAACCAAAACAATAAGACAACAACAAAAAAGCCCAACTGGGAAGGAACCCAACATGGTGGCACACACCTTTAATACCCAGCATAAGGCAGAGGTAAGAGGATCGCTGTGAGTTCAAGGCCAGTGTAACTAGAGTGAGTTCCAGGTCAGCCTGGGCTAGAGTGAAACCCAACCTCAAAAACAACAAAAAAAAAAGGGGGGGAGGGGGCCTTGCCTGTGCAAAGCCTGCCAGCCCAGGTTCGATTACCCAGTACCCACATATAGCCAGATACACAAAATGGAACATGCACCTGGAGTTCATTTGCAGTGGCAAGAACTGCAAATGAAACAAACAAGAAAGAAAGAAAGAAAGAAAGAAAGAAAGAAAGAAAGAAGAAAGAAAGAAAGAAAGAAAGAAAGAAAGAAAGAAAGAAAAGTAAAAGAAAATCACATCACTACAGATGAGTTATTTCACATTTTCCAAACAGAAAACGATCACCTTTGTGCCAACAAAGGCATGGAAAATTTAGAACAGTTTTCATACGGGAGGCGCCACTGAAGAGGGGTGACACCACACCACCTCTGGGTAGCATTCCGAGCCCAGATACCTAGGAGCTGCTTGTTAGCACTGCTGTGTTCTGGATGCAATGGTGGTGAAAGTGAAGGTGCCCATGGGTGGGGGTATGCAAGTCCTCCTCTAACCAGTCACCCCAGAACAAAGCAGTGGGCTCTTTTTTGAGGTTAGGTGGGATGGTTACTAAACAGGGAGGATGTGGGCTCCTATTCAGCATACTGTTTCCAAAATATTTTACCTTTTTGTTTTGTTTTGTTTTGTTTTGTGTGGTTTTTCAAGGTAGGGTCTTGCTCTAGCCCAGACTGACCTGGAATTCACTATGTAGTCTCAGGTTGGCCTCAAACTCACATTGATCCTCCTACATCAGCCCCCCAAATACTAGGATTAAAGGTGTGTGCCACCAAACCTGGCTTGCCTTGTATTTAAATATATGAAAATCCTGACAAAATTTTATCTGAAAAAAAAAGTATCTGATCTTATAGTCTTTACTAAAGATGCTCTTAAGAACAACTAATTCAGTACTGGAGAGATGGCTTAGCAGTTAAGGCATTTGCCTGCAAAGCCTAAGGATCCAGGTTTGATTCTCCAGGTCCCACATAAGTCAGATGCACATGGTGGCGCATGCATCTGGAGTTTGTTTGCTTTGGCTAGAGACCCTGGCATGCCCATTCTCTCTCTCTCTCTCTCTCTCTCTCTCTCTCTTTCTCTCCCTCTCTCTGTCTCTAAATATATATATATAGAAAAGTCATATATAGGTGTTTTATTTGACACTTTAATTTCTTAAAATATTTTATTTTTATTTATTTATCTATTTGACAGATAGAGAGGTAGATAGAGAGAAAATGGGTGCAGCAGGGCCTCTAGCTACTACAAATGAACTCCAGGCACATGGGACACCTTGTGCATTGGGCTTGTGTGAGTACTGGGGCATCGAATCTGAATCCTAAGACTTTGTAGGCAAGCGCCTTAACCACTAAGTAATTTCTCCAACCCTTCTTTTAGTTTTTCGAGGTGGGTTCTCACTCCCAGGCTAACCTGGAATTCACTATTAGTCTCAGGGCCTCAAACGCATAGCTATCCTCCTACATCTGCCTCCACAGTGCTGGGATTAAAAGGCATGCACTGTTTTATTTAATTTTATTAAAAAAAATTTTTTTTGCTCATTTTTATTTATTTATTTGAGAGCGACAGACAGAGAGATTGAGAGAGAGAGAGAGAGAATGGGCGAACCGAGCCTCGAACAGGGGTCCTTAGGCTCCACAGGCAAGTGCTTAACCACTAATCCATCTCTCCAGCCCTTTATTTTATTTTTTAAGAGAGAGAGAGAGAGAAAGAGAAAAAGAGAGGTAGACAGGCAGAGAGAATTGGTGCACCAGAGTCTCAGCCACTACAATCGTACTCCAGATGCCTGTGCCATCTATTGGGCATGTGTGACCTGACACTTGCCTCATCTTTGTGCATCTGCTGAATGTGGTATCTGGAAAGTCGAACATGGTCCTTAGGCAGACAAGTACCTTAACCGCTATACCATCCCTCCAGCCTGGTACATGCATTTTTAATCAAGTAGGAAAGAGAGAAAAAGTAATGTGTTGTTCCAGTTGCCTCATTCAACTTCTCCTTTTTTTTTTTCTGTTGTTTTTGTTTTTTCGAGGTAGGGTCATACTGCAGCCCAGGCTGACCTGGAATTCACTATGGAGTCTCAGGGTTGCCTTGAACTCATCGCAATCCTCCTACCTCTGCCTCCCAAGTGCTGGGATTAAAGGTGTATGCCACCACACCCAGCTTTATAGTATTTTTTTAATATGTAGGGAAAGTGTGGACTGTATTGATATTTATTTATTTATTTATTATTTGAGAGAGAGAGAGAAAGGGACAGATAGAGAAAAAGAGAGAATGGGCACACCAAGGCCTCTAGCCACTACAAACAAACTCTAGACACATGTGCCCTGTTATGCATCTGGCTTACATGGGTCTTGGGGAATTGAACCAGGTAATTAGGCTTCACAGGCAAGCACCTTAACCGCTAAGCCATTTCCCCAGGCCTGTATTGATTTTTTAAATTTATTTATTTATTTTATTTGAGAGAGAGAGAAAGGGGCAGATAGATTGAGAGAATAGCCATGCCCAGGGCCTTTAGCCACTACAAATAAACTTCAAAAGCATGAAGCACCTTGTGCATCTGGCTTACATGGGTCCTGGAGAATCGAACCTGGGTCCTTTGGCTTTACAGGCTAACACCATAACCACTCCTGAATCCCAAAATCCTGCATCACTACTATAGTTTTTTAAAAAATTTTTGTTTATTTTTATTTATTTATTTGAGCACAACAGACAGAGAAAGAGGCAGAGAGAGAGAGAGAGAGAATGGGCGTGCCAGGGCTTCTAGCCACTGCAACTGAACTCCAGACGTGTGTGCCCCCTTGTGCATCTGGCTAACGTAGGTCCTGGGGAATGGAGCCTAGGACAGGGGTCCTTAGGCTTCACAGGCAAGCGTTTAACCGCTAAGCCATCTCTCCAGCCCAATACTATAATTTTTAAAAGTCACAGTGCTCTTAAAATGAAATCAGTAATCTCAAATGCCAGATTTTTCATTGACTTACCTTTAAAAAATTATTTATTTATTTTAAAATTTTATTTATTGTTTTTTTTTTTCAAGGTAGGGTCTCGCTCTAGCCCCGGCTGACCTGGAATTCACCATGTAGTCTAAGGGTGGCCTTGAACTCATGGTGATCCTCCTACTTTTGCCTACCAAGTGCTGAAATTAAAGGCGTGTGCCACCATGCCCAGCTCATTTTATTTATTTATTTAAGGAGAGAAAGACAAATAGAGAGAAAATGGGCACACCGGGGCCTCCATCCACTGTAAACAAACTCCAGATGCATGTGCCACCAAGTGCATCTGGCTTACATAGGTACTGGGGAATCAAACCTGGATCCTTAGGCTTTGCAGGCAAGCCCCTTAACCACTAAGCCATCTCTCCAGTCCTTGGGGTACACAGTTCTCAAGCTGTTGCAATGCCCTGTGAGTGCAGTGAGCAGAGCACCTCTATTCTATCTCAATATGAAATGTCCTTTCACTGTGTTATCCTCAGAGAGAGGGCAGATCAGATCAGAACAGATAGAGATCTTCGCCACAGCCAAGAAACAAAGTCACAATGTTTTCTAAACTTTACTCTCTTTCTCTTATACAAACCAAATGTGATGGTCCACACCTATTTGAGGTTTCCTGTACTAACTTGTCAGTATTCAGGAGGAATGTCACTGACTCCAAAAGTTTCTTCACTAAAAAAGCAAAGTCAGTTGTGTTTGAAGAAAGTTTCCAGCCAGGTGTGGTGGTGCACACGTTTAATCCCAGAGGTAGGAGGAGCACCATTAGATGGAGGCCACCCTGAGAATACACACTGAATTCCAGGTCAGCCTCTGCTAAAGCAAGACCTTACCTCAAAAAAAAATTTCCCTTGGGCTGGAGAGATGGCTTAGTGGTGAAGGCACTTTCCTGTGAAGCCTAAGGACCCAGGTTCAATTCCCCAGGACCCACGTAAGCCAGATGCACAAGAGTAGGGCATGTGTCTTGAGTTCCTTCGCAGTGGTGGAAGCCCCTGGCATCCTGGCATGCTCATTCAATCTCTCTCAAATAAACAAATAAATTTTTAAAAAATTAAAAAAAGAAAGTTTCTGAATATAAATTGTTTTTAAAGATTTATTTATCAGAGAGAGAAGGAGAGAGAGACAGAGAGAGAGAGAGAATGGGCACGCCAGGGCCTCCAGCCGCTGCAAACAAACTCCAGATGCATGCGCCACCATGTGCATCTGGCTAACGTAGGTCCTGGGGAATGGAGCCTAGGACAGGGGTCCTTAGGCTCCACAGGCAAGTGCTTAACCACTAATCCATCTCTCCAGCCCAATACTATAATTTTTAAAAGTCACAGTGCTCTTAAAATGAAATCAGTAATCTCAAATGCCAGATTTTTCATTGACTTACCTTTAAAAAATTATTTATTTATTTATTTATTTATTTATTTATTTATTTATTTATTTATTTATTTGAGAGAGAGAGAGAATGGGCACGCCAGGGCCTCCAGCCGCTGCAAACAAACTCCAGATGCATGCGCCACCATGTGCATCTGGCTTATGTGGGATCTAGAGAATTGAACCTGGGTCCTTAGGCTTTGCAGGTATGTGCTTTAACTACTAAGCCATCTCTCCAGCCCAATACTATAATTTTTAAAAGTCACAGTGCTCTTAAAATGAAATCAGTAATCTCAAATGCCAGATTTTTCATTGACTTACCTTTAAAAAATTATTTATTTATTTATTTGAGAGCGACAGACAGAGAGATTGAGAGAGAGAGAGAGAATGGGCACGCCAGGGCCTCCAGCCGCTGCAAACAAACTCCAGATGCATGCGCCACCATGTGCATCTGGCTAACGTAGGTCCTGGGGAATGGAGCCTAGGACAGGGGTCCTTAGGCTCCACAGGCAAGTGCTTAACCACTAATCCATCTCTCCAGCCCAATACTATAATTTTTAAAAGTCACAGTGCTCTTAAAAAAAAAAAATGAAATCAGTAATCTCAAATGCCAGATTTTTCATTGACTTACCTTTAAAAAATTATTTATTTATTTATTTGAGAGAGAGAGAGAGAGAATGGGCACGCCAGGGCCTCCAGCCGCTGCAAACAAACTCCAGATGCATGCGCCACCATGTGCATCTGGCTTATGTGGGATCTAGAGAATTGAACCTGGGTCCTTAGGCCTCACGGTGATCTTCCTACCTCTGCCTCCAGAAAAGATGAAATATTTTTTAAGTAAAATTTTTTTTTGCCTGCAAATTTCATAATTTCATTTTTCTTTACCACTGAGTAGAACTCCATTGGATAAATGTGCCATATCTTCATTATCCACTCATCGTTGAGGGACATCTAGGCTGGTTCCATTTCCTAGCTATTGTGAATTGAGCGGCAATAAACATGGTTGAGCAAGTATCTCTAAGATAATGAGATGAGTCCTTAGGATATATGCCTAGGAGTGCTATAGCTGGGTCATAGGATAGATCTATTTTTAGCTGTCTTAGGAACCTCCACACTGATTTCCACAATGGGTGGACCAGATTGCATTCCCACCAACAGTATAGAAGGGTTCCTCTTTTTCCACATCCTCATGAGCACTTATGGTCATTTGTTTTCATGATGGTAGCCAATCTGACAGTAGTGAGATGGAATCTCAACGTAGTTTTAATCTGCATTTTCCTGATGACTAGGGATGTAGAACATTTTTTAAGATGCTTATATGCCATCAGTATTTCTTCTTTTGAGAACTCTCTATTTAGTTCCATAGCCCATTTTTTAATTGGCTTGTTTGATTTCTTCTTCTTCTTCTTCTTCTTCTTATTTTTTTGGTTTTTTGAGGTAGGGTCTCACTCTAGCCCAGGCTGACCTGGAATTCACTATGGAGTCTCAGGGTGGCCTCGAACTCATGGCGATCCTCCTACCTCTGCCTCCCAAGTGCTGGGATTAAAGGTGTGCGCCACCACACCCGGCTCTCTATTTAATTTTTTGAGTTTGTTGTATATCCTAGATATTAATCCTCTATCAGATATATAGCTGGCAAAGATTTTTTTTCCCATTCTGTAGGTTGCCTCTTTGCTTTACTCACAGTGTCCTTTGCAGTACAAAATCTTTGTAATTTCATGAGGTCCCAGCAGGTAATCTGTGGTTTTATTGTGCATTTCTGTATTTTTTATAAGCAAAGGCCAGGACCTATTGCATGCACAGTATCCAAGTAGGCCACTCTGTGATACGTACACGGGCATTGTGTATTACCTGACTTGTGTAATGTTACTACTACTTCTAGGGCTCAGGGAACCATGAAGAAAATGATGTTAGGGGCTGGAGAGATGGCTCAATGCTTGCCTGCAAAACCTAACAACCCGGGTTTGATTCCCCAGTACCCACGTAAAGCCAGATGCATAAAGTGGTGCATGCATCTGGAGTTCATCTGCAGTGGCTAGAGGCCCTGCTGGGCCCATTTTCTCTCTCTCTCTTTCTATCTCTGCTTGCAAATTAATAAAGTTTAAAAAAACTTTTAAAATATATTTGGAAAGCCAGACTTGGTGGCACAGGGCCTTTAATCCCAGCACTCAGGAGGCAGAGGTAGGATGATAACCATGAGTTTGAGGCCACCCTGAGACTACATAGTAAATTCCAGGTCAGCCTGGACTAGAGTGAGACTCTACTATGAAAAACTGGAAAAAAAAAAAAAAAAAAAAAAAAAAGGACATTTAAGGGCTAGAGAGATGAGAGATAGCTTAGCAGTTAAGGCACTTGCCTACAAAGCCTAGTGACATTGGTTTGATTCCCTAGTACCCACATAAGGCCAGATGTACAAGATGGCCCATGCATCTGGAGTTTGTTTGCAGTGCTAGATGCTTTGGTGTGCCCATTCAATAGCTCACAAATAAAATTATATATGTGTGTGTGTAAAGGATTCGAGGTAGGGTCTCAGTCTAGTCCAGGCTGACCTGGAATTCCCAGCTCACTCTTAGCACTCAGGAGGCAGAGGTAGGAAGATCGCTGTGAGTTCAAGGCCACCCTGAGACAGTGAATTCCAGGTCAGCCTTGGCTAGAGTGAGACCCTACCTTAAAAACTGCATCCCCCCCCAAAAAAAAAAGGAAAAGAAAATGAGGGCTGGGAAGATGGCTCAGCTGTTAAGGCACTTGACTGCAAAGCCAAAGGACTCAGGTTCAATTACCCAGGACCCACTTAAGTCAGATGCACAAGTTAGCACATGTGTCTGGCGTTCATTTGCAGAGGCTAAAGGCCCTGGTGTACCCATTCCCCCCTCCTCTCTTTCTCTCTCAAATAAATAAATAAAAATAAAAAATATTTTTAAAAAATGAAAATTGCTGGGCATGGTAGCACATGCCTTTAATCCCAGCACTCTGGTGGCAGAGGTGGGAGGATCTCCGTGAGTTCGAGGGCACCCTGAGACTAGTCAATTCTAGGTCAGCCTGGACCAGTGTGAGACCCTACCTCAAAAAAAACAAAAAGGGAAGAAAAAAAAAGAAGAAGAGGAAAGAAAGAAAAAAAAAAAGATAGTTATTCTGGCTCCTAATAGGGTTGAAACTTTTTTTTTGTTTTTTTTTTTTCGTTTTGTTTTTCGAGGTAGGGTCTCACTCTAGCTCAGGCTGACCTGGAATTCACTATGTAGTCTCAGGGTGGCCTCAAACTCACAGCGATCCTCCTACCTCTGCCTCCCGAGTACTGGAATTAAAGGCGTGTGCCACCATGCTGGGTGGTTAAAGCTTTTTTGTTTGTTTAATTTTGTTTTTTTAAGGTAGGGTCTCATTCGACCACAAGCTGTCCTGGAACTCAGTTATCCTCCTACCTCTGCATCCCAACTGCTGAGACTAGAGGCGTCAGCCACCACACACAGCCATTTGAATGTTTTCTGTTCTGTAATATTTTCAGTAAAACTGGAAATAATAAAACAACCTGATTTTCAGCCCCTGAATATTTCATGGAAATGATGAAATTAGTTTTCACCTCCCCCACCGTGCACCCACACACGCACATATATACATACATGCACACACTGAAACAGGGTCTCACGTAGCCCAGACTAGCCTCAGACTCGCTTTGTAGCCAAGGATGATCTTGAACTTCTGATCTTCCTGCCTCTACCTCCCAAGTGTTGGGATTCAGGTGAGCACAGTACATCTGGTTTCTGCTGTGATGGAAATTTAACCTAGGGCTTCATGCACACTAGGCAGGTTCTCTAACAACTGAACTATCCTCACTCCAATTGTCACATTTGAAGGAGGGAGGTTCAGGGAAAAAAGAGAAAACATATATACTGTACACCTGTAAGACTGCTTAACACTTTAAGGAAGGCATTTAGCAAAAGTACACTGGAAACAGACAGAGCTGCCCAGAGCTCTGCTCTTTGATCTACACATTGTGTTTCACACGACAAGAATGTGACACCACCTCAAACACAAAGCTGCCCTTCCTCACTCAGACACCACAAGGCAGGGTGCGGTGGGTAGAGAACTGTCCTCCTTCCTAGCATAAATCTGTCACATAGTTTCCTGCAGCCTCAAAACAAAACAAGCCCTCGAGCTGGGCGTGGTGGTGTACGCCTTTAATCCCAGCACTAGGGAGGCAGAGGTAGGAGGATTGCCAGGAGTTCAAGGCCACCCTGAGACTACAGAGTTAATTTCAGGTTAGCCTGGACCAGAGTGAGACCCTACCTTGCAAAAAAAAAAAAAAAAACAAAAAACAAGCCCTCAAAACTGTCATTCCTAGAAGAGTTGTATCAATTAGAACAGGAGCTCCTCAAGTGTGGCTGATGGTATTATAAAAGCCTTAAAAGAATGTTTAAATGGCTTTACAAACAGTTTAATTTCTAAGAATTTAAGAAAATAATCTGGAGCTGGAGAGATGGTTTAGGGGTTAGAGTGCTTGCCTACAAAGCCAAAGGACCTCGGTTTGATTCCTCAGGACCCATGTTAGCCAGATGCACAAGGTGGCACATGGGCCTGGAATTTGTTTGCAGTGGCTAGGGGTCCTGGGGTGCCCATTCTCTCCTATATGCCCCTCTCTCAAATAAATTTTAAAAAAAGAAAAGAATCTGGCATTTGGAGAAGGACTTGTGTATGCATGTTAGTTTACTACAATGTTGTTTGTAAAGGTAAAAGTGAAATCGCATAAATATTCAATGATAGGGATTCTGGAATTGGCCATCAAGTACAGACATGTGGCTCAGTTGGTACAGGTTTTGCTTAGCATGTAAGAAGGCTTGGGTTCAATACGCAGCACTACATAAAACCAGGCATGGTGGTTTATGCAATTGGAAGGCAGGAGTATCAGAAGTATAAGGTCATCCTGGACAGTATATGCAATTTGAGGCCAGTCTGGGCTATATAAGATTCTGCCTTAAAAATAAAATCCACACAAGTAACTCGACTCACCCACCTCCAAAATAAAATAAAATAAGGCCAGGTATGGTGGCACACACCTTTAATTCCAGCACTTGGGAGGCAGAGGTAGGAGGATCACTGTGATTTTGAGGACACCCTGAGATAACATAGTGAATTCTATGTCAGACTAGGCTAGAGTGAGACCCTACCTTGAAAAACAAAAAAATAATAATTAAAAAAAAAAAGAATAAAACACCTTGATAGCACACAACTATAACAGCACTTGAGAGGCTATAGCAGGGCATGGAAACCAGGATGGACCACATAGAAAGACTTTGTTTTGTTTTGTTTTGTTTTTCAAGGTAGAGTTTCACTCTAGCCCAGGCTGACCTAGAACTCACTATGTAGTCTCAGGGTAGCCTTGAACTCACAGTGATCCTCCTACCTCTGCACAAGTGCTGGGATTAAAGGCATGTGCCACCAGGCCTGGCACAAGTAAACAACTTAATGCTTCACCTTAAGGCCTTGGAAAAAGAACAAGGCAAACCAAAAATCAATAGATGGGAAGAAATAATAAAGATTAGGGCAGAAATCAATGGAATAGAAATTAAAAAAATACAAAGAATAGATGAAGCGAAGAGCTGGTTCTTTCAAAGGATAAACAACATTGATAAACCCTTATCAAATCTGACCCAAAGAGAGAGAGAGAGAGAGAGAGAGAGAGAGAGAGAGAGAAAGAGAAAAGAGGTACAAATCAATAGAATTAGAGATGGAAAAGGCACCATTATAACAGATACAAATGAAATTCAAAAAATCATGACAACATAGCCAGGCATGGTAGCACACGTCCTTAATTCCAGCACTGGGGAGGCAGAGGTAGAAAGATTACCATGAGTTCGAAGCCACCCTGAGACTACATAGTGAATTCCATCTAGGTTAGCCTGAGCTAGAGTGAGACTCTACCTCAGAAAAAAAAAATCATGACAACATACTTTAAGAACATATACTTATATGTATATATAAGGAGGGCTCATTACTCCTGTGTTCAGCGCTGCAGGTGTGCACTCCGTTCTAGAGGCCTGGAGTCCCTGCGTGGCTGGGTGGATCGGCACCATGAGCTCCATTGGCACCGGGTATGACCTGTCTGCCTCTACATTCTCTCCTAATGGAAGAGTTTTTCAAGTTGACCATGCAATGAAGGCTGTGGAAAACAGCAGGCAGTAGCAGGTTTGTTGGAAGATGCTCATTCATTAGCAGACATAGCAAGAGAAGAAGCTTCCAACTTTAGATCTAACTTTCGCTATAACGTCTCACTAAACCCTCTTGCAGACAGAGTGGCCATGTACGTACATGTTGATACACTCTCCAGAGCTGTGAGACCTTTTGGCTGCAGTTTCATGTTAGGGTCTTACAGTGTGAATGATGGTGCACCTCTCTGTGATTGACCCATCAGGTGTTTCATACGGTTAATGGAGACCCGCTATTGGCAAGCCAGGCAAGCTGCAAAGACAGAAATAGAAAAGCCTCAGATGAAAGAAATGACCTGTCGTGATATAGTCAAACAGGTTGCAAAAATAATTTACATAGTACATGATGAAGTTAAGAATAAAGCTTTTGGGGCCTGGAGAGATGGCTTAGTGCTTAAGCACTTGCCTATGAAGCCTAAGGACCCTGATTTGAGGCTCGATTCCCCAGGACCTACATAAGCCAGATGCACAAGGTGGCACATGCATCTGGAGTTCATTTGCAGTGGCTAGAGTCCCTGGCTTGCCCATTCTCTCCCTCTCTCTCTCTCTCTCTCTCTCTAGCTCTCAAATAAATAAAAATAAACAACAACAAAAAAAGAATAAAGCTTTTGAACTAGAGCTCAGCTGGGTTGGTGAATTAACTAAAGGAAGACATAAAATTGTTCCAAAAGATATAAGGGAGGAAGCAGAGAAATATGCTAAGGGGGGGGGCCTGGAGGGATGACTTAGCGGTTAAGGCATTTGCCCTGCAAAGTCAAAGGACCCAGATTCCCCAGGATCCACATTAGCCAGATGCACAAGGGGGCATACGTGTCTGGAGTTCGTTTGCAGTGGCTGGAGGCCCTGGCGCACCCATTCTCTCTCTCTCTCCCTCTTTCTCTGTCAAATAAATAAATAATAAAATATTAAAAAAATTTTTAAAAAGAAATAGGCGAAGGAATCATTAAAGGAAGAAGATGAATCAGATGATAATAACATGTAACTTTTTGTTCAGCACCTATTCTGTTAAACATCTCTGTGACAGTCCCATGAAACTATTTAGCATCATGGATTATACACAGTGACCAATTTTCATTAAATTCTTTATTTTATTTTATTATTAACAGTTTCTATGATTATAAAAAATATCCCATGGTAATACCCCCACTCCCCCCACTTACCCTTTGAAACTCCACTCTCTTTTTTTTTTTTTTTTTTTTTTGGTTTTTCGAGATAGGGTCTCACTCTAGCCCAGGCTGACCTGGAATTCACTATGGAGTCTCAGGGTGGCCTCGAACTCACTGCGATCCTCCTACCTCTGCCTCCCGAGTGCTGGGATTAAAGGCGTGCGCCACCACGCCCGGCTGAAACTCCACTCTCCATCATATCCCCTCCCCATCTCAATCAGTCTCTCTTTTACTTTTGATGTCATGATCTTTTCCTCCTCTTATGATGGTCTTATGCAGTTAGTGTCAGGCACTGTGAGGCCATGGATATCCAGGCCATTTTGTGTCTGGAGGGAGCATGTCGTATGGAGTCCTGTCTTTCCTTCGGCTCTTACTTTCTTTCCACCACCTCTTCTGCATTAGACCCTGAGCCTTGGAAGGTGTGATACAGATATTGCAGTACTGAGCACTGCGGTCATTTGTTCCATCACCATGATACCTTCTGAGTCGTCCCAAGGTCACTGCCATCTGAAAAGAGAAGATTCTCTACCAAAAGTGAGAGTAGCATTAATATAAGGGTGTGAACATTAACAGAAGTGCTTACTGAGCAGTTTGATAAGCATAGTATATACATTTAGCCAGACAACAGCAGACATTACATCCCTAGGGCTCATGACTACCCCTGTTTTAAGTTTTCAGTATCAGGGATGGATTCCCTTCCATGGAGCAGGCCTCCAGTCAAATTAGAGGGCAGTTGGTTTCCCCCATAACAGACATGCCACTGTTGCACTCATTGGCTCATTTGGCCTGGCTGGCCAAATATAAGGCTTGCAGTGTCCACTGTTGAGTATCTTCACTGGTGATTTCTCTCTCTCCCATTGAACTGCATGCAGAATGGCTTCTTCCAGCTTTCTGTCAGCTGGTCTACATGGAGGAGGTTATCAGCTCAAATCCAGCAGGATTTCTCAGTGGCCTTGCAGCCCAAGTATATGGAGTCTCCAGCAATAGGGTCTTACCATCTACTCCTGGTGGGAAACCAAGGGCCTTGGCAATGGCCTATAATGTTTTGGGGGCATCAGGGACCTCCCTGACCAACAACTCACTGGAAGATATCCCATCCCTGGCACTGAAAATTTTCTAGCAACAATCTATGGTTCCTGAGTGTTCCAATGTCCAAAAAAGTAGGATTACATATGATTTATTTATATCCTCTTAGATTTTGATTAGCTCATTAAATTCTTGTCTTGCTGGTGTGGTGGTGCATGCCTTTAATCCCAGCACTCGGGAGGCAGGGGTAGGAAGATTTCCGTGAGTTCAAGGCCACCCTGAGACTCCATAGTGAATTCCAGGTCAGCCTGGGCTAGAGTGAGACCCTACCTCGAAAAACCAAAAAAAAAAAAAAAAAAAAAAAAAAAAGTCTTGTAAAAAAAAAAAAGGATATATACTTGTGAGTTGGAATAAAACTCAGTAACAGAGGTCAGTAAGCTAGAAAGGGGCTATAAGGAAGGGAGGAGAGAGGAGGATGGTATTGTATATATGTAAGTAGATGAACAGATTACTGGGGGTGGAAAGGCCTAAGTGAGGTCAGGGGAAGAGATTGGGTAAAGGAAGAGTGAGGGGAGGGTTAATCAAAATCTAAGAGGGTATGAATAAGTCATATGTAAACCTACTTTTTTGGACAATGGCACACCCAGAAACCATAGATTGTTACTAGAAAATGTTTAGTATCAGGGATGGGATACCTTCTAGTGACCTGTTGGCCAGGGAGTTCCCTGATGCCCCCAAAACATTACAGGCCATTGCTGAGGCTCTTGGTTTCCCACCAGGAGTAGATGGTAAGACCCTATTGCTGGAAGACTCCACATGCTTGGGTTGAAAGACCACTGAGAAATCTTGCTGGAGCTGAGCTGAAAACCTCCCTCCTGTAGACCGGCTGACAGAAATCTGGAAAAGCCATGTTGCAGGCAGCTGCATAGGAGAGAGAGAAATCATCAATGGTGATAAACAACAGTGGATACTGCAAGCTTAAGGGTGGCCAGCCAGGCCAAATGAGCCAATGGGTGTAATAGTGGCAAACCTGTTATGGGGAAAACCAGCTACTCTCTAATTGGATGAAAGGCCCACTCCACAGGAGAGAATACATGCCTGATACTGAAAACCTATGACAGGGGAAGTCATGAGCCCTGGGGGTGTAATGCCTGCTGGTATCTGGCTAAATGCATATGTTATGTTCACCAAACTGCCAAGTATACACTTCTCTTTAGGTTCATACCCATATATTAACGCTACTCTCACTTTTGGTTAGAGAAGCTTCTCTTTTCAGATGGCAGTAACCTCTGGATGACTGAAAAGGCACCATACTGCTGAGGAGTGATAGAGGAGTGCTCAGCATTGAAACATAGCTATCACACCTTCCAAGGCTCAGGGTCCATTACAGAAGAGGTCGTGGAGAGAATGTAAGAGCCAGGCTGGAGAGATGGCTTAGCAGTTAAGGTGTTTGCCTGTGAAGCAATTCCCCAGAACCCATATAAGGAAGATGCACATGGTAGCACCTGTGTCTTCAGTTCATTTGCAATGGCTAGAGGCCCTGGTGTGCCCATTCTTTCTCTCTCTCTCACTCTCTATCTATCATAAATAAATAAATGATAAAAATTAGAGAAAAAAAAAGAAAGTAAGAGCCAAATGAAGCATAGGACTCCTTACAATGCACTTTTTCCAGACACAAAATGATCTGGATATCCATGACTTCACAGTGCCTGGCACTCCCTACAAAAGACCATCAAAATAGGAGGAAAAGATGACATCAAAATAAAAGAGAGACTAAGAGGGGGAGGGGATATGATGGAGAGTGGTATTGTGAAGAGCGAAGTGAGGAGGGAGGGAATTATTATTGTTTATTGTCTATAATTATGGAAGTTGTCAATAATAAGAAAAAGAACATATATTCCACTAAGTTTAAAAATCTGAAAGAAATGGATGATTTCCTTGATTTATATGACCTATTAAAATTAAATCAAGATGAGATAAACCATTTAAACAAACCTATAACAAGCACAAAGATCAAAACAGTTACAAAAAAAAATCTCTCAATTTAAAAAGTCCAGGGCTTTGCCGGGCGTGGTGGCACACGCCTTTAATCCCAGCACTTCAGAGGCTGAGGTGGGAGGATCATTGAGAGTTCGAGGCCACCCTGAGATTACACAGTTAATTCCAGGTCAGCCTGGACCAGGGTGAGACCCTACCTCGAAAAACCAAAATAAATAAAATAAAATAAAATAAAATAAAATAAAATAAAATAAAATAAAATAAAATAAAATATAAATAAAAAGTCCAGGGCTGGAGAAATGGCTTAGCAGTTAAGGCGCTTGCCTGCAAAGCCAAAGGACCCAGGTTTGATTCCCCAGGACCCACAAAAGTCAGATGCATATGGTGGTGCATGCATCTTGGGTTCACTTGCAGCAGCTGAAGGCCCTGGCACATTCATCCTCTCTCTCTCTCTCTCTCTCTCTCTCTCTCTCTCTCTCATACACACACATGCACACACACACACACAATAAATAAATAAAGACAATTTTTTTTTTTTTTGCCAGGCGTGGTGGTGCACACCTTTAATTCCAGCACTGGGGAGGCAGAGGTAGAAGGCCGTGAGTTCAAGGCCACCCTGAGACTACATAGTGAATTCCAGGTCAGCCTGAGCTAGAGTGAGACCCTACCTTGAAAAAAAAAATTTTTTTTTTTTTTTAATCCAGGCCCAGATGAATTCACTAGTGAATTTTACCAGACCATCATGGAAGAACTAATACCAATGCTTCTCTAGCTTTTCCATAAAATAGAAAAGGAAGGAATACTACCAAACTCCTTCTATGAAGCCAACATTACCCTGATACCAAAATCAGGACAAGGACAGAACAAAAAAAAGAAAATTATAGACTAATCTCCCTCATGAACGTAGATACAAAAATCCTCAACAAAATATTGGCAAACAGGGCTGAAGGGATGGCTTAGCAGTTAAGGCATTTGCTTGCAAAGCCAAAGGACTTAGGTTCAATTCCCCAGGACCCACGTTAGCCAGATGCACAAGGGGGCGCACGCCTCTAGAGTTTGTTTGCAGAGGCTGGAGGTCCTGGCATGCCCATTCTCTCTCTCTCTGTCAAATAAATAAATCAATAAATAGAAAATATATTTTTAAAAAATACTGGCAAACAATATACAAGAATATATCAAAAAGAAGCCGGGTATGGTGGTGCACTCCTTTAATCCCACCACTGGGGAGGCAGAGGTAGGAGGATCTCTGTGAGTTTGAGGCCACCCTGAAATTACATAGTGAATTCCAGGTCAGCACAGACTAGAGTGAAACCCTACCTTGAAAAATAAAGAAAAATAATATATCAAAAAGATCCTCCCTGACCAAGTAGGTTTTATCCCAAAGCTGCAGGAATGGTTCAACATACGCAAATGGATAAATGTAATACAACATATAAATGAACTGAAAGACAAAAATCACATGATCAGAGCTGGGCGTGGTGGCACATGCCCCCAGCACCTGACAGGCAGAGGTAGGAGGAGGTAGGTGTTTGAGGCCACCCTGAGACTACCTAGTGACTTTCAGGTCAGCCTGGGCTAGAGCAAGACCCTACCTTGGAAAAAAAAATCACATAATCATCTGAGTAGATACAGAAAAGGCATTTGACAAAACCCAACATTCGTTCATGATAAAAGTCCTACAGGAACTGGGAATAGAAGGAACATATCTCAACATAATAGAGGCTATTTAAGACAAACCTAGAGCCAACAATAAATGGGGAAAACTTGAATCTTTTCCACTAAGATCAGACATAAGACAAGGGTGTCCACTGTCCCCACTTGTATTTAATATAGTATGAGGCATAAAAGGTATACAGATTGGAAAGGAAGAGATCAATTGTCATTATTTGCAGATGATATGATTCTATACATAATGGATTCTAAAGATTCTACCAGCAAACTGTTAGAGCTGATAAACACTTAGCAACATAGCAGAATACAAAATAAACACACAGAAATAAGTAGCCTTCCTGTATACTAACAACAAACATGCTGAGGATGAAATCAGGAAACCACTTTCACTCACAATTGCCTCAAAATAAATAAAGTACCTTGGAATAAACCTAGCCAAAGAAGCGAAGGATCTGTACAATGAAAACTTTAAAACACTCAAGTGAGAAATTGCAGAAGACACTAGGAAATATAACTACATCCCATGTTCTTGGATTGGAAGAATCAATACTATGAAAATGTTGGGGCTGGAGAGGTGGCTTAGCAATTAAGTCCTTTGCCTACAAAGCCAAAGGATCCCGGTTCGATTCTCCAGGACCCACGTAAGCCAGATGTACAATGGGGTGCATGCATCTGGAGTTCATTTGCAGTAGCTAGAGGTCCTGGTATGCCCATTCTCTCTCTCTCTCTCTCTCTCTCTCTTACTTTCTCCACTTGTTTCTCTCCCATAAATAAATAAATAGAAAATGCCAATCTTACCAAAAGCAATCTACACATTTAATGTAATTCCCATCAAAATTTCAATGGCATTCTTCACAGAAATAGAAAATTTTAAAAAATCCTAAAATTCATTTGGAAGCACAAAAAACCTTGAATAGCTAAACAATTTTGAACAACAAAATTAAGGAAGGTGGTATCGCCATACCTGATTTTAAGCTGTATTACAGAGCCATAACAAAAACAGCATGGTACTGGCACATAAACAGACATGTAGATCAATGGAACAGAATAGAGGACCCAGATGTAAGTTGGGGAAGCTATAGCCATCTGATTTTTTTTTCTTGGGGGGGGGGGGTTCTGAGGTAGGGTCTCACGCTAGCTCAGGCTGACCTGGAATTCACTATGTAGTCTCAGGGTGGCCTTGAACTCATGGTGATCCTCCTATGTCTCCCGAGTGCTGGGATTAAAGGCGTGTGCCACCACGCCCAGGTCTGATTTTTTAAAAATATATTTTATTTATTTATTTGAGAGAGAGAAAGTGGCAGAGAGAGAGGGAGAGAATGAATGTGCCAGGGCCTCTAGCTACTGCAAACAAACTCCAGATGCATGTGCCCCCTTGTGCATCTGGCTTATGTGGATCCTGGAGAGTCGAACTGGAATCCTTTGGCTTTGCAAGCAAACGCCTTAATTACTAAACCATCTCTCCAGACCTACCATCTGATTTTTGACAAAAATGTAATAACTAGAGCAGGGTGTGGTGGCACGTGCCTTTAATCCCAGCACTCTGGAGAGAGAGGTAGGTGGATCACTATGAGTTAGAGACCACCTGGAGACTACGTAGTGAATTCCAGGTTAACCTGGGCTAGATTGAGACCCTACCTCAAAAAATAATGATAAAAAATATATAAAATCTGGGCATGCCTTTAATCCCAGCACTCAGGAGGCAGAGGTAGGAGGATTGCCATGAGTTCAAGGCCACCCTGAGACTACATAGTGAATTCCAGGTCAGCCTGAACTAGAGTGAGACCCTACCTGGAAAAACAAAAACAAAAAACAAAAAACAAAACAAAACTATATATATATATATATATATATATATATATATATATATATATATATGTAAATATAAGAGCCAAAGGAAGGGTAGGACTCTTTACAATGTGGTCTTCCAGACACAAAATGGCCTAGATATCCATGACCTTGCAATGCCTAGTTTTATATGAAATTGGCTTTTTTTTCTTTTTCTTTTTCTTTTCTTTTCTTTTTTTTTTTTTTTTTTTTTTTTTTTTTTTTTTTTTGGTTTTTTGAGGTAGGGTCTCACTGTAGTCCAGGCTGACCTGGAACTCACTATGTAGTCTAGAGTGGCCTCAAACTCATGGCGACCCACTTACCTCTGCCTCCCAAGAACTGGGATTAAAGGCATGTGCCACCACGCCTGGCTGAAATTGGCTTTAAAAAAATTTTTTTTTGTTCATTTATTTATTTATTTGACAGCAACAGACAGAGAAAGAAGCAGATAGAGAGAAATAGAGAATGGGCATGCCAGGGCCTCCAGCCACTGCAAACGAACTCCAGATGCATGTGCTCCCTTGTGCATCTGGCTAACGTGGGTCCTGTGGAATCAAGCCTCGAACTGGGGTCCTTAGGCTTCACAGGCAAGTGCTTAACTGCTAAGCCACCTCTCTAGCCCTGAAATTGGCATTTTTAATCAACTGTAGGACCAGTTTGAAAGAGATAAACTAATGCTTGTTCCAGTTGCCTCATTCTCTGTTATGACCAAGCAGGAAGTTTCTGAGCAAACCTCCACCTCCCAGTGAGTTTGCATCAGACTTAGTATTTGCATCCTGTGGAATATAGTCTAACCATTTGCTCCATTCTAGATACTAGATACTCCTGAAATTGTTGTGTATATCAGAATGACAAGTGGTATGTCTCTATGACTAATAATGATACTAGTTATTTTTTAGTATTAAGTGCCCATATCATAACAATTTATATTCCTATTCCCCATCCCTTACTCATTTGATCTCCTCTGTAGGTCCTTGTTGACCATGTTCTGATTCATTCATTAATTGTGCTGCTATATGCTAAAAACAAGCAAATAAATCCTTCCATCAAGCATCCTGATGCTGCCCTCTGACCATGCCATGCAATGTCAAAGCGAAGGAGGTGACATGTAAGTTGGGATCCTTCTAGCAACTGGCTTTATGGCTTTGGCTAAGTCCTTAACCTGCAGTTTTCTCACCTGAAAAGGAGAGGAATGGGTTAAGTAATTTCTGGTACATTCAGTGCAATTTTTTTTTTTTTTTTTTTTTTTTTTTTTTTTTTTTGGTTTTTTGAAGTAGGGTCTCGCTCTAGCCCAGGCTGACCTGGAATTCACTATGGAGTCTCAGGGTGGCCTCGAACTCTCGGAGATCCTCCTGCCTCTGCCTCCCAAGTGCTGGGATTATAGGAGTGCGCCACCACGCCCGGCTCATTCAGTGCAATTTTTACTATGGGCTGCGTTAAACTTTATCATAAATCACATCACTGCAAACAAGCTCCAGGTGCATGCAGCACTTTGTACATTTGGTTTTATGTGAGTACTGGGAAATCAAACCTGGGTCTTTAGACTTTGCAGGCAAGCGCCTTAACTGCTGAGCCATCTCTCCAGACCTAATAAAATATTTTTTTAAAATGTTTAAAATGGCTGGGGGTGGTGGCACATGCCTTTAATCCCAGCACTGGTGAGGCAGAAGTAGGAGGATCTCTGTGAGTTTTAGGCCAGCCTGAGACTACAGAGTGAGTTCCAGGTCAGCCTGGGCTAGAGTGAAACCCTATATCAAAGAAACAAAACAAAACCAGACGTGGTGGAGCACACTTTTAATCCCAGCACTTGGGAGGCAGAGGTAGGAGGATTGCTGAGAGTTCAAGGCCACCCTGAAACAACGTAGTGAATTCCAGGTCAACCTGGGCTAGAGGGAGACCCCACCTTGTCAAACCAAAAAAAAAAAAAGTGTTAAAATATTTTTTTATTTGCAAGCAGAGAGAAAGGGAATGGACACACCAGGGACTCTTGTCACTGCAAATGAACTCCAGAAGCACGTGCCACTTTGTGCATCTGGTTTTAAATGAGTACTGGGGACTAGACCCAGGTCTTTAAGCTTTGCAAGCAAGCAGCTTTAACTTCTGAGCAATCTCTCCAGCCCAATAAAAAAATATTTTTAAGGCTGGGGACATGGCTTAGTCGTTAAGTCATTTGCCTTGAAAGCCAAAGGACCCTGGTTCGATTCCCCATGACCCACGTTAGCCAGATGCACAAGGGGGCGCACGTGTCTGGAGTTCGTCTGCAGTGGCTGGAGGCCCTGGTGCGCCCATTCCCTCTCTCTCTCTATCTACCTCTTTCTCTCTCTGTCTGTCGCTTTCAAATAAATAAATAAAAATAAACAAAAAATTTAAAAATATATATTTTTAGCTGGTCGTGGTGGTACACACCTTGAATCCCAGCACCCAGGGGGCAGAGGTAAGAGGATCACAGTGAGTTCGAGGCTATCCTGAGACTACATAGTGAATTAGTGAATTCCAGGTCAGCCTGGGCTAAAGTGAGACCTAGAAATAGTGAAAAAGAAATAGCTGTGTGTGGTGGTGCACACCTTCAATCCCAGCACTCAGGAGGCAGAGGTAGGAGGATTGCCATGAGTTCGAGGTCATCCTGAGATGACACAGTGAATTGAATTCCAGGCCAGCCTGAGCTAGACCGCAACCCTACCTTGAAATACAAAAATAAATAAATAAATAAATAAATAAATAAATAGAAGCAGAGACAGTCGTGGTGGCTCATGACTTTTAATAATAGCACTTGGGAGGCTGAGGTAGGTCTATCACTGTGAGTTCAAGGCCAGCCTGGGCTACAGAAGCAGAGTCAGTAGAGGTCAGAACTCCAAGTCTTGGACTTCTTCCATGAACTAGTACGTGTTCACATATGTAGAACTATCTAGTTAGGCAGGTAATATCTCCATTCTTACAAATCTTCAACAAATGCATACATACACCTTATGTGATTTTCACTTGTCTGAAAGCAGACTTTTAGGTAAAATCCTCTTCTGAGGGTCCTTTCTGCTTTTTCATTTTCTATTACACTCAGCTTACTTCTCAGTCAAGTCGATGACAGGATATCTAGCCAACTGTCCATACCTAGTGACAGTGGTGGCCTGAGCAGCTGTCTTGAACAGTACCAATCAGAAGTCAGTATTGCGTAAGTCACAGGGTAGGTTACTATCTTTCTAGGTCTTCTGACCAGGACACGAATTATGACCTCGGAGGCTGGGCCTGTGGACATTTCTGGGTCCTTCCTCTTGCCCCAGTTCTGAGGGCCAGGTTCCTCTGAGGCCCACACCCTAGCTCCTCCGCCTGGGTCTCTCCCCTGGGACAGGTAGAACTGGGCTTCTGTCTGGTCCAGAGTGCTCTAAGTTGGCAAGAGTCTTTCAAATCTTTTTTGCAGAAATCTGAAGAGCTCTGAAGTCCTCTGGCCTAGGGCCAGTCCCCAGGGCAGAGGTCTGGGAGGGCGGCTGACCCGCTGGCACCGATCCTGGGGCCAAGGGCCTTGGTGTGCGCTGGAGCCCGGCCAGAGGCCCAGAGGCTGCGGGCTCACCAGGAGCGCCCGCTCCCGGGGGATGCCAAGCCACCTGCAGCAAAGGGAGGAAGGGGGCCCTCGGCAGCCAGGCCCACTCACATGCACGTGGCCCCAGCAGGAGAGCAGATAGTTGGGGTCCCAAAGGTTAACTTTGGGCAGGAAGTGCCAGCCTTTATTCAACAAGAGCACCAGAGCGCATTTGAAGATCCAGTTTCTTTTTCTTTTTTTTTTTTTTTTTGGTTTTTCGAGGTAGGATCTCTCTCTGGCCCAGGCTGACCTGGAATTCACTATGTAGTCTCAGGGTGGCCTCGAACTCACGGTGATCCTCCTACCTCTGCCTGCCGAGTGCTGGGCTTAAAGGCGTGCGCCACCACGCCGGGCTGAAGATCCAGAATTTATTTTTATTTAAAAAATTTAAGAAAGAAATTTGGCCCGGAGAAAAGGGGGGAGAAGAATTTGCCAGGGCCTTAGCTACTGCAAACAAACTCCAGTGTTTGGCCCCTTTTTCTTTGGTTATTTTGGGACCTGGAGGTCAAACGGAATTTTGGGTTTTGGAAAGAAAACCCCTTAAATTAACTCCCATTCCCCGACCAAATCTGATTTTACAAAAAAATCCTAACCCCAGGGTGTGGTGGAAAGTCCCTTTTCCCCAGCACTCTGGAGAGAGGGGGGGTGGTGGATATATGGTTAGAGACCCCCTGGAGGAATACGTATTTTTCCGGTACCTGGGCTAGAAATTTGGACCCCCCTCAAAAAAAAAATAAAAAAAAAATTTTTAAAAAATCTGGGCATCCCTTTAACCCCAAAGCACTGGGAGGAGAGGTGGGGAAATTCCCATGGTTCAAGGCCAGAGATACATAGTAAATTTCCCGGGTTTCACCCTGAATAGAGTGGCCCCTACCTGGAAAAACAAAAACAAAAAACAAAAAACAAAACAAAACTATATATATATATATATATATATATATATATATATATATATATATATATGTAAATATAAGAGCCAAAGGAAGGGTAGGACTCTTTACAATGTGGTCTTCAGACACAAAATGGCCTAGATATCCATGACCTTGCAATGCCTAGTTTATATGAAATTGGCTTTTTTTCTTTCTTTTTCTTTTTTTTTTTTTTTTTTTTTTTTTTTTTTTTTTTTTTTGGTTTTTTGAGGTAGGGTCTCACTGTAGTCCAGGCTGACCTGGAACTCACTATGTAGTCTAGAGTGGCCTCAAACTCATGGCGACCCCCACTTACCTCTGCCTCCCAAGAACTGGGATTAAAGGCATGTGCCACCACGCCTGGCTGAAATTGGCTTTAAAAAATTTTTTTTTGTTCATTTATTTATTTATTTGACAGCAACAGACAGAGAAAGAAGCAGATAGAGAGAAATAGAGAATGGCATGCCAGGGCCTCCAGCCACTGCAAACGAACTCCAGATGCATGTGCTCCCTTGTGCATCTGGCTAACGTGGGTCCTGTGAATCAAGCTCGAACTGGGGGTCCTTAGCTTCACAGGCAAGTGCTTAACTGCTAAGCCACCTCTCTAGCCCTGAAATTGCATTTTTAATCAACTGTAGGACCAGTTTGAAAGAGATAAAACTAATGCTTGTTCCAGTTGCCTCATTCTCTGTTATGACCAAGCAGGATGTTTACTGAGCAAACCTCCACCTCCAGTGAGTTTGCATCAGACTTAGTATTGCTTCCTGTGGAATATAGTCTAACCATTTGCTCCATTCTAGATACTAGATACTCCTGAAATTGTTGTGTATATCAGAATGACAAGTGGTATGTCTCTATGACTAATTATGATACTAGTTATTTTTTAGTATTAAGTGCCCCATATCTAACAATTTATATTCTATTCCCCCATCCCTTACTCATTTGATCTCCTCTGTAGGTCCTTGTTGACCATGTTCTGATTCATTCATTAATTGTGCTGCTATATGCTAAAAACAAGCAAATAAATCCTTCCATCAAGCATCCTGATGCTGCCCTCTGACCATGCCATGCAATGTCAAAGCGAAGGAGGTGACATGTAAGTTGGGATCCTTCTAGCAACTGGCTTTATGGCTTTGGCTAAGTCCTTAACCTGCAGTTTTCTCACCTGAAAAGGAGAGGAATGGGTTAAGTAATTTCTGGTACATTCAGTGCAATTTTTTTTTTTTTTTTTTTTTTTTTTTTTTTTTGTTTTTGTTTTTTGAAGTAGGGTCTCGCTCTAGCCCAGGCTGACCTGGAATTCACTATGGAGTCTCAGGGTGGCCTCGAACTCTCGGAGATCCTCCTGCCTCTGCCTCCCAAGTGCTGGGGATTATAGGAGTGCGCCACCACGCCCGGCTCATTCAGTGCAATTTTTACTATGGGCTGCGTTAAACTTTATCATAAATCACATCACTGCAAACAAGTCCAGGTGCATGCAGCACTTTGTACATTTGGTTTTATGTGAGTACTGGGAAATCAAACCTGGGTCTTTAGACTTTGCAGGCAAGCGCCTTAACTGCTGAGCCATCTCTCCAGACCTAATAAAATATTTTTTTAAAATGTTTAAAATGGCTGGGGGTGGTGGCACATGCCTTTAATCCCAGCACTGGTGAGGCAGAAGTAGGAGGATCTCTGTGAGTTTTAGGCCAGCCTGAGACTACAGAGTGAGTTCCAGGTCAGCCTGGGCTAGAGTGAAACCCTATATCAAAGAAACAAAACAAAACAGACGTGGTGGAGCACACTTTTAATCCCAGCACTTGGGAGGCAGAGGTAGGAGGATTGCTGAGAGTTCAAGGCCACCCTGAAACAACGTAGTGAATTCAGGTCAACCTGGGCTAGAGGGAGACCCCACCTTGTCAAACCAAAAAAAAAAAAAGTGTTAAAATATTTTTTTATTTGCAAGCAGAGAGAAAGGGAATGGACACACCAGGGACTCTTGTCACTGCAAATGAACTCCAGAAGCACGTGCCACTTTGTGCATCTGGTTTTAAATGAGTACTGGGGACTAGACCCAGGTCTTTAAGCTTTGCAAGCAAGCAGCTTTAACTTCTGAGCAATCTCTCCAGCCAATAAAAAAATATTTTTAAGGCTGGGGACATGGCTTAGTCGTTAAGTCATTTGCCTTGAAAGCCAAAGGACCCTGGTTCGATTCCCCATGACCCACGTTAGCCAGATGCACAAGGGGGCGCACGTGTCTGGAGTTCGTCTGCAGTGGCTGGAGGCCCTGGTGCGCCCATTCCCTCTCTCTCTCTATCTACCTCTTTCTCTCTCTGTCTGTCGCTTTCAAATAAATAAATAAAATAAACAAAAATTTAAAAATATATATTTTTAGCTGGTCGTGGTGGTACACACCTTGAATCCAGCACCCAGGGGGCAGAGGTAAGAGGATCACAGTGAGTTCGAGGCTATCCTGAGACTACATAGTGAATTAGTGAATTCCAGGTCAGCCTGGGCTAAAGTGAGACCTAGAAATAGTGAAAAAAGAAATAGCTGTGTGTGGTGGTGCACACCTTCAATCCCAGCACTCAGGAGGCAGAGGTAGGAGGATTGCCATGAGTTCGAGGTCATCCTGAGATGACACAGTGAATTGAATTCCAGGCCAGCCTGAGCTAGACCGCAACCCTACCTTGAAATACAAAAATAAATAAATAAATAAATAAATAAATAAATAGAAGCAGAGACAGTCGTGGTGGCTCATGACTTTTTAATAATAGCACTTGGGAGGCTGAGGTAGGTCTATCACTGTGAGTTCAAGGCCAGCCTGGGCTACAGAAGCAGAGTCAGTAGAGGTCAGAACTCCAAGTCTTGGACTTCTTCCATGAACTAGTACGTGTTCACATATGTAGAACTATCTAGTTAGGCAGGTAATATCTCCATTCTTACAAATCTTCAACAAATGCATACATACACCTTATGTGATTTTCACTTGTCTGAAAGCAGACTTTTAGGTAAAATCCTCTTCTGAGGGTCCTTTCTGCTTTTTCATTTTCTATTACACTCAGCTTACTTCTCAGTCAAGTCGATGACAGGATATCTAGCCAACTGTCCATACCTAGTGACAGTGGTGGCCTGAGCAGCTGTCTTGAACAGTACCAATCAGAAGTCAGTATTGCGTAAGTCACAGGGTAGGTTACTATCTTTCTAGGTCTTCTGACCAGGACACGAATTATGACCTCGGAGGCTGGGCCTGTGGACATTTCTGGGTCCTTCCTCTTGCCCCAGTTCTGAGGGCCAGGTTCCTCTGAGGCCCACACCCTAGCTCCTCCGCCTGGGTCTCTCCCCTGGGACAGGTAGAACTGGGCTTCTGTCTGGTCCAGAGTGCTCTAAGTTGGCAAGAGTCTTTCAAATCTTTTTTGCAGAAATCTGAAGAGCTCTGAAGTCCTCTGGCCTAGGGCCAGTCCCCAGGGCAGAGGTCTGGGAGGGCGGCTGACCCGCTGGCACCGACCCTGGGGCCAAGGGCCTTGGTGTGCGCTGGAGCCCGGCCAGAGGCCCAGAGGCTGCGGGCTCACCAGGAGCGCCCGCTCCCGGGGGATGCCAAGCCACCTGCAGCAAAGGGAGGAAGGGGGCCCTCGGCAGCCAGGCCCACTCACATGCACGTGGCCCCAGCAGGAGAGCAGATAGTTGGGGTCCCAAAGGTTAACTTTGGGCAGGAAGTGCCAGCCTTTATTCAACAAGAGCACCAGAGCGCATTTGAAGATCCAGTTTCTTTTTCTTTTTTTTTTTTTTTTTGGTTTTTCGAGGTAGGATCTCTCTCTGGCCAGGCTGACCTGGAATTCACTATGTAGTCTCAGGGTGGCCTCGAACTCACGGTGATCCTCCTACCTCTGCCTGCCGAGTGCTGGGCTTAAAGGCGTGCGCCACCACGCCGGGCTGAAGATCCAGTATCTAATTATAAAATCCTGAGCCCGGAATGGTGGCGCACGCCTTTAAGCCCAGCACTCGGGAGGCAGAAATAGGAGGATCGCCGTGAGTTCGAGGCCACCCTGAGACTCCATAATGAATTCCAGGTTAGTCTGGGCTAGAGTGAGACCCTACCTCAGAAAACCAAAAATAATAATAATAGTAATTATTATTATTATAAAATCCTTGCCGGGCGTGGTGGTGCACGCCTTTAATCCCAGCACTCGGGAGGCAGAGGTAGGAGGATTGCTGTGAGTTCAAGGCCACCCTGAGACTACAGAGTGAATTTCAGGTCAGCCTGAGCTACAGTGAGACCCTACCTCGAAAAACAAAACAAAACAAAACAAAAAAAATCCTTAATGGGGGCTACAGAGATGGCTCAGTGGTTAAGGCACTTGCCTGTAACACCTAAGGATCTGAGTTCAATTCGTCAGTGTCCATATAAAGCTAGATGTACAAGGTGGCAGATACATCTGGAGTTCATTTGCAGTGGCTAGAAGCCCTGCTGTGCCCATATATATAATGAATAAAATAAAAATTTAAATAATAATAATAAAATAAAGAGCCGGGCGTGGTGGCGCACGCCTTTAATCCCAGCACTCGGGAGGCAGAGGTAGGAGGATCGCCGTGAGTTTGAGGCCACCCTGAGACTCCATAGTGAATTCCAGGTCAGCCTGGGCTAGAGTGAGACCCTACCTCGAAAAACCAAAAAAATAAAAATAAAAATAAAAAAATAAAAAATAAATAAATAAAATAAAATAAAGGCCGGTGGCTTTTGATGGAGGGAGCGTGGATGTGGAAGATTCTTCAAGCAGTCACAATGTCAACCAATCCAGATATTTCCCTTTCTTCATGTGATGAAGGCCAGGGATCTAAATTTATCTGAAAAAGCTATAGATATTCTATTTGTTCCTATTGGAATGGCAGGTTTTGCAGCAATTGTTGCATATGGATTATATAAATTGAAGAGCTGGGGAAATACAAAAACGTCTCTTCACCTGATCCACATGCAAGTAGCAGCCCAAGGCTTTGTTGTAGGAGCAATGACTTGGTATGGGTTACTCCATGTACAAGGAATATTGGGCCAAACCCAAGCCTTAGAAGAGCCGCTGCCTTGTCTGCTTGCAAGTGCTTGCTCTAGTTAGACATCTCATATTGAGGTTATACATTCATGTCAGAAGTAAAGAATGAGCCGGGCGTGGTGGTGCATGCCTTTAATCCCAGCACTCGGGAGGCAGAGGTAGGAGGATCGCCGTGAATTCAAGGCCACCCTGAGACTCCATAGTGAATTCCAGGTCAGCCTGGGCTAGAGTGAGACCCTACCTCGAAAAAACCAAAATAAATAAATAAATAATGACTGGGTTCAGACAACAACAATAACAATAACAATAATAATAAATCCTTAATGGCATAACGTAGGGCAAAGGTCTTGATACCAGTTGCTTCCAAATGCTACTACTGAAGCACACCACTCCTTGGAGGGGGCTGCTTTCCTCAGCCACCTCTCTTGGTTGCTGCTGCTGCAATTTATTTAGTTAAGAGACGTGAAGAGAGAGTGCCAGGGCCTCCAGCCGCTGCAGAACTCCAGATGCATGTGCCAACTTGTGACTCTGGCTTACATGGAGAGTAGGGAATTAAGCCTGGGTCCTTAGGCTTCGAATGCAAGCGTCTTAACTGCTAAGCAATCTCTGCAGCCTTTTTTTTTGTGTTTTGGAGATAGGGTCTCACTCTGGCCAAGGCTGACCTAGAACTCACTCTGTAGTCCCAAGCTAGCCTCAAACAAGTGTTGGGATTAAAGGCATGCCCCACCATGTCTGGCCTATACCATTCTTTTTTTTTTTTTTATTGACAACTTCCATAATTGTAAACAATATCCTATGGTAATTCCCTTCCTCCCCCCACTTTCCCCTTAAAAAATCCACTCTCTATCATATACCCTCCCCCTCTCAATCAGTCTCTCTTTTATTCTGATGTCACGATCTTTTCCTCCTATTATGATGGTCTTGTGTAGGTGGTGTCAGGCACTGTGATGTCATGGATATGCAGGCCATTTTGTGCCTACACCATTCTTATAATGAATAGAAAGTATAGGGTAGGAAGTATAAAATACATCTGAAGTCTAAAAATAACTCACCTACCAACAAATTATATGATCATGAACAAGTTGCTAATCATTGTTTAACTATTGTTTTTTTTCATCTACAATGTAGGGGTGTAACATTTTCAACCTAGCAAAGATGGAAAATTGCATATAATAAAACAACGGAGGAGTCAGCACTTTAGAAAGTATAGTATGGTGTACATATTGTAATTATTATTATTATTTTTTTTGGTTTTCGAGATAAGGTCTCACTCTGGTCCAGGCTGACCTGGAATTCACTATGCAGTGACAGGGTAGCCTCAAGCTTAAGGTGATCCTCCTCTGCCTCCCAAGTATTGGGATTAAAGGCGTGCGCCACCATGCCCGGCATATTGTAATTATTGTTATAAAGATAGTTTTAAACAAAATCCATAGTAGGGAGGATCAAAAGATTATTTTTTCACCATGTCACATATATGCCTAACATTTTAACAACAGCAATATATATATATATATATATATATATATGTATGTATATGTATATATATGCCTAACACAGGATGGAAACAATATAATCAAGAAGATTTGATTATAGTATTTAAAAAATTTTTGCATATAGAAAGTGGTTGACTCCTTTGGCTCAACCCAGTTACATTATACTTATGAAACACTTACCTAAGTCCATCTTCTAAATTCTGCGTTATTCCAGGGTTATTCTAAGCTAAAATTTATGAAGATCAAAGGGTCCAACTCATGGGATTGGGGGTTCCTTATGACCAAAAGGGCAGAACTATCATAGGTTCTCCTGGGTGTTCTGAGAAATCACAAAATGTGTGTGCTACCAGGGGATTTCAGTTAGCATAAAGATAAGAAAGGACAGGCACAAATTTGATTGTCTGCAGTTACTAGAACCATTCTGTCCTTGGGTTTCTGGAATTTAAGCACAACCCCAATAATAACATTAGAGTGGATAATAACCCGATTACATACTGTTGCAGTTACATTCTCATTGTTGGGACAAACACCCAACCATAAGCAGCTGATGGGAGGAAAGATTTTTATTCTGATTTACGGTCTCAAGGGGAAGTTCCATGATGGCAGGGGAAAGCATGGCACGAGCAGAGGCTGGACATCGCCTCTGCCACACCAGGAAAAAAAACAGCATCAGGAGAGTGAGCCAAACTAACACTGGCAAAGTGAGGGTTGATAAACCTCAAGGTCCACACCAGTGACACACTTCCTCCAGCAAGGCTTCACGTCCCTAATTGTCACCAGCTAAGGTTCAAGCATTCAGAACACATGAGTTTCTGGGGACAGCTGATTCTAATTACCACATGGGAGACTAAAACCCAGACCTGCAGCTTTGTAAGCAAGAGCCTTTAATCATGGAACCATCTCCCCAGCCTATGTTTGTGGTTTTTGTACTGAGATTTAAGGTACTATCATTAGATTAAGAAATGAGAGCTGAGCTGGACGTGGTGGCGCACGCCTTTAATCCCAGCACTCAGGAGGCAGAGGTGGGAGGATCACCATGAGTTCAAGGCCACCCTAAGACTCCATAGTGAATTCCAGGTCAGCCTGAACTAGAGTGAATCCCTTACCTCGAAAAACCAAAAAAAAAAAAAAGAGAAAGAGCCGGGCATGGTGGTGCACCCTGAGTGAATTCCAGGCCAGGTCAGCCTGGGCTAGAGTGAAACCATACCTCAAATAACCATAAGAAGGGCTGAAGAGATGGTTTAGCAGTTAAGCACTTGCCTGTAAAGCCTAAGGACCCCAATTCAAGGCTCGGCTCCCCAGTATCCACGTTAGCCAGATGCACAAGGTGGTTGGAGGCCCTGATGCGCCCATTCTCTCTCTGCCTCTTTCTCTCTCTGTCTGTCACTCTCAAATAAATAAATAAAAATAAACAAAAAGTTTTTAAAAAAAAAAGCACATGCAATCCCAACACTCAGGAGGCAGAGGTAGGAGGATCACCGTGAGTTCAAGTCCACCCTGAGACTACATAGTGAATTCCAGGTCAGCCTGAGCTAGAGTGAGACCCTACCTGGAAAAACCAATAAATAAATAAGAAATGAGGGCTGGAGAGATGGGTTAGCCTAAAAACTTATGTTTGACTCTCCAGGTCCCAAGTAAGCAAGATGCACAGTGACACAAATAAGCAAGGTCTTACATGCGCACAAGGGGGTGCACACATCTGGAGTTCAATTGCAGTGGCTGGAGGCCCTTGTGCACCAATTCTCTCACTCTTTCTCTCTTAGTCTCACATTAAAAAAGAAAAGCCGGGCATGGTGGCACACGCCTTTAATCCCAGCACTCGGGAGGCAGAGGTAGGAGGATTGCCGTGAGTTCAAGACAACCTTGAGACTCCATAGTAAATTCCAGGTCAGCTTGGGCTAGAGTGAGACCCTACCTTGAAAAAAAAAAAAAAAGCCAAAAAAAAAAAAAAAAAGTGAATGCCAAATCAGCCTGGGTTAAAGTGGGACCCTACCTCAAACACACCCCCACACACAAAAATCAAGCCAGCTGTGGGTGAATCGCAGTATTTTGTTTGGTTTTTCGGGGTAGGGTCTCACTCTAGCTCAGGCTGACCTGGAATCCACTATGTAGTCTCAGGGTGGCCTCAAACTCATGGTAATCCTACCTCTGCCTCTCAAGTGCTGGGATTAAAGGTGTGCACCACCATGCCTGGCATGGATCGCACTTTTAAACCCAGCACTCAGAAGGCTGAAGTAGGGGGATTGCTGTTTGAGTCCAGCCTAGGCTACACAGTGAGTATTAGGTCAGCCAGGGCTAGTGAGACTCTGCCTCAAAAAAAAAAAAAAATTTTTTTTTTTTGCTTTTTTTTTTTTTTTTTTTTTTTTTTTTTTGTTTTTCAAGGTAGAGTTTCAGTGTAGTCCAGGCTGACCTGGAATTCACTATGTAGTCTCAGGGTGGCCTCGAACTCATGGTGATCCTCCTACCTCTGCCTCCTGAGTGTCAAAATTTTTTTTAAAAAGCAGAATAAAAATAAAAATCTGCAATATCTTTGCAGCTATTATACACATTTTTTGTAAAAGCAAACAAATTTTTTTGTTAACTAATGATATGTGGAATCTTGATGTGAGAAACCTATTTAAAGAAAGCACATAATTTCCTCATGGTCTTAGGGCCATACAAGATTCATTTAAAAGCCCATATTTGCCAGGCATGGTGGCACACGCTTTAAAACCAGCACTCTGGAGGCAGAGGTCAGGAGGATCACCATGAGTTCGAGGCCACCCTGAGACTACATAGTGAATTCCAGGTCAGCCTGGGCTAGGGGGAGACCCTACCTTGAATCTCCCCCAACCCCGCACCTTCCTCCAAAAAAGATAATAGGCATTGGAGCCATAGTACCTGGGCTCAAATGCCAGGTCTGTGTACCTTTGTGTAAATTACTTTATCTGAACATTCACTTCCTCCAACTTAAATATTACCAGTAAGAGTAAGTATAAAACATGAGAAAAAACATTGTTGTTGTTTATTTTTCCTTTTTTTTTTTTGGTTTTTCAAGGTAGAGTCTCACTGTAGCCCAGGCTGACCTGGAATTCAGTATGTAGTCTCAGGGTGGCCTTGACCTCATTACAATCCTCCTACCTCTGCCTCCCAAGTGCTAGGACTAAAGGTGCGCCACCATGCCCGGTACTGATTTTTATTTTCATGAAACACCAAAAGAAGCACAAGAGTAAAGATATGTGGCTCAGGTAGCAAGTAAAATCATTATGGCCATTTGGAGAAATGTGTATCCTCATGCAAGAACCTCCATACTTTGGCCTCTTAGTACTTTGAGTGCATCCTCAAAGCAAAGTTTTAACAAGGTTTGGAGAGATGGCTTAGTGGTTAAGGTGCTTGCCTTTAAAGCCAAAGGACCCAGGTTTGATTCCCCAGGGCCCATGTAAGCCAGATGCATGAGGTGGGACATCTAGAGTTCATTTGCAGTGGATGGGAGCCCTGGCATGCCAGTTTTTTCTCTCTTTCTCAAATAAATAAAAGAAAAAGAAAAGGTTTAGCTAGTCTAATGGATGACATAATCTCTTGTCTTTTCATCTATCTCACCAAAGAAAGAGAGAGACAAGGCCAGGTATGGAGAGAGAGGTTTACTCAACATTACCCAGACAGAAGTGGAATTCAACAGATCTCATTTTTTTTTTAATTTATTTATTTGAAAGTGACAGAGAAAGAGGAGAGAGAGAGAGAAACAGACAGACAGACAGAATGGGCACGCCACGGCCTCCAGCCACTGCAAACGAACTCCAGATGCGTGTGCCCCCTTGTGCATCTGGCTGACGTGGGTCCTGGGGAATTGAGCCTTGAACCAGTGTCCTTAGGCTTCACAGGCAAGTGCTTAACCGCTAAGCCATCTCTCCAGCACCAGATCTCATTTTTTTATTTTTTATTTTTATTTTTTGTTTTTATTTATTTATTTGAGAGTGACAGACAGAGAGAGGAAGAGGCAAAGAGAGAGACACAGAGAGAGAATGGGCGCGCCAGGGCTTCCAGCCACTGCAAATGAACTCCAGATGCGTTCGCCCCCTTGTGCATCTGGCTAACGTGGGTCCTGGAGAATCGAGCCTCGAACCAGGGTCCTTAGGCTTCACAGGCAAGCGCTTAACCGCTAAGCCATCTCTCCAGCCCCTCATTTTTAACTAATACCCTCTGTTCATTTCCTTCCTTCTTCATGGCCCATAACCTCAGCCAGTCTTGTGAGAGCACAACTCTTGATTCTAGGGTTCTCTCTCTCTTACCTAGAACTTCCTCGTCTCTTGCTCAGCCCATCCGCTTCCTTCTCTAACCCTGCACCTGGCCTGCTGAGTATTGTTGCAGAAAACAACGAAACTGTTACAGTTTAATTTTTAAAATATTTTATTTTATTTATTTATCAGAGAGAGGAGGAACTGCCAGGGTTTATTGCCCTGAACTCTTGCTCACCAATGTTAGGGGGCCACAGGTTGTTAGTTCTGCCTTCACTGTTACTGTATTTCCTGACTTCCAGTCTCCCTCACTTTTTCAGAGTAACCACATCAGACATTTTCTACTTCACTTCCTCAAACTCAACTACTTCCACATAGAGATGGTCAGATCCTTATAATGGTTCAGTGTAAGATGTTTTTTCTTCATTTATTTAATCCCATCACTCTGGAGGCAGAGGTAGGAAGATCTCTGTGAGTTGACGCCACCCTGAGACTACATAGTGAATTCCAGGTCAGCCTGGACCAGAGTGAGACCCTACCTCGAAAAACCAAAAAAAAAAAAAAAAAAAAAAAAAAAAAAAAAAAAAAGAAGAAAGAAAGAAAGACCAAACTAGAAAAATTAAATTAATAAAATAAAATAAAGTGTAAAAGGGCAGGGAGAGCGAGGAAGCGGCGGTGCGAAGGCTGCTGCACACCTAGCAGACCCATGGCCGGGAGGGCAGCGCGTGCCCAAGCTCTCAGCCTCCCGGTCCCACTAGCCTGAGCCCAGGCCGAGGTCCCAGCAGCAGCGCCGTGGCTGGGTGGAGCGCCTACATCAACAACCCGGGGGCCAGAGGGACCAGCACACGGCCGTGGTAGGCTAGAAGGACTCGTCCTGTCGGGGCCACCCTCCCAGGGGGAAACCTTTGTTAGCATTTCACCAGCCAAAGTCAGTGTCCTGGTTGGCAAAGACTAATCAAGTTTTTTTTTTTTTTTTTTTTAGATTTATTTATTTATTTGAGAGAGAGAGAGAGAGATAAAGAAATAGGCAGGGAGAGAGAGAGAGAGAGAGAGAGAGAGAATGGGCACACCAGGGCCTCCAGCAACTGCAAACGACCTCCAGATGCGTGTGCCCCTTGTGCATCTGGCTTATGTGGATCCTGGGGAGTTGAACCTGGGTCCTTTGGCTTTGCAGGCAAGTGCCTTAACCGCTAAGCCATCTCTCTAGCCCTAAAGATTTATTTTTATTTATTTATTTCTTAGAGACAGAGAGAGGGAAAGAGAGATAGAGAGAATAGGAGCGCCAGGGCCTCTAGCCACTGCAAAGCAACTCCGGACATATGCGCCACCATGTTCCTGTGGCTTATGTGGGACCCGGAGAATCGAACTTGGGTCCTTAGGCTTTGCAGGCATGCGCCTTAACTAAGCCATCTCTCCATCCCCCTGGCCAAGTTTTTAACATGAATGGGCTCACATTTGGGGGCCAGAAATGTTCTGTGATCCAGGACTCACTGCTGCAGGATGGGGAATTTACCATGGACCTACGTACCAAGAGTACTGGAGGAGCTCCCACCTTCAATGCCACTGTCATCATGACTGCCAAGACGCTAGTCCTGCTGATGGGCAAGAAAGGTGTCCATGGTGGTTTGATCAACAAGAAATGTTATGAAGCCGGGTGTGGTGGTGCATGCCTTTAATCCCAGCACTCTGGAGGCGGAGGTAGGAGGAGAGTTCGAGGCCACCCTGAAACTACATAGTTAATTCCAGGTCAGCCTGGGCCAGAATGAGAAAAACAAAAACGAAAACAAAACAAAACAAACAAACAAACAAACAAAAAAGGCCTTCCACCTGCGACGTTTCCCAGTACTGACCTCATCTGTCCCTTTCCTCCCACCATTCCCCACAACTTTTGCACCCCTTCCTTCCCATACACACACATGCTATTTTATTTTTGGGCCATTACCCATATCCCTTATTGCTGCCCAAACCACATGGGATGGGGGCCTGGGCTGGGTGGACAGATACCTCCCCCTACCCATACCCTTCCTGTGTATGTTTGGAAAGCTATTTTTTTCTGAACTAAAAAAAAAAAAAGATTTGCCGGGCGTGGTGGTGCACGCCTTTAATCCCAGCACTCGGAGGCAGAGGTAGGAGGATCACTATGAGTTCGAGGCCACCCTGAGGCTACATAGTGAATGCCAGGTCAGCCTGAGCTAGAGTGAGACCCTACCTCGAAAAACCAAAAAAAAAAAAAAAAGATTCTACTAGAAAAAAAAAAAAAAAAAAAAAAAGGAGGGGGCAGAGAGATAATAGGATCACTGTGAGTTCAAGGCCAGTCTGGGACGACAGAATAAGTCCCAGGTCAGTCTGGGCTAGAGTGATACCCTACCACAAAAACAAAACAAACAAACAAAAAAAGTAAATAAGCCGGGCGTGTGGGTGCACGTCTTTAATCCCAGCACTAGGGAGGCAGAGGTAGGAAGATTGCTGTGAGTTCAAGACCACCCTGAGACTCCATAGTGAATTCCAGGTCAGGCCTGGGCTAGAGTGAGACCCTACCTCGAGAAACAAACAAACAAAAGTAAATAAATAAAGTGCAAAAGAATAAAAGCCATTCAGTAGGAACTATACACACAACCACAGCAATATATATATTGTTATTGTTAATATATAATATTATATATAATATATAGTTATTATATATAATATTATATGTCATATAATATATATTGTTATTGTTAATTATAGGTACATTGTAACTGGTCTCAAACTCAGGGAGATCCTCCTACCTGTGTCTCCCAAGTGCTGGGATTAAAGGTATGTGCCACCATGGCTATGCCTGGCTAGGAACCATATTTTTGTTTTTATTTATTTATTTATTGGTTTTTCCAGGTAGGGTCTCACTCTAGCCCAGGCTGACCTGGAATTCACTATGTTGTTTCAGGGTGGCCTCGAACTCACAGTGATCCTCCTACCTCTGCCTCGGAAGTGCTGGGATTAAAGGTGTGCTCCACCACGCCCGGCTATTTGTTCTCTTTTTTATATGGTCATCAGCTTTAATAGCCACAGAAGTAGATCTTGGTCCAATATTAAAATTTGAAAAGAAGTGGGCCAGGAAGAGTTTTGTAAGCATTCTCCTAAGATCTATGACTGTGAGTGTGGTCTGTGGATCAATCCCACTGAGTAGTTGGAAGCTTATTATAAATGCTGAATCCTGGGCCCCAACCCAGACTTAAGTCAAACGTGTCTTTTAACAAGCTACCCCAAGTGATGGCATAAAATCTGATACCAGGATACGGCACCACTTCCCTCCAGGGTAGTAATTCACAATTTTCACTGCGCACTAAATTCACCTGGGGGAGCTTTTAAAACCACTGAGCACTCACTACGCCCCCCTCCCCAGACCTCTTTAATTGGCCTGGCGTTGGAACCTTTGGCACTGGTATTTTTTTAAACCCCCTAATTGCCGCCAGGTTGAGAAACAGTGCTCTAGAATTACAGTTTGCCATCCTTAGGGTTCTAGTTACAGAAAATCCAGGAAGGGTGCCTTTGTCTTCTGGTGGGGTATCATCAGAAAGCAACGGTGACATTGGCCCACTATCCATGAGATTTACATCCCTAGAGCTTTGCAGCTCTTACTCCTGGCCTCGCCTTGCTTTTGCTTTTTGTGTCACTATTTCTTTTGACATACATCTCCCGCCCCCTCCCCCCCGTTTTTTGGAAGGGTAAATTAAGAAAGGTTCATTTGCCAGGTGAGGTGACATAAACCTTTAATCCCAGCACCGGGAGGCAGAGGTAGGAGGATCACTGTGAGTTTGAGGCCACCCTGAGACTACATAGTGAATTCCAGGTCAGCCTGGGCTAGAGAGAGACCCTACCTCAAAAAAAAAAAAAAAAAAAAAAAAAAAAAAAAAAAAAAATCAAAAACACCAAAAGCTCCCACTTCACCCCCAAAATAGAACAGGGTGTTTTCTAAACTTAAAGGTGCCTACAAAGACCTGTCTGACTACTTCCTTTCCACTGTTGGTATCTCTGTACATATCTGAAACAGAAAAATGAACATGTACTGTTCCCAAAGGACTCAATCTCATGTCACATCTTCATATTTCGAACTCAACACCTGGTTAGAGTCCATTTATCAGAATGGAATATCAAGAATAACAGAAAGGATAGGGCTGGAGAGATGGCTTAGAAGTTAAGGCACTTGTCTGTGAACCCTAAGGACCAAGCTTGGATTCCACGGAACCCACGTAAGCCAGATGCTCAAGGTGGTACATGTGTCTGGAGTTTGTGTGCACTGGCTGGAAACCCTGGTATGTGCATTCCCTTATTCTTTCTCTCTCTGCCTTTCTCTCTCAAATAAATGCATAAATATAAAATATTTAAAAAAAGAAGGCAGACATGGTAATGCATGCCTTTAATCCTAGCACTCAAGAGGCAGAGGTAGGAGGAATGCTATGAATTTGAGGCCACTCTGAGACTACATAGTAAATTCCAGGTCATCCTGGGCTAGAATAAGACCCTACCTCGAAAAACCAAAAAAAAAAAAAAAAAAAAAAAAAACCAAAAAAAAAAAAAACCAGAAAGTAGAATATATTTTTCTCTAATAGTTTATTCACATTGAGTAATGTCTTTTTTTTTTCTAATAAGAAGGATTAAAATTCACAACTTGAGGTGTGGTGGTGCACACATTCAGTCCCAGCACTCAAGAGGCAGAGGTAGGAGGATCATAGTGGATTTGACACCACCCTGAGACTACATAGTGAATTCCAGGTCAGCCTGGGCTACAGTGAGACCTTATCCCCTCGCCCGGAAAAAAAAAAAAAAAAAAAAAAAAAAAAAACTGGCCTGGAGAGATGGCTTAACAGTTAAGGCACTTGCCTGCAAAGCCAAAGGGTTCCAGGTTCGACTCTCCCCAGGACCCACATAAGCCAGATGCATAAGAGGGCCATGCGTCTGGAGTTCTTCTGCAGTAGCTGGAGGCCCTCGTGTGCCCATTCTCTCTTTCTCTCTCTCTCTCTTTTTTTTTTTTTTTTTTTTTTTTTTTGCGAGGTAGCATCTCGCTCTAGCCCAGACTGGCCTGGAAGTCGCTGTGGAGTCTCAGGGCAGCCTTGAACTCATGGCGATTCTCCTACCTCTGCCTCTCAAGTGCTGAGATTAAAGGCATGTGCCACCACGCCCAGCTTCTGGGTGCTATTTTTTTTTTTTTTTTCGTTGAAGCAGGGTTTCACTCTAGCCCAGGCTGGCCTGGAATTCACTATGTAGTCTCAGGGTGCCCTTGAACTCATGGCAATCTGCCTACCTCTGTCTCCCAAGTGCTGGGATTAAAGGCGCACATCACTACGTCCAGCTTCTAGCTACTAAATTTGATCAATCTTAATAGGATATTGAGATTGTACTACTGTTTTTCTGTAGGCTATTGTTTTTTAACTGGAAAAAAAATGGTAAATAGAACACAACACTAATTAGAAATTTAGCCTGTAACTGTAACTTTCTACCATAAAGAGGTAATTAATTATGTATTTCTTAATTATTTAGAGCTTTTGTTACCTGGAATTGCACTTAGTATTTGAGATCTATGTGAATACTAAGGCTTACTGTTCTTTGAGGAAAACCAGTAGAAAAGCAAGGCTGAGGGAGAGAAAGAAGGCCAGGGTACAACTTTTAAACTACAACCCCATGGAGAATACCTGCAATCCTACTAAGGAGTGTCCCCAACGGAATGGGGGCAGGGACGTGGGAAAAGAGGGTACCAACACATGATGTATCCATATGAAACATCTTATTAATAATAATAATAATAACATAAAGAAAAAAAGAAAGAACTTGATTTCTACAAACTAGCTGATCCAAGGCACCAGAGGACTTCCTCGTTCAGACCGATCTTGTGGGAAGTAGGGTTAGGAAATGGGTGATCTCACACAGATGGCACCTTCTCATAGGTGGAGCCTTGTGGCCAAATGACACACATCTGATCCTAATTGCCAGTCACAAGGTGCTTTTCAAGTTTACACAGCTCAAGAACAAAGACCCTTATCTCCTGGGATTGTTCTTGACACAGATTTGGTCTCCACTTGTGCAGTATTTATCACTCTATGGACGGACCAGTGTCAGCAGGAACAGCTGCCTGAAGGCACTCTTGTTCACCACCAATAAAGGAAGCATAGTTTGTCTGGTGACTGGGGAAGACCTTGGGGGACAAGGCCACCTCAGGTCAATGAGGGAACTGGCACAAGATCATCCCAGTGAGTACTTCCAAACTGCTTGGGATCAGCTGCCTGCAGGAAGTACTCAACGTTACTTGAAACAACGTGAAAGGGTTGTGTGGTGGCGCACGCCTTTAATCCTAGCTCTTGGGAGGCAGAGGTAGGAGGATTGCTGTGAGTCCCAGGCCACCCTGAGACTTCATAGTGAATTCCAGGTCAACCTGGGCTAGAGCGAGACCCTACTCCGCCCCCCCCCAAAAAGTGAAAGGGGTGAGGTTTTTCTCCATGAGCTCTTTCTTAGGATCTTCCCGCACTGTCCACCTTTACAGCTACTTACCCTCTTTTTCTACCAATAAACTGCCCATTGCTCTCTGCTATGAACTCATTAGCCTGGCAATTACCCTCTCTCTTCCCTCGCCACAAAGCTCCAGTGTCTCATGTCTTATGAGACTTAGGCAAATTGGTAACACATAACTAATTTAAGCTGACATATTAATGACTGACAGCTGCCTAGGGAATTCATGGAAGAGGTCTGGGAAAGGCGGCTATCCCACAGCTTCCCAGTTCCACCTGAGCAACAGCTTAATTAGTTTATCTCCAAGAGATTCCTGATCCAATTAATTGAAAAGCGCTATACATTGAGAAATATGTTGTTTAAATATGAAATAATAATTTAAAAAATTTTATTGACAACTTCTATAATGGTAAACAATATCCCATGGTAATTCCCTCCCTCTCCCCACTTTCCCCTTTGAAACTCCACTCTCCATCATATCCCCTCCCCCTCTCAGTCTTTTATTTTGATGTCATGATCTTTTTCTTCCTATTATGTTGGTCTTATGTAGGTAGTGTTGGGCACTGCAAGGTCATGGATATCCAGGCCATTTGGTATCTGGAGGAGCATGTTGTAAGGAGTCCTACCCTTCCTTTGGCTCTTACATTCTTTGCGCCACCTCTTCCACAATGGACCCTCTCAGCCTTGGAAGGTGTGATAGAGATATTTCAATGCTGAGTACTCTTCTCTCACTTCTCAGCACCATGGTGCCTTCTGAGTCATCCCAAGGTCACTGCCATATGAAAAGAGAAGCTTCTCTAACCAAAAGTGAGAGTAGCATTAATATATGAATATGACCATTAAGAGAAGTGCTTACTGGGCAGTTTGGTGAGCATAGTATATACATTTAGTCAGACAGCAGCAGATATTACCCTCCTATGGCTCATAACTACCCCTGTTGTATGTTTTCAGTATCAGGGATGTATTCCCTCCCATGGAGTGGGCCTCCAGTCAAATTAGAGGGCAGCTGGTTTCCCCCATAACAGACGTGCCACTATTGCACCTGTTGGTTCATTTGGCTTGGCTGGCCAAATATAAGGTGTGCAGTGTTCACTGTTGATTATCTTCACTGGTGTTCTTTCTCTCTCCCATTTAACTACATGAAGTGTGGCTTTTTCTAGCTTTCTGTCATGTCTGGTCTACATGGAGGAGGTTTTCAGCTCAGTTTCAGCAGGACTTCACAGAGGCCTAGCAGCCCAAGTATGTGGAGTCTTCAGCAATAGGGTCTTACCATCTATTCCTGGTGGGAAACCAAGGGCCTCAGCAATAGCCTATGTTTTGGGGACATCAGGGACCTCCCTGGCCAACAACTCATTGGAAGGTATCCCATCTGAAAATTTTCTAGTAACAATCTATGGCTCTGGTGTGTTCGACTGTCCAAAAAAGTAGGTTTCCATATGACTTATTTACATCCTCTTAGATTTTTTTGTTTGTTTTTGTTTTTGCTTTTCGAGATAGGGTCTCACTGTAGCTCAGGCTGACCTGGAATTCACTATGTAGTCTCAGGGTAGACTTGAACTTATAGTGATCCTCCTACCTCTGCCTCCTGAGTGTTAAAGGTGTGCACCACCACGCCTGGCATATATCCTCTTAGATTTTGATTAGCCTTCCCTTCACTTTTCTCAATCTCTTTTTTCTTTAAGTTATTTTATTTATTTGAGAGAGAATGGGCATGCCAGGGCCTCCAGCCACTGCAAATGAATGCCAGATGCATATACCACCTTGAGCATCTGGCTTATGTGAGACCTGGCAAATCGAACCTAGGTCCTTTGGCTTCGGTGGCAAGCACCTTAACCGCTAAGCCATCACTCTAGCCCTTCTTCTCAATCTCTTGCCCTGTCCTCACTTAGGCCTTTTCACTCCTGTTAATCTGTTCTTCTATTTACATATATATAATACCACCCTATTAAGTACCCCCTCCCTCCCTTTCTATTCCCTTTATATCTGAAATAGTTCTTAGATTTGCCTGTGCTTCCTATATGGCAAAGAAAGCTGCTTGTTTTTTCTTTTTTTTAGGTAGGGTCTTACTCTAGCTCAGGCTGACCTGGAATTCACTATGTAGTCTCACGTGGACTCTAACTCACAGGAATCCTAGTACCTCTGTCTCCCAAGTGCTGGGATTAAAGGTGTGCACCATCACACCCAGCAGGACCCAGGTTTGATTCCCCATTACCCACACAAGCCAGAAATACATAGTGGTGCATGCATCTGGAGTTTGTTTGCAGTGACTAGAGGCCCTGGCATGCCCATTCTCTCATAGATAAAAAATAAAAAATAAGTTGGGCGTGGTGACACATGCCTTTAATCCCAGCACACGGGAGGCAGAGGTAGGAAGAGCCCCCTGAGTTCCAGGCCACCCTGAGACTACATAGTGAATTCCAGGTCAGCCTGAGCTAGAATGAAATTCTACCTTGAAAAACCAAAATAATTAATTTAATAATCAATATAATAAAAAGAGATAACAAAAGGAATAAGTCAGGCTGGAGAGATAGTTCAGCAGTTAAGGCACTTGCTTGTAAAGCCTATCCAATCTGGTTTGATTCCCCAGTACCCATATAAAGCCAAATGCAAAAAGTGATCCATATGTCTGGAGTTCTTTTGCAGCAGCTGGAGGCACTGGTATGCCCCATTCTTTCTCCCTATTCTGTCTCTCTTCTCTCTATCACACTCTGCTTGCAATTAAATAAATAAATTTATATATATATATATATATTGGTTTTTCAAGGTAGGGTTTCACTCTAGTCCAGGCTGACCTAGAGCTCACAATGTAGTCACTGGGTGGCCTTGAACTTGTGACAATCCTCCTAACTTGGCCTCCCAGGTACTAGGATTAAAGGTGTGTACTACCACGCTTAGCCAAAAAAAGTTTTGGGGGGGGTTTCAAGATAGGGTCTCACTCTAGCCCAGGCTGACCTGGAATTCACTATGTAGTCTCAGGGTGGCCTCAAACTCACAGTGATCCTTCTACCTCTGCCTCTCAAGTGCTGGGATAAAAGGCATGTACCAACATGCCCAGCATATGTTATTTTTAAATATTTTATCTATTTATTTAAGAATGATTCAGACAAAGAGAGAGAGAGAAAGAGAGAGAGAGAACGGATGCTCCAGGGCCTCCAGCCACTGAAAACAAACTCCAAACGCATGCGCCACCTTGTGCATCCAGTTTACATGGGTCCTGGGGAATTGAACTGAGGTCTTTGGCTTTGCAGGCAAACGCCTTAACTGCTAGGCAATCTTTCCAGCCCAGGTATGGCTTTTTCAAATGGGAACTTTAGAGATTGCACTACTTCTGCAGCATAGATGTTTATATGCCATCTGTATTTCTTCTTTTGAGAACTCTCTATTTAGTTCCATAGCCCATTTTAACTGGGTTGTTTGATTTCTTTTTTTTTTTTTTTTTTTTTTTTTTTTGTTTTTTGAGGTAGGGTCTCACTCTAGCCCAGGATGACCTAGAATTCACTATGGTGAATTCAGGGTGGCCTTGAACTCACGGCGATCCTCCTACCTCTGCCTCTCAAGTGCTGGGATTAAAGGCGTGTGCTACCATGCCTGGCTTGATTTCTTATTATTTAATTTTTTGAGTTCTTTGTATGTCCTGGAGATTATTCCTCTATCAGATGTATAGCTGACAAAGACTTTTCTCCCATTCCGTAGGTTGCCTCTTTGCTCTATTCAGTGTCTTTTGCTGTACAAAAGCTTTGTAATTTCATGAGGTCCCAGCGGTTAATCTGTGGTTTGATTGCCTAAGCAGTTGGGGTTATATTCAGAAAGCCTTTGCCAAGTCCAATATGTTGAAGGGTTTCCCCTTCTTTTTCTCTAGCAGCTTCAGAGTTTAGGTCTGATGGTAAAGTCTTTGATCCATATGGATTTAATTCTTGTGCATGGAGAGCGATAAGGATCTATTTTCATCCTTCTATAGATACATATCCAGTTTTCCCAGCATCATTTGCTGAAGAGGCTGTTTTTTCTCCTATGAGTATTTTTGGCATTTTTTGGTGAATATCAGGTGGCTATAGCCACCTGGACTTACATCTGGGTCCTCTATTCTGTTCCATTGATCTACATGTCTGCTTTTGTGCCAGTACCATGCTGTTTTTGTTACTATGGCTCTGTAGTATAGCTTAAAATCAGGTATGGTGATACCATCAGCCTTATTTTGTTTCTCAAAATTGTTTTAGATACTCAAGCTTTGTTTGTGCTTCCAAATGAATTTTTGGATTTTTTTTTTTAATTTCCGTGAAGAATGCCATTGGAATTTTATTTATTTATTTATTTATTTTGGTTTTTTGAGGTAGGGTCTCACTCTAGCCCAGGCTGACCTGCATTTAACTATGTAGTCTCAGGGTGGCCTTGAACTCATGGTGATCCTCCTATCTTTGCCTCCCGAGTGGGTGTGCCACCATTGGAATTTTGATGAGGATTACATTAAATGTGTAGATTGCTTTTGGTAAGCTTGCCATTTTCACAATATTGAGTCTTCCGATCCAGGAACAAGGGATGTTTTTCCATGTCCCAAAGGTTTTTGTATGTTGTATTCTCATTATCATTTGATTCTATGAAGTTTTTGATTTCCTTCTTGATTTCCTCATTGACCTATTCATCATTTAGTAGTGTATTGTTTGGTTTCCATGATTTTGTATATGTTCTATAGCTTTTCTTGCTATTGATTTGTAGTTTAATCCCATTGTGATCAGATAGAGTGCAAGGAATTATTTCAATTTTCATGTATTTGTTAAGATTTGCTTTGTTAGCCGGGCATGGTGGCGCATGCCTTTAATCCCAGCACTCGGGAGGCAGAGGTAGGAGGATCACCATGAGTTCGAGGCCACCCTGAGACTCCATAGTGAATTCCAGGTCAGTCTGAGCTAGAGTGAGACCCTACCTCGGAAAACCGAAAAAAAAAAAAAAAAGATTTGCTTTGTGACCTAATATATGGTCTATTTTAGAGAATGTTCCATGTGCTGCTGAAAAGAATGTGTATTCTGTAGCATTTGGATGAAATTTCCTGTATATAACTGAACAAATATCCATTTGTTCTATGACATCATTTAATCCAGATGTCTCTGTTTATTTATTTATTTATTATTTTAGGTTTTTTTTTAATTATTATTATTATTTTGGTTTTTCGAGGTAGGGTCTCACTGTAGCTCAGGCTGACCTGGAATTCACTCTGTAGTATCAGGGTGGCCTGGAACTCAGTGATCTTCCTACCTCTGCCTTCTGAGTGCTGGGATTAAAGGCATGTACCACCCTGCCTGGCTCACAGTTTATTTTTTCCTGGGATAACCTGTCAATTGATGAGAGTGGGGTGTTGAAGTCACCACTACCACTGTGTTTGGTGTTATCTGTGACCTTAGTTCCAGTAGTGTTTGTTTGCTGAAATTGGGAGCCCCCATGTTAGGTGTGTATACATTTAAGATTGTAATGTCCTTCTATTGGAGTGTTTCTTTAATCAATATAAACTGACCTTCCTTATCTTTCCTAACTAATGTTGGAGTGAAGTCTACCTTGTCAGATATTAGGATAGCAACCCCTGCTTGTTTTCTAGGGCCATTTGCTTGAAACACCATTTTCCAACCTTTCACCCTAAGATAGTGTCCATCCTTTGTAGAAAGGTGGGTTTCTTGGAGGCAACAAATTGAAGAATCCTGCTGTTTAACCCATTCTGCAAACCTATGTCTTCTGGTTGGGGCATTGAGGCCCTTGATATTAAGAGATATTATTGAAAGGTGTGTATTTATTTTTGCCTTTTTTTTTTTTTTTGTAGTTCTTCTGGTTTTACCTTTGCTCTCTTGCATTAACTAGTATTTGAGTATGGTTTGTTTCTTCCAGGTTCCTTATATGTGTGCTTTTCTTTCTCTTCAGCATGGAGGAATCTTTCAAGTATTTTCTGTAGAGCTGGTTTTGTCTTAGAATATACCTGTAGCCTGCTTTTGTTGTGGAATGTCCTTATTTCTCAGTCTATTTGAATGGATAGCTTTGCAGGATAAAGTAACCTTGGTTGACAGTTGTTATCTTTCAGAACTTGGAATACATCGCTCCAAGCCCTTCTGGCTTTTAAAATTTGTGTTGAGTAATCTGCTGTGATCCTAATGGGCTTGCCTTTGTAGGTAACTTGATTTTTCTAACTGCTTTCAATATATTCCTTGTGTTTCTTATATTGCAATGAAGAGATTTTTGTATCTTGAGTTAATTTGATGCTTGTGTTTTCTAATTATCTGCAGTGTTCTTAACTGTATAATTCTGACTTTATATATCTTCAGTGTAAGAGTTTAAGGTGTCAGGTATAGCTTTCATACTCCAAGAAAAACAGCAGAAGTGACCCCAGGTATTGAGTTTGCCTGCTATTCAAGTGTTATAGTAGACTGGGTGAAGCAAATTACTGACAAATTCTAAAATTCAACCAAGCAGTATATACATCCAGTCAAAACCAGCACAGTATTTATATAAACATGGGGATTAAACTACAGATAATCTAGTAAAGCCAAAGCCCCTAAGGGTATGTGTTGCCCCACATGCTTAATCCTGTCAACTGGGAGTCTGAAACTGGTTCCAAGTCAGCCTGGTGCCAGTCCCTGTCCCCAATAGTGACTTAAGAAAAAGACAGAGGCCCTAAAAGGAAATGTCACAGGCAACAATAGTCAACACCAAAATACAGCTTATTTGAGAAGAGTAAAGACAACCAAGAATATATCATTCAAGTTTAATACATAACCCTTCCTGACATGGAAAGAGATTAGCACTTCCAGTGCAGGCATATGTATCTGGTTTTGTATAAGTAGGCCCTGTTACCTTCTGTGATGGCTTCCAATCTCACCAATGCTGAGTGCCCACCTTGATCCCTCTCAGTGCTGGGCAGCTAGGGGTGAATGAGTTCTCCAGACATTCAAGGCCCTGACAGTTGGGGGGATGGGAGACTTTGCAGGGTGCCTGGAGTCATACCGGAGCTGCTCAGCTGGTCCTGTTTGTATCTGCTCCAGCAGCTGTCAGCTGATCTCTGGTGTCTTCCCTTTCAGGTTTCTTGCCCTTTTGAGGAGGTTGATGTGAGTGGGAAATCTCCTCACCTTCTTTCTGCTCCTGCTGCTCTGCCCCAAAAATATTTTTTAAAGCTGGGCGTGATGGCGCACACATTTAATCCCAGTACTCAGGTGGCAGGAGTATGATCACTGTGAGTTCAAGGCTGCCCTGAGACTACATAGTTAATTCCAGGTCAACCTTGGCCAGAGTGAAACCCTACCTCAAAAAAACAACAACAAAAATAAGTAAATAAATAAAAAGGGGAGGTTCCTGACTAGCATGGTGGTGCATGCCTATAATCCCAGCACTTGGGAGGCAGAGGTAGGAAGATCACTGTGGAGAGCCGAGAGAGTGTGATCGCCATTACAAGATGGCGCTGACATCCGGCCTCGGTCCTGGTGAACAAGTAGAATAGCGCATGTGCAAGTGGTGAAAGCGCGCCAAGTCACTGCCCAGCCCGGGGCGTCATATGGGGTAATGAGCGCGCAGCCAATCAGCAGAGTACACGCCGCCTAGGGGCTATATAAGCGGCGCCATTTCGGGGCCCTGGGTCTTCCTCTTTTCATCTGTTAACTGCAATAAACGCTTGCTGCAGAAGGATCCTGGTGCCCGTGTGCGTTCTTGCTGGCGAGACGACTACGCGGGCTACAGCTGGTGCCGAAAAACCCGGGACGCCGGGTGCCTGTCATCGCCGGCGCCGAGGAGACCCCCCATTCACGGGGAAGGATTCAGAACTGCAGGACTAAGGTAGGTTCTGAGAGGCATGTTTGGTCTTGACTTGTCTCATCTCTCATCCAAATTGGTAGGAGCAATTTTTGCTCTCCCTATTGTGATGGTGGCTCTCGTTCTCTTCTTTTTGAACATGGGAGCCTCACATTCGGAGCTACAAGACAGCATGTCAGAAACAGAACGGGATAAAAGGTTAGGGGCCCTTGAGGAAAAAGAAAAAGACGTCTCTAAGAAAAAAGGCCTTTCCGCGGACACTAAGTCCACAGAAAGAAAAGACAAGGGAAAAGACGCCCTGGGAGAGAAACATGAGAGGGAAAAGAGAAGTCCAAAAAGGAGGCCTCTTTATCCGATAAAAGAATTGGAGGCTTTAGGAATTGATAGCTCAGAGTCTGAAGATCTTAGTCCCTCCGAGGAGGAAGAATTAGATAGGGAAGCGGCTCGCTATGGGGAGGAGAGATACTATCTTGATGAGCAGCCGCTACCGCAAAATCGAAAACAAAAGAAGATAGGAGATAAGAACCGCGCGGCTTTTCAATCTGCCGCCCCTATCATTCCCAGTGCTCCTCCGCCTTATGCCGGCAAGCATTGTTCAGATTCCTTCCTTTCAGAGGGGGACAGAAGGAGGTTCTTACAAGCCTTCCCGGTGTTTGAGGCTGCGGATGGAGGCCGCGTCCATGCGCCGGTAGAGTATGCCCTCATTAAGCTTTCTAAGGGGAAGGAAAGACTGCAGAGGACCTTGTTGGAACTGGGCTATTGGAATAAGGGCTGGCTGCGTTCTGCTGCTGAGGTCCAGAGAGTTTGATCAAGGTTAAATTTGTAATGGACTGATGTACTTGGCTAGAGATATTGGACTGAGAGATTTAAGATTTTAAGCTGGAAAACCTCAAGCAAGTTAAAATTACAGGCACTGAGACTGGTTTTAGGTTACTGAACCTGCTATTGTCAAACACATTAGCAATCTTAAGGAAGATGTTCCAACTGCTTTACATTCAAACAATGGAAAGGATGCCTGAGGAAAGGCTATCATAGAAATGCAAACACTTTTGGAAAGAGTTGACTGGAGGAGGAACCTGCTTTTCAAGGCTATTGAACTTGAACTGCAGAAGTTTGATGTTTGTTTGATGGTGGTTGAGTTTGCATTGTTTTAGTCTCTCCTTGCTTTAATCCCAGAGGAATTCGCCCATTACAAATTTGGCAGATGGATGTTACTCACGTCCCATCTTTTGGCAAATTACAATATTTACATGTTTCCATTGATACTTGTTCTGGAGTTATGTTTGCTTCCCCATTAACCGGGGAGAAAGCAGCCCATGTTATTCAACACTGCCTCGAGGCGTGGAGTGCCTGGGGGAAGCCCAAAATTCTTAAAACTGACAATGGACCAGCTTATACTTCTCAAAAATTTGGACAGTTCTGTAACCAGATGGGAGTGACCCATTTGACAGGTCTCCCGTATAATCCTCAAGGACAGGGTATTATAGAACGGGCTCATCGCACTCTAAAGTCTTATTTAATAAAACAAAAAGGGGGAGTCGAGGAGGCTCTGCCCTCAGTCCCACGAGTGACTATATCCATAGCACTCTTTACTCTTAATTTTTTAAATTTGGACAGTCAGGGCCATTCGGCAGCTGACCGTCATTGCTCAGAGCCTAACAGGCCACAGGAGATGGTTAAGTGGAAAGATGTTTTGACTGGTCAATGGAGAGGCCCGGATCCTATTTTAATAAGATCCAGGGGAGCTGTTTGTGTTTTTCCACAGGAAGAAGACAATCCATTCTGGCTACCAGAACGCCTAACACGTAGACTTGTGATACCTGACGAATCATCGAGATCCTGTGCGGGAGCCGAAGAAGTGGACAAGATCCATTATGAAGACCCTATTCTACTAGAGTTGACCCCTCCCTAGCTGTGGGCCTGACATCCTGGATTTCTTCAGCCTTCTCTTTCTTTAAGGAATGGGTGGGAGTGGCGCTGTTTGGTGCAGCCCTATGTTGTGGCTTAGTGTTCCTGCTTTGGTTGTTCTGCAAGCTCAGAGCTCAACAGCAACGTGACAAGGTCGTTATTGCGCAAGCACTTGTGGCTATGGAACAGGGATCATCTCCTGAAATTTGGTTATCCATGTTGAAGAATTAATTAGACTGAGACCCTCAGTCGATGCACCTCAGGGGTTTAGCTCATTGCACTGAGTCGATGAGAGATCTAAGTCTAATCTGCCCTTGCCTAAGTGGCTGCAGCACCAAAATATGAGATTGACAGCCCTTGCACCCCCAGGAACAATATTCCATTGCACGGGGATGGGTGTCAACTCCCCTTTTTGCCTCTCCCTTGGCCTTTGCACTCAGAGGACTTGTCTCCATTGCACCTGATAAGGTGAGGGAATGAGCTCTTGATCGCTTATTCCCCAAGGAAGGAATTTGCTTGATTGAGCATAGGGTTGTTTGGTGCCGCGCTGGTTGGGCTATGAGGCAGTTGTCATCTTATTAAAACAAAAAGGGGGAGATGTGGAGAGCCGAGAGAGTGTGATCGCCATTACAAGATGGCGCTGACATCTGGCCTTGGTCCTGGTGAACAAGTAGAATAGCGCATGTGCAAGTGGTGAAAGCGCGCCAAGTCACTGCCCAGCCCGGGGCGTCATATGGGGTTATGAGCACGCAGCCAATCAGCAGAGTACACGCCGCCTAGGGGCTATATAAGCGGCGCCATTTCGGGGCTCTGGGTCTTCCTCTTTTCATCTGTTAACTGCAATAAACGCTTGCTGCAGAAGGATCCTGGTGCCCGTGTGCGTTCTTGCTGGCGAGACGACTACGCGGGCTACAGATCACCATGAGTTCAAGGCCACCCTAAGACTACATAGTGAATTCCAGGTCAGCCTGGACTAGAGTGAAACCCTACCTCGAAAAACCAAAAATTAAAATTAAAATTAAAAAAATAAAAGCATGTGCCACCACACCTGGTGAACTATAGTTATTTATTTTCTTGGTGCTTTCTTTTACTAGATAGTTAGATCCTCAAAGACAAACCCTGGTGCTAATAATTCCTTTTTTCTATGCCATATCCCTCTGCTCACGCCAGTCTAGTTTTTATGGAAAGCAACCCTGAGCAGCTTCTCAGGACCCAGGCATAACAGCAAGCTTCTCACACAAGCTCTTTGTATCCCAGTCCATACAAAGCTCCTTTTTACCCTCATAAGCCAAACCTCACAGTTTATAGTTCTTACTGCATTCAGGTCTTTTAACTCTGACCAGAATAGTCCATCAAGCTATACTTATAGCACTGCAAGACATCTCTTATAGGCTAAGGTTTCAAATCCTTCCCTATTCCTCTTGAAAATCAGCTCCAGAAGGCCCAAACCACAAAGTCAGCTGTCTAGCAGCAACACCACTCTGGGTACCAACATTACTGTTGCAGTCAGGTTTGCATTGCTGGCAGAAATCACCTGACCAAGAGCCACTGGCTCTTGAGAGAGACTTCCTTAATGGCAGCTCCAGGTAGGTTCCATGACAAGGATTTGAACCAAGTTAGACCAGCTACGCAAAGCATTTCATCTTCTTACAGCTGCTGTCAAACCTATTTCAAGCTCATCTGGGAACACAGGACAACATATTCTGGCATGACAGCGGCCGTGGAGAACAGCTGCTTGGGTTTCACCTGGCTTTCCTCCGCCAGGTCCTCTTGGTTGGTGGGCAGCTACAGGACATTCGTCACTATCTGGGCAGCTGGGGCTTTTTCCCCATGACCAGGGACTTCATGTCCCAGTTGTTTTCTTCCCATAGCGAGTGCATATTTCTTGAAATACCACCAAGTACTGCCATTCGGTATCCAGAAGTACTCCATCCATATTGAAGATGAGGTGGGTGACGGGCTGAGGAGGGGTCATGGGCTTGGGAACCCCCATAGCGATGATGGGGTGGGGGAAAGCTGTCCACCTTTATTGTTCCTTTACAATTCTACCAATGATATTGTAAATTTCATGCAAAGCTACAGGAAAATGTCTGAAAGATTATGGTTCCTGAAAATTAACTTGATCATTAAATCTAAGGTTCAGGCCTGGAGTGGTGGTGAGATGAGGGGGCTTACCAGAGCAGGGAGCTGGAAGTCCAGAAGAGGTGAACAGCCAAAAAAGAACTAAAATTTGTTTGTTTGTTTATTTATTTAAGAGAGAGAAAGAGACAGAGGGAGAGAGGGAGAGAATGGGTGTGCCAGGGTCTTAAGCTACTGGAAAGGAGATCCAGACACACGCGCCCCCTTGTGCGCATGTTCCACATTGTGTGCTTGTCACTGTGCATCTAGCTTACATGGCACCTGGAGATTCGAACATGAGTTCTTAGGCTTAACAGGAAGGTACCCTAACCACTAAGCACCTTGCTGGCCCTTCCAGCCCTGTTTTTTGTTGTTGTTGGATTTTGGTTTTTTGGAGGCAGGGTCTTACTCTAGCTCAGGCTGACCTGGAATTCAGTATGTAATCTCAGTGGGGCCTCAAACTCACACTCTACCTGCCCAGTGCTGGGATTAAAGGCTTGAGCCACCGCGCCCAGCTTTTTTGTTTGTTTGTTTGTTTGTTTGTTTGTTTTTTGACTCTTAATCAGCTTTATTTTCCTCTAATAGACAGATGAGCATTGCAAAATTTTGCATTCTACAGTCTTACAAACTTTAGTTATTAGCAGCGAAAACAAAAACATTGCAAGACCTCAAAACACAAATAAATACCAAATAAAACCACACACAATATACAGTAATTGTTTTGTTTTTTGTGGGGTTTTTTTTTTGCCTGTTTTTTAAAAATATTTATTTATTTGCAAAGAGAGAGACAGGGCACACCAGGGCCTCTAGCACCATGTAGTATATCTGGCTTTATGTGGGTACTGAGGAATCGAACGTGGCTCCTTAGGCTTTTCAGGCAAATGCCTTAACCACTGAGCCATCTCTCAAATCTGAAAATTTGTTTTATTTACATAAATTTAATATTTTTATGTATTAGAGAGAGAGAGAGAGTAGATGGGCCCACCAGCCACTGCAAACTCCAGATGCATGCACCACCTTGTGCATCTGAATTATGTGGGTCCTGGGGAATTGAACCTGGGCCATTTGGCTTTGCAGGCAAGTGCCTTAACCACTAAGCCCAAAATTTGTTTTTGGGCTTTTTAAAAATTTAATTAATTTATTCATTTGTAAGCAGAGAGAGAGAGAGAGATATCGACAGGAGACAGGCAGAGAGTGAATGGGCACAACAGGGCCTCTAGCTACTGCAAATAAAGTCCAGATGCATGCGCCCCTTGTGAGTACATGAGTACTGGGGAATCAAACCTGGGTCCTTTGGCTTCACAGGCAAACATCTTAACCACTAAGCCATCTCTCCAGCCCCCCAAAATTTGTTTTTTGAGACATGGTCTTATTCTAGTCCAGGTTGACCTAGAGAACAGTTTGTAGTCCAGACTGGCTTTGAACTCCTCACAATCCTCCTACCTCAGCCTTCCAGTACTGGGATTACAAGGGTGAATGACCATACCCTACCCCATTGTGGTTTTTAATTTGCATTTCTTGGGTGTTTTATGAGATTGAACACCTTGTCTTGGGCCATGTCATCTATATATCCTTTTCTATGAATTATTGCCTATTCATATCTATATCAATTTTCTTTTTTTGTTTTTTTTATTGACAACTTCCATAATTGTAAATAATATCCATGGTAATCTCCCCCACTTTCCCCTTTGAAACTCCACTCTCCATCATATGCCCTCCCCCTCTCAATTAGTCTCTCTTTTATTTTTTTCTTTTTTGAGGTAGGGTTTAACTCTAGCACAAGCTGACCTGGAATTTACTATGTAGTATCAGGGTGGCCTTGAACTCATAGCAATCCTCCTACCTCTGCCTCCCACGTGCTGGGATTAAAGGCTTGCACCACCATGCCCGGCCTTCTTTTCTTTTTTTTTAAATTGTTTATTTTATGTTGTTATTTGAGAGAGGGAGAGAGAGAATGGTTACACCAGGGCCTCCAGCCACTGCAAACAAACTCCAGATGCATGTGCCACCTTGTACATCTGGCTTACATGGGTTCTGGGGAATAGAACCTGAGTCCTTTGGCTTTGCAGACAAGTGCCTTAGCTGTGGAGCCATCTCTTCAGTCTTCTATATCTGTTTCTTTCTTCCTTCCTTCCTTTCTTTCTTTCTTTCTTTCTTTCTTTCTTTCTTTTTAGTTTTTCGAGGTAGGGTCTCACTCTAGCTCAAGCTGACCTGGAATTCACTATGTAGTCTCAAGGTGGTCTTGAACTCTCAATGATCCTCCTACCCTGGCCTTCCCAGTGCTGGGATTAAAGGCATGCACCACCACGCCCAGCTCTCTATGTCTATTTTCTAATTAACTGTTTGTGTGAGACAGAGCAGGGTCTCACTCTTGGCCCAGATTGACCTGTAATTCACTAGGTCACCCAGGATCATCTCACTTTACAATAATCCTTGTGTCTCAGCAACCTAAATTCATTCTGGGATTATAAATGTGCACTATGGGTTGGGGAGATGACTAAGTAGTTAAAGGTGTTTGCTTGAAAAGCCTGCTGCTCTGGGTTCTATTCCCCAGTACCCATGGAAAGTCAGATGCACAAAGTGATGCATGTATCTGGAGTTTGTTTGCAGTAGTAGGAGGCCCTGGTGCCCCATCATCATCATCATCATTATTATTCTCTCTCATAAGTAAATAGAATAGATAATATTTAAAAGAAATACAAAGTAAATTTCTGGGTGTAGTGGCACACACCTGTAACCTCAGCACTCAGGAGGCAGAGGTAGGCGGATTGCCATGAGTTCGAGGCCACCCTGAGACTACATAGTGAATTCCAAGTCAGCCTGAGCTGAGACCCTACCTCGAAAATCCCCCCCCAAAAAAAGGGGGGGTGCTGGGGAGATGGGTTAGCACTTAAGGTATTTGCCTGCAAAGGCAAAGGACCTTGGTTCACCTCCCTAGGACCTATGTAAGCCAGATGTACAAGGGGGCACATGCATCTGGAGTTCGTTTGGCAGTGGCTGGAGGCCCTGGCGCACCCTATTCTCTCTTTCCTTCTTTCTCTCTCTCTCTCTCAAATAAATAAATGAAAGTAAAGTTTAGCTGGGCATGGTGGCACACGCCTTTAATCCCAGCACTCGGGAGGCAGAGGTAGGAGGATCACCATGGGTTTGAGGCCACCCTGAGACTACATAGTGAATTCCAGGTCAGCCTGGACCACAGTGAGACCCTACCTCAAAAAAGCAACAACAAAAAAAATTTTTTTTATATCCGTATTTGACTGGGCATGGTGGTGCACGCCTTTAATCCCAGTACTCAGGAGGATCGCTGTGAGTTTGAGGCCACTCTGAGACTACATAGTGAATTCCAGGTCAACCTGGGCCAGAGTGAGACCCTACCTTGAAAAACCAAAAAAAAAAAAAAAAAAAAAAAGTAAATAAATATACACCACCATGCCTGGCTTTTTTAAAAAATATATTTACGATATTTTTGTTTCTGGTTAAATAAAACACACTCATCTTTTTCAAAACTATTCTTGCTGTGTTAAGACAGGGTATCCACATGGTGTGCGGACTCTAAAACAAGTCATGAGGGCTGGAGAGGTGGCATAATGGCTAAGGCACTTGCCTGCAAAGCCTAAGGACCCAGGTTCAATTTCCCAGAACCCACGTAAGCCAGATACACATGGTGGTGCATACATATGGAGATTGTTTGCAGTATCTACAGGCCCTGGCATGCCCATTCTCTCAATCTTAAATAAATAAATAAAATAAAACAAGCAGGGAGCCAGGCATGGTGGTGGACTCCTTTAATCCAAGCATTTAGGAGGCAGAGGTAGGAGGATCACTTGCTATGAGTTCAAAGCCAGCCTGGGACTACACAATTCCAGGTCATCCTGGGCTACAGTGAGACCCTACCTAAAGAAAAGAAGAAAAGAGAAAAAAATCTGGGCGTGGCAGCATACACCTCTAATCCCAGCACTTGGGAGGCAGAGGAAGGAGGATTGCCATGGGTTCAAGGCCACCCTGAGACTACATAGTGAATTCCAGGTCAGCCTGGGATAGAGCAAGACCCTACCTCGAAAAACAAACAAACAAAAAGAATGAAAGTGGAGTTGTGAATATGAGCATGGTGGCTCATACCAGTAATCCTAGCACTCAGGAGGTTGAGGAAGGAAGATTGCCGTAGGTTCAAAGTCAGTCTGGACTAAAGAGTGAGTTCGGGCCAGGTGCGATGGCACATGCCTTTAATCCCAGCACTCAGGAGGCAGTGAATTCCAGGTCAGCCTGGGCTAGAGTGAGACCCTACCTCAAAAAACCACAAAAAAAAAAAAAAAAGAAAAAAGAAAAAACGGCCGGGTGTGGTGGCGCACGCCTTTAATCCCAGCACTCGGGAGGCAGAGGTAGGAGGATCACCGAGAGTTCGAGGCCACCCTGAGACTACATAGTGAATTCCAGGTCAGCCTGGACCAGAGTGAGACGCTACTTCGTAAAACAAAACAAAACAAAACAAAACAAAACAAAACAAAACAAAACAAAACAAAAAAAGGAAAAAGAAAAACCCAAAGTTAAAAAAAGAAAAAAGTGAGTTCAGGGGCTTGAATGATAGCTCAGCAGTTAAATCACTTGTCTGCAAAACCCAAGGACCCTAGTTCAATTCCCCAATACACATATAAGCCAGGTGTACAAGGTGGGACATGCAGCTGGAATTCCTTTCCAGTGGCTGGAGGCTCTGGTGTACCCATTCTCTATTTCTTTTTTATTTTTAATTAATTTTTTTTTTTTTTTTTTTTTTTGTGCTCTGATGTACGGTCTCACTCTAGCTCAGTCTGACCTGGAATTCACTATGTAGTCTCAGGGTAGCTTCGAACTCACAGCGATCCTCCTACCTCTGCCTCCCAAGTGCTGGGATTAAAAGCATGTACCACAACGCCTGGCTTGTTTCTCTTTCTATTTATCTCTCTCTCAAATAAATACATAAAATATTTAAAAGAGTAACTTTGAGGTCAGTGTTTTCTAAAGTGAGACACTACCTCAATAAATAAATAAAGCAAGCAAACTAAAATGGTATTGTAAAGTCTGAATAATTAGATTGCAAAGTGCCATAATATTTAAAGTAAACCCAAACATTTCTTCTCCCTTTTTTCTTTTTTTTGAAAAGGTTTGGTTTTTCAAGAAGGGTCTCACTCTAGTCCCAGCTGACCAAGAATTCACTGTGTAGTCTCAGGCTGGCCTTGAACTCATGGCAGTACTACCTCTGCCTGTTAAGTGCTGGGATTAAAGGTGTGCTCTGCCATGCCCAGCGTTCCCTCTTTTTTTTGTTTTTTTTTTCCAGGTAGGGTCACACTCTGAACCAGGCTGACCTGAAATTCACTACACAGTCTCAGGGTGGCCTTGAACTCACAGTGATCCTCCTACCTCTGCCTCCTGAGTGCTGGGATTAAAGGCGTGCAACACCACGCCCTGCCTCTTCCTCTTTTTTTTTCCAATTTAAAAAATTGTTTTATTTATGTATTAGAGAGAGAGGGACAAAAAGAGGAGAGAATGGGTGTGCTAGGGCCTCTAACCACTGCAAAGGAACTCTAGATTCATGTGATACCATTTGCCTCTGGTTTATGTGGACTCTGGGAAATTGAGCCTGTGTCCTTTGGTTTTGCAGGCAAGTGCCTTCACAACTAAGCCATTCCTCTGGCCCAGGAGTCATTTTTTTTTTGTTTGTTTTTGTTTTTGTTTTTGTTTTTCGAGGTAGTGTCTCACTCTAGCCCAGGCTGACCTGGAATTCACTATGGAGTCTCAGGGTGGCCACGAACTCACAGCAATCCTCCTACCTCTGCTGGGATTAAAGGCGTGCGCCACCGTGCCCAGTTATTTTTGTTTTTTTGAGGTAGGGTTTCATTCTAGTTTGGGCTGATCTGGAATTTACTCACTATGTAGTCTCAGGGTGGCCTCAAACTCACGGTTATCCTCCTACCTCTGCCTCTCAAGAGCTGGCATTAAAGGCATGCACCACCACACCTGACGATTTTTGTTGGCTTGTTATCTACAGGAATGATAGTGGACATTATTTATTTTGGTTTTTTGAGGTACGATTTCACTCTAGCTCAGGCTGACCTGGAATTCACTATGTAGTCTCAAGGTGGCCTCAAACTCACAGCAATCTTTCTATGTCTGCCTCCTGAGTGCTGGGATTAAAGGTGTGTGCCATCATGCCCAGATTGATATATGGTATGGTGGAGCATGCCTTTAATCCCAGCACTTGGGAGGTTGAGGTAGGAGAACTGCCATGAGTTTGAGGCCAGCTTGGGTTACAGGGTGAGCTCCAAGTCTTCTTGGGCTAGAGTAAGACTGACTCCAAAACAAAAACAAAGCCAGTGTTGTGGTGCACACCTTTAATCCCAGCACTTCGGCTGCAGAGGTAGGAGGATCACTGTGAGTTGGAGGCCACCCTGAGAATACAGAGTGATTTCAGGTCATCCTGGGCTAGAGCAAGACCCTACTCTGAAAAAACAAAAACAAACAAACAAAAAGTAGCTAAACTTTAATATTTTTTAAACATTATCTCCCATTACATTTAAAAAAATACTTTATTTTTATTTATTTATTTGAGAGAGGAAAAGAGGAAGAAAGAGAGAGAATGGGTGCACCAGGGCTTCCAGCCTCTGTAAATGAACTCCAGATGCATGCACCATCTTGTGCATCTGGCTTACGTGGGTCCTGGGGAATTGAACTGAGATCCTTTGGTTTCACAGGCAAGTGCTTTAATCATTAAGCCATCTCTCCAGCCCTAATATATATATATATATATATATTTTTGGTGTGCATGTGTAGGTATAGTATATGTGGTGTGTGTGATGTATACATGTGTGTGTTTGCAGTTGCATGTGTCTTGAGCATAGCTGTGCTGGTTTGATTTAGGTGTCCCACATGAACTTATGTGTTCTGGGGCTGGAGAGGTGGCTTGGCGGTTAAGCGCTTGCCTGTGAAGCCTAAGGACCCCGGTTCGAGGCTCATTTCCCCAGGACCCACATTAGCCAGATGCACAAGGGGGCGCACACGTCTGGAGTTCGTTTGCAGTGGCTGGAGGCCCTGGTGCGCCCATTCTCTCTCTCTCTCTGCCTCTTTCTCTCTGTCTGTCGCTCTTAAATAAATAAATAAATAAATAAATAAATAAATAAATAAAGCCGGGCGTGGTGGCGCACGCCTTTAATCCCAGCACTTGGGAGGCAGAGGTAGGTGGATCACCGTGAGTTCGAGGCCATCCTGAGACTACATAGTGAATTCCAGGTCAGCCTGAGCTAGAGTGAGACCCTACCTTGAAAAAAAAAATAATAAAATAAATAAAAATAAAATAAAAATAAAAATAAACTTATGTGTTCTGAATGCTAGGTCCCCAGCTAATGGCAATTTGGAAATTAAAGCCTCCTGGAGGCAGTGTATTGTTGGGGGTGGGCTTATGGGTGTTATAGCCAGCTTTCCCTTGACAGTGTTTGGCAATTCTCCTGTTGCTATTGTCTACCTTATGATGGCCAGGGTGTGATGTCACCCTCTGTTCACTGCCATTGTTTTCCTCTGCCATTATGGAGCTTCCCCTCAAGTCTGTGAGCCAAAATAAATCCTTTTTTCCCATAAACTGCTCTTGGTCAGGTGATTTCAGCCAGAAATGTGAACCTGACTGCAACAGTATTATTGGTACCAGTGGAGTGGGATTGCTGCTAGACACCTGACTGTGTGGCTTTGGCCTTTTAGAACTGATTTTCAAGAGGAATGTGGGAGGATTTGAAACCTTGGTCTAAGAGATGCCTTGCAGTACTGTAAGTACAGCTTGATGGACTATTCTGGTTAGAGTTGAAAGACCTGAATGCAGTAGGAACTATGGATTGTGAGGTTTGGCTTGTGAGGGTGAGAAAGAGCTTTGCCTGGACTGGGTTAGAAGCAGTTTGTGTGAGAGACTTGCTGTTATGCCCATGTCCTGAGAACTTTTGCAGGGTTGCTTTGCATAGAAATGGACTGGTGTGAGCAGAAGGATATGGCACAGAAATGAAATCTTTTGGCCAAAACTGCTGCCTGTTCAGCTGCAATTGTATGAGAGATAATAACCATTCAGAATGGGCCAGCTGTCTTACGTTGGGACAACAGAAAGAATGCAGTCTTTTGAAGGGGTCTGAATGCTGAAGGAGTGTCCTGTTCTTCGAAGTCTGCTTTATTCCCCCCCCCCCTGATTAACAAATTAGCACCCCACCTGGTATTATGGAATATAAGAAATGCAGAAGCCAGGTGTGGTGGTGCATGCCTTCAATCCCAGCACTAGGGAGGCAGAGGTAAGAGAATCACTGTGAGTTCGAGACTACATAGTGAATTCCAGTTCAGCCTGGACAAGAGTGAAAACTTACCTTAAAAAAACAAAACAAACAAACAAAAAACAAAAGAAAAAAGAAAAAGAAATGCAGGAAAGAGAGCATCATTGAATTTTCAACAGTCTTGTGTTTTGGAAACGGCCATAGGCAGTGTGAACCAGGTTTGCTGATTGCCTGCATGGAAACTCAATGGAGCCATGAAGATGAACTGTGGGTTATGTGGAGATGCCAGGACCACGAGATGGCTGCCAAGGGAGCTGCTAGCCCCAGATGAAGTTTTCCAGGACTGTGAGTAGTCTAGCTGGAGGGGCAGAATTGGAACTCCAGAAATTTGTTGCTGGTTAGAATTATCGGACTTGGAGATTTGTCACTTACTAGAGTTGTTGGACTTGGAGTTACAGAGTTTGATGTTTGCCCTGTTAAAATCTTTATTTGTTGACTATCTCTTTTCTTTCTTTCTTTCTTCTTCTTTTTTTTTTTTTTTTGGTTTTGATGTTTCGAGGTGGGGTCTCACTCTAGTCCAGGCTGACCTGGAATTCACTATGTAGTCTCAGGGTGGCCTCTAACTCACAGTGATCCTCCTACCTCTGCCTCCCAAGTGCTGGAATTAAAGGCATGTGCCACCATGCCTGGCTTGAATATTTCTTTCTTTAAAAAAAAAAAAAGATTATTTTTTATTTATTTATTAGAGACAGAGAGAGGGAGAGAGAGAGAGAGAGAGAATATGGGTACACCAGGGCCTCTAGCCACTGCAAACGAACTCCATATGCATGTGCCACCATGTACATCTGGCTTACATGGGATCTGGAAAATAGAACCAGGGTCGTTAGGCTTCGCAGTCATGTGCCTTAGCTGCTAAGCCATCTCTCCAGCCCTTGAATATTTCTTTACTATGCCCAATGCCATCTTTTGCAGTGTGAATGTTTATTCTGTACCATTATGTTTTTTTTTTTTTCTTTTTGTATTATGGCTCAGTTAAAAGATCTCGAGCTGACTTCTGGGTAAGATGGCAGCTTAGGAGCCACGCCAAACCAGCCTAGGGAGGGATTTAAACCAAACCCCAGCAAAATACACTCTTCTTCTGAAAAGTGAAGGAGTATAGACACAGCAGAGAAGCTGGAGAGACCAAGACCCACCAGAAAGGAGGAAAATCACCAGAGTCCCACTCAGGTGATTGCCGCTGCAATCCACGAACCAGGCGGCAGCAGCAGCAGAGACCAAGCAACAGATTTTTCAACTCCATCTGTCTCTTGCAGAGTTAAGAAATCTGAAGGAAAGACAGCTAAGATCAACTAAAGAGCTACTGAAAGTGTGAGCAACTCCAGAAGTCTGAACTCTCCCATCCCCCACCATCAGAACCTTGAACCTCCATATTCAAGCCCCCAATGGTAGCACAGCCAGCAGAGTGGATCAGAGGTACAGCTGCATGGCACAACATGAAGGGATCAAGGTGGGCACTCAGCATTGGTGAGATTGGAAGCCACCCCAAAAGGTAACAAGGCTGACTGACAAAAACAAACAAACAAACAAACAAACAAAAACAGGTACACAATCCTGCAAGAGCTAATCTCTCTTTCCTTGTCAGGGCAGATTTTGGGGTATATATTCTTGGTTGGCTTTACCATTTTCAAATAACCTGTACTTGGGGATTGAATTTTATTGCCTTTGGTGCTTTCATATATATAGGACCTTTGTTTTTTGTTTCTGTCATTATTGGGGGCAGGGTCTGATCCAGACCCAGGTTGACCTGGAACCCAATTCAGAACAGAAATCTCTACCTCCCAGCTGACAAGATTAAGAGTGTAGAACACACACCCTTGGGGATCTTGGCTTTTTATGACCATTTGTATGTTTTAATCCCCACAATTGAATACTTTGTACTGGTTTTTATTGATTGTATATGTTACTTGGTTGAAGTTTAGAATTTTTCAGTAAATTATTACACCCAGTCCACTAGAATACTTGCTTAGCAAGCAAACTCAACACCTAGGATTACTTCTGTGGCCTGATTGGCAGACAAGAGCTACACCTGGCACCTTGAACTCATATCCTGAAGGTGTATAGAGGTGGACTGCCATGTCTGAGAACACTGCAGGTAAGTAGAAAACTCAAGCATCAAATCAATTCAGGATGCAAAAGTCACTACAATATAATACAAGAAACTCAAAGAATCAAGACAATACAGTCCCACCAAAAACTATAAATCAATCAGAAATGATCACCAATGAGACTGTTTTAGATGAAATGCCTGACAGAGATTTCAAGAAAATGATGGCTATCTATGCTCAAAAAAATCAGAGACGAAATGAAGGGAATCAAAGAAGAAGACAAAGGAATTAAAGAAGAAAACAAACTTCTGAAAGAGAACACAGGAAACCAGCTTAATGAAATAAAGAGGTCATTATAAGACATGAGTAACGAAATAGAAATACTAAAGAAAAACCAGGCTGAAATCCTGGCTCTGAAGAATACAGTCAATTAAATAAAAAACTCTGTGGAAAGTCTCACTAGTACAATGGATGAAGGAGAGATCAGAATATCTAAACTAGAAGACCAGGTGGCAGATCTAATACAGTCCAACAAAGAAAAAGACAAGCTAATAGCAAGGTACAAATGGGAATTTCAAGATATCCAGGACACTATGAAAAGATCAAACATAAGAATTCAGGGCATAACAAAAGAAGAAGAATTTCAATCCAGAAGCTTAGTAGGTATTTTCAACAAAATCAAAGAAGAAAAATTTCCTCAAATTGGGAAAGAAATGCCAATGCAGATACAAGAAGCTTTTAGAACACCAAACAGACAATTTCTGGAAAGAACCTCTCCTCGCCATGTTATAATTAAGCTACAAAACACACAAACCAAAGAAAATATATTGAAAGCAATTAGAGAGAAGAAGCAAGTCACCTACAAAGGCAAGCCCATCAGAACAACAGCAGATTACTCAACACAAACTTTAAAAGCCAGAAAGGCTTGGAATGATGCATTCCAAGTTCTGAAAGATAACAACTGTGAACCAAGATTACTTTATCCTGCAAAGCTATCTATCCAAATTGATGGAGAAATAAAGACATTCCACAAGAAAAAAAGGCTAAAGGAATTTATGACAACTAAGCCAACTCTACAGAAAATACTTGAAAGCAAAACACACACAGGAGGAAATAGGAAAAAATAAACCACACTCAAATAGCAGCCAAAACAAATGAATAAGCTGGGCGTGGTGGCACACGCCTTTAATCCCAGCACTCAAGAGGCAGAGGTAGGAGGATTGCCATGAGTTAAAGGCCAGCCTGGGCTAGAGTGAGACCCTACCTTGAAAAACAAACAAACAAACAAAAAAAAAAGAGTAAAGGGAAAACAGGAAACACTACAAAATAAGAAAAATTGAGAGAATAAATGCATACCTTTCAATACTAACTCTTAATATCAATGGCCCCAATGCACCATCCAAAAGACACAGGCTTGCAGACTGGATTAAGAGGCAGCATACTGCCATTTGTTGCCTCCAGGAAACACATCTCTCAACAAAAGATAGACACCGCCTTAGAGTGAAAGGATGGAAAGTGGTATTTCAAGCAAATGGGCCTAGGAAACAAGCAGGGGTTGCTATCCTAATATCTGACAGGACAGATTTCAAACCAACATTAGTGAGGAAAGATAAAGAAAGTCATTTTATACTGATTAAAGGAACACTCCAGCAGGAGGACATTACAGTCCTAAACATATATGCACCTAACATGGGGGCTCCCAGTTTCATCAAACAAACACTATTAGACTTAAGGTCACAGATAACATCAAATGCAATTGCAGTGAGAGACTTCAATACCCCACTCTCATGAATTGACAGGTCATCCCAGAAAAAAATAAACAGAGAGACATCTGTTTTTGTGTGTTTTTTTTTTCTTTCTTTTTTTCAAGGTAGGGTCTCACTCTAGCCCAGGCTGACCTAGAATTCACTATGGAGTCTCAGGGTGGCCTCGAACTCACGGCTATCCTCCTACCTCTACCTCCCAAGTGCTGGGATTAAAGGCGTGCACCACCATGCTGGGCTCAGAGAGACATCTGAATTAACTGATGTCATGAAACAAATGGACCTAACAGATATCTACAGAACATTCCATCCAAATGCTGCAAAATATACATTTTTTCTCAGCAGCACATGGAACATTCTCTAAAATAGACCATATATTAGGACACAAAGCAAATCTCTACAATCATAGAAAAATTGAAATAATCCTTTGTACTCTGACCACAATGGGATTAAACTGCAAATCAGCAACAAGAAAAGCTACAGAGCATACAGAAATTCATGGAGACTAAATAGTACACTATTGAATGATCAGTGGGTCATTGAAGAAATCAAAAAGGAAACCAATAAATTCATAGAATCAAATGATAATGATAATATAGCATACCAAAACCTTTGGGACACAATGAAGGCAGTCATAAGGGGGAAATTTATAGCTTTAAGCTGCCTATATTAAGAAATTAGAGGGCTGGAGAGATGGCTTAGCAGTTAAGTGCTTGCCTTTGAAGGCTAAGGACTCCGTTTGGAGGCTCGATTCCCCAGGACCCACGTTAGCCAGATGCACAAGGGGGCGCATGCGTCTGGAGTTCATTTGCAGTGTCTGGAAGCCCTGGCGCGCCCATTCTCTCTCTATCTATCTGCCTCTTTCTCTCTCTCTCTCCTGTCACTCTCAAATAAACAAATAAAAAAAGAACCAAAAAAAATAAAAAAAAAAAGAAATTAGAGAGTTCACAAATAAACAACTTAATGCTCCACCTTAAGGCCTTGGAAAAAGAGGGACAAGGCAAACCAAAAAGCAGTAGATGAGAAGAAATCATAAAGACTGGGGAAGAAATTAATGAAATAGAAATCAAAACAACAATCCAAAGAATCAACAAAACAAAGAGTTGGTTCTTTCAAAGGATAAACAAGATTGATAAACTCTTAGCAAATTTGACCAGAAGAAAGAGAGAAGAGACAAAAGTTAATAAAATTAGAGATGAAAAAGGCACCATTACAACAGATACCAAAGAAATTCAGACAATTATAAGGACATACTTTAAGAATATATATGCCTCTAAGTTTGAAAATCTGAAAGAAATGGATGATTTCCTTGATTCATATGACCTACCAAAATTAAATCAAGATGAGATAAGCCATTTAAATAGACCTATCACAAGTACAGAGAGCCAAGCAGTTATAAAAAGCCTCCCAACTAAAAAGAAAGCCCAGGTCCAGATGGATTCACTGGTGAATTTTACCAGACCTTCATGGAAGAACTAACACCAATGCTTCTCAAACTTTTCTGTAAAATAGAAAAGGAAGGAATTCTATCCAACTCCTATAAAGCCAGCATCACCCTCATACCAAAACCAAGCAAAGACAGAACAAAAAATGAAAATTACAGACCAATATCCCTCATGAACATAGATGCAAAAATTCTAAACAAAATATTGCCAAACAGAATACAAGAATATATCAAAAAGATTATTCACCCTGACCAAGTTGGCTTTATCCCAGGGATGAAGGGATGGTTCAACATATGCAAATCAATAAATGTAGTACAACATATAAATGGTCTGAAGGACAAAAATCTCATAATCATCCCAATAGATGCCAAAAGGCATTTGACAAAATCCAACATCCTTTCATGGTAAAAGTATTACAGAAACTGGGACTAGAAGGAACATATCTCAACATAATAAAAGCTATTTATGACAAACCTACAGCCAACATAATACTAAATGGTGAAAAACTCGAAGCTTTTCCCCTAAATTCAGGAACAAAACAAGGGTGTCCACTGTCCCCACTTTTATTTAATATAGTACTGGAAGTCTTATTGCTAGAGCAATAAGGCAAGAGACACTCATAAAAGGGATACAAATTGGAAAGGAAGAGATGAAATTATCACTATTTGCAGATGATATGATTCTATACATAAAAGACCCTAAAAACTCTACCAGCAAACTGTTAGAGCTGATAAACACTTTTAGCAATGTAGCAGGATACAAAATACACAGAAATCAGTATCTTTCCTATGTACTAACAACAAACATGCAGAGAATGAAATCAGGGAATCTCTCCCATTCACAATTGCCTCAAAAACAAACAAACAAAAAAAAAAACAAAAAACAAAAAAACAAAAAACACAAAAGCTGGGCGTGGTGGCGCAGACCTTTAATCCCAGCACTTGGGAGGCAGAGGTAAGAGGATCGCTGTGAGTTCAAGGCCAGCCTGAGACTACATAGTAAATTCCAGGTCAGCCTGGGCTACAGGGAGACCCTACCTTGAAAAAGCAAAAAAAAAAAAAAAAAAAAAAAAAAAGTACCTTGGAATAAACTTAAGTAAGGAAGTGAAAGATCTCTACAATGAGTACTTTAAAACACTCAAGCGAGAAATTTCAGAAGACACAAGGAAATAGAAGGATATCCTATGTTCTTGAACTGGAAGAATCAATATTGTGAAAATAAACTTACCAAAAACAATCTACACATTTAATGCAAGCCCCATTAAAATTCCAATGGCATTCTTCACAGGTATAAAAAAGAAAATCCAAAATTTCATTTGGAAGCACAAAAAACCTCGAATAGCCAAAACAATTTTGAGCAACAAAAATAAGGCTAGTGGTATCGCCATACCCGATTTTAAGCTACATTACAAAGCATAGTAACAAAAACAGCATAGTATTGGCACAAAGACAAACATGTAGATCAATGGAATAGAATAGAGGACCCAGATGTTAACCCAGGCAGCTACAGCCATCTGATTTTTGACAAAAATGCCAAAAATATTCATTGGAGAAAAGACAGCCTCTTCAACAAGTGGTGCTGGGAAAACTGGATATCTATGTGTAGAAAGATGAAAATAGATCCTTGTCTTTCTCCATGCACAAGAATCAAATCCAAGTGGATCAGGGACCTTAATATCAGACCTAAAACTCTGAAATTGCTAGAGGAAAAGGTAGGGGAAACCCTTCAACATATTGGCATCGGTAATGACTTTCTGAATATAATCCTAATTGCTCAGAAAATAAAAGCACTAACCAACTACTGGGATCTCATGAAATTACAAAGCTTTTATACAGCAAAGGACACTGTGAATAGAGCAGAGACAACCTACAGAATGGGAGAAAATCTTTGCCAGTTACACATCTGAAAGAAGATTAATATCCAGAATATACAAATAACTCAAAAAACAGAACAATAAGAAATCAAACAACCCAATCAAAAAGTGGGCTATGGAACTAAATAGAGAGTTTTCACCGGAAGAAATACAGATGGCATATAAACATCTAAAAGAGTGTTCTACATCCTTAGCCATCAGGGAAATGCAAATAAAAACTACCTTGAGATTTCATCTCTCTCCTGTCAGAATGGCTACCATCAAGAAAACAAATGACAGTAAATGTTGGCAAGGTTGTGGTAAAAGGGGAGGCCTTTTGCACTGTTGGTGGGAATGTAATCTGGTACAGCCAGTGTGGAAATCAGTGTGGAGGTTCTTGAGAGAGCTAAAAATAGATTTGCCATATGATCTAGCTATAGCACTCCTAGGCATATATCCGAATGACTCTTCTCACTACCTTAGAGATACTTGCACAACCATGTTTATTGCTGCTCTATTCACAATAGCTAGGAAATGGAACCAACCTAGATATACATCCACAGATGAATGGATAATAAGGATGTGGTACATCTACACAATGGAGTTCTATTCAGTGGTAAAGAAAAATGAAATTATGAAATTTGCAGGGAAATGGATGGATCTGGAAAGGATTATACTAAGTGAGATAACCCGGGCCCAGAAAGCCAAATGTCACATGTTCTCTCTTATATGTGGATTCTAGCTACAAATGTTTAGACTTGTATGTGATCTGAACCAAAAATCAGTAGCAGAGGCCCATAAGCTAGAAAAAGGCTATAAGGGAGGGAGGAGAGGGAAGGTCTTAAGAGGATGGTATTGTATATATGTAAGTAGAAGAACAGATTATAGGGAGGGGAAAGGCCTAAGCGAGGTCACGGGAAGAGATTGTATAAAAGAAAGGTGGGGGGGGGAGGGTCAATCAAAATTCAAGATATTCTGAATAAGACATATGAAAATCTACTTTTTAAAATAATGGCACATCCAGAAGCCATAGATTGTTACTAGAAAATTTTCAGTGCCTGGGATGGGATACGTCCCAGTGAGTCATTGGCCAGGGAGGTCTATGTTGCCTCCAAAACATTACAGCCCTTGGCTCCCTGTGAGAAAGAAATGGTAAGACCCTATTGCTGAAGACATCACATGCCTGAGCAGCAAAGTCACTGAGAAATCAAGGTGGTGCTGAGCAGAAAACCTTCTCCCTGTAGCTCAGCCAACTGAAAGCTGGAAAAAGTTGCACTGTATGCAGTCTTATGAGAGACAGAAGTCATTGGTGGTGAAGACAGTGGACACTGGAAACCTCAAGTTTGGCCAGACAGGCCAAATGACTGAATGAGTACAATAGTGGCGTGTCTGCTCTGGGGAAACCAACTGCTCTCTGATTGGACTAAAGGCCCGCTCTATAGAAGGGAATACATGCCTGGTACTAAAAACCTAATCAAAAGCCTATGGCAGGGGAGGTCATGAGCCTGAGGGGTATAAAGCCTGCTCTTGTCTGGATAAATGCATATATTATTCTCACCAAATTTCCCTGAAAGCACTACACTTAATGTTCAGATTCATATATTAATGCTAATCTCTATTCTGATTAGAGAAGCTTCTCTTTTCAGACGGCGATGACCACTAGGATGACCCAAAAGACAACATAGTGCTGAGAAGAAGGGACGGAGAAGTGTCCAGAACTGAAACATCTCACACCCTCCAAGGCTCAAGATCCATTGCAGAAGAGGTGGCGGAAAGAATGTAAGAGCCAAAGGAAGGGTACCACTCCCTACATACAACTGTCTGGACAGAATTTGGCATCAATATCCAACACCTCACAGTGCCTAGCAATACCCATACAAGACCCTCATAATAGGAGAAAAAGATGATGACATCAAATTAAAAGAAAGACTAATGGAGAGAGGGAGGGAATATGATGGAGAGCAGAGCTATGAAGGAGAAAGTGGGGGAGGGGAGGGAAGGGGAGGGGAAGGAAATATCATGGTTTATTGTCTGTAAGTATAAAAGTTGTCAGTAAAAAAAAAGGGGGGGCTGGAGAGATGGCTTAGCAGTTAAGCACATGCCTGTGAAGCCTAAGGACCCCAGTTCGAGGCTCAATTCCCCAGGACCCATGTTAGCCAGATGCACAAAGGGCCACATGTGTCTGGAGTTCATTTGCAGTGGCTGGAGGCCCTGGTGCACCCATTCTCTCTCTCTCTCTCTCTATCAGCCTCTTTCTCTCTCTGTCTATTGCTCTCAAATAAATTAAAATAAACAAAAATATTAAAATAAAGAAGATCTCGAACTATGGGAATGTTTGAACATCATTAGGATTGATAAAAACTATGGGACCTTTTAAAGTTGGACTGAATGCATTGCATTTTACATCATGGATGGTTATCAGTTTATGGGGAGCAGGGGTGGAATGTGGTGGTTTGATTCAGGTGTCCCCCAATAACTTATGTGTTCTGAATGCTAGGTCTCCAGCTGATGGCAATTTGGAAACTATAGCCTCCTGGAGGTGGTGTATTGTTGGGGGCAGGCTTATGGGTGTTATAGCCAGTTTTCCCTTGCCAGTGTTTGGCACACTCTCCTGTTGCTGTTATCTATCTGATGTTGGTGAGGAGGTGATGTCCACCCTCTGCTCATGCCATTGTTTCTCCTTGCCATCATGAAGCTTTCCCTGGAGTCTGTAAACCAAAATAAATCCTTTTTTTTCCCCCTCCACTGCTCTTGGCCGGGTGATTTCTACCAGTAATGTGATATGTAATGTTCATACTGCAACAACGCCCCAGGCAGAGACCAGAAGACCATCTCCAGTGTCTTGCTGTGGTGCTCTTTACGCCGTTCAGTGCTGGGGGTACATGCATGTGCTACCATGCCCAGCTTTTTCCTCAGGCTCCGGCAAAGGCACTTTATTGTAAAAGGGATGAAAAAGCCCCAAAATGTCAGAGCAAGCATGCTTAGGATCTTGGCTGGCATCCAAAGGTGAGAAAGAAAGGTTATAAGGTCATAAGAACAGGTTTCCAAGTCAGAGCTCAGGGCTCAGCAGTGAGGGTCTGAGAGCATCTGCCTGGCCTAGCTAAAATTTTAAGCTTGTAATATGATCTTGATTAGTTTCATGTTTATGTTCTCTCATGCTTCATTGTAGTCATTATGATTGCCACTTTGTTTTCTTGCAAACTGGAAACAAACTTTGGGGCTGGAGTGACAGCTCAGTCAGTAAAGTGCTTAAGGTAGAAACAATCTTGGAGTTTTACTCCTGGTTTACCTGTTTTGAGGCATGTCCTCACCTTATATCCCACGCTGGCCTCGAGTCGATGATCCTCCTGTTTCAGCCTCCTAAATGCAGATAGTACTGAAACAGGCCACCACACCTGGCTTGGATTGTTATTCATTTGATACAATAATGTGATGACATTTATTAATTGATCTTCTAATGTTGAACCATCTGTTCATTTCTTTTTTTTAGGGTTCTATTTATTTATTTATTTATCTCAATTTTTATTAACATTCCATGGTTATAAAAAATATCCCATGGTAATACCCTCCCTCCCCCCACTTTCCCCTTTGAAATTCTATTCCCCATCATATCCCCTCCCCATCTCAATCAGTCTCTCTTTTATTTTGATGTCATGATCTTTTCCTCCTCTTATGATGGTCTTGTGTAGGTAGTGTCAGGCACTATGAGGTCATGGATATCCAGGCCATTTTATGTCTGGAGGGAGGACATTGTAAGGAGTCCCACCCTTCCTTTGGCTCTTACATTCTTTCCGCCACCTCTTGTGCATTAGACCCTGAGCCTTGGAAGGTGTGATCGAGATGTTACTCAGTACTCCAGTCACTTCTTTCCAGCACTATGATACCTTCTGAGTCGTCCCAAGGTCACTGCCATCTGAAAAGAGAAGATTCTCTACCCAAAGTGAGAGTAGCGTTAATATAAGGGTATAAATATTAAGAGAAGTGCTTACTGGGCATCTGTTCATTTCTAAAATAAGCCCTCTCCTGTCAAGACTGCCCTATTCTGTTAATACCCTACTGTATTTGATACCTAATATTTTAAATTTTTTCACATTTCTATAAATTGAATTCATTTCAATAAAGTTTGAAAAAATATTTTATTTATTTATTTATTTGAGAGGGAAAGAGGGAGAGAGAGAAAGAGAGAAGAGAGAAAGAGTGGGTATACCAGGGCATCCAGCCACTGGAGCCAAACTCCAGATTCATGTGCCACCTTGTGCATCTGGCTTATATGGGTAATCGAACCTGGGCCCTTTGGCTTTGCAGGCAAGCACCTTAACTACTAAGCCATCTCTATTTTTGGATTTCACAGATATGATCCCTCCCCTTCTAGCTCCCATTATACGCTTCACTTTTTTTTTTTTTTTGTTTGTTTTCAGAGGTAGAGTCTCACTCTAGCTCAGGCTGACCTGGAATTTACTATGTAGTTTCAGGGTGGCCACGAACTCATGGTGATCCTCCTAACTCTGCCTCCTGATTGCTGGGATTAAAGGTGTGCTCCACCATGCCAAGGTTACCCTTCACTTTTTTTTTTCGAGGTGGGGTCTCACTCTGGCCCAGGCTGACCTGGAATTAAAGGCATGTACCACCAGTTCCCTTCACTTAAGAAAAATTAATTTAGTTGCAAGTGTGTGTGTTTGTGTATGCATGGGCATGCACCAGGGTCCTTTGCCACTGTAAATGAACTCCAGATGTACGTACCATTTTGTGCCTGACTTTACATGGGTACTGGAGCATCAAATTCAAGTCAACAAGCTTTGCAAGCAAGTGCCCTTAACCACTAAGCCACCTCCACTGCACCCCTTGCATTTTTTTTTTTCCTTTGGCAGTGTTAGAGAGAAAACTGAGGACCTTGTACATGTGAATCAAATGTTCTGCTGTGGAACTACACTGATCCCCACAACCCTTTGCCTGTGGAGGAGAATCACTGAGCCTTACAGTTTCTCTAGGAAATGTTCTTTCTGGCTATAGTATACTATGTTGCTACTAAAAGTCACTAGAGACTCTAAAAGTCGCCATATGTGGTGGCGCATGCATTTAATCCCAGAATTTGGGAGGCAGAGGTAGAAAGATCACTGTGAGTTTGAGGCCATGTTTAAGTATATAGTGAATCCCAAGTCAGCCTGGGCTAGAGCGAGACCCTACCTTGGTGGGGAGGAGGGTGGCGGAGAAACTCCAAAAGTTCTTGTTTTTTGTTTTTCGAGGTAGGGTCTCGCTCTAGCCCAGGCCGACCTGGAATTCACTATATAGTCTCAGGGTGGCCTTGAACTCATGATGGTCCTCCTACCTGTACCTCCTTTTTTGAGTGAATTTCAGGTCAGTCAGGGGTAGAGCCAGACCCTACCTGGGCTAAAATGAAACCCTACTTCAAAAAACCAAAAAATAAAAAAAATAAAAAATAAAAACCCTAAAACTGGGGCTGCACCACCATGCTGGGCTTTTTTCTTTTATTTTTGTAGGGTCTCACTCTAGCCCAGGCAGACCTGGAATTAACTGTGTAGTCTCAGGGTGACATTGAACACATGGAAATCCTCCTATCTCTGCCTCCCTAGTGCCTGGCTCATTCTCTTTTTCCTTATTTCTTTTGTTTATGTATTTATTTACTTACTTACTTATGGGAGAGAGAGAGAAGGGGCACACCTGGGCCTCTAGTTGCTGCAAATGAACTCCAGATACATGCATTACCTTGTGCACCTGACTTACATGGGTACTGGGGAATTGAACCTGGGTCCTTTGGCTTTGCCTTAACCACAAAACCATCGCTCCAGCCTGGCTTATTCTTTTCTATTTGTCTCTTTATCTCTCTCAAATAAATAAATAAATATTTTAAAAATATTAAAACTGTGCTGGAGAGATGGTTCAGTGGTTAAGGCATGTGCCTCCAAAGCCAAAGGACCTAGGTTCGATTCTCCAGGACCCATGTAAGCCAGATGGACAGGGGACACATGCTTCTGGAGTTCGTTTGCTAGAGACCCTGGCGCAGCCATTCTCTCTGTCTCTCCCTCCTCTCTCTCTGCTTGCAAATAAATAAATAAAATTTATTTTTAACAATTAGGCATCCATGGTCAATTTCTTTCTACCTTAAAATCAAGGTGTAAGGGTTGGAGAGATGGATCAGTGGTTAAGGCACTTGCCTGCAAAGCCCAATGACCAGAGAGAACTCAGTACTCACATGAAGCCAGATGTACAAAGTGGTGCATGCATCTGGAGTTCCTTGTGCACCCATTCTCTCTGTCTCTCCTCTCTCTCTCTGCTTACAAACAAACAAATAAAAATATCTTAAAAAGCCAAAAGCTGGGTGTGGTGGCACACGCCTTTAATCCCAGCACTCACACTCAGGAGGCAGAGTTAGGAGGATTGCCATAAATTCGAGGCCACCCTGTGACTACATAGTGAATTCCAGGTCAGCCGAGGCTAGAGTGAGAGCCTACCTCGAAAAACCAAAAAACAAAACAAAACAAGAAAGAAATCAAGGTATAAAAACCATGGCTATTTGAGAATTTCCAGTTCTTTTTATTCCCTATTGTGAAGTGAAAGACACAAATTATTTGTCTATATATCTGGTGCTACTTTACTTTCTAATCTTTCTTTCTTTTTATTTTTTATTTTTTTTGGTTTTTTGAGGTAGGGTCTCACTCTAGCCCAGGCTGACCTGGAATTCACTATGGAGTCTCGAACTCACGGCGATCCTCCTACCTCTGCCTCCCGAGTGCTGGGATTAAAGGCGTGCGCCACCACGTAGGCATCATTTTTCCTATGTCTGAATAATAGTTCATTATATAGAAATACTATAATTTGGGAGCTGGAGAGATGGCTTAGCAGTTAAGGAGCTTGCCTGCGAAGCCTAAGAACCCAGGTTTGATTCCCCAGTACCCATGTAAGCCAGATGCACAGGGTGGCACATGCATCTGGAGTTCCTTTACAGTGGCTAGAGGCCCGGCATGCCTATTCTCTCTATCCACCTTTCCCTCTCTCAAATAAAATAAATAATTAAAAAATTAAGACAATGAAAACTATAATTTATGCAATTGCGGACATTTTCCATAGGTTTATTTATTTTGTTTTTTTCAAGGTAGGGTTTCTCTCTAGTTCAGTCTGACTTGGAATTCATAATGTAGTCTCAGGTTAGCCTCCAACTTATAGCAATCCTCCTACCTCTGCCTCTCCCGTGCTGGGATAAAAGGCAAGTGCTACCATGCCTGGTTTATTTATTTGAGAGAGTGAGAGAGAAAAAGATACACACACAGAGTGGGCACATCAGGGCCTCTAGCCACTGTAAACAAACTCCAGACACATGTGCTACTTATGTGGGTACTGGGGAATTGAACCTGGGTCCTTTGGCTTCCCAGACAAAGGGAACCACTAAGTCATCTCTCCAGCCCTGAAATAATTTTTTTTGGGTTTTAGAGGTAGGGTCTCAGTCTAGCCCAGGCTGACCTGGAATCCATTGTGGAGTCTCAGGATGGCATCACACAGCGATCCTCCTACCTGTGCCTCCCACATGCTGGGATTAAAGCGTGTGCCACCACACCTGGCTGCTGAAATAATTAAAAAAAAAAATTCTTCTGTTTTTGCTAAGCATGGTGGTGTATGCCTTAAATCCCAGCATGCTGTGAATTCAAGGCCACCCTGAGGCTCCATAGTGAATTCCAGGTCAGCCTGGGCTAAAGTGAGACCCTACCTTGAAAAACCAAAAAAATAAAAAATAAAAAATTTAAAAAGAATAAATAAAATATTTTATTTTTTTCTAGTACTTTTATGACTAACATTCTTAATCATTACAATTCTAAATTGTTTGGTGCAAGATCATGTTCCCTGTTTCAATTTTTATGAGCTTGAAAAGCAAATTAGTCATAAGGAAGTGCAGACTAGGAGCAGGGAAGCTTGGATCCTGGAGGGAACACTAAAATTTGGAGCCAGATGTGGTGGCATATGCCTATCATGCCAGTACTGCGGAGTGGAGGCAGGGAGAACAGCAGTTCAAGGCAACGTCCACCTAAGTAGTGAGTTGGAGGTCATTCTAGGCCACACAAGACAAGGCCTCAACAAGGAGAAGAAAAGAAAATACTAGAATTCAGGCTTTTCTGCTTCCAGACTTTGGCATGCTACCTAAGTCACCTCTCTGAACCTCAGAGGTTTCATCTGTAACAGGAAAAGAACAAATAGTACTTAAAGATGAAAATTACAAGTGATTCATTTAAAGCCCTCAGCATAAAGCTTGACAAGTTGCAAGCACTCATAAAAATGTTAGCTATCAGCCAGGCGTGGTGGTGGACACCTTTAATCCCAGCACTGGGGAGGCAGAGGTAGGAGGATCACCATGAGTTCGAGGCCACCCTGAGACTACATAGTGAATTCCAGGTCAGCCTGAGCTAGAGACCCTAACCCTTGGGGGCGGGGGGGGGGGGGAAGGATGTCAACTATCACTGAGAAAATGCTCATGACCATAGCTGCTCTTCAACCCCTACTACCATCCCATAATTCATAATTCTAGCCAGGAAAGAGAGAGGAAAAAATATGTATTTTAAATTTGCAAGTTTCTCTATCTGCTTCTTCCTCTCTCTCCCTACCTCCCTCTCTCTCAAATAAATAAATTAAAAAATAAAGTTGCAAGTAATCTCACTTAACTATCAACAAACCAATCTTCACACACAGCGGTTCTCAACCTTAGAAGTACATTAGAATCACCTGAACTGAGGTTTAATTCTCAATGCCTGGGTCACTATGCTAGAGATCTAGGTATTATTCAAACATTAGTATTTCTTTTCTTTTCTTTTCTTTTTTTTCGAGTTAGGATCTCACTTTTGCTCAGGTTAACCTGGAATTCACTATGTAGTGTCAGGGTGGCTTTGAACTCATGGTGAACCCTCCTACCTCTGCCTCCTGAGTGCTGGTATTAAAGGCATGTAACACCACGCTGGTCAAACATTAGTGTTTCTAAAAAACAAACAAAACCCTTGAGGTAATTCTGATGGGCAGTAGGCCAGTGGTTTCAGATATGAAGAAAAGGAATTAATGATTCTAAGACCAACATTTAGTATAGAATTCTTGTTATAGGTAAAATGTCATGGATTTTCTCGGAAGATATTAAAAAGAGAACATGAGCCTTGAATCCCAGCACTCAGGAGGCTGAAGTAGGAAGATCACTATGAACTTGAGGCCAGGCTGGGACTACATAGTGAATTCCAGGTCAACCTGGGCTAAAGGAAGACCATACCTTGAAAAACCAAAAGAGACTGAGAGCTAGAGAACATGAAAGAGCTGAATGAGAGAGAAGGAGGAATGGAGTTAAACTTGTTCCAGGCATCTTTCTCAGAAAAGGTTCGGGGCAAAATGGGCATGATGGCACATGCTTTTGATCCTAGAACTTGGGAGGTTGAGGGAGGATTTTTGTGGTAGGGTCTCACTCTAACCCAGGCTGACCTGGATGGAACTCACTCTGCAGACCCAGGCTGGCATCAAATTCAGCGATTCTCCTACCTCTGCCTCCCGAGTACTGATCTTATAGGTGTGCACTACATTGCTAGCTCTACATTTCTTTTATTCTACATACTTAGTATGCCCAGCTAAAATTGAGCTATGACTATTACAATTTTAATAGGACACTTGGAAAATTGAGTGTGATAATCTTTTTTTTTTTTTTTTTTCCTCAAGGTTGGGTTTCACTCTAGCCCAGGCTGACCTGAAATTCACTATGTAGTCTCAGGGTGGGCTCAAACTCAGGGCGATCCTCCTACCTCTGCCTCCTAAATGCTGGGATTAAAGGCCTGCACCCCTATGTCTGGCTACTATGAGTGATTTTAAGCGCCAAAAAATATTGTCTTTCACAAATTTTTGTTTTGCTAGCAGTATAAGCATTTGAAAGCAGCCAGAGAGATTTAACTAGCTTTTGTATCTTTACCCCCAAAGTACAAATGGGTTATAAAGACGATCCTACATTATTTTTGTATTTATCATTTCACAGTATCATTAGTTAGAAAAAATAACAACTTTTATGGAACATTCTTCAAGATTACTTTTAGTCAATATTATAATTTGCAAATCAGTCATTCTGAATGACTTCTAGTTTAGGACATTTTTAAATTAAAAAATTCACATTGTATTATGAACATCCAAATTTGCGTCATAGATGAAAATTACTGATAGGGGAAAATTCTTTCAGGGGAAATTTCAGTAGTAAATCCAGCATCATTATAACTCCAATTGATTTCTAAACTATTTATAGTGGTGTAAATGTTACTTTTTAAAAAGTGGAGTTTCGTTTTAAATATGTGGGGAATCCTATAAGCATGATATTTTTGAACTTACATATTTTTTAATTTTTCCTGGGCTATCTAAATCTTTGAATTGCTCAAAGTATTGAAAAGGACTGATGTCAGGAAACGTATTTGTTTCTAGAACGGATGTTTATGCATGCAAAATATTTTGAGAATTTTAGAGATCTCATTTCTTATTCATTACTTCTCTTCCCGTCTTCAAAATGCGATTAAAATCGTCATTGGAATCCCTTTTCCCAGTCGCGTAGCCCAGCGGTGGTGCCGCACTGGCAAAGAATGAAGTCTCCACTTTGTCAGCCATGTGTTTCTGAACCCCAGGCTCTTCCCCGAGATCTCCGGGCTGATAATCTCAAACATGGAGGATGCTTCTGATTGTACACAAGCGGTTGCTCCATTAATTAATAATGTAGCTCTCTCCCAGGCTCTGCGCCGTCTCTTCCTGTATCAGTGACAGGCTGTAAAAGTCATCGAGCAGCCAATAAAAAGGTAGCAGCGAGAAGTGCAAAGCTCCTCCCAACAGCGCTTCCTCCTTCGGAGCCCGAAGTAGATCAGAAACTTCCCAGGAGCTCGGAGAGGCGGGGAAGCGGCGGCGGGACGATCCCCCGCGCGGAGCCGGGGCTGGCAGCGGGAGCGGCGGCGGCCGGGGCTGTGCTGGGCGCGGAGCGGCGGGGCGGGCAGCGACCCCCGGGCAGGAGCGCTCCTCGCCGCGTTTTCGGTGGAGCAGGTCGGAGGGAAAGTGCGGCCGTCCGGGGGGTTCTCAGGTGAGGGGTTCGGTGCGGTGTCCCGCAGCGAGCCGGCCGGTACCGGCGGGGGAGAGTGGCGGCGGACGGGCGAACAAAGCGGAGCGGCGCCGGGTCGGCGGGCGGCAAGCGCCCGGGCTGCGCGCCGAGCACGTTGCGAGCCCCGCGGAGGCGGCGGCGGTGCAGGCGGCGGGCGGGGAGCGGCGCTGGGGGAGGGGGCGCCACTCCCGCACCGCGCCGCCGCGGGGCGCCGGGCCCCATTGTGAGCCGCGGGCGGGCGGAGGTGGGGCTGGCCGGGAGCGCCGGCCCGGGAACACTCGCTCCACTTGCTCAACACCCCGGCGGCGGCGGCGGCGGCGGTGCACAAAAGGCCGCCGAGCTCCCCCCCACCCCCGGGCCCGGCGCGCGGACCGGCCCACGCTCCCCGTCTTACCGGCTTTCCTTTCCCTCCAATTTTTTTTTTTTTTTTTTTTGGCCAGGGACACGGGTTCGAGGCGCGCGCTCGAGGGGCCGGGGCCAGCCCCGCGGGCGGGCGGACGGGAGATGCCGCTGCTCCACCGAAAGCCGTTTGTGAGACAGAAGCCGCCGGGGGACCTGCGGCCCGACGAGGAAGTTTTCTACTGTAAAGTCACCAACGAGATCTTCCGCCACTACGAGTAAGGGGCCGGCGGCGGCGCGTGCGGGGCGGCGGCGAGGGCCCGTGGGGTCGGCCGCCCCCGCGCCCTTTTGTTTGTCCCCCTCCTCGTCCTCCGCTCGGGGGCCGCGGCCGGCGGGGTGACACGAAAGTGACGGGTGGCCCGGGCCCGCCGTGCTCCCCTCCCCCCACCGCGCCCGACTCTGCCGGAGCCGCGGGCCGGGCGACCGGGGCGCGCCGGGGTGCTGGGGCACAGCCCGGGCCGGCGGGCTGGCGGCAGGGACGGGGACGGGGTCCCCCGCGGGGACGAGGTGGCCCGGCCGGCGGAAACTCCCCGCCTCACCCCCGTCCCGCCGCGGCCACACGCGCACGGCGGGGCCAGTTCCGGGATCCCTCGCCCGGCGCCCGGGGGATCCCCGCTCGGGGTAGGCTGCCCCGGGGTCGCGGTACGCTCGGCACCCCCCCCCTCGCGAGGGAGTCCCTGAGCCCCGGCTGCGGGAAACGGCCCCGGGCAGCACTGGGTTTCCTCGGGCGCTGGTGGGTCTGTTCCGACGCTGCGCTGTCCGGGGCGAGGGCGAGGGTCCGGGGCACCGGGGGCCAGGCTCCCGTCGCTCGCGCTCGCGCGGGCGTCTCCGGCCCGGAGCCGTTGGCTGCCCCCGCCGGCGTCCCCGCGTCCCGGGCGGCGAGGCCTGCGAGTGTGCGGCGCGAGCCGCGCTCCGTCGCTGCCTGCTGTGGGTGACTCCCTCCCTCCCGTCCCCGGGGGGACCTCGGCGTCTCCGCCCACCGGAGGGGACCGGGGAGACCGCGGGGCCCCGGGCGCCCCTCGTTTTCACTTTCACCTAGACCGGAGCGCGCCCGGCAGCTGGGTGAGTTAGGACAAGTTCAACTCCAACCCCGGTCTGTCGCTTTTTTTTTTTCTTTTTTTTGATCCCGCTGTGTATGTGGGTCGCCTGACATGTGCCAAGGCCATTGTTTTGATAAGGACCCGTAGCTGCTGCTGCTGCTGGAGTTCCAGCTCCCCAGTTTTCAGTTCATTGCCATGTCCCGTGACTCCAAGCAATGGGGGATGTGTTAACGATCTGAGTTTCAAGGGGATCTCTAACGTGAGAACCTAAGTTAATCACTGGACCCCCCCCCCCCTTTCTCATGCTTTATCCTGTCCACTTAGAATCCCATTGTGGCCCAGAAACCATGTTTTGTTATAGCCAAATACGTTGCGGAGGAGACCCCTTTTCTGAGTAGGGGTGCTTGATCCAGGGAGGGCTTTAGATGAACTGCACCTGCCTCAGAGGAGTGGTGAGATTAGGAAAGTCACTTTCTTGGAGTGCTTAAGACTCTTTATTTTTTCATAGAAAGGGTTACACATAAATATATCTGCAGAAGTAGCACATAGTACTTTTGATCAAAAATACTTTTAAGTAGAAGTGCACATTTCATTTGACTCTTGTACAGACTTGTTTTGTTACTCAAATAGTTCACTATTGTAACAACTTAAATGGATTTGAGTTAGGTAATTTACAAGGATGATGTCTACTTTAAGTTCAAGCTAAGAATCCTTAGTAACAATCCTGAATTAAAAAAAGTTAAAAAAATTTAAAGTTATTTACTTATTAGGGAGAGAGAGAGGGAGGGAGAATGGGCACGCCAGGGCCTCTAGCCCCTGCAAACCAACTCCAGATGCATGCTCCACCATGTGCATCTGGCTTAGTGGGACCTGGAGAATTGAACCTCGGTCCTTAGGCTTCGCAGGTATGAACCTTAAGGGCTAAGCCACGTCTTCAGCCTCCCCCCTTTTTTTTTGAGGTAGGGTCTCATTCTGGCCCAGGCTGACTTGGAACTCATATGTAGTCTCAGGGTGACCTCGACTCATGGCGATCCTCCTACCTCTGCCTTCTGAGTGCTGGGATTAAAGGCTTTTGCCACAACATCCAGCATCTGAATTTTAAAAAAAATTGATTTTAGCGGGGCGTGGTGGTGTATGCCTTTAATCCCAGCACTTGGGAGGCAGAGGTAGGAGGATCGCCCCGGGTTTGAGGCCACCCTGAAACTACATAGTTAATTCTAGGTCAGCCTGGACGAGAGTGGGACCCTACCATGTAAACCTTCCCCCCCCCAAAAAAATTGATTTTAAAGCCAAGCATGGTGGTACATGCCTTTAATCCAGCCCTCAGGGAGCCAGAGGTAGGAGGATTACTATGAGTTCAAGGCCACCCTGAGACTACATAGTAAATTCTAGGTCAGCCTGACCTAGAGTGAGACCCTACCTCAAAAAAAAAAAAAAAAAAGATTTTAAGAATGCCAGGCAGGAGAAATGGCTCAGCAGTTAAGATGCTTTCCCTGCAAAGCATAATGACCAGGGTTCGATTCCCCAGTCAGTACCTATGTAAAGCCATGTGCACAAGATGTTGCATGCGTCTGGAGTGGCTAAAGGCTGTGAGGACACGATTCTTTCCCTCCCCCCTTGCCTCTCTCCCTCTTATAAATAAAAAAACTAAAAAAAAAGTGTGCCAAGAAAATAGCAAATAGACTTAAATTCTGAAGTGTTTTCTCTTATTTTTTATTTTTTTGGTTTTTCAAGGTGGCGTCTCACTCTAGCTCAGACAGGCATTAAAGGCATGTGCCACCACGCCCGGCTTGTGTTTTCTCTTTTAATATAAGCAACTTTGAGTCTCTTACCCCCAGCATTCAGGAAGCTGAGGCAGGAGGACTGCATGTTCAAAGCTAGCCTGGGCTACAGTAGTTCAAGGACAGTCTGGGTTACAAAATGAGACTCAAAGAACAAACAACTACTTTTCACTCAAACAATAGCAACAGAAAACCAGAGGCTCTTCTTACTTGAGAGGGTAAGGCAGATTGACCTTGTGAGTTGAACACTTCATATGCTTGGTTTTTGATGAATTGTGCTGACCAGGAAGGAATCTGAAATGCTGGAATAAAGATGTTTGGCATCTTTAGCTTGGCATACCTAGTTACATGATACGTGAGGCAAGTGTACCCTTTGTAGTCTTATGATAGTTAAGAAAAATTGTAACAAGTAACTTTGTGTGTGTGTGTGTGGGGGGGGTTAGAGGTAGGGTCTCACTGTAGTTCAGGTTGACCTGGAATTCACCATGTAGTCTCAGGCTGCCTTCAAATAAATGGTGATCCTCCTGCCTCTGCCTCCCCAGTGTTGGGATTAATGGCATGCACCACCATACCTGGCTTTTTTTTTTTTTTTTTTTTCTGCTGTGGTGAAGTGTTTTTGAAATTGAAGTTTTGGAAGTTTCAGCAAGATGATTGGTTAGGGAACAAAGATCGTTGACCATTTGCCCTGAACAAAATAGTCAGTAGGTATGAATCTTTAGGATTTTGGTTGATTATTTTTATTTATTTATTTTATAATTTTTTTATGAGGTAGGGTCTCACTATGTAGCCCAGGCTGACCTGGAATTCACTATGTAGTCAGAGTGGCCTTGTACTCATATGATCCTCCTACCTCTGCCTCCTGAGGGCGGGATTAAAGGCGTGGGCCACCAAGCCCTGCTTTTCTTTCCTTTTTTACTTAAATTTGGAGACTTTATGAGATTAAGAGAAAGAAAGAGGGGAGAGTGTGAATCTTTCCTGCCCATGGGAAGGAGGGGGTAAAGTTGCTTTTAAAATTTCTTAAATGTAAATTTCTCTGCTTTAATTAGTCTCAGAGAGATTACTTAAAGGCTTCCAGCTATGCTACTTCACAGCCAGAATGCAGAGTGACTTTTACTTTCTGGCTAGTTTGTCAGAAATTTTAAGTAGTTTTCTGTCTCTGTTCACTTGCTTTTTAAAGTCCATTTCCTCTTTGTCTTTCTAAGCAGAAGTGATCACCCCTTTTATCTTGTGTAATGTCTCCTACTATTGCTCTGTAAAGCAATGCATTTGTTGGCTCACTTAAAAAAAACAAACCAGTTTTATTTATTTGAGAGAAAGGGAGATAGAGAACTGTAAGTCTCAGGGTGATCCTCCTACTCCTGTGATTAAAGGCGTGGGCCACCACACCCCCTTTTTTTGTTTTTGTTTTTGTTTTTGGGTTTGGTTTGGTTTGGTAGGGTGTCAACTCTAGCCAGTCTGACCTAGAATTCACTATGTAGTCTCAGGGGTAGGCCTTGAACTCACAGAGATCTACTTACCTCTGCCAGTGCTGGGAATTAAAGGCGTGCTCCACCTTGCCCTTGGGTTTAGAATCTTTACTGATAGCATTAGACTGTCTGTTAAATCACAATGAAATGACTGACTTACGGACACATTTTGCTCCTTGTGCTACCTGCCATGTCGATTTAAGCTGTTTCTTCCTACAGTTTCTGTCATTTCTGTGCTTGCCCTCAAGGAACTGCCAAGAAGAAATAGCTTCAGATATTTAAGAAAGTTAATTCTTCCTATTCCTTTTTTTTTTCTTCTTCTTCAAGTTAGGGTCTCACTGTAGCCCAGGCTAACCTGGAATTCACTATGTAGTCTCCAGGCGGCCTCAAAATCACAGCGATCCTCCTACCTCTGCATCCTGAGTGCTGGGATTAAAGGCGTGCGCCACCACCACCCTGGCAAATTCAGCATGTTCTTAACAATGGTGAACTTTTCCCTCTCACATCCTTTCTCTCTTTGAGGCAGGGTCTTACTGTAACCCAGGCTCCAACTCAGTGATCCTCCTACCTCAGCCTTCTAGGTTAACTTTCTCTTTTGAACTTTAGTTCCTCTGACACTGTTTGCTATATTTATTAGTTGTCTCCTTAGCCCCTGCACAGTCAGAATCGATACTCTTGACGATGAACTTAATTAACTATGGGGACATTGTTTAGAACGATCTCATTTCATTTTTCCATGTTTCCTGGAACATGTCCCTATTTTACAGAAGGGAAACCGAGTTCAGAGAGACTGATACACAAAGCAAAGTGCTGAAGATAGGATTTAGACTTAAATAAATTTTCTTAAAATTTTTTTTAATTTGCTAGCAGAGCACGACAGAAAGAATGGGCTCACCAGGACCTTCAGCCACTGTAAATGAACTCCAGACGCATGTGCCATCTTGCACATCTGGCTTTACATGGGTACTTGGGCATTAGGCTTTGCAGGCATGTGCCTTAACTGCAGAGCCATCTCTTCAGCCCTTTTGTTAGTTGGTTGGTTGGTTGGTTTTTCAAGGTAAGGTCTTATTCTAGCTCAGGCTGACCTGGAATTCACTATGGAGCCTCAGGGTGGCCTCAAACTTACGGTGATCCTCCTACCTCTGCCTCCTGAGTGCTTGAATTAAAGGCATGTGCCACCACGCCTGGCTTTTTTTTTTTTTTAATATAATATTGTATAATGGTTCATCAGTACATGCTTAAATAACAGTTCAGCCATATACAACTATTTAGACTCACACACATGAAAGTTTGCCTTTTCTTTCCATTCTCCATAGGGAACATCTGCTTATAGTATGTTTAAAAACACATTTTTGGGGTTTATAATTTAAGTTTGTGGGCTTGTGTATTTGCTCAGTGAGTTTTCTTATCCCAAGTCCTTTGAAGTTTTTGTCTTATAGTTTAGAAAGAAATCACATAGACTTAGAAAAGAAATAAATGTTGAATAGAATAGGTCCCGTCTTTTGTCCCCACTTTCTAGCTGGTACTTTGTTTTATTTTTGAGACAGACTCATGTAACTCGGGCTAACTAACAACTCCTGTGTATCTAAGGATGATCTTGAATTCCTGATGGTCCTGCTTCTATTTCCTGGGATCACAGGCATGCACCATCATGCTTGTCGCCCTGGTTCACGCACTCATACATGCACAGTCTCTCTCTCTCTGTCTCTCTCACACACACACACACTCGGTAGCCCAGGCTGCACTGGAACTTACTGTGTAGCTCAGGCTAGCCTTACTGTAATACCCCTGCTTTAGTCTGAGATGACAGCTCTGATCGCTACCATAATTTTTGAATGGTGGTGCTCCCTCATACCTCTGCCTCCTGAGTGCTGGGACTAAAGGCATGCACCACCATGCCCATCTCAATTTACTTTTTAAAAGTGACCAAGGGCTGGAGAGTTGGCTTAGTGGTTAAGGTACTTGTCTGCGAAGTCTAAGGACCCAAGTTCAATTTCCCAGTACCCATGTAAGTCAGATGCACAAGGTGGCATATGTGTCTGGAGTTTGTTTGCAATAGCTGGAGGCCCTGGTGCACCCATTCTCTTTATGCTTCTCTATCACCCTCCCCTCTCTATGTAATAACTGAATAAAATAAAATATTTTTAAAAAGTGAAAGGGGGCTCAAACTTGAAGTATGGTTGTTCTCCCCATTATGTTATTTGAAAACTGAAACTTGGGTGTATATGTGGTGTGTGTGCATATGCGTGCATGTGGAAACCAGAGGTTGCCATCAAGTCTTCCTCAGTCACTCTCCACCTTGTTTTGAGACCTGGTCTCTCATTGAACCTGGAGTTTGCTGATGTGGCTAGACTAACTGCCCAGTGAGCTCCAGGGATCCTCCTATCTGTACCTCCCTAGCACTGGGATTGTACAGTCATGTGCTAGCATACCCCACTCTTGTATGGATACTGGGGTTCCTAACTCAGGTCCTCGTTCTGGATTGGCTAACACATGCTATCTCCCTATGTACAGTCTTGCTCTAGCCAGGCTGCCCTGCGATTCACTATGTAGTCTCAGGGTGCCCTTGAACTCCAGACTCATGCGCCACCTTGTGCATCTGGCTTACATGAGTACGGAGGAATCAAATCTGGGTCCTTAGGCTTCCCATTTAAGCGACTTAATTGCTAAGCCATCTCTCCAGTTCAAGGTGAAAGAATTATACAATCTGAAGAGAAATCAGAGTATTGGTATGCCATATTTCAAAACTGGTAGTACTTGAAGTCTAAAACTTTGGCTGATATGCAGAATATAAATGCCAAGTTTAAATCTACTTTTTCTTAAATTTGTATTAATGTGTAAGTTGATGAGATAGTAAATTCTTGTTTACGTTCTGTGATTCAGTGTAAAAATTTGCCCTAAAAGCCACTTGGGAAAAAGCTGATAGAGGTATCAATGTTAATGTAAAGTTTATGAAATGATAGGTAATGGGTTTTTGTTTTTGTTTTTTAATCAGTGACTTTTTTGAGCGAACCATTCTGTGCAACAGTCTTGTGTGGAGTTGTGCTGTGACGGGCAGACCGGGACTGACATATCAGGAAGCACTTGAGTCAGAACAAAAAGCAAGACAGAATCTTCAGAGTTTTCCAGAACCACTAATTATTCCAGTTTTATTCTTGGCCAACCTTACTCATCGTTCACGCTTACATGAAATTTGTGATGATATCTTTGCATATGTCAAGGATCGATACTTTGTTGAAGAAACTGTTGACGTCATTAGGAACAATGGTACAAGGTAAAGTACTTTTAAATTTTCATCTCCATAATTATATGGTCAGGTGAGGTACTACTTGCCTATAGTACTAGCATTTGGGAGCTGAGGCAGGGAGCATGCAAGTTCTAGGACAGCCTAGGATACATAATAAGACCCCCTCTGAAATCAGCGAGCAGCCAAAGAAGTCAAAATATGTGAAAAGATGACCTTGAGGAAATCTGCTTTTGCTGTCCTCCAGCTACCCTGTTAACTCACAGATAAGTCCCTGTGAGATACTTGTATATCTTTTTTTGGGGGGGAGGATGGACTTCATGAATTAGGTACTCAACTCTAGCCCAGGCTGATCTGGAACTCACTCTGTAGCCCCAGGCTGGCCTCAACTCACAGTGACCCTTGTACTTCAGCCCCTTGAGTGCTGGGATTAAAGGCATGTGCCACTAGGCCTGGATTTGGTGGGTTTTAGTATTTCGTTTAACAAAACTAGAGCTGGATTTTATATTCTCTACTAAATTTTGCTTCCATATTTCAAAAATTTTCACAAAGCTTTATTGCAGTAATAGCTCATGTACTATATACCTCCAATGAAGTATACAATTTAGTGTTAGTTTTTTTTTTTTTTTTTTTTAGTTTTCTTTTATTTAATAAGGTCTTCAAGAATGATTCCCAGGCCTTGAAGGCTGAGGCAGGATTGTGAGTTCAAGGGCAGACTTGGTTATATATGTTGTGGGTTGGGGAGATGGCTCAATGGGCAAGAGTACTTACTGTGGAAACATGAGGGCCTGAGAAGCTCAGATTCACCCGGGTCCTTAACACCCTCGCATACAGCTGGACATAGCGACCAACACACACCTTTAAACCCCAGTCCTGTGGGGAGTGGACAGTTGCTAAGGTTTACTTGACAGCCAGTCTGACTGATCAGAAAAAACAAGCATCTCTGGTTCAGTAAGAGACTCTAAGGAAACACAGAATTAGGGAAAAGAGGACATCAGATGTTCACCTGTGCTATAAACATGTGCATACACAGGGCACATGTGTGCAGGCACATGCATATACCACTTACACCATACCACACATACTGCACACATGTAAAACAAACAATTGAAATGACATAATCTATGTCATTAAATTAAAAATTGTCCCTGCTGGGCTGGGTGCGGAGCTCAGAAGAGGCAAGGTGCTTAGAGCGTGAGTGCCTGGGTCTCTAACACCACATACTCATAGCAAAAAAAAAAAAAAAAAAAAAAAAAAAAAAAGCGAAACGGGAAAATTATTGGTGTTTTCCTAAAGTCATAAGCATTTGAACGTGCACCACCATTATAATGAACATTGTATTTATTAAACCTTTTCTTAGCCTCTTGGTTTTGGGGGAGAAATAGCTGTTTTCTGAATGTTATCACCTACCTGATTATTGGCCGCACTTAGGTAGTAGGTGTTTTTCCTTACTTTAAGCTTTTAGCCGTCAAAGGCTTTTTTGTTTTTTCAAGGTAGGGTCTCACTCTAGCCCAGGCTGACCTAGAATTCACTATGTAGTTTCAGGGTGACCTCCCAAGTGCTGGGATTAAAGGCACACACCACCACACCCAGCTAATTTTCTTATTTTATGATATATATACATAGATAGATAGATAGATAGATAGATAGATAGATATAGTTTTTTGTTTTTTGTTTTTTTTTTTCCAGGTAGGGTTTCATTCACTCTAGCCTAGGCTGACCTCACATTCCCTATGTAGTTTCAGGGTGGCCTGGAACTCACTGTGATACACCTGCATCTGCCTCCCGAGCGTTGAGATTAAAGGCATGTGCTACCACTCCTGGCTTGTAGGTAGTTTTAATAACTTAACAAACTATATTATTCTCTTTAGTTATTAAATACTACTCTAGTAGCAATTTTATTTATTTATTGTTTTTGGTTTTCGAGGTAGGGTCTCACTCTAGATCTCAGGCTGACCTGGAATTCACTATGTAGTCTCAGGGTGGCCTTGAACTCACGGCCACCCTCCTACCTCCCTGAGTGCTGGGATTAAAGGTGTGCACCACCACGCTCAGCTCTAGTAGCCTAGTAGCAAGCAATCTTTTTTTTTTGTTTGTTTTTTTGAGGTAGAGTCTCACTCTAGTCCAGGCTGACCTGGAATTCACTATGTAGTCTCAGGGTGGCCTTGAACTCATGGTGATCCTCCTACCTCTGCCTCCCAAGTACTGGGATTAAAGGTGTGTGCCACCATGCCCAACTTCTAGTAGCAACCTTAAGTGCCACATTATTTATATTCGGACTTAAAATTGTTTGGATTTTTTTTAAGTTACTGTTTCTTTTTTTTTTAAACTTTAAAAAGGTTTTTATTTATTTATTTATTATTTGAGACAGAGAGGGAGAGTGAGTGAGAGTGGGCATGCCTCTAGCCACTGCAGATGAACTCCAGATGCACGTGCCACCATGTGCATCTGGCTTACTTGGGACCTGGAGAATTGAACCTGAGTCCTTAGGCTTCATACAGATACACCTTAACTGCTAAGCCATCTCTCCAGCCCTAAAGTTTTCATTTTTTTATTTGAGGGAGAGAAAAATGGGTGTACCAGGACCACAAGCCACTGCAAATGAACTCCAGAACCATGTAGCCCCTTGTATATCTGGCTTTATGTGGGAACTGGGGAATCAAACCTTGGTCCTTAGACTTCCCAGACAACTGCCTTAACCACTAATCCATCTCTCCAGCTCCTTTTTAAAGTTTTTATTTATTTGTGTGTGTGTGAGAGTGAGTGTCAGATAGATAGAGACTGGGTGCTCCAGGGCCTCCAGCCGCTGCAAACTCACTATTACTCCCTGTGAGCACTATAGAAATGGAGTTGTATGTAGAGTAAAAATAATAGAAAACAGGGCTGGAAAGATGGCTCAACAGTTAAAGACTTGCTTGCAAAGTCTGCCAGGTCCAGTTCAGTTCCCCAGTACCAACTTTAAAGCCATATGCACAAGTGTCCCATACATGTAGTATGTTTGCAAGAGATCCTCTAGCTTTTCCTCCCTCTCTCTATTCTTGCAAATAAGTAAAAAATAATGTGGGGGCTGGAGATGGCTTAGTGGTTAAGCACTTGCCTGTGAAGCCTAAGGACCCTGGTTCAAGGCTTGGTTCCCCAGACCCACGTAATCCAGATGCACAAGGTGGTGCGTGGATCTGGAGTTCATTTGTAGTAGCTGGAGGCCCTGATGCACCCATTCTCTCTCTGCCTCTTTCTCTCTCTGTCTGTCGCTCTCAAATACATAAATAAAAATAAACCAAAAAGGGCTGGAGAGATGGCTTAGCGGTTAAGCGCTTTCCTGTGAAGCCTAAGGACCCCGGTTCGAGGCTGGATTCGCCAGGATCCACGTTAGCCAGATGCATAAGGGGGTGCACATGTCTGGAGTTCGTTTGCAGTGGCTGGAGGCCCTGTTGCACCCATTCTCTCTCTCTGCCTCTTTCTCTCTCTGTCTGTTGCTCTCAAATAAATAAACAAAAAAAAATTTAAAAAAAATAAACCAAAAAAAATAAAAAATAAATAAAATGCTATGAGACAGCCATCTGTGGTGGTTAGTCTTCATTGTTATCTTGGCTGGATTTAGAATCATGTAGGAGACATAGCTCTGGGTGTGTCTATGAGGGAGTTTCTATCCTCCTAACATTCCATGGGCTGGGATCCCTGACTGAATAAAACAGGGAAAAAAGTCAGGCATGGTGACACATGCCTTTAATCCCAGCACACTTGGGAGGCAGAGGTAGGAGGATCGCCATGAGTTTGAGACCACCCTGAGACTTCATAGTGAATTCCAGGTCAGCATGCACGAGAGTGAAACCCTACCTCGAAAAACTTAAAAAAAAAAAAAAAAAAAAAAAGAAGGAAAAAGCTAAGTGTTTGACATTGCCTTTTCTTTGGTTCACTGAGATGTGAACAGACTTTGCTAGTCTTACCTCCACAGAGTCGTCTATTCCCATGACTTTCCTCCCACATTAAAAAAAAAAGTCTCCCTTAAGCTGATGCTTATCAGAAATAACTGATACGGAGAATAGGTACCCAGAAATGAGGCTGTTGCTATGTGGTTCATTGGGTTTTGGAACTGGTGTATGGAGGAATGTGGGAGAGTTGGAGCTTTGGGCTGTAGAAGGCCTATGTGAGCAGAGCTTAGTAAGACATTATTTTGGGACTTTTGAATAATATAATGTTGAAAAATGTAGACAGTAGTGGCTGAACTCATGAGGTTTCAGAGGCTAGCAAGGACACTGTAGGAATTGGGTTAGGGGCAATTAATGTTAATTCTGGTAAAAACAAACAAACAAACAAACAAACAAACAAAACAACTCGGCCTGTGTCTGTCCATATCCTGAAAACTGGTGTGAGGATGAGTTCATTAGTAATGGATTAAGTTGTTTAGTGGAGGAAATTTCAAGACAGTAGAGAATGGTCATTGTTGATTGCATTTACTCAGATTTACAGTGACAGAGCAAAAGGTAGAGCTTAGAGATATAAAAAATCTGCAGTTTAATGAGGAAAGGGATTGGAACACAAAGTTGTGGACAAGGAAGGTTTGAACTAAGTGATTGGAATTGTTGGAGATTAATGCCCTTAAGGAGAAGCCTGGGACATTTCACTGGAACAATCAGAAAAGTACCTCTAAGGCAAGACCTATCCTTGGAGTGCTGGAGGGAATACAGTATAATTCATTTGAAAGGAGAATGCCTGAAAAGATAGAGCCTCTAGGTACCCTGCTAGAAAATGGCTATCTGGGGAAGTTCTACATCTTGAGCTGGCAGCAAAACTTGGGTGGCAGTGTCTACCTTGTGCTAGTTTTGCAGGCATGCAAGATGCATGATTGAGGTCACAGATGCTTGTATCAGTGTTATAGAAGACCACTGGGGCCAGGCAAATATAGAGCAGAGCCAGTTCCTTACCTAGAGCTCCTTAAGGGACTGTGCATAAAGCTGTGAAGGTGGTGGTTCAGTTGCGGTAGAAACCCTGCCTATTGGAGGTGCCAGACTGGCATGCTCCTGGAGAAAAGCTGCAGGCACCTAGTGGAGCCAGCCCAAGAGAGAGCCCATGTGTGCTTCTGTAGCCAGCAGGGTTGAAGGGACAGGGCTACCAAAGGCCATTGGAGCCCAGATGATACCACCAGGTGCCTCAGGTGCCAAATATGAAGCTTCAGGAGTTGCTGTTTGCCCTACTGGGTTTTTATCTTTGACCCAGTCTTTCCTTAGTGTGCCACTTTCCTTTTGGAATTGGTCTGTTTACTCTTTACAGTGGGTAAAGTATTGAAATGGTAAAATATTGAAAGTATATGTTATTTTTTGATTTTACTATGATTCAAAGTTAAGATACTGCTTTGAGTTGTTGACTTTGGACTTTGGGCTTTAAAAAAATTTTATTTTTATTAATTTGAGAAAGAGGGGTGTTGAGAGAGAGAGAGAGAGAGAGAGAGAGAGAGAGAGAATATAGGTGTGCCAGGGCCTCCAGCCACTACAAAGGAACTTCAGATGCATGCGTTACCTTGTGCATCTGGCTTACCTGGTCCTGGAGAATTAAACCTGAGGTACTTTGGTTTTGCAGGCAAACACTTTAACCATTAAGCCATCTCTCCATAATTCCTCCTCCATGAATACATTTTATGCTATGGCATAGCTGTTAGCCTTTGAGGAACAGGGGTAGGCTATTTTGGTTTAAAAGTGTTGTTTGGCTGGTTGTGGTGGTACATGCCTTTAATCCAGCACTTGGGAGGCAGAGATAGGAGGATCATTGTGAGTTTGAGGCCATCCTGAGACTACATAGTGAATTCCAGGTCAACCTAAGCTAGAGTGAGACTCTACCTTGAAAAACCAAAAAAAAAAAAAAAAAAAAAACCCAAAATAATGTTTTTGGGTTTAGACTGACAAAGGGTGGACTTGTGGTAATAAAATCATCAATGTAACCTGGCCTTTTGAGTTTGCGCTCAATTCCAGCCTGGGCTATAGAAAGCTCTTACATTCTTTCCACTACCTCTTCCGCTTCCTCAATGGACCCCGAGCCTTGGAAGGTGTGATAGAGATGTTTCAGAGCTGAACATTCCTCTGTTACGTCTTCTCAACACAATGGTGCCTTTTGGGTCATTCCAGAGGACACCACCATCTGAAAAGAGAAGCTTCTCTAACCAAAAGTGAGAGTAGCATTAATATGAATGTTAAGTGAATTGGTTACAGGGCAGAGTTTGTTGAGAATAATATATGCATTTAGACATCAAAAAACAAGTATTACATGCCTAAGGCTTAGGATTTCCCCCACCAAAGGCTTTTGATTAGGTATTTAGGCATGTATTCCCTCCCACAGAGCAGGTCTCCAGTCCAATTAGCAGTTGGTTTCCCCCATAGCAGACATGTCACTATTGCACCCATTGGCTCATTTGCCCTGGCTTGCCAAACCTGAGGCTTGCAGTGTCCACTGTTTTCACCACTGATGGTTTCTGTCTCCCATAAGACTGAATGTAGTGCAGCTTTTTCCAGCTTTCTCTCAGCTGGTCTACTGGGAGAAGGTTTTCAGCTCATCCCCAGTTTGATTTCTCAGTGACCTTGCAGCACAAGTATGTGGAGTCTTCAGCAGTAGGGTCTTAACATCTATTCTTGGTGGGAAACTAAAAGCCCTAGCAATAGCTCCGTATGCATTGTTGTAATACAAAGAATCTCCATAGCTCATGGTATAAGGTGTATGTACTGTTTCTTCATACTGCTCATTATACTGCTCGGTTAAGTTTGTTACGCGACCTGAGTGATCGATTGGACACTCTGGACCAGTGCCCCTCTTTCACGCACCGATAGCAGCCACTCAGGTATCCCATCCCCGGGCATAGTGTGAAGCCGCGGCTGGTGGACTGCTCGTGCATTCATTTGCCTTGAAATTCTGTGTTATCGAGGCCCCTGATGGCCTCCACTGCATCCTCTGCCCGCTCCATGTGTACAAAGGCCTAATCTTTCACGATGTCGCACTCGATGACTGGACCGTACTCCTCAAACTTGGCCCGAAGCTCCTTGTTGGTGCAAGTGGGACTGATGTTGCCCACGTGCAACTTTGTTGAGGTTTTGCTTTTATTCTTGCTGGGTTCCACATTGATATTCACTCCATGAAGCTTATAGTGGTGCACCTGGGCTAGAGCGAGACCCTACCTTGAGAAACCAAAAAGAAAAAAGAGAAAAAGAAAAATAAAGATCCAGACAGCAGATATTATAGGCTTTGTGGTCTTTGTCACAAGTACTCAACTGCTAATCGAGTACAAAACAGCCATGAAATAGATATAACTATATGAAGAATGAGCATTGTTATATTTCATTACAACTTCATTCATGGGCATTAAAATTAGAATTTTAGCCCCCCCTGAGAGTACATAGTGAATTCCAGGTCAGACTGGGCTAGAGTGAGACCCTACCTAGAAAATAAAAAAATAGGAACAATAAAAATTAGAATGTCAGGTTATTTTCAGATATGAGGCAAGTGGTGAAGCACTTACCCAGCATGTACTTGCCTCTGGGTTCAATCCCCAGTGCCACAAGATAAGAATGTGACCCAGGGACCATAGTATGCTGATTCCTGGTATAGAATGAATTGTCCAAATGTTTTAGGGATAAAATTACCTGGAATTTCTTTTTACCAAGAACTTCAGAGTATGGCTGCAAATGTAGCTTGACGTGATAAAAAGGGTGTTTGAGCCAACCCAGTTTACTAGTCTGGGGTATGTCTTCTTTCCTAATCTCTAAGTAGTTTACAAGTAGGTTCTAACTAGTACCTTTCGCTACATAATAAATTGCAATTCTGTAGTTGGCTGCAGTGTTCTCAGGCTCTGAGCTGACCTGGAACTCAAAGCAATCCTCCTACCTTTGTGGGGATTAAAGGCATGTACCACCATGCTCTGCTAGAACTTGTTCATAGAACGGTAGAAAGGTTCGCATTTGGCATGAAAAGTGGTTCATTTGTTCAGGAAGTAATCTAGAGTTAGGATGGGAAGGGGTCAGGGAAGTATGATTTAGCTCAGTAATTATAACATTGTTGGGAGCCCAGTGTTGTGTGTGGCCTGCAAAGCAGTCAGTAAGTGCTGGATCCTTCTCTACTTGCCAGAGACAAGTGAAAACTGATGGGAGGATTTCCATGGCCAGTTTGAGAGGCCCTAGAATCACCTGGGTGGGATCATTGAGATTAAGTTAGCCTTTGATCATGTCTGTGAGGATTGTCTTGATTATGTTAATTGAGGTGGGAAGACTCACTTAAGCTGTAGACAGCACCATTCCTCAGCTAGGGTCCCGGACTTCATAAAGAGGAGAGAGCTGTCTGGGCAGCAGCTTCCATTACTCTGCTTCCTCACTGTGAACTGACTGACCAGCAGCCTCATGCTCTATCTTGTGAAACTACAAATTCACTTGAAGGAAGCCTAAACTTGATGGGGTTCCCTGCTAAGACAAGCTGCCTAGAGAACTGTTTTGCCGAGGTCAGCCTGAAAGGCATATAGAGATTTCTCCAAGGGGACAGGCTTCAAGCTGGCAGCACAACTTGGCGGTATCATTCACGTGGTAATGGTGTTTGGAGGTATGAAAGATGCAAGATGAAGGGGTCATGGAGTATTTCTCAATGGTTCCACAGAGCTGCTGCAGCCAAGCAATTTGTGGCAGGGTCAGATTTCCTTTATGGAGGCCCTTTGAAGGTGAACCATAAGTTGCAATAGAGACCCCGGTACCGTCTGCCAAGGCAAGCTGCAAAGTTAGAGTTGAGCTTTCCCAAGAGATAGGTGTATGTACCCAAACCCTTTGGAACCCAGTTGATCCCAGATGCCAGGCGTGGACCTGCAAGTTTTGTAGTTTGCCTGTTGGGTTGCTTTGGTATGATTGTTCCTTGCTATGTCTTAGCCCTGCCTCCCAAGTGCTGGGGTTAAAGGCATGGGCCACCATGCCCAGCCTAGGACCATGAACCCTCTTTTCTTTTCTTTTCTTTTCTTTTCTTTTCTTTTCTTTTTTTTTTTCGCGGTAGGTTTTCACTCTAGCTCAGGTTGACCTGAAATACACTATGTGGTCTCAGGGTAGCCTCGAACTCACCACAATCCTCCTCCCTCTGCCTCCCGAATGCTGGGATTAAAGGCGTGCATCACCACACCCAGCTTGAACCCTCTTTCTGATCCTCAGTCCACAATGTCTGCATACCTTTCATGATTCTCTAACCTTTTAAAAGAAACATTCATTATTGTTTATTTGACAGAGAAAGAGGGAGAGGGGGGGAGAGAGAGAGAGAGAATGGGCATGCCAGGGCCTCCAGCCACTACAGACGAACTCCAGACGCATGCGCCCCCTTGTGCTTCTGGCTTATGTGGGTCCTGGGGAATTGAACCTGGATCCTTTAGCTCTGCAGGCAAATACCTTAACCACTAAGCCATCCCTCCAGTCCCCCTCCCCCTTTTCAATACCTCAGTAATCATGTTTGGATTCCTAAAGATAGGAAATAGTAGCAAGTGAATTTGAAGGACATACACCAGGTTTCCTTGGAGATGTTTTAAAAGGTGCTCTTGAGTAACTGAAGTTTAGCCAAGTACCAGTGAGGCCTAGCCATGAATAGCTTGGTGAGAAATCATCTCTGCTTTGGTTGTGGTGCCATGTTAATAACATTTATAATGAAGACAGTAAATAGTATATTAAACCTGTACCTCATTCTCAGTATTGTACTCTCATTTTGTTCTCCCTAATTCCTCTTTGAGGGAATTGTATACTTTCTGTTGATTTTTAAATAGATCAGTACTTAAATTCTTGTATATCCATGGGCCATATTGTTCACCTGTTCCTTTAGATGAACTCTTAGATCAATTTAGGCCACACACCAGATGTTCCTAGATGCAGAGGGGATATTTTTTTACTGGTGACCACCACCTGTATCATCAGTAAAACACACTCACTTGCTCTGCCTGGGAAGAATATTGCTAGTCATATGTCCCTGAAAAGCCACCTTGACCACCTCATGAAAGACTGAGTATAAGATGCCCAGATCTAATACCTAGACCTTTCAAAATTGGGTCCAAAAGCAAGATCTGTCTAAAAAGGCTGGGCATGGTGGCACATGCCATTAATACCAGCACTTGGGAGTCCAAGGTAGGTCAATCAGACTAACAAAAAAGTGAGTTCATTTGATTTCTTAGGTTTCTTAGGCAAGCATCTTAACTGCTAAGCCATCTCTCCAGCCCCCCAATTTATTTTTTTTTTTTTGAGGCAGGGTCTTGCTCTAGCCCAAGCTGACCTGGAATTCACTATGTAGTCTCATGGTGGCCTCCAACTCATGGTGATCTTCCTACCTCTGCCTCCCGAATGCTGGGATTAAAGGTGTGCAGCACCACGCCTGGCTTCCTTTCATTTTGGTATAGTTATATACCACTATAATACAGAGGTCTTTTCTCAGTAAGACTACATAGATACCTAATATGTTATCCTACAGCTTTTCCTCTTTAGAAACAATAATTATTTCTAACATTCAGTGGTGAAAGTTAGCCAGCAGCATTTTGAACAGCATATTCACTTGCTAACAATACATGCATGCTCATTGACTTCTCAAGCTTTGCTGCTAGGAAAGCAACAAAAAGTTTATAATAAACAAACTTTACCATCTAAATAATTTTTCTTGTTTGTTGTTATTTTTTGTATTTATTTTTTGGGTCTTACTCTAGCTCAGGGTGACCTGGAATTCACTATGTAGTCTCAGGGTGGCCTTGAACTCATGGCGATCCTCCTACCTCTGCCTCCCAAGTGCTGGGATTAAAGGCGTGCACCAACATGCCTGTCCTTTTTCTTTTATTTTTTCGAAATCATATTTAAGTGTGCAATTCAGTGACATTCACAGTGTTGTGTAATTTTCACCACTATTTCTAGAACATTTTCATCATTCCAAACAGACACTCTGCACACATTAGGCAACAATTCCCCATTCTTCCCTTTCCCCTCCCCTTAGTAAAGCTTTATTCTATTTTTTATTTACAAATTTACTTATTCTAAATACTTCATATAAGTGAATCAAACAAGGTCTTTCTGGGACTTATTTCACTGAGCATTATCTTTTCAAGGTCCATTCATATTGTAGTATTTATTAGAATCCATTCTTTTTTAATTTGCAAACAGAGAGAATGGTAAAGAGAAGAGAGAATGGGTGTGCCAGGGCCTCTAGCCACTGCAAATGAAATCCAGTTGCATCCACCACTTTGCATCTGGCTTTATGTGGGTACTAGAGAATCAAATCTGGGTTGTTAGTCTTTGTAAACAAATCCTTTAACTTGTTGGGTCATGCCTTCAGCCTAGAATCCATTTTTTAATGTCAAAATGTCCAATTGTATTTACATAACCACAAATTGTTTTTTACTTTTATTTTTTGTTCATTGTTTACTTATTTGCGAGCGACAGACACAGAGAGAGAGAGAGAGAGAGAGAGAGAGAGAGAGAGAGAGAGAGAGAGAGAACGGGCACGCCAGGGACTCCAGCCACGGCAAACAAGCTCTAGACCCGTGCGCCCCCTTGTGCATCTGGCTAATGTGGGTCTTGGGGAATCGAGCCTCGAACCGGGGTCCTTCACAGGCAAGCGCTTAACTGCTAAGCCATTTCTGTAGCCCATAACCACAAATTAGTTTTTCATTTCTCCATTTACTTGTCAGTGGACACTTGGGGCTCCATGTTTCCTCTGTAGGGAACATTGTACTCACGATGATCCTTCTATCTCTGCCTCCCAAGTGCTGTGATTAAAGGCAATGCATTTATTTTTGTTTTTCTTTTTTAAAAATATTTATTTATTTATTTGAGAGAGGGGAAGGGGGGGAGAGAAAGAGTGAGAACGGGCGCACTAGGGCTTCCAGCCACTGCAAACGAACTCCAGACGCATGCACCACCTTATGCATCTGGCTTATGTGGGTCCTGGGGAATCGAACCTGGGTCCTTTGGCTTTGCAGGCAAGTGCCTGCATCAGCCATCCCTCCAGCCCCGTATTTTTGTTTTTCAAGGTAGGGTTTCACTGTAGCTCAGGCTGACCTGTAATTCAGTAGGTAGTCTCAGGGTGGTCTCGAACTCACAGCGGTCCATCTACCTCTGCCTCCCAAGTGCTAAGATTTAAAGGTATGTGTCACCATTCTCAGGCTTCTGGCTTTATTTATTTATTTATTTATTTATTTATGAGAGAGAAAGAAGCATACAGAGAATGGGCACACAAGGGTCTCTAGCCACTGCAAATGAACTTCAGACACATGGGCCACACGGTGTGCACATCTGGCTTATGTGGGTACTGGGGCCTCAAACGTGGTTCCTTAGGTTTCGCAGGCAAGCAACTGCTAAGCCATCTCTACCGCCTTAAATTTTTAAGTTGAAACTCACCCTGTTGAATATAGAATGTTCTTTTATGTCTCTCTCCCTCTCTTTTACTTGTGCGTGTGTGTGTCTTTGTTTGAGGTAGGGACTTATACTAGCCAAGGCAGACCTGGCACTTATTCTGTAGTCCTATGCTTGCCTCAAACTCACAGCTATCTGCCTACCTTTGCCTCCCAAGTATTAGGATTAGAGGTCCAGCATTTTTTTTTTTTTTTTTTTTTTGGTTTGGAGTGTTATTGCTGGTTTTGATTTTGAGCTTTATTAAAAACCAAGGAGAGCAGTACTTTAAACTAGTGTATTAGGTAGTTTTTTATTGCTATAACAAAATGCCTGATAAGAGGCATTTAGGGAAGGAAAGGATTGTTTTGGCCTGCAATTTGAAGTCGCAGTCCACCCATCATGGTAGGGAAGGCTTAGAGCATAAAGCAGCTGGTGACATTATGTTCTCTGTCAGGAAGCAGAGAGTGAGGAATGCCGCTGCTCAGCTTCTTTTGTCCCTTTTACTCAGTGTGGGACTCCAGACCATGGAACAGTACTGTCTGCAGTTAGGAGGGAGCATCCCACTTCAAGTAGTGTAATCTAGAAAATCCCTCCCAGACTCCACAGTTATGAGAGTTTTTCCTTTCATTTTTTTTTTTTTTTTGTTTTTTTGTTTTTTTGAGGTGGGGTCTCACTCTAGCCCTGGCTGACTGGAAATTCACTATGTAGTCTCAGGGTAGCTTCAAACTCGTGGTGATCCTCCTACCTCTGTCTCCTGAGTGCTGGGATTAAAGGTGTGTGCCACCACGCCCAGCCTTTCTTTTTTTTCAATTTTTTTTTTTTTTTGTTTTTTTGGTTTTTTGAGGTAGGGTCTCACTCTGGCCCAGGCTGACCTGGAATTAACTATGTAGTCTCAGGGTGGCCTCGAACTCAGGGTGACCCTCCTATTTCTGCCTCCCGAGTGCTGGGATTAAAGGCGTGCACCACCATGCCCGGCAATTTTTTTTTATTTTTTTGGTTTTTCGAGGTAGGGTCTCACTCTAGCCCAGGCTGACCTGGAATTCACTATGGAGTCTCAGGGTGGCCTCGAACTCACGGTGATCCTCCTACCTCTGCCTCCCAAGTGCTGGGATTAAAGGTGTGCGTCGTCACACCTGGCTTTTTTCAAATTTTTATTAACAACTTCCATGATTATAAAAAATATCCCATGGTAATACCCTCCCTCCCCCCTCTTTCTTTTTTTATTTGAAAGAGAGAGAGAGAGAGAATAGGCACACCAGGGCCTCTTAGCCACTGAGAATGAATTCCAGATACATGTGCCACCATGTGCATCTGGCTTACATGAGTACTGGGGTCCTTAGGTTTCACAGGCAAGCACCTTAACTGCTAAGCCATCTCTTCAACCCAAGAAAATATTTACAAAAAATACTCTAGGGCTGGGGAAATGGTTTAGCTTTTAAGGTATTTGTCTGCATAGCCTAAGGACCCCAGTTCAGTTCCCCAGGACCCACATAAGCCAGATGCACAAGGGGGCGCATGTATCTGTTCGTTTACAGTGGCTAGAAGCCCTGGCACACCCATTCTTTCTTTCTCTCTGCCTCTTTCCCCTCCTCTCTCAAATAAATAAATAAATATTTTTAAAAAGCAAATGTTTAAAATATATATATTCTAAAGGGAGGTTGGCTTGCTCCTGAAGAAAAAGTTTACGATATGTTCTGGAGGAAAATATAAACATATGACGTCTAACCATGGCTGGTGGAATTCCCCCCCCCCCCCATGTAGGGTCTTCACTGTAGCTCAGGCTGACCTGGAATTCACTAGGTAGTCTCAGGGTGGCCTTGAACTCACAGCAATCCTACCTTTGCCTCCCAAGGGTTAGGATTAAGGGTGTACACCACCACGCCTCACTCTGGTGGAATTTTTTATCCGTGGAAGTTTTTTGTTGTTGTTTTTCATTTTAATTTATTTATTTGCAAGCAGAGAGAGAAAGGTAATGGGTATGCCAGGGCCTTTTGCCCTACTACAAATGAACTCCAGATGGATGTGCCACTATGTGCATATGGCTTTCTTTACTGGGTCCTGGGGAATCAGCTTTTACAAGCTAGTATCTTTAACCACTGAGCCACCTCTTCAGACTGTTCTAAAATGTTGACTTTAATTCAAAATACAAATCTTTAATATATTAATTTCAGGCTGCAGTGTCGAATTTTGGAAGTCCTCCCTCCAGTGCATCAGAATGGCTTTGCTAATGGACATGCTAGCAGTGCTGAGACCATTGTCATCAGTGACAGTGATGATTCAGAAACACTCAGCAGTCCTTTTCAACATGGGTAAGTGTGGCAGCTTGAATAGATGCCCCCAGTATATTCAGTGTTGTACTAGTTTGTAGTCTGGATCTGGATCAGCAAGCCGCCTGGCTGGAGGAGGTGTCACTGGGCAGATCTTGGGGTCCAGGCCTAAGGAGTGGTGGTGGATTTGCAGTTCCAGTCTAAAGATATGCAAAGTGCCCGAGTTTCGCCTGGAGCTCCTGAAGTGTGCTGTGTGGTGTGGCTTTTGGGCTTTGGCTTTTGGTTTCTCTCTCTCTGCTTGGATCTATGAAAGCAGGCCAGCATCTTCTGCCATTATGTAACATCCCCTGTATCTGTAAGCTTCGATGCATATTCCTTGCTCCATAACTGTTCATCTCAGTGACCTAAAGTTGTCTGCTGCAGTGAATTTTAAGTTAATATCAATTTAATGATAATTCTCTTGAAATAATTTTTTTCTTTGTCCTTCCCTGCTTTCCCTTTTAGTCATACTGTGGTTTTACTATCCATCTGTTGTGTAACTTCTCTTTGTGGGCTTACGAACACGTCTGTTCACCCCGTAAAGGACACAGATGGCATACGAAAGTAGGATTATACCAACATCAATTTTGGTGAACCAGTGACTCTAATGGGGGTTACTTACAAGATCTTGGAGCTCTGTGCATATGCTTTTCTCTCAGCCTCAGGGTGAGAGCTCACTTACAGAGCGTGGAGACCCAAAACAACTGCTTCAGGGAGCTCATGGTCCTTTTCTATATATTTAGTCTCCAGCTGAGGCCATGAGACCTTGTGCATCATTGCATACAGCTGGCACAGGGGACATTTGACATCACAGGTGGGGGTCTGATGACTTCCCACACCTTTCCTCCTATGAGGGAATGTCAACAGGTCCAATCTCGTGTGTGGGCAGGGAGTTGGGGGACTTCTCTGGAGTCTATGAATTTCCTATTCATGGGACTGTGAATTTCTTCTCAGTATGAATTCTCTTCCAATGACTTTGCCTTATGTCCATTCAGAGAACAGTTAGTTACGCTCATAGGCTGTGTGCCACTATTGCACAGGTGTGAACTTCTTACCCCACAGGTTGTCCAGCACTATGAGGGCTAGCCAGGAGGGAACAGTCTGTTTCAACAACAGATGTTAGAATTTTCTCAAAATTAAAACTAACCTATTTAACTGCCTGAGTCCTTCCCCCAACCTTGTTTTTGTATTTTGTGAATATTGATCCTAGAGCCTCACACATGTTAGATAACTACTCTACCACTGAGCTATATCCCAGTCTACAAGCATTTTTACCTAAGCCTCATTCAGTGACATATGTATCTTGCTTTTGATTACTTGGGAAAATTCTGGTTTTTTTTTTTGTTGTTGTTTGTTTTGTTTTTGTTCTTTTTCAAGGTAGGGTCTCACTCTGGCCCAGGCTGACCTGGAATTAACTATGTAGTCTCAGGGTGGCCTTGAACTCACAGTAATTCTCCTACCTCTGCCTCCCCTGTGCTGGGATTAAGGCTTGCACCACCACGCCCAGCCAGACTGGCCAAAATTTTGAACTCATGGTGATCCTCCTACATCTACCTCTCAAGTGCTGGTATTAAAGACTTGTGCCACCATACCTGGCCTTAAAAAAGCCATTGCTCCAGCACTGTACACTGTGTTTATATCATTTTGACTATGTCTTATCATCTTCAGCATTTCTCTTTTACGTAAGAAAGTGCCCTTAAGCACTGAACCCTCTCTCCACAGTCTGTTCTTCACATAGCAGTGATTCCCCCCACCCCTTTTCTTCAATTATTGGAGACAGAGGGAAAGCAGACAGGGATCAAATATGGGCACACCATGGCCTCCTGTCATGTAAACGAACTCTACATGCAAGTGCGCATCATTTTGTGCATCTGGCTGTCCATGGATACTGGGGAATCAAACCTTGGCTGTCAGGCTAGGCAAGCAAGAACCTTTTTTTTTTTTTTTTAAAAAATTTATTTATTTATTTGACAGAGAGGAAGAGGGACAGAGAAATAGAGAGAGAATGAGCACATCAGGGCCTCCAGCCACTGCAAATAAACTCCAGTCGCATGTGTGACCTTGTGCATCTGGCTAATGTGGGTCCTGAGGAATCAAACCTGGGCCCCTTGGCTTTGCAGGAAATGCCTTAACCACTAAGCAATCCCTCCAGTGCCAAGCAAGAACCTTTAATGGCCGAGCTATCTCCCCAGACCCAGCAGTGATCCTCTTGAAGTCCAAGTTACTACTCAAACATCCTCTTAACATTAAAAAATAAGTGTAGCCGGGCGTGGTGGCACACGCCTTTAATCCCAGCACATGGGAGGCAGAGGTAGGTGGATCGCCAAGAGTTCGAGGCCAGCCTGAGACTCCATAGTGAATTCCAGGTCAGCCTGGGCTAGAGCGAGACCCTACCTCAAAAAAAAAAAAAAAAAAAAGTGTGTGTGGGGAGGGGGGCCTGGAGAGGTGACTCAGCAGTTAAGGCGCTTGCCTGCAAAGTGCAGTGACCCAGGTTCTATTCCCTAGTACCCATGTAAAGCCAGATGGCATAGAGTAGTGCATATGTCTGGAGTTTGTAGCAGCAGGATACCATGGCACACCCATTCTCTCCCTCTGTCACTGTTTCTCTCTTCTGTCTCTGCGATATAGCATTCAGAGTAAAACCCAAAGTCCTTAACGATGGCCCTATTATTATGCTCGGACTGAATATAGTTTCTTTCTCCTTATGAAACGTGTTTCTTTAAAATTTTTTAAAGGATTTTTTAAATGTTTTTATTTTCTTATTAGAGACAGAGAGGGAGAGGGGGAGAATGGGCATGCCAGGGCATCTATCCATTGCAAACGAACTCCAGATGCATGCACCACCATGTGCATCTGGCTTACGTGCAACCTGCAGAATGTACTTAGGCTTCGCAGGCAAGCTAAGCCATTTCTTCAGCCTCAGCTCTAAAGAATTTTTTTTTAATCACTAAGCCATCTCTCTAACCCCATTTTTTTTTTTTTTTTTTTTTTTTTTTTGAGGTAGGGTCTCACTGTAGCTCAGACTGACCTGAAATTCACTATGTAGTCTCAGGGTGGCCTCGAACTCATGGTGATGCTCCTACCTTTGCCTCCCGATTAAAGGCATGTGCCTCCACGCCCGGCTCTCTAACCCTAATTTTTATTTTTCATTTTGAGACAAGGCCCAAGTTGCAAATGTTGACCTTGCACATCTGTCTCCACATTAGCGGTTAGTAGTTTTGGGCATTGCACTCAGGGCCTTGTGACTGCTGGGCAAGTGCTCAGCTTCTGAGCCACTCCCTACCCTTTTTAATTTTTTTAAATTTTTCTATAAATTTATCTAACCCATATAATACCAAGTGCTTATTCATTTCTATCTTTTTTTTCTCCCAAGGAAAATGTATTGGATAAATAGCTTCAAATGCCTACTCATTAACATTAAAATTAAATTGAGTTTTGTACTATTTTTCACTAATGCAATAGAGAAGGGGCTATTAAACATATAAAACATCCCAGATAAGTCATATAAGAATATTCTATTGCAATATTATCAAAGAAACAAGGTTTCCAAGGATCTCATGCTTCCCAATTGTTAACTGATATTTTTCTTTTTTGTTTTTTAGGAAGAAAAAGGATGCAATTGATCCGTTATCATTCAGATACAAGGTACAGCCCACTAAAAAGGAAATGTATGAGTCTGCTATTGTTAAAGCAACACAAATCAGGTAAAACTCAGTCTCTTCACTGCTAGTAGACATCACAAGTCAATATAGTCCTCAAAGATTAATTGTTTGTTCAGTAGTCAACAATTACCTTTTGTCTGCCTGCTTACTGGACTGTCTTGGAAATAAATTGAATTTAATTAATGCATTGGAATTTTAGTAGACATACTTTTTTGTTTGTTTATTTTATTTATTTGAGAGCGACAAACAGAGAGAAAGAGGCAGAGAGAGAGACAGAATGGGCATGCCAGGGCCTCCAGCCACTGCAAACAAACTCCAGACACGTGCGCCTCCTTGTGCATCTGGCTAACGTGGGTCCTGGGGAATGGAGCCTTGAATGGGGTCCTTAGGCTTCATAGGCAAGCGCTTAACCGCTAAGCCATCTTTCTAGCCCCTAGTAGACATACTTTTAAAACTTTGGCCCCAAGCTGGTCGTGGTGGCACACGCCTTTAATCCCATCACTTGGGAGGCAGAGGTAGGAGGATCACCTTGAGTTTGAGGCTACCCTGTCACTGCATAGTGGATTCCAGGTCAGCCTGGGCTAGAGTGAGACCCTATCTCGAAAAACAAACAAACAAAAAAAACAACTTTGGCCTCCCTAGTGCTGGGATTAAAGGTGTGTACAACCATACACAGTGCTAATTCCAATCAATTTTTATCTCATTGATTTGTTGACTGTCATTTTTTGTTTAGAAAAGGCCTTATAATTTGATAAGGCATATGTTAATTTTATTTGAGTGTTTACTTAGTGCTGTGTAATAGCTATGTGTCTGCTAATATGAAAAAATAATTGTAATGGTTTACTATCTCAATTTTTTAGTATTTTTATCTATTTGCAAGCAGATAGTAAGAGAGAATGGATGTGCCAGGGCATCCAGCTACTGTGTCTATTTTTTTTTTTTTTTAATTTTAGGAAGGCTTTTAAGTTAGAGTTATAGCCGTAAAAGTCAGACAGTGCATATGCTTAAAATGAGCCATCTGGGGGCCCCTGACGGAAATGGTGCAACTGCTAATCTCAGAAGCACGGGGTCCCGCCCACTGCAGGCCTCTGCACAACTCAAAAGGCCAGTTTTGAGACCCACATGGCAGGCCACCCATTTTATCTTATGGATCTATTATGATGGCAAAAGAACCCAAGTTGGAGGCCAGCCTAAGCTTGGTTAAGACTGAAAAGTCGTGTGTGCGCACGCCTTTAGGAGGATCGCTGAGATCACAGCCAGAGAGTAGACAATGGATTCCAGGTCAGCATGGGCTAGAGTGGTTTCAGGCTGGGTGTGGTGGCGCACACCTTTAATCCCAGCACTTGGGAGGCTGAGGTAGGAGGATTCTTGTGAGTTCAAGGCCATCCTGAGACTACAGAGTGAATTCCAGCTCAGCCTGGGCTAGAGTGCGACCCTACCTCGAAAAACAAAAACAATCAATCAAAAAAGCAAGAGAAAAAGTTTCAATTATCATTAAAAATAAATAAATAAATAAAGCCAGGCTTGGTGGCACACGTGCTTTTCCAAGCACGCGGGAGGCAGGTAAGAATATCACTGTTTTGAAGCCTGCAGTAGACTGAGTTCCTACCTTGAAATAGAAGAAATAAAGCAAGCCATCCTCAGGCGCTAATGCTGCGCCCTTGCATCGCCTGTCGGTCTGGGTTCAATTCCCCCAGTCACCCTCTCCCCACCCTAGGTCCCATGCTAAAAAATCCCAATCTCGTCTTCTCGGAATATTTTATTTGTGTGTGTGTGTGTGTGTGTGTGTGTGTGTGTGTGTGTGAGAGAGAGAGAGAGAGAGAGAGAGAGAGAGAGAGAGACAGAGAGAAAGTGGGTGTGCCAGGGCCTCCAGCCACTGAAAATGAACTCCAGGCACATGCACCACCTTGTGCATATGGCTTACATGGGTCCTGGGGAGTAAAATCTGGGTCCTTTGGCATTGTGGGCAAGCACCTTAACTGCTAAGCCATTCTTCCAGCTCCTGTATAAAGTTTCTAACAACTTCTATATAAATGCTATGAGAGAATGATATATGCTCCAATATATAAATCTTTCCAGGGCTTGAAATTTAGGTTTTAAACTTAAGTTGGTATTGAATTCGTAGATACTAACACTACCTTTTCCCTTCTTCCATAGCCGGAGAAAACACTTATTTTCTCGTGATAAACTAAAGCTTTTTCTGAAGCAACACTGTGAACCTCAAGATGGAGTCATTAAAATTAAGGTAATCAGAATAGTACAATTATTTATGGGGAGGAAATAAATATAGCAAAAGGTTTGTGTTATAAAATTATAACATCTAATATGTTATTTAAAGATGGTTAAGAATAATTTTCATGCTGGGAGTGATGGCCCATGCCTTTAACCCCAACATTTGGGAGGCAGAGGTAGGAGGATCACCGTGAGTTGGAGGCCACCTTGAGACTACATAGTGAATTCCAGGTCAGCCTGGGCTTGAGCAGGACCTGACCTCAAAAAAAAAAAAAAAAAAAAAAAAAAAAAAAAAAATCTCACTTTGTCTGGAGCTACTTTTTCATACCTTTAAAAATATTTATTGAATTAGATACTGTTTTTTTTTTTTTCGTTGTTGTTGTTTTGTTTTTCTAGGTAGCGTTTTGCTGTAGCCCAGGCTTACCTGGAATTCACTATGTAGTCTCGGGGTGGCCTTGAACTAACAGCAATCCTGCTACCTCTGCCTCCTGAGTGCTGGGATTAAAGGTGACCACCACTACACCCTGCCTATTATTTATTTATTTATTTATTTATTTATTGGGGTAGGGTCTCACCGTAGCCCAGGCTGACCTAGAATTCACTATGGAGTCTCAGGGTAGCCTCGAACTCACGGCAATTCTCCTCTCTCTGCCTCCCAAGTGCTGGGATTAAAGGTGTGCGCCAACACGCCCGGCCTATTTTCTTTTTAAAAAGAATATTTTTATTTGAGGCTGGAGGCAGTTAAACTGCTTGCCTGAAAAGCCAAAGGTCCCAGGTACCGTTTCCCAGCACCCACGTAAGCCATATGCATAAGGGAGTGCACACATCTGGAGTTCGTTTGCAGTGGCTGGAGGCCCTGGTGCGCCCATTCTCTCTCTCTCAAATAAATAAATTAAACTTAAAGTATTTTTATTTATTTATTTGAGAGATAGACATACAGATGAAAGAAAGAATGGGTGTGCCAGGATCTCTCGCCACTGCAAACAAACTCTAGACACAAGTGCCAACTTGTGTGTGCTTTACATCGGTACTGGGGAATTGAATCTGGGTCCTTTGGCTTTGCAGACAGGTGCTTTAAATGCTAAGCCATCTCTCCAGCCCTTTTTGTGTGTTTTTTTTTATTTTTATTTTTTGTTTATTCTTACTTATCTATTTGAGAGTGACAGAGAGAGAAAAAGGCAGAGAGAGAGAGAGAGAATGGACGTGCCAGGGCTTCAGCCACTGCAAGTGAACTCCAGACGCATGCGCCCCCTTGTGCATCTGGCTAACGTGGGTCCTGGGGAATTGAGCCTCGAACCGGGGTCCTTAGGCTTCACAGGTAAGCGCTTAACCACTAAGCCATCTCTCCAGCCCCCTTTTTGTGTTTTAAATAACCATTTGGGCTGAAGAGATGGCTTAGCAATTATGGTGCTTGCCTGCAAAGCCTAATGATTCATGTTTGATTCTCCAGATCCCACGTAAGCCAGATGCATAAGGGAGCACACATACCTCATATTTGATTGCAGTGGATAGAGGTCCTGTCATGCCAATTCATTCTCTCCCCATCTTTCTCTCTGTTATTGAAAAAAAAAAAAGGGTGGGTCTGGAGAAATGGCTTTGCTGTTCTTCCCTGCAAAGCCAAAGGACTTAGGTTCAATTTCCCAGGACCCACGAAAGCTAGATGCACAAGATGGTGCCTGTGTCTGGAGTTCATTTGCCGTGGCTGGATGCCCGGGCGTACCCATTCTCATTTTTCTCTCTCTTTCTTCCTCTCCCTCCCCATCTCCCTCTCCCTCTCTCCCTGTCTGACTCTGGCTCTCTCAAATAACTAAATAAAAATACAATATATTTTTTTAAAAAGGCCAGTATGTTGGGCTTGCCTCAAAAAATTTTTATTAAAGTACATACAGAACACTTACTTGCTCAGATTAATATTGCTTTACAGGTATTGTTTGTGAAACAAATCCTTTTGTTTTTGTTTGTTCATTTGTTTTCAAATGTTAGGTAGCTGTACTACTTTTATTATAGAGGATCAACTAAGACAGGAGAATGGGTAGGAAACTTACATAAAAAGAAAGCTATGTAACTTAGTATTAGTGTGAGGCTTGCTTACAACGAATAGATGGATTCAGAGAAGAATGCTGTGTCATGCTACCAGGTGAAAGGATGATGCATGTAATAAAAACTATCATGTGCCGGGTGTGGTGGTGCACGCCTTTAATTCCCAGCACTTGGGAGGCTGAGGTAGGAGGCCACTCTGAGACCACACAGTGAATTTCAACTGGCTTAGCAGTTGAGGCATTTGCCAGCAAAGTCAAAGGCCCTGGGTTCGATTCCCCTGGACCCACGTAAGCCAGAGTCAAGCTACTTTTTTTAAAAAAATATTTTGGGGGCTGGAGAGAGAGCTAAGTGTTTAAGACACTTACCTGCTAAGCCTAATGACCTGGGTTTGATTCACCAGTATCCATGTAAGGCCAGATGTACTAGGTGGTGCATGTGTCTGGAGTTTGTAGCACGTGGAGGTCCTGCCATACCCATTCTCTCTGTCTCTCTTCTTCCTAACTCTGTCTGATCGCAAGTAAATAAATAGGCATACCAGGACCTCAAGCCACTGCAAATGAACTCCAGACACATGTGCCACCCTGTGCACCTGGCTTATGTGCATACTGGGGAATCAAACCCTGGTCATTAGGTTTGGCAAGTAAGTGCCTTAACCTCTCACTCATTTCTCCAGCCCAAGAATCAGGGTTATAGAGACCTCCCATTGTACACTAAATAAAACATTAAATGGGTAAAACTAAAATTATTGTTTGTTTTTTCGAGGTAAGGGTCTCACTGTAGCCCAGGGCAATCTGTACTCCTAGGCTCCCAATTAAAGGTGTGCTGGGATTAAAGGTGTGCACCACCATGTCTGGCTAAAACTTTTTTCTTTTCTTTCTTTTGTTTTTTCTAGGTAGGGGTCTCACTCTAGTTCAGGCTGACCTGCACTCACTCTGTAATCCCAGGCTGGCCTTAAACTCACAAACTCATGGTGATCCTCCTATCTCTGTCTCCCAAGTTTTGGGATTAAAAGTGTACACCACCACAGCCAGCAGAAGTCTAATGTTTTTGATGTAGTGTTTTAACTGCATTATAGTGGTCATATGACATATTAGAACTTATCTGTATAAAGTTTACTAATGTATTCTTTTTATATCCTTTTAAAATCTATTTAGGCTTCATCTCTGTCAACTTACAACATAGCAGAGCAAGATTTTTCTTATTTTTTCCCTGATGATCCACCTACATTTTTGTTCAGTCCTGCTAACAGACGAAGAGGAAGACCACCCAAGCGATTATCTGTTAGTCAGGTAAGTAGAGAAAAGGTTATACTACCTTTCAGTTGCTAATAAAGCAGTATCCGTAATTCAGGCAATGTTTGGCACCTGTCACTTCCGTAACCTGTAGGAACAAACCCATTACCTCCCTCAAAGCTGGGCGTGGTGGTGCACGCCTTTAATCCCAGCACTCAGGAGGCAGAAGTAGGAGGATCACCATGAGTTTGTGGCCAGCCTGAGACTATGTAGTGAATTTCAGGTTAGCCTGGACTAGAGTGAAACCTTACCTCTAAAAACTAAAAACAAAAAACAAAACACACAAAAAAAGAAAATGTGTATTCAATTGAAAGCAGCTTGACATTAAGGTTATGGAAGTTTCATGTGTGAATTAGACAAGCTTCATATTGGACAGGGATTTTAACCAAGGTGAAAGCAAGCAAGTACACAGGCAGTTACTGAAATAAAAAGTGTCATAAAATTTCAGGAATAAACTATGGGATTGGACTATGAAGAACACATCTCATTGGAGGATATTAGGGAGCACATTAAGAAAGCAATAATTCAGGCAGGCATGGTAGTGCATGCCTTTAATCCCAGCCCTACCTAAAAAAAACAAACAAACAAATAAATAAATAAAGAAAATGTTAAGGGGGAGAATATATATATATATATATATATATATATATATATATATATATTTGTTTTGTTTTGTTTTGTTTTTTATGGAACTCACTGTGGTCCCAGACCTCAAACTCAAAATTGCGCCCAGTGTGCTAGGATTAAAGGCGTGTGCCACCATGCCTGGTTCTAATGCATAGTTTTAAGGGTCTCCATTACTAGTTACTTTAAAAATATTTTAAGTTACTGATTTTCAGGTACCAAGAGAGAGAATGGGCACTCCTGGAATTCTTACCACTGCAAATGAACTCTAGATGCATGATGCTTGGGCCACTTTGTGCATGTGGATTTACATGGGTTTTGGGGAATCAAACCCAGGCTGTTAGGTGTTGCAAGCAAGTGCCTTTAACTGCTGAGCCATCTCTTCAGCACATATTACCAGTTACTTTTTGTGGGATATCCTTTTTACTTACAGTATTAACTCACGTTATGCATATTATTATGATTAGAATTACTGAATGCTATACATTAGAGTCAAAATATTTTAGTATGAAAGAGGTATAATTAGTGTGGATTTTGTTGTTTTCGGTATTGGGATCAAACCTAAGATTTTGTATATGCTATGCAGGTACATTACCACTGAAGCTACAATCCCAGCCTTGGTGTGACACACTTGTAATTGTATTTATATTTTACTGTGAGAAGCATATACTGGTATTGCTTGTGGTTTATGACCTGAGTTTCTTGGCTTGTTGTTCAGGAAGATGGCATGGCCATTAAGCAGGCTATTGCAGCATACAGGAGCAAAGCCACTAAAGAAAGGGACAGACTTTTGAAACAAGAAGAAATGAAGGCTCTAGGTAAGTCTTTTACTTTCCAAAAACTGTTGAAATGGTTTTTTGATGGGCTTGAGTAGAAAATATTTCTACAATGATGTATGTTTCATTTATTTATTTATTTGTTTTTGTTTGTTTTGAGGTAGGGTCTCTTTAGAGTTTAAGTTGGGGGCCATTTGTTTGACTTACTTATAGCCTTTTGAAGCATTGTTTCACAAACTTAAATATGCATATAAATTCAGTTAAAATGAAGATTAAGTTTGTATGAGAAGATGGATAAGATGATGTGGATTTTTTATGTATTTATTTTTATTTTTGTTTGTGAAACAGTCTTAGTCAATTCAGGCTCTGGCCTTGAACTCATGGTAATCCTCCTGTCTCAACCATCTAAGTGCTGGTATTAAAGTTATATGTCACCACACTCAGTTTAAGATGCTGCATCTCCACCCCGCCCCCCCAAGGTAGGGTCTCCCTCTAGCCCAGGCTGACCTGGAATTAACTATGTAATCTTAGGGAGGCCTCCAGCGCACGGTGATTCTCCTACCTCTACCTCTCGAGTGCTGGGATTATGTGCCACCCTGCCCAGCTGCATCTTTTTTTTTTTTTTTTTTTACTTTTATTTATTTATTTGAGAGTGACAGCCAGAGAGAGAAGGAGCCAGAGAGAGAGAGAGAGAGAGAGAGAGAGGATGGGCGTGCCAGGGCCTCCACCCACTGCAAATGAACTCTAGACGCGTGTGCTCCCTTGTGCATCTGGCTAACGTGGGTCCTGGGGAATCGAGCTTTGAACCTTAGGCTTCACATGCAAGCGCTTATCTGCTAAGCCATCTCTCCAGCCCCCCAGCTGCATCTTTAAAAAGTATTTTTTATTTCCACGCAGAGAAAGGGAGAGAGAGGGACTATGGGTGATCCAGGGCCTCTAGCCATGGCAAACAAACTCAAGATGCATGCATAAGTTTGTACATCTGGCTTATGTGGTTAATAGGGAATCAAACCAGGTTGTTAGGCTTTGCAGACAAGTGCCTTTACCAGTGACCCATCTCTCCAGTCCAAGATACCACTTTTTTTGGTTTTTAAAGGTAGGGTCTCTCATTCTACCCCAGACTGACCTGGAAATCACTAGGTAGTCTCAGGCTGGCCTCAAACTCACAGTGGTCCTCCTACCTCTGCCTCCTGAGTGCTGGGACTCAAGAATGCACCACCATGCCCAGCTAAGATATCATAATTAAAAAATATATATTTTATTTATTTGAGAGAGAAGAGTGAGGGAGAAAGAGACAGAGTGCTTGGGTGTGCCAGGGTCTTTAGACACTGCAAATGACGTTCAGTTGCATGCACTGCCCTGTGCATCTGGCTTACATGGGTACTGGGGAATTGAATCTGAGTCTTTAGGCTTTACAGATAAGTGCTTTAATTGCTGAGCCTTCTTTGCAGGCCCAGATGTCATATTTTAAACTTGCTGTGCAGTTCTTCATACCACAGCTTGAGTCTTTGCTTTTTAAAAAAATATTTTATTTACTTATTTATTTATATTAGAGAGAGAGGCAGATAGAGAGACAAAGACAATGGGTGCCCCAGGGCCTTTAGCTACTGCAAAGGCACTCCAGATGCATGTACCCTTTTGTGCATCTGGCTTACGTGGGTCCTGGGGAATTGAACCGGGGTCCTTAGGCTTTGCAGGCAAATGCCTTAACCACTAAGCCATTTCACCAGCCCTAAATATTTTATTTATTTCTTTGTGAGAGAAAAAGGCAGACAGTGATAGAGAGAATGAGAGAATGGGCACTCCAGGGCCTCCAGCCACTGCAAACAAACTCCACATGCATGTGCCACCTTGTGCTTCTGGCTTATTTGGTCCTGGGGAATTGAACCATGGGCCTTTGGCTTTGCAGGCAAATGCCTTAACTGCTAAGTCATTTCTTCTGCCCTATCTTTGCTTTTAAAGGCAGGATATGTTTATCCTAGTACTCTAGCTGGTTCTGTTAAATTATTTTAGAGCCTCTTCTTATGTCAAAAAAAGTCAAATGTTGATTTTTATTTTATATTTGCCTCCACAGCATTTGAAAAGGCTAAACTAAGAAGAGAAAAAGCAGATGCCCTTGAAGCTAAGAAAAAAGAAAGGGAAGATAAAGAGAAAAAGAGGGAAGAGTTGAAGAAAATTGTAGAAGAAGAGAGACTAAAGAAAAAAGAAGCAAAAGAGAGGCTTAAAATAGAAAGAGAAAAGGTATTCATTTGAGTATACAATACCTATCGTATTTTCAATCTGAATGGTTGTTTCCATATTTAGAATTCGAAGGTCAGGGAAGGTGATACACATAAGGTACCAGTACAGGTGTAGTAGGCAAGTGCTTCAGACAGGCCCAGAGCCGCTCTTCTCTGTGGCCACCTCTGCCTCCCATAGCTTGGTTGCACTGTGTTGGATCTGCCAATGGGCCCTGGTGCACCAGGGAGCAGCTTTCACTTTGCTGACCAGGAACAGCGAGCCAATGAGGCGCCCAAGCACTTAGTCAACATGGCCATCTTCATAGTCTGCCAGGGTGGCTGGGCAAAGCACTAGAGGATGACACTGATTCTGCATCCTTGCCTCCCACAAGACAGGAGTAGTAACTTGAGAACCTCCCAGGGAAAGTAACCATCCTGAAGAGAAAGAGCCAGCACAGTGGCCATCTGGCAGGAGGTAGCCATTCCTCTGTAGAAGCATGCCCAGCAGCGAAAAGATGCCTAGCCCTTCATTCAGTCTCTCATCTCACTGGTGCAGTTCATCTTGATCCTGGGCATGGGGAGAGAGGTGCCGCTGGTGTTGAGCAGCACTAGCTCAGCACAATTCATGCATATGCAGCCAACATTATGACTGGGAGGATGTCCATGATGGACTGGGCCCACACTCACCTGCAGCGTCTCCTGCCTGTACACGCCAGGCCCTCACCAACTCTGAACCTAGCTCCCACCAAACAGTCCTTGGCCACCTCACCAAACAGGAGCATAGATGAGAGCCCTTGTCCAGGAGGGCCCTTTGGATGTCAAAGAGGAGCCCTTTAGTACTTCTCAGAGTCCCAAGGTAGAGGAAATATGTTCTAGGTGCCCATCTTCCCTAGATAACCCCCTGTCTCCAACTATGTTCATGACTTTATCCTACCAAAGAACAAACTTATCCCTACACCTTAACCACAGCTCCTGTGAGCATCACCAGAGGCCGTCCTCTACCCCTCAGGCCAACCTTGCTGGATAAGAACTAGCTCAGTGATCACTTGGACTTTAAAGCTCTGGCTTTAGCGTGGACACCATTGTCCTTCTTGGTGATCGTGAGCCTTTTTACCAGGAGAGTAGTTATCTACAGGAGCAAGCCTCAACCCTGTTCAAGCAGAGAATAAGATCCCTATAAGTGGGGGATGACTACATAGAACCCCACCATCTCCTTACTGACCAGTTCTAAGCCCCTGGAAGCCAAGGACTCACCATTGCCTAGGGAGTCAGGCTGCTTTTGTACTCTTCCTCTGAGGGCCTGGCTGGTCCTGGGCAGGCAGGACAGGCATGCAATCCTGGGACACGAGAAGAGTCTTAAAAGGGGCCTACCTTCTTCTACCTCTTGGAATGACCCCACGTGCCTTGGTACATGTGTGACACACACATGTGTATATATAGGCTTATACAAATTTTTAAAAAATATATTTTATTTACTTACTAGAGGGAGAGACAGAGACAGAGAGAGATAGGGCCTCCAGCCATTGCAAACGAATTCCATTTGCATGCACCCCCTTGTGCATCTGGCTTATGTGGGTCCTGGACAGTCGAACCGGGATCCTTTGGCATTTGCAGGCGAACATCTTAACCTCTAAGCCAACTCTCCAGCCCCTTACGCAAATTTTTAAAAAAGAGTAAGTGCTTATTTGTTTATATTCAGTGTTTCCACATTTCAAAAGGAGCTGAAACATTTCTAGAAAATAATAATGATGACATAATCTATTTACTTTATGCTGTTTTATTTTTTTTTGTTTGTTTGCTTTTTTGGTTTTTTTCCAAGGTAGGGTCTCACTCTAGTCCAGGCTGCCCTGGAACTCACGGCGATCCTCCTACCTCTGCCTCCCGAGTGCTGGGGTTAAAGGCGAGTGCAACCACACCCGGTGGAAATGACTATTCTTGAGTATACACATGCCCAGGTCTGCCAGCTGAGTCCCAGCGCTTCTGGAACACAGATCTTTTTTATTTTTTTCTGGGTGTGGTGGCACACATTTTTTTTTAAATATTTTTTTATTGATGACTTCCATAATTATAAACAATATCCTGTGGTAATTCCTGCCCTCCCCCCACTTTCCCCTTTGAAACTCCATTCTCCATCATATCCCATCCCCATCATAATCAGTCTCTCTCTTATTTTGATGTCAGGATCTTTTCCTCCTATTATGATGGTCTTGTGTAGTAAGTAGTGTCAGACACTGTGAGGTCATGGATATACAGGCCATTTTGTGTCTGGGGGGAGCACATTGTAAGGAGTCCTACCCTTCCTTTGGCTCTTAAATTCTTTCCGCCACCTCTTCCGCAATGGTCCCTGAGCCTTGGAAAGTGTGATAGAGATATTGCAGTGCTGAGCACTCCTGTCACTTCTTTACAGCACCATGATGCCTTCTGAGTAATCCCAAGGTCACTGCCATCTGAAAAGAGAAGATTCTCTATCAAAAGTGAGAGTAGCATTGGGTATGAACATTAAGAGAAGTGCATACTGGGTAGTTTGATGAGCATAGTATATACATTTATCCAGATAGCAGCAGATGTTACACCCCTAGGGCTCATGACTACCCCTGTTGTAGGTTTTCAGTATCAGGGATGTATTCCTTCCCATGGAGTGGGCCTCCAGTCCAATTAGAGGGTGATTGGTTTTCCCCATAACAGATTTGCCACTATTGCACCTGTTGGCTCATTTGGCCTTGCTTACAGTGTCCACTGTTGGGTATCTTCACTGGTGATTTCTTTTTCTCCCATTGAACTGCTTGCAGCATGGCTTTTTCCAGCTTTCTGTCAGCTGGTATATATGGAGGAGGTTTTCAGCTCAGCTCCAGCAGGGTGTCTCAGTGACCTTGCAGCCCAAATATGTGGAGTCTTCAGCAATAGGGTCTTACCATCTATTCCTGGTGGGAAACCAAGGGCCTCGGCAATGACCTGTAATGTGGTGGCACACACTTTTATGAGAGATGGCAAGAGAGAGGAAACAGAGATAGTTGGTATGCCGGCCATTGCATTTGAACTCCAGAGGTGTGCACCATCTTTTGCACATTTGTGACCTTGCACGCTTGCATCACCTTGTGTGTCTGGCTTATATGGGATCTGGAGAGTCAAGCATGAGTCCGTAGACTTCACAGGCAAGTGTCTTAATCACTAAGCCATCTCTCCAGCTCTTGTTTTTTGGTTTTTCAAGGTAATGTCTTGCTCTAGCCCAGGCTGACCTGGAATTCACTATGTAGTCTCAGGGTGGCCTAGAACTCATGGTGATCCTCCTACCGTTGCCTCCCAAACAATTGGACTAAATGCGTGTACCACCACACCTGGTTCCTTGTTCGTGTTTTTGCTTTTGGTTTTTTCTTGGGAGGTAGGGTTTCACTCTAGCCTAGGCTGACCTAGAATTCACTATGTAGTCTCAGGGTGGCCTTGAACTCACAGTGATCCTCCTACCTCTGCCTCCTGAGTGCTGGGATTAAAGGTGTGCCACCACGTCTGGCGGCTTCTTTTTTTTTTTTTTTTTCTTTGCTATGTCACCTCTTAATTTCATGTTTTTAGCACTGTGATTACAGGCTCACCTGGTTTTATGTGGTGCTGGGAATCCAATATAAAGCTTTGTGCATACTAATCAAGTACTCTACCAACTGAGCTACTTCTTCAGCTTAAGTATTTGCATTTCTAACAAGTATTTAAGTGATGTTGATACTGCCTAATAAATTAAGAATTTTATTAAAGTTTTTATTGTTGTTAGGAAAGAGAGAAATTACGTGAAGAAAAACGAAGATATATGGAATACTTGAAACAGTGGAGTAAACCCAGAGAAGATATGGAATGTGATGACCTTAAGGTATGATTGGCCGCGGTCTGGTGAGTGTACCCTATGCAGCGTTCCTGATGACTTGTGTGCTTGGTTGCTCTTTCTCTTTCAGGAGGGCTGGATAGTATGACTGGGTCATACTGTGTGCTCCAGGCTCTGCCTCAACCTCCTGAGTACTGAAATTTTAGGCATTTACTGGACACCCAATAATTGAAAAGTCTTTTCATATTTAATGGAGACAAAATGTCAGTTTAGCATTCTTAGAATTCCAAGGTTGTATTTTTAGTGTTTTATAGCAAAATATCACAGTGGTTTTTTTGTAGAAATAATTGATTAATCATTGTGATCCCTGACAATCTACTAATTGCCGTAGCCAGGCATGTACCAGATAGGTTTATTTAGGGAAAAGGGTGGAGTTTTACCTGTTTCTGCAAATCTGGCTGGTGGATCATGCTCTTTATTTTAGGGAGAGCTTCATAAGATAAGCACACAGAATAAGCAGGCATGGTGACACATGCCTGTATTCCCAGCACTCTGTAAGCCAAAGCAGGAGAATCACAAGTTCTAGGCTAGTCTGGGCTACATAGTGAAGAAAAAAAAACTACAGTAGTTTTTGGTTTTTCGAGGTAGGGTCTCACTGCCGCTGAGGCTGACCTGGAATTCACTATGTAGCCTCAGGGTGGCCTTGAACTCTGGACGATCCTCCTACTTCTGCCTCAAGTGCTGGGATGAAAGATGTACGCCACCACACTCAATAGTTCCTTTTAACTAGGAAATTTAGTCAGAAAGTTTACTTCAGCCTGAAGTTATTTTCTTAGTTTCTGGGGAAAATGTCCCTTCCTCGTGTTTCCTAGCAGCTAGGATTTAGTATAGTAAACGTGTCCTGGGTTAAGAACTGCCAGTCTGGCACGTGGAATGTTGTCTATCTTCTTAGATTTTCTGCTCTTGTAAGGTTCAAATTTTTACATAAATTGGTTAACCTTACAGGAACTTCCAGAACCAACTCCAGTGAAAACTAGACTACCTCCTGAAATCTTCGGTGACGCTCTGATGGTTTTGGAGTTCCTTAATGCATTTGGGGAACTTTTTGATCTTCAAGATGAGTTTCCTGAGGGAGTGACCCTAGGCAAGTACTCAAATTACCTGTTGCTATGATACAGTTCCCACTAACATTTAGTGGCTTAGAAAAAATGATCTCTCAAGGTTCTGTAGGGTCATTGGACTTAGCTGTTCTCTCAGAATCTTCAGTGTGGTTAGTCAGAGTGGCTGGAGTCATCTGAAGTTTGGATGGATTAGATTTGCAAGGTGGCTTCCTTGTGCACGTATCTTGATAGCTCAGGCCCCTTCTAGTGGTCTCACTGCCCTGCCCTTCTTAGGTGGCAGCTAGAAGCAGGAAACAGACCTGAAAGCGCTAGGCCCAAAGGTTTCCGAGAACTGAAGAGGTGGAGGAAGAGATTCACTTCTTGGGCACTTAATGCTAACAGAAGTTATTCTGATTTGTCAGTGTAGTTCAAATATCATAGTAATATGTATAACAGTCTAATATGAGAGCTCAAATTTTGAGTTGTTAGTAAAATGATTTTCTTAGGATTCCTGTAGGGACACTCCAAGATAGAATTATTGCTATTATTAGTTTAATAAGAAAGAGTACATTCTCCAGCAGGGCTGTCAGGTTCTTCAGCAGTGCTGGTTTAGGGAAGATGACTTACGTAAGAACCACTTGACACTGACACAGTCATGCTGACGCTTACCTCTCACGTACTCTGAATAATGTCCACACAGCTCGCAAGAACAGCGAGAGAACAGCAAGCCGTCCTCACCTTGTTATTAGGATAAAATTATATGTGTCTATGTATTGTTTGTTGTGCTTTATTTTTTGAGGCAGAGTATCATATAGCCCTGGCTAGAACTCTGAGCTGGTGCCTTCCATCTTAAGGCTGTCCTCTTGTCTCTGCCTCTCAAATGCTGGAGTTACGTATGTTTTACCATGTCCATCTAAAATTTTTAAAGATGCCTGAATTTGTGCCTCAAATTTAAAACTGGATGAAATGTATTGGTCTGTTGACCAATATTTGCTTTCTTGGATGAAGTGACTGCCTTGTAATTTAAAAATTTTTTTTGTATATTGTGATCATTACAAATTTTTTTGTTTGGCTTGGATAACATTCTGCTCAACTTGAAATAATGGACAGTTATGAGAATAGTTGTACAGGCTATTGTTGATTCATTGTTTGTTATTTTCCAGTGGAGTTGTTTTTGTGATCATGAACAAAACTTTAAATTCATTTTAAACATTTTATTCACAGAAGTGTTAGAGGAAGCTCTGGTAGGAAATGACAGTGAAGGCCCACTATGTGAATTGCTTTTTTTCTTCCTGACTGCAATCTTCCAGGCGATAGCTGAAGAAGAAGAGGAAGTAGCCAAAGAGCAAATAACTGATGCTGACACCAAAGGTCAGAGTTCACCATTACTGTTGCCTGGACCATAGTAGCTTTGTAGTGACACTGACTTTGGAAGATTATTTCCTAATTAGTTTGGCTTTGCAGCCATGAAAATGTATTTATGCAGAAGATGCTTGGTCGTGTTCTACTAACAACACACCACCAGCTGGTCAGAAAAAAACCTGTTTCTGAATACCTTTCTGATGTCTTCCAAGTTGGCCTGGCTTTTTAGCCCTTTAAATTTCCCCTGTGTGATTTAGAAGAATTACATGTATTGCCAGCTTGTGCCTGTGATGCCATGAAATTCTGCTAAGTAGTATTTGTTTGTTTGTTTGTTTATTGCTCCACAATTGGGAAAAATCATTAGTGATACTTTCAATTTAAAATACTATTGTTGAAAAAAAAAAGCTGGGTGTGGTGGTGTACACCTTTCATCCCAGCACTTGGGAGGCAGAGGTAGAAGGATCAACGTGAGTTCAAGGCCACCCTGAGAATACATAGTGAATTCTAGGTCACCGTGGGCTAGAGTGAGACCCTACCTCGAGAAACAAAAAAACAAGCAAAAATATTGTCAAAAAATAATTAAATAGTATTACTCAATTTCATTTCAGGTCTGATAGTTTTTAGACCAGGATTAGGATTTTTTGTTGTTGTTTTACTAATTTGATTTGAGCCCCCCCCCCCCCCCAGGTAGACCTGGAATTCACGATGTAGTCTTATGGTCGCCTTGAACTCACAGTGATCCTCCTACCCCTGCCTCTCTGCCACCTAAGTGCTGGGATTAGAGACACGTCCAACTTTGTTCTACTAATCTGAATTAGGGATTTTTTGTTTGTTTTTGAGATAGGGTCTCACTGTGGTCCCAGGCTCACTTGGAACTCACTGGAATCCTCCTACTACTGCTGCCTCCTGAGTGCTGGGATTAAAGTCAGGCATGTTGCCACCATGCCTGGTTTAAATATATATTTTATTTTTATTTACTTATTTATTTTTTAATTTTTTGTTGTTATTTATTTGAGAGTGACAGAGAGAGAGAGAGAGAAAGAGGTAGAGAGAGAGAGAGACAGAGAATGGGTGCGCCAGAGCCTCCAGCCACTGCAAACGAACTCCAGACGCATGCACCCCCTTGTCCATCTGGCTCACGTGGGTCCTGGGGAATTGAGCCTCGAACCAGGGTCCTTACGCTTCACAGGCAAGCGCTTAACCACCAAGCCATCTCTCCAGCCCAATTTTTATTTATTTATTTGAGAGAGAGATGGAAATAATTTCTTAGAGAAAACTCTTCAAAAGGTTTTAGTTTTTTTTTTTTTTTTTTAAAAGTATGTTAGCCAGGTGTGGTGGCTCACTCCTTTAATCCCAGCACTCAGGAGGCAGAGATAGGAGGATCACTGTTAGTTCAAGGCCACCCTAAGACTACCTAGTGAATTCTAGGTCAGCCTGAGCTAGAGTGAGACCCTGCCTTGAAAAACCAAAATAAATAAACAAGTCAACCTAGCATGCACAAGGGCTGGGTTTGACCCCCAGCACAGCATAAATGAGTGTGGTACCACACACCTAGAATCCTAGCACTTAGGAGGTAGAGGCAGAAGGATCAGAAGTTATCTTTGCCCATATAGCAAGTTAAAAGTCAGACTGTACTATATGAAATCCAGTCTCAAAAGGAAACACACACACACTGTTTAGAATTTATGTCAGTCAAGGGAAATGTTAAGCGTTTATATTAAGAAATTATTTGACTTCTTGGATAATCTGGACTTTGTGCATGAGATCTAGAAATAGAAGCTTGATTAAATAATATTCATCGTAGTGCATAAAAATTAGAATAAGAAATTCTTCCTGGGGCATTCTTCTATTAAGTAGTTTTTTGGTACAAGACAACATTGATAAGGATGAGTTCAATGTTGACTGTATTTTGATTTTATGAACTGCGTTCAAGGCAGAGGTAGGAGAATTGCTCTAGTAAGTTCAAGGGCACCGTGAGACTACATAGTGAATTCCAGGTCAGCCTGGGCTAGAGTAGACCCTACCTCGAACCTCTGTCTCTCAAAAAAGAACATATGGATGTATGTATTCTTTACCTCAACTTTCTGCCATATAGAACTCTTCATAAGTTATAGGATTTGCTCAGAAATAATCTCCTGACTACCTTCTACCTAATGAAGGCAGCTGAACTGTATCCAGTATGCTCAGACTATTGGAAGGAGCTATATTATGTCATCTTCATGTAGAATAAGGTACACATAGTCCAACACACAATTATGATATCCTAGCAAATACACAAGATTATTTTTCTTTCTTTTCCCCACACTTCAAAGGGATTTTTAGTTCATGAGGTAAGACTAAAGATGGGGTGCTAGATGTGATAAAGAACACTTGCAATCCCACTACTTAGGAGGTACAGACAGGAGGATCAGGAGTTCAAAGTCAAACTCAGCTACATCGTGAGTTTGAGTCAAATCTGGGCTACCTGAGACCTTGTCTCAAAAAAACCAAAGACTAAAGATATGAATCAACATAGTTACTACAATACATTAAATATGTGTTGCCATAATTTGTAGCAATAAAACATAGTGATTATGCTGTTTTCGATCAGAATGCCTGAGTTTATACTTCATCCCCTGTTATCTTTATATGTAAAATGAAAAATATCTCCCTCACCAAGCTGGTGTGAGTATGGATTAAATAATGCACAGTATCTTACATCATACTAGGTTTTTTCCATTTACTAGTTTTTTTGTTTTGTTTTTGAGATGGGATCTCATTCTAGCCCAGGCTGACCTGAAATTCACTCTATAGTCTCAGTGTGTCCTTGAACTCACATCAATCCTCCTACCTCTGCCTCCTGAGTGCTGAGATTAAAGGCATGCACCGACACCTGGATTTTTACTTAGTATTTCTGTGATTATCAGTAAATAACCACATTTAACCTGAGTCTTCTTATCATGTCTACCCAATTTCTACCTCTCAAGAAACTACAAGAAATACCTTACTGGTAAGATCAGCTAAAGAGGAAGTTAAAAAACAAAACAAAACAGTTTTTAGGGGCTGGAGAGATGGCTCAGTGGTCAAAGGGTTTTGTTTGCCTAGCCTGCTGGCCCAGTGTCAATTCCTCAGAACCCGTGCAAAGCCCAATGCAGAGTGGCTCACTTTATCTGCCCACAGTCCTCCTCTTCCTGTCAAGTAAAAACCAACATTCAACCCTATCTCACTTTTCAGGGAGATTCAGGAAAACCTATTGAAACAAGAGAACAAATTTGAGGAAAAATGAAGTTACACTTGGGATAATGGGAAGACCCTTACTGAAAGAACCATGTACAACATTACTAGCTGTTTTTTAATTTTTCGAGGTAGGGTTTTGCTTTAGCCCTGAAATTCAGTATGTAGTCTCAGGGTGGCCTTAAACTCATGCTGGGATTAAAGGCGTGTGCCACCATGCCCAGCAAGCATACATATTTTACCATGTTTATTTAATACAATCAAAAGTAAACAATCATTTAGTTGTGGTTCATTTCTTAAGACTTGTAAAAGCCTTTGTCCCAGAAAATTATAATTTTCAGTAGAAAGTATCTGTTGAATGTGGTGATACCTGCTTTAAAAAAAAAAATGCCTACTGTATAACTGTCCTTAGAGCTGTTGTTTTTTTTGTAGTGCCGATTAACTTTTTTTATGATTGACCTTCTATGTCAAATTGAGACAGTTTTAGGTCTAGTATTTCCCTGTTAAGGAAGAATGTATTGTCTGTCGCTTGGGCTGGATAGACTTAGTAGGCATGACTTCAGCATGGACACTAAGTTTAGTCTGTTAACTTCTGTGTGGTCCTATGTTGTCATAAAGTAGTGAATAATTATAATCAGTTGTGATCCCAGAGCTTCCCTTTCCTTTGGTAAAAGAGTGTTCTGTTCTCTAAGTTGTGTTTTGTCTTGTGAATCAGATGGTAGAAAGTTAAGGAAGCAAGAACCAGATTAACTACTAGTGATTGTCAAGCTAATCCTAAGAACCCTGTAAATTGCCTAGTGTACATTCCTTGGTGCCACTGAAGGAGAGTTGAAACAGATGAATGGGCAGAATTCTTAACCTTTCTGCCCCACTTTAACAAGGGGACATTTTAATCTCTCATGTTGGGCTTCTAAGAATCCTCTTAAGAATTTTCAACCTGCAGCTCTAGATTGACCTTTTTAAGAAAAATGAAACCCAGATTAAGTGATTTGTGGAAAGGATTTATAACTAGGCACTGGCAAAGATGAAACCAGAATACACATCTATCTGATGTTGAGTGTTTTCTGCTATAGTAAGTGTAATGTTTTTATAGTTGTCACTTTGATTTTTTTACCCATTTATGTATTGGGAATAATTGCTTATACTAAGGTTTTAAATAGGTTTATACTAATAAATTTGCTGTTTAGTTTTATTAAACAGTTTTCAAAGTTAAAGAACTTCATTTTGAAAATAAAGGTAAATCTTGTTAATTCTTGCATTGAAAATTTTGAAAATGAGGAAATTTTAATAAAAAACAGATAATTGACAGCAGTGCTGGCTTGAAAGGTAATTTAGTTCTTTCCCTGGCCAGTTCTGTGATGTTGACCACCTTGACTTTGTTATAATGGACTCTTACAATATGTATAAAAGATATGGGTCTTCTTCACTCAACTTACACAGTAGAGTTTTTCTAGTTATATTGATTGAAGGATTTGTTTTTAATTGTGAAGTAATTTTTACCAGTTTAGGAATATGTAAGTGCATCTTGTTGGTAATTTGGAAATTTTCTTCTGTATAGTGTGTGAGGAGACGTTAGTGTGTTTAGTGTTCTAGGGTTTGCAGGTGGAGACTAGGCAGAATGAGAACAGTGCTTGCATTTTTGCTAGTTCTTGTGAGGTTCCTGAATGCTAAGCTGTTTGCTGTTTGTCATCCTTTCAAAAGGGCGTTCTTTCCATATCCACTTTGACTTGCACTAGAATAAAGTGTCTATCTCCTTAAAGATTTAACAGAGGCTTTGGATGAAGATGCAGACCCCACAAAATCTGCACTGTCTGCAGTTGCATCTTTGGCAGCTGCATGGCCACAGTTACACCAGGGTATGTGTGGGTTTTATTTTTTTGTTTCGCTTTTAATTTTTAAAGGTACATTTTACATTGCTAAGTATTTATTGTTTATTTTCTAAGTGACTGTTTTGTTTTTTTAACAACTATAGGCTGCAGTTTGAAAAGCTTGGATCTTGATAGCTGCACTCTTTCTGAAATCCTCAGACTGCACATCCTAGCTTCAGGTGCAGATGTAACATCAGCAAATGCGAAGTACCGCTATCAGAAGCGAGGCGGGTTTGACGCCACAGACGATGCCTGTATGGAGCTGCGGTTGAGTAATCCTAGCCTGGTGAAAAAGTTGTCAAGCACATCTGTGTATGATTTGACACCAGGTAAACTTTACAAGTTGGAATGTTTGTAATTTCATTTATTTTCACATGTGTATGTATGGAAATGCCATGTCCTCTTAACACATCGTTGGGAATTGACCACAGGGCTTCATACACGCTAGGCAATTGATAGTAGATCCTTAACCTAAAAATATAATCTTTTGCCAGGCATGGTGGTGCACGCCTTCAATCCCAGCACTTGGGAGGCAGAGGTAGGTTCACTGAGAATTCCAGTGAGACCCTACCTTGAAAAACATCCCCCCAAAATATTTAATATAGTCTTCTAGGAAAAAAATTAGCTGATGCGATAGCTCACACCTTTACTCCCAACACTAAGCAGGGTAAGGTAGGAAGATCACTATGGATTCAAGGCCAACCTGGGCTCCAGAGTGAGATTTAGCTCAGCCTACACTAGGGAGATCCTGCCTCAAAAAAAAAAAAAAAAAAAAAAAAAAAATCAAAAATTTGGAACCAAATTGCAATTACTGTTAATATTCATACAATGTTGGTTTTGGTGGCATTCTGTTTTTCATTTTTTTGTTTTTGTTTTTGTTTTTCGAGGTAGTATCTCACTCTGACCCAGGTTAACCTGGAATTCACTATGTAGTCTCAGGGTGGCCTTGAACTCATGGCGATCCTCTACCTCTACCTTCTGAGTGCTGGGATTAAAAGCGTGTGCCACCATGCCCAGCTCTGATTCTCTCTTTTTTTTTTTTTTTAATTTGAGAGAGAGAAAATGGGTGCACCAGGGCCTCCAGCCACTGCAGACGAACTCCAAATGCATGAGCTACCTTGTGCATCTGGCTTATGTGGGTCCTGGGAAATTGAATATGGGTCCTTTCGCTTTGCAGGCAAATGCTTTAACTCTCTCTAGCCATTGCAGAAGAGGTGTCAGAAAGAATGTAAGAGCCAAAGGAAGGGCAGGACTCCTTATAATGTGCTCCTCCAGATACAAAATGGCCTGGATATTCATGACCTCACAGTGCCTGACACTACCTACACAAAACCATCATAATAGGAGGAAAAGATCATGACATCAAAATAAAAAAGAAACCGATTGAGAGGAGGAGGGGATATGAAGGAGAATGGAGTTTCAAAGGGGAAAGTGGGGGGAGGGAGGACATTACCATGGGATATTTTTTTTAAATCATGGAAGTTGTTAATAAAAAATAAATAATAAAATACTTAAAAAATTATTTGTGCCCAGGGCGTGGTGGCGCACTCCTTTAATCCCAGCACTCAGGAGGCAGAGGTAGGAGGATTGCTGTGAGTTTGAGGCCACCCTGAGACTCCATAGTGAATTCCAGGTCAGCCTGGGCTAGAGTGAGACCCTACCTAGAAAAACCAAAACAAAAATATAAATATATTTGTGAAAGAAGATAGAGAAACAAGCAGAGAAAGAGAGAGAAAGGGCACATCAAAGTCTCCAGCCACTGCATTCGAATTCCAGATGCATGTGCTATCGTGTATGTCTGGCTTACATGGGACCTGAAGAGTTTATTTTTTGCTTATTTTTGTTTTCATTGTTTTTTCAAGGTAGGGTTCCACTCTAACTCAGGCTGACTTGGAATTCACTATGTAGTCTCAGGGTGGCCTTGAGGTCACAGGAATCTTCCTACCTCTGCCTCCCAAGTGCTGGGATTGAAGGCGCGTGCCACCACACCCGGCTTCCTTTATTTGTTTTTTTGAAATGGGTTTCTACTATGTAGTTGTAGCTCAGGTAGTTGAAAGTCTGGTATTGTGTTTTACACTTTCAGTTTCACCCCTTGGGAGATGAAGATAGAAGGATTGAATGTTCAAGGTGAGCCTGGGCTACACAGTGGAAATCTATAATGTCTCAAAATAAAAAAACGGGACATACCTGTAGTCTCACCACTTGGGAGATAGAGGCAACTCATCCTTGGTTAGACACTGAGATCAAGGCCAGCTTGAACTACATGAGATCTTGTCACAAAAAATAAAAATAAGAACTGGAGAGATGGCTTAGCAGTTAAGCGCTTGCCTGTGAAGCCTGAGGACCCCGGTTTGAGGCTCGATTCCCCAGGACCCACATTAGCCAGATGCACAAGGGGGCGCATGCGTCTGGAGTTTTGTTTACAGTGGCTGGAAACCCTGGCACTCTCATTCTCTCTCTCTTTCTCTCTCTGCCTCCTTCTCTCTGTCTGTCACATGCCTGTGAAGCCTAAGGACCCAAGTTTGATTCTCCAGGTCCCACATAAGCCAGATGCTTATGCATCTGGAGTTCGTTTGCAGTGGCTAGAGGTCCTGGCTTGTCCATTCTCTCTCATATCTCCCTCTGTCTCTGTCTCTAACAAATAAAAATAAAATTTTAAAATAAGTAAATAAGTACAAAAAAAGCTAAGGTTACTTTGCCTTTGATACACTATTCCCCCCCCCTTTTTTTTCTTCTTTTTTTCAAGGTAGGGTCTCACTGTAGCCCAGCTGACCTTGAATTCACTATATAGTCTCAGGGTGGCCTTGAACTCATGGCAATACTCTTACCTTTGCCTCCTGAGTGCTGGAATTCAAGGCATGCACCACTTTGCCCAGCTTATTCCCTGCTTTTTATTAGGCATTTTCATATTTACGTACAAATTTAAAATTTTCAAACAAAAATTTTGTCTTCCTCATTGATAATACCCAAAATTGTTTATTGGTTTTTAATCAGGAGAAAAAATGAAAATACTTCATGCGCTCTGTGGGAAGCTATTGACCCTAGTGTCCACTAGGGATTTTATTGAAGACTATGTTGATGTGTTACGGCAGGCAAAGCAGGAGTTTCGGGAATTAAAAGCAGAACAGCATCGAAAAGAGAGAGAAGCAGCAGCTGCTAGGTGAGATATACTGCACTCCGTCATACTGTCTAGCTGTTTGCTTCCTTGCATATAATCCGTACTTCACATTGTGATACATAACATAGACTTAGCAGACACTGGTTATGACTGGATTCCTACATTACAGTTTGCAATAACGTTAGAAACAATTTTCATAATTTGATTAAAGGTAAGATGCTAAGTATAAGTGTGCATCAGATAGACTAATCTTTTTATTTTGACCTTCAGAATACGTAGAAGGAAGGAAGAAAAACTTAAGGAGCAAGAACAAAAAATGAAAGAAAAACAAGACAAAGTGAAGGAAGAAGAGCAAAGAAATTCAACTGCTGACATAGGGTATGGTGTGATTTATACTCTTCCTCCAAATGTCCATAATGAAGAAAAGTCATAACCTTAAACTCTAAAATGAGAGTGCTTTACAGGCTTTACAGGCATGAAGCACAATATCCCGCTTAGATGATCGAATTGATTTCAAGGTTCATACATTTTTCGTTTAGTTTTAAGTTTTTTGAAGTAGGGGCTCACAGTAGCCTAGGCTGACCTGGAGTTCACTCTGTAGTCCCGGGCTGGCCTTGGACTCACAGCAGTCCTCTGCCTCTCCAGTCTGGGAATAAAAGCATAGAGACAGAATGGGCGCATCATGGCCCTACTCCTGCTGCAGATGAACTGCAGAGGCATGTGCCACTTTGTGCATCTATCTGCCTTTGTGTGGGTACTGGGGAACTGAACTTGGCTTGTTAGCCTTTGCAGACAAGTACCTTAACCATGGAGCCATCTCTCTAGCCCAGCCTGTCTTTTCTTTGTTATTGTTTTGTTTTTTCAAAGTAGCCCAGGCTGGCCTCAAACAGCAGTCCTCCTACCTCAGTCTCCCCTATGCTGGGCTGACTTTACCTATGTATGTCATTCTTGTTGGAGGACACATAGTAGATTTCTTCTCTTCACACCACTACTATGAGACAGGTTGTGAATCTTGTAACATTGCTTTCTGTTCCTGAAGCAGAATGTCTGTTAGTATTTAGTCAGGTAAAGGTATTTCATAATTCACTAACAAATGTCATCTTTTTTTTCATCCTAAAGGGAGGAAGAGAGGGAAGATTTTGATACTAGCATTGAGAGTAAAGACCCAGAGCAAAGGGAACTTGATGGTGGCATGGTCACTAAAGATGAAGATGACCCAGGATCACATAAAAGAAGCAGAAGGGGTACTGATCAAATTACTTCAGAGCATAATTGTGTTTGTGTTTAATGATAGATACTTTCTTTTTCTTTTTTCTTTTTTGGTATTTTGAGGTAGGGCCTCACTCTAACCCAGACTGACCTGGAATTCACTATGCATTCTCAGGGTGGCCTCGAACTCATAGTGATTCCCCTACTTCTCCCTCCCAAGTGCTGGGATTAAAGACGTGTGCCACCACACTTGGTGATATGTACCTTCTTAATTCAGCTATTTTGAAATATATGTTACATTAATTTGTAATTTCAGTTTGGAACAGTTGGCTTTTTTGTGTTATATTTGCTTTTGAAACAATGTCATATGGCCCAAACTGGTCTTGAACTCTCATTCTCCCCCAACTCTTCCTCCCCAAGTGCTAGGATTGTAAGTATATGCCACCATATTTAGCTCTGTGTGTGTCAAATGTCTACCTTCTATCTCATGAGTTGTGAAATGATCATCATTTTGACAGTGTGGTGCACATTGTGTCTTATAGCTTTGTGTCTGTGCATGTCATGTCCTGCTCTTTAGGCTACCTGTTAGGACACTGTTATCCTCATTCTTTTTTTTTTTTTTTTTTTTTTTTTTTTAATTTGAGGGAGTGCACACCCGCGTGCCAGGGCCTCCAGCCGCTGCAAACAAACTCCAAATGCATGTGCCCCCTTCTGCATCTGGCTTCTGTGCACCCTGGAGAATCGAACCAGGATCCTTTGGCTTTGCAGTCAAACACCTAAGCTATCTCTCCAGCCCCTCATTCTTCTAACTTCTTCCTTGTAGTCACTGGCTCAAAATATAGCCACAGCAGAGTTTTGTGAGAATACAGTTCAGTCTATAACACATAATAAATTATAGCTTACATCACATTTTTTTTTTCTCCGAGACAGGATCTCACACTAGCTCAGCCTGACCTGGAATTCACTATGTAGTGTCTGGGTGGCCTCGAACTCTCAGCAATCCTCCAACCTCTGCCTCCAGAGTGCTGGGATTAAAGGGGATTTTTACCACCACACCTGGCACATCTTGCATTTTTTATTAATTTTTTATTCTTATTATTATTTTGTTTTTTGAGTTAGGGTCTCTAGCCCAGGCTGCCCTGGAATTCACCAAAGAATTTTTTTTTAATTTTTGTTTATTTATGAGAAAAACCAAGAGTGAATGAGAGAGAATGGCCGTGCTGGGGCCTATAGCCACTGCAAATGAACTCCAGACCACCATGTACATTTGGCTTATGTGGGTTTTGGGGGTTGAACCTGGGTCCTTAGGCTTCACAGGCAAGTAGCTTAACCACTAAGCCATTTCTCCAGCTTTCCCTGGAATTCACTATGTAGTCTCAGGCTGGCCTCGAACTCACAGTGATCCTCCCATATCAGCCTCTCCCAGTGCTGGGATTAAAGGAATGCACTGCCATGCCTGGCATGTGTTATTTTTGTTTTTTGTTTTTGTTTTTTTCAAATTCTTGGTAAGGTCTTGCTCTAGCCCAGGCTGACCTGGAATCCTCTCTATAGTCCCAGTCAGTGATCCTCCTACTGCTGCCTCCCCAGGGGCTGGAATTGAAGGTGTACACCACCATGCCCAGCTATCACACATTTTTCTAGTGAAAATTTAAAATGTAATGATAATGAGATATTTTATTTCAACACAGGGAAAGGGGGACAAAGTGAACTTAAAGAATTTGCAAAGCAAGAAGAGATCAACTGTGTAATTCAAGAGCCTCTTGCTGCTGATGAGGAAGAAGCTTTAAAACAGGAACACCAACGGAAAGAGAGAGAGCTCTTGGAAAAAATCCAAAGTGCCATTGCATGTACCAATATCTTCCCCTTGGGGCGTGACCGCATGTATAGGCGATACTGGATTTTCCCTTCTATCCCTGGTTTATTTATTGAAGAGGATTATTCAGGTCTTACTGAAGACATGCTATTGCCTAGACCTTCATCATTTCAAAATACTGTGCAGCCTCAAGAACCTCAGGTATCTACTAAAACTGGAGAGTCTTTGATGTCTGAATCTACCTCCAACCTTGACCAGGGTCTATGTGATGATTCTGTACAGCTGCCAAAACCTGTGCATAAGCCAAACCGATGGTGCTTTTACAGTTCTTGTGAACAGCTAGACCAGCTCATTGAAGCCCTTAATTCTAGAGGATATAGAGAAAGTGCCTTAAAAGAAACCTTGTTGCAAGAGAAAAGCAGAATATGTGCCCAGCTAACCTGTTTTTCTGAGGAGAAATTTCATTTTTCAGGTAATGTTCAATGATAATTTTTTTCACCCAACAATCTCTGGTTATTCAGGATTAGACATATTTCAAGCTATTACAAGTAAATTTAAACATCTTGAGTTTATTTTGACCATGTTCTCACTTTGCAAATTAGAGGGACAATGTATATCTTTTTTTTTTTTTTGACGGGGCGGGGCGTGTTTATTATGATAGCAAAGACTACAATGTATATCTTTATGTAAATGAGGTTCTCCACTGTCCATTATTCTGCTTGGATTATGAGGAACCATCTACAAGAGCATTTATTATTTGCAAGCAGAGAGAGAGAGAGAGAGAGAGAGGGAGAGGGAGAGAGAGAGAGGGAGAGGGAGAATATGGGTGTGCCAGGGCCTCCAGCCAGTGCAAACTCCAGACACATGTACTGCCTTGTGTATCTGGCTTACATGAGTACTGGGGAATTGAACCCAGGTTGTTAAGCTTTACAGGCAAGTGCCTTAACTGCTGAGCCATCTCTCCAAGGGAGGAAAGAGACATTTCAGCCTGTCCTGGAGAGGCCAGGGTCCTGGTTGAGCAGCATAGTATGGTGGCCAGGATACAGAATGGCTGCACTCACTGGCTTCTTCCTTCCTCCCTCTTGTTATTCCATTTGGGCCCCAACTATATAGATATGCCACCTACACTCAGGGTGTTTCTCTGCCCGCACTTCATTCCCCATTACTGTCAGTCCACTCTGGAAACTCCCTCACAGACACACCCAGAGGTGCACAAGCATGAGGGCCTGAGGCCACCTTGAGATTGACTTCCTAGAACCCATGTAAAAACAGAAAAGGGCTGGGCATGGTGGTGCACGCCTTTACTCCCAGCACTCGGGAGGCAGAGATAGGAGGATTGCTGTGAGTTTGAGGCCACCCTGAGAATTCAGATTGAATTCCAGGTCAGCCTAGACTAGAGTGAAACCCTACCTGGAAAAAGAAACAAACAAAACAAAAAGGCATGGCGGACCATGTTTTTTTTTACTTTTATTTTTTATTTTATTTGAGACAAAGGGAGGGAGAATGGGTGCACCAGGGCCTCCAGCCACTGCAAATGAACTCCAGATACATATGCCTCCTTGTGCATCAGGCTTACATGGGTCCTGGAGAATTGAACCGGGATCCTTTGGCTTTGCAGGTAAACACCTTAACCGCTAAGCTATCTCTCCAGCCCCTGAGCATGGTTTTTTTTTTTTTTTTAAATTTTTTTGTTCATTACTTATTTACTTATTTGAGAGTGACAGACACAGAGAGAAAGGCACATAGAGAGAGAGAGAGAGAATGGACATTCCAGGGCCTCCAGCCACTGCAAACGAACTCCAGATGTGTGCGCCCCTTGTGCATCTGGCTCACGTGGGTCCTGGGGAATCGAGCCTCAAACTGGGGTCCTTAGGGTTCACAGGCAAGCGCTTAGCTGCTAAGCCATCTCTCCAGCCCCCGAGCATGTTTTTAATCCCCGTACATGGGTCGGAATGTGGGGGAGAACAGAATCACTGGGGCCCACTGCCCATAAAATGCAGGCGAGTTGAGGGAGAGTTCTCTGGTATTCATATATACACAGCATATATGCAAGCATGTGCACGCATATGCACACACACCAACACAGTCACAAGTCACATGGAGTAATCATTTTTAAACAGTTTTTGGTTAATTTTATTTATTTATTTTTGGTTTTTCAAGGTAGGGTATTACTCTGGTCCAGGCCGACCTGGAATTAACTATGAAGTCTCATGGTGGCCTCAAACTCATGGCGATCCTCCTACCTCTCCCTCCTGAGTGCTGGAATTTAAGGTGTGCACCACCAGGCCTGGCTCTGGAGTAATCATTTTTAGTTATTTTTTGTTGTTTGTTTGTTTTTTGTTTGTCACTGCAAACGAACTCCAGCTGCGTGCGTCCCCTTGTACATCTGGTTTACGTGGGTCCTGGAGAATTGAAGCAGGATCCTTTGGCTTTGCAGACAAACGCCTTAAGTGCTAAGCCGTCTCTAGCCCCCTGGAGTAATTATTTTTAATAAAGGAGTCATAATGAAGGTGTTTAATGACTATTTCAGACAAACCTCAAGCTGAGAGCAAACCTGCATGTGCTCGAGGAAGGTCTTCCAATGTACATGATCCATCCCAGATGTCTGCAGAAAGGCAGCTTGAGCTGAGACTAAGAGATTTTCTTTTGGATATTGAAGACAGAATCTATCAAGGAACATTAGGAGCAATCAAGGTGTGTACTTGTTCACATTTTAGTTTAGCTGCAAGATATGTGTTTTGAATAAATATGATTTTTTTATTAAAACTAATTTATTCTCTTGCATCAAAATCATTAACACATAAATGCAAACCTTAATGGCAAGAAAAACTCTGTATGACTAAAGAATTTAATCATTATAACTGATGTTTCTGATAGTAATTTTTAGTATTTTAAGGTTTTTTCAAAGTGGCACATTGCATTTTGAGTTTGTTTGCGGTGGCATGCCCATAGTTTCTCTTATATTTTCATCCTTTGTTGAAACATGTAGAGGTATTTTCTTCTTCCTTGACCAACTCCTGCTTTCTCTCTAATCCGGTACACTTGTACATTCCTGGGGGTTGAGCCCAGGGCCTCATGCATGCTAGGAAAGTGCTCTACCACTGACTAACATCTCCAGCTGTCAGTTTCCTTGTTACTTTCTGAGACAGGGTCTCACTATGTAGCCTTGAGTGACCTGGAACTTTGGATCCCCTGCCTCCGCCTCCCGAATGCCGGGATTATAGTTGTGTACTACTGTGCCTGCCTTTCACATGTTCTTGCCATCATTTGCCATTTTTACCACTATCTAGTGGCCAATTTAAAATAATTTATGAGGTCCAGTGTGGTAGCTCACACCTGTAATCTCAGCACTCACAAGGCTGAGGCAGGAGAATCGCTACAAGTTTGAGGCAATCTAGAGTACATAGTTTGTCCCAGCTCAGCCTGAACTATGGAGTGAGACCCTGTCTTTATAAAAATAATAATGAGTGCTGGAGAGATGGCTTAGTGGTTAAGGCACTTGCCTGCAAAACATAAGGACCCAGGTCCAATTCCCCAAGACCCACATAAACCAGATACACAGGTAGCACATGGTGTCTTGAGTTCATTTTCAGCAGCTGGAGGTCCTTGTATGCTTAGTGTGTCTCTCTCAAATAAATAAAATATTTAACATAATAATGATGAAGCCAGACGTGGTAGCACATGCCTTTAATCCCAGCGTGTGGGAGGCAGAGGTAGCAGGACTGCTTTTTTTTTTCTCCTCTCTGAGGTTGGGTCTCACTTTAGCCCAGGCTGACTTGGAATTCACTATGGAGTCTCAGGGTGGCCTCGAACTCACGGCAATCCTCCTACCCCTGCCTCCCGAGTGCTGGGATTAAAGGCATGAGCCACCACACCCAGCTTTCTTTCTCTTTTTTTCTTTTCTTTTCTTTTCTTTTTTTTTTTTTTTTTTTTTTTTTTTGGTTTTTCGAGGTAGGGTCTCACTCTAGCCCAGGCTGTCTTTTTTTTTTTTTTTTTAAAGTTTATTTATTTGAGAGAGGGAGAGAGAGAATGGGTGTGCCAGGGCCTCCAGCCACTGCAAACAAACTCTAGGCACATGTGCCTCTTTGTGTACATGGTTTACGTGGGTCCTGGAGAATCGAACCAAGGTCCTTTAGCTTTGCATAGTCTAATTTCTTAAAAATAATTACTTAAAAAAAATTTTTTTTTGAGGTAGGGTTTTACTCCAGCCCAGGCTGACCTCCCTGAGAACCATAACCTTATTTTTAGATGCCTTTTTGAATATTTTTTTGTTTATTTTTATTTATTTGTTTGAGAGCGACAGACAGAGAGAAAGAGAGAGAGAGAGAGGAGAGTGGGCACGCCAGGGCTTCTAGCCACTGCAAACGAACTCTAGATGCGTGCGCCCCCTTGTGCATCTGGCTAACATGGGTCCTGGGGAATCGAGCCTTGAACCGGGGTCCTTAGGCTTCACAGGCAAGCGCTTAACCGCTAAGCCATCTCTCTAGCCCTTTAGATGCCTTTTTGATTCATCTGTTCTAGAATATCAATGAGTTAATCTTATTTCTACATGAAACTTAATACTTGTTAGAAGTAACATATTCTTATTTTTGAGGCTTAATAAGTTTTGATTTTGCTACAGGTTACAGATCGACACATCTGGAGATCAGCCTTAGAAAGTGGACGGTATGAGCTGTTAAGTGAGGAAAACAAGGAAAATGGAATCATTAAAACTGTGAATAAAGATGTAGAAGAGATGGAAATTGATGAACAAGCAGGAGTCATAGTAAAAGACAGGTATGAAAAGGAGTTTTGTAAAGTAGTCATCAAGTGCTGCTTGCCATTGCCATCTTACTTTGTTTTGTATTTGTTTGTCAAGGTTGTGTCTCACTCTATCCCGGTCTACCTGGATTCACTATGCAGTCTCAGGGTGGCCTCATCCTCCTGGCACTCCTCCCACCTTTGCCTCCAGAGTGGCGGGAAACTATTGCCATTGTCACTTTAAGTTAAGGTAGCTTTGTTTTGTTTTAGTAAATCTGTTTTTTCTTCCTATAAAAATGTCTGAGGTAGGGCTGGAGGGATGGCTTAGCAGTTAAGGCATTTGCCTGCAAAGCCAAAGGACCCAGGTTCGATTTCCCAGGACCCACCTTAACCAGATGCACAAGGTGGTGCATGTGGCTGGAGGCCCTGGCGCGCCCATTCTCTCTATCTGCCTCTTTGTCTCAGTCTCAAATAAATAAATAAATAAATGAAAAAAAATATATATTTTTAAATGTCTGAGGTATATTGGAATAGTGAATTAGCTGTAGAGCATCTGCCAAACATGTAGGAGGCTTTTGGTTTGATTCCTATCACTTCTGAAAAAATAACCCCAAAAAGTTATAAGGACTTTAATATATACATATAATCATTGAAATAATTGTTTTCTAAACCTCAAAAGATAACTCACTAAAACAACATTTTACTTGTCATGTTATCTTGGCTAATGCAGACTTTTAAGGCCATTCTAGGACTATGTACCAGGTTCCAGGTCAGCCTATACTATGTAGTGAGACCCTGTCTCAAAAATATAGCTGGGCGTGGTGGCACATGCCTTTAATCCCAGCACTTGGGAGGCAGAGGTAGGATCGCCATGAGTTTGAGGCCATCCTGAGACTCCATAGTGAATTCAAGGTCAGCCTGAGCTAGAGTGAGAGCCTACCATGAAAAAACAAAACGATCAAATAAAATGCTACACAGAAAAATAAATAAAAAGTTTAAAAAGCTAAAAAACATATATATAAATGTAATGTAAAGTAGTAGGAAGCTGCCTAGCTGCATAGCTGGGTAGTATGAAAGAGAGGAGTTAGAAGGAAAGCTCACATATGCTCAGGCTTCGATTGAAGGAGTTTGCTTATTAGGTGATCATTTTTGCTACCCTGTAGAGATTTATTGCAAGACTGCAGGCTAATATACTGCTTAACCAGGTAGTTCTAAGATTCTCACTAGTAGCTAAAGCAAGAGAAATAGTGATAAAGTGCCCTAGATATACATAGGCTTGCAGTTGTCTCACTATCACCTCTAAGCCACTACCCATAAGCCTTCGCTTGGCTACCTTCTGCCCTCTTACCAGGACTTCTGCTCTGCTAGATTATAGCTCCTTGAGCTCGAGAAAGCTGTTTCTTAAGGGCTGAAGGCTCAGGTTTCACCTAGCAGTGTTTTTCAGCAACATGAACTGTTTTTGTTTTAATTGTAGACTTTGGGGGATTAAAACCGAAGCTTCCAGTACTGTGTCAACTAATGCCAGTACTCCACAGTCAGTGAGTAATGTTGTTCACTATCTGGCAGTTGCGCTCTTCCAGATAGAACAAGGCATTGAACGGCGTTTCCTCAAAGCTCCACTTGGTGAGTATACTAATTATCTGAGTGACAGAGAAAGAGGTAGATAGGGTCTCATATAGCCCAGATTGTACGCATACTCAGTCTGTAGCTGAAGATAATTTTGAACTCCTAATCCCTGTCCCTTCATTTCCTAAGTAAATATTGGGATTACAGATGTAAACCACCTCTCACTGCCCTTGTAGATTTTTACTATATTCTGTAGAAATTGTTTCAGAGAGACTTTGCAAACATCTCTTTCTGTTTCTGATATTCAGTTGACCACCTACCATAACCTGGATTCCTTTAAAATTTTAGTCTGTGTTCCTCCCGCCCCCGTTCCTACACCTATTCAAAGCTGGGCATGGTGGTCTTGCCTATAATCCCAGCACTTGGGGGTAGAAGCAGGAGGATCTTGAGTTCAGGGTCATTTCAACTACATATTAAGTTTGTGTATATCCTGGGCTATATAATCACAATTGGCCTGAGAAGATAGTTCAGCAGTTAAACACACTTGCTTGCAAAGCCTTCTGGCCCCAGTTCAGTTCTCTAGTACCCACCTAAATTCAAATGCGGAATGTGACGCATGTTTTGAGTTGGTGTGCAATGGCAAGAGGTCCTTGGGCATGCCCATTACCCCTATCCTCCTTGCAAATAAATAAATAAAAATATTTTGAGTTGGAGAAATTGCTCAGTGTTTATAGGTACATGCTTGTAAAGCCTGACAGCCTGGGTTTGATTCCCCAGTACCCACATAAAGCCAGATACACAAATGGCACATGCATCTAGATTTCGTTTGCAGTTGCACGAGACCCTAGCACACCCTTTCTCATTCTCTGTCTCTTTCAAATACATAAAAATATTTTTTAAAAATTCACAATCTAGGGCTGGAGAGATGGCTTAGCAGTTAAGTGCTTGACTATGAAGCCTAAGGATCCTGGTTTGAGGCTCAATTCCCCAATACCCACTTAAGCCAGATGCACAAGGTAGCGCGTGCATCTGGAGTTCATTTGTAGTGGCTGGGCACCCTGGTGCGCCCATTCTCTCTCTGCCTCTTTGTCGCTCTCAAATAAATAAATAAATAAATAAAAATAAACAAAAAAATTAACAATTTAGCTGGGTGTGGTGGCACACACTTTTAGACCTTTAGTCCCAGTTCTCAGGAGGCTGAGGTAGGAGAATCACTGTAAGTTCAAGGCCAGGCTGAGACTACATAGTGAATTACAAGTCAGCCTGGGCTAGAGTGAGACCCTACCTCAAAAGAAAAAAAAATACAAAAAAGCTGAAAACAAAAAATTTAAACTTGTTGAACGCTTTATTTGTAGCTAGAGTCTCTGGTTTTGGGGACCTAGCTCTCTAAAGAGGGACTCACTGCCCTGGGTGGGGCCTGGGTTCATGTCTGTCAAGTAATCAGACAACTCCAAGGTCTGCCTGTTTTGGCAGGTATGTGGCTTTTATGGTTTTTTAAAAATATTTTATTGATTTATTTGAGATAGAGATTGAGAGAGAGAGAAAATGGGTGCACCGGGGCCTGTAGCCACTGCAAACAAACTCCAGATGTATGCACCACCATGTGCATCTGGCTAACATGGGTACTGGGGAATTGAACTTGAGTCCTCAGGCTATGCAGGCAAGTGCCTTAACCTCTAAGCCATCTCTCCATCCCGCTTTTTGGTTTTAACTAGATGTGTATACATTTTCCCAGCTATAACCGCTTGAGATAGAGACAATGAAATAAACTTGTTTGATAGATTCTAAAGTGCTGCTGCATTTAGACATATTGTATAATTCAAAAATAGTGACAACATATAGAATTTACTCTAAGATAGGCATGTGTCCAACAACCCTCAATGATCCTATCCCACATATTACTATAGGGGAATCTGGGGACCCCCCAAGGGGTAAAGTAGCTTTCCAAGCTCATGTAAGAGAGCCAGTACTTACCTCATAAACAAAATGTCTCGGGAGGCAGAGGTAGGAGGATTGCTGAGTTTGAGGCCACCCTGAGATTACATAGTGAATTCCAGGTCAGCCTGGGCTAGAGTGAAATCCTACCTCAAAATTAAAAAAAAAAAAAAAAGCCTGACTCCAGAGTCTGCCTTCTCTTACGCATTATGCTGTGCTACTGCCCAAAAGGCTTTGTTTGAGGCTAAAGGCATTACAGGATTAGATTATTTATCAAGTCCAGTATGTGTTATATAAGGTTGATGTGGTATGGTATACCCTTCATAATTAAGAGTAGTGTTTTGGTGTCGTGGATCACACCTATAGTCTTAGCACCCCAGAGGCAGAAGGATCTTCACAAGTTGAAGGCCAGCCATGGCCATATAACAAGGCCTTGTCTCGGGGAGGGGGGGGGAGTAATAATTGTAGATAATGTATTGGGGAAATTAAGGTAATGGCAGTATTAACATATGAGGTAGAAATCACATACCAATAAATTCTGTTGTGATTAATGCATTTGACTGATTGCATGTTTGTCACATGATTTAATTATTTAATTTTTTTTGTTTTGGACAGGGCTGTGTAAGCCCAGGGATGACCTTGAACTTACTATTACTATGCAGCTAGGCTGGCCTGAAACTTGTAGTGATTTCCATTTCAAGCTCCTGAGTGCTGGTCTTATAGGTGTGCACCGCCATGCTCAGCTTCATAATTGATTGATAAGTTTACCATAAAATGCACAGCAGTTTTAGTATATTCACTAGCGCATATAGCACTGTCTAGTTTCAGGAAAAAAAAATTTTTTTTAAAAATTTTATTTGAGAGAGAAAGAGAGAGAAATAGGCAGGTAGAGAAGGAGAATGGGCACGCCAGGGCCTCCAGACACTGCAAATGAAGTATAGACACATGTGCCACGGTGTGCATCTGGCTTACGTGGATACTGGAGAATATAACCTGAGTCCTTAGGCTTTGCAGGCAAGCACCTTAACTGCTAAGCCTTCATCTCTCCAGCTCCATGATGTTTTTATTAAATTCTGGAAATAAATAAAAACTGTTTTAAACTTCCTAGAAAAATAATTCTGAGAGAGATCTAGGTTTGCCTGGGATCTTTAATTGCTTCTCTCTCTCATTTAAGATGGCAGTGATGGTGGACGTTCTTATAAAACAGTTCTGGACCGTTGGAGAGAGTCTCTCCTCTCCTCTGCTAGTCTATCCCAAGTCTTTCTTCACTTATCAACCTTGGATCGTAGTGTGGTATGGTCTAAATCTATACTGAATGCACGTTGCAAGATCTGCCGAAAGAAGGGTGATGCCGAGAACATGGTGCTCTGTGATGGTTGTGATCGGGGCCATCATACCTACTGTGTGCGGCCCAAGCTCAAGGTATTTTTTTTTATCTACTTTTCAGATTAGAATTGACAAGTTGAGATTTTTGAGCAGCTGTTGGTTAATGATCGATCACTTATGTGATTTCTCTAGACTGTACCTGATGGAGATTGGTTTTGTCCAGAATGTCGACCAAAGCAGCGTTCTAGAAGACTCTCCTCTAGACAGAGACCATCCTTGGAAAGTGATGAAGAAATGGAAGAGAGTATGGGAGGTGAGGGTGGTGATGATGACGACGATGAAGAGGGACAAAGTGAAGAGGAGGAATACAAGATAGAGCAAGAAGACGTTGACTCTGAAGAGGAAGAAGACCTAAGGTAAGTGCTAATTGACAATAAAATGAGTGTCTTCTGGTCTTGGAACTATCCAGATACACACAGGATGGTTAGGGTATATCTAACTATTTATTTATTTATTTATTTTTTTGAGGTTGACTTTTGCTGTAGTCCAGGCTGACCTGGCACTATGTAGTCTCAGGGTGGCCTTGAATTCATGGCAATCCTCCTACCTCTGCCTCCTGGGATTAAAGGCTTGAGCCACCATGCTCGGCTTCTATTTAACTGTTTTAAAACTAACATTCAATATAGTAGCCTGAAATTACCCTTGTTTTTTCTATATTATACACATTTCAGAATGTTCCCCAGAGGGTATTGCTGGTCTTAGCAGTCCACATTGTATTTCTGTGCTCCTGCCACATCACCACCAGAAATCACTTATATGCTACCATACAAGTACTCTGAAACTTAGCAAGCTGTGTCACCCAGGCCTTATGACTAGTTCTGAAGCCTGGATCTTCCTATATTCCTGCTATGGTGCCACTGGGGTAGTCACCCCCTGCTTGACCCTTGTTTTTGAGAGCTGCAAATCCTAACCACTAGACCACCAGGCAAGACATTTGACCCTTTTTTTTTTCTCAATTTTTATTAACATTTTCCATGATTATAAAAAATATCCCATGTTAATACCCTCCCTCCCCCTCCACTTTCCCCTTTGAAACTCCATTCTCCATCATATCCCCTCCCCATCTCAATCAGTCTCTCTTTCATTTTGATGTCATGATCTTTCCCTCCTCTTATGATGGTCTTGTATAGGTAGTGTCAGGCACTATGAGGTCATGGATATCCAGGCCATTTTATGTCTGGAGGGAGGACGTTGTAAGGAGTCCTACCCTTCCTTTGGCTCTTACATTCTTTCCGCCACCTCTTCCGCATTAGACCCTGAGCCTTGGAAGGTGTGATCAAGATGTTACTCAGTACTCCAGTCATTTCTTTCCAGCACTATGATAGCTTCTGAGTCATTCCAAGGTCACTGCCATCTGAAAAGAGAAGATTCTCTACCCAAAGTGAGAGTAGCGTTAATGTAAGGGAATAAATATTAAGAGAAGTGCTTACTGGGCAGTTTGATAAGCATAGTATATGCATTTTTCCAGACATCAGCAGATGTTATACCCCTAGGACTCATGACTACCCCTGTTTTAAGTTTTCAGTATCAGGGATGTATTCCCTCCCATGGAGCAGGCCTCTAGTCCAATTGGAGGGCAGTTGGTTTCCACCATGACAGACGTGCCACTATTGCACCTGTTGGCTCATTTGGCCTGCCTGGCCAATTATAAGGCTTGCAGTGTCCACTGTTGAGTATCTTCACTGGTGGTATCTCTTTCTCCCATTGAACTACATGTAGAATGGCTTCTTCCAGCTTTCTGTCAGCTGACCCTTTTTTTGAAACATAAGGTCTCACTTCATAGCCAAGCTGACCTTAAATTCACAGGACTCCTCCTGCCGTAGCCTCCCCAGTGCTGGCCTACAGCTATGAGCCACCTCACATGGCTTTGATCCTTATTTCAGAGCTGAAATGAAAGGGCATTAATATCTACTAAATAGATCTATCTGAAAAGTAGATGTAAAAAAAAACAAAACTACACATTTCTGTCTACTCAGAGCCATCTCTCCAGCCCCCTACCCTGTAGGTTTTGAGAGTCGTATCCTGTGTTAAGCATAAAAATAAAGGAGTTGGGAAAATTCATGTAAATGTTCTATGTTAACTAGTGATCCATATGTGTAGACAGATGGGTAAAAAGAAACTTATTTAAAAGATTTGGAGGGCCGGGTGTGGTGGTGCACTCCTTTAATCCCAGCACTCGGGAGGCAGAGGTAGGAGGATCCCCGTGAGTTCGAGGCCACCCTGAGACTCCATAGTGAATTCCAGGTCAGCCTGGGCTAGAGTGAGACCCTACCTCGAAAAACCAAAAAAAAAAAAAAAAAAATTAAGTGATGGGCTGGAGAGATGGCTTAGTGGTTAAGGTGCTTACCTACAAAGCCAAAGGACCCCAGTTCAATTCCACAGTACCCACATAAAGCCAGATGCACAGTGTGATACATGCATCTGGAGTTTGTTTGCAGTGGCTAGAGGCCCTGGCACACCCATTCTCTCTTTCTCTCATAAGTAAATAAATAATTAAAAAAAAAAAGATTAAGTCTTGCCAGGTGTGGTGTTGCACACCTTTAATTCCAGCACTTGGGAGGCAGAGGTAGGAGGGTTGCTGTGAGTTTAAGGCCACCCTGGGACTACATAGTGAATTCCAGGTCTGCATTGGCTAGAGGGAGACTCTATCTTGAAAAAGAATTAAGTATAGGATAAGGTTCTGTTTTATAGAGAGGTAAGTTATGTACAGGTCATTGACAGAATAGAAGTAGTCATGCATTTGTTGCTGTCCTATGTAATAATTTTGTATTCTATCAATGTTTTCAGCCCAGCAAAACGAGGACGACCACAAGTTAGATTGCCAATTAAAACAAGAGGAAGGTTTAGTTCTTTCTCAAGTCGGGGTCAACGCCAGGATTCTGGAGGAAACCCTTCAAGGAGTCAGCCAAGTACCCCCAGAGCAACTGTTTCTTCTAAAACTTCTGGCAGAAACCTAAGAAAAATAAGATCTGCTCCTCCTACAGAAACTAAGTCTTTAAGAATTGCTAGTCGTTCAACCCGGCACAGTGCTGGCTCACTGCAAGCAGGTGTATTCGTGGAACTACTTAGTCCTCGTAGAAAACATAGAGCCAGGAGAAGTGCAAGCAATACTCCAGAAAACAGCCCCAGCTCCCACAGCTTCAGGGTTGTCACTGCAAAGTCAAGCGAACATTCAAGACCTCTAAATAACGCCTCAAGGCTTCTTCTCCAAGACAGTGAATCGAAGAGAAGAGGCAGGAAAAGACAATCGACAGGTATGGAGTCTAGCTTACACTCCTCCTTACTCAGGCAATATTGAGTGAGGTACATGATCTTTTTTTAAAAAAATTTTCATTATTTATTTATGAGAAAGGAAAGAAGAGGCAGATAGAATGGGGGTATACTATGGCTTCTAGCACTGGAAACGAACTCCAGACATATCTGCCACCCTATGCATCTGGCTTACATGGGTTCTAGGAATCGAACCTGAGTCCTTACTCCAGCCCAAGGTATGTGGTCTTTAAAAGGCTGTCACCAGGATACAAAATGCTGTTAGGGAGCAGTGAACTCCTGCACTGTCCTTTGCACAGGCACTCATTGGAGAATTAAAGTGATGCATGTTATGCTAGTCTTTCTTCATTTAGCCAGACAGCAGCAGATGTTACACCCCTAGGGCTCATGACTACCCCTGTTGTACGTTTTCAGTATCAGGGATGTATTCCCTCCCATGGAGCATGCCTCCATTCAAATTAGAGGACAGTTGGTTTCCACCATGACAAATGTGCCATTATTGCAGTCATTGGCTCATTTGTCCTGGCTGGCCAAATATAAGGCTTCCAGTGTCCACTGTTGGGTATCTTCACTGGTGATTTCTCTCTCTCTCATTGAACCTGCATGCAGAATGGCTGCTCCCAGCTTTCTGTCAGCTGGTCTACATGGAGGAGGTTATCAGCTCAGTTCCAGCAGGATTTCTCAGTGGCCTTGCAGCCCAAGTATGTGGAGTCTTCAGCAGTAGGGTCTTACCATCTATTCCTGGTGGGAAACCAAGGGCCTCGGGAAAGGCCTGTAATGTTTTGGGGGCATCAGGGACCTGCCTGGCCAACAACTCCCTGGAAGGTATCCCAACCCTAGCCCTGAAAATTTTCCAGTAACAATCTATGGCTCCGGTGTGTTCTATTGTCCAAAATAGCAGGTTTCCATATGATTTATTTATATCCTCTTAGATTTTGATTAGCCCTCCCTCCACCTTTCCTTTATTCAGTCTTTTCTCCTGACCTCACTTAGGCCTTCTGTAACCCTCATGCTTGCTTGACAAGTGTTCTTAACCTGTTGAGCGTTCTTCCCAGCCCCCTTCAATAGTCTTCCCCCATCCCCCAACCCCACTGAGGCAGGGTCTCACTCTAGCTCAGGCTGACCTGGAATTCACATGTAGTCTCATGGTGTCCTCAAACTCTCGGTGATCCTCCTACCTCTGCCTCCTGAGTGCTGGGATTTCTTAGTGGTTAAGGCACTTGCCTACAAAGCCAAAGGACCCAGGTTCAATTCCCTAGGTCCCACGTAAGCCAGATTACAGGTGGTGCATGCATCTGGGGTTTGTTTGTTCATTTGCAGTGGTTGAAGGCCCTATGCGCCCATTCTCTCTCTCCCTCTCTTTCTCTCAAATAAATAAATAAAATATTTAAAAAAAGTGTGCACCAACATCCCCAGCTTTTTTTTTAAATGACAGAGAGAGAGGACAAAGAATTGGCACGCCAAGACCTCTAGTCACTGAAATCAAACTCCAGATGCATGTGTCCCCTTGTGTGCTTGTGTACTTATGTTACTTTGTGCATCTGGCTTACATGGGACCTGGAGAGTAAGCATGAGTCCTTAGGCTTCACAGGCAAGTGCCTTAACCACTAAACCATGTATCTCTCTAGCCTTTTTTTTTTTTTTTTTTTTTTTTTAAGGTAGGGTTTCACTCTAGTTAAGGCTTACCTGGAATTCACTATGTAGTCACCTCAAGCTTAGGGTGATACTCCTACCTCTCTGCCTTTTGAGTGCTTGGATTAAAGATATGTGCCCCCATGGCCATCTTTTTTATTTTTTGGTTTTTAACTGCTGAGCCATCTCCCCAGTCTTTTTTATTATGGTTTGTTTATTTATTTATTTATTTATTTATTTGCAAGCAGAGAGAGAGAGAAGAGAGACAGAGACAATGGGCACGCAAGGGCCTCCAGCCATTGCAAATGAACTCCAGATGCATTGGCCACTTTCTGCATCTTGCTTTATGGGGTACTATGGAATCGAAACCAGGTCATTAAGATTTTGCAGGCAACTAACTGCCTTAACTGCTGAGCCATCTCTCTAGCCCTATTATGATTTTTGTTTATAGTATATGTGTGTAACATTTATTAATTATATTTGTGTGTATTTTTATATTTATTTGAGAGAGAATGGGCAGGCCAGGACCGCTAGCCACTACAAATGCTCTACTACTGCACTCCACCTCCAGCCCAGGCTTGGTTTTTTGGTTGGTGGTTGAGACAGTTTCTCTGTGTAGCACAGACTGACTTCAAACTCAGAATATAGTTCAGGCTGACCTCCAATCAAAATTAGTCGGTCGCAGCCTCCCAAGTAGTAGGATTGCAAGCATGCACCACTGCCCATTCGTTCCTTCATTCTTCTGGTCGTTCGGTCTGTCGGTCAGTCGGTTGGTCGGTCGGTCGGTCTGTCTGTCTGTCTGTCTGTCTGTCTTTCTTTCTTTCTTTCTTTTTTAATTTCTGGCTTTCCAAGGTAGGGTCTCACTGCTAGGATTAAAGGTGTGTGCTACCACGTCCAGCTCTGCTTTATTTATTTATTTATTTTGGTTTTTCCAGGTAGGGTCTCACTCTAGCTCAGGCTGATCTGGAATTCACTATGTAGTCTCAGGGTGGCCTCATTAGTGGTGATCCTCCTACCTCTGCCTCCTAAGTGCTGGGATTAAAAGCATGCACCACCACACCTGGCTCTTAAATTTTTAAAAAATATTTTATTTATTTATTTGAGAGACTGAGAGGCAGAGAGAGAGACAGAGGAGGGAGAGGGAGAGAATGGGCACAAACTTCAGACGCATGCACCAACTTTGCATCTGGCTAACGTGAGTACTAAGGAATCAAACCTGGGTTGTTAGGCTTCAGAGGTAAGTAGTGCCTTAGCAGCTAATCCATCACTCCATCCCAGTTCAAGAATTTTTTAAATAAAAAGGCTGGAGAGATGTCTTAGTGGTTAAGATGCTTGCTTGCAAAGCCAAAAGACCCAGGCTCAATTCCCCAGGATCCACCTAAGCCAGATGCACAAAATGACGAAAAACAAAAACCAAAAATATTAAAGCATTTTGGTTTTATTGTGAAATTACTAAACCTGGTTTAAGGATCATATTATATAATGGCCTAGCTTCCAGGCCTATAAAAGGTTTTGTTTTGTGATTTTTTTTTTTGCATTTGTATGTGTGTGTACATGTGTTGTCACATATTAGAGATAATTCATGCTAATTTACTTGTGAGCAGAGAGACAGAATGGGTGCACCTGGGTCTGCTGCCACTTCAAACCAACTCCAGACATGTGTACTACTTTGTGCATCTAGCTTTACAGTGAATACTGGGAAATAGAACCTAGGCTTTCAGGCTTTGCAAGCAAGCGCCTTTAACTACTAAGCCATCTCTCCAGCTCTGGGACTTTTTAAAATCAAATGACAATGAATATTTGGCCATGTCAGAAAATACGTAATTGCTACCTCATTGTAGTGTCCATTTTCTGTTAGAATTTGACTTTTATTTGTATCTCCACTTTAACTTGTGATTGTGATTGAATAGTACCTAAAATATATTATTTACTTAGAATCATCTCCTATGCCACTGAATCGAAGAACATCTGGCCGTCAAGGAGGAGTTCATGAATTATCTGCTTTTGAACAACTTGTTGTGGAATTGGTACGACATGATGATAGCTGGCCTTTTTTGAAACTTGTTTCTAAAATCCAGGTAATTAACCCCATAAAATGTTCATATGTACTACGTGTTTGCATTTCTATGGCATGATACAGTCTTTATGACTGCTTTGAGGATTTTGTTTTGAGGTAATCTCTCCCTCTGTCACTATGTAGTCTCAGTTTGGCCTCAAACTCACCACAGTTCTCATATTCTGCCTCCCAAGTGCTGGGATTAAAGGCTTCCACCACCACACCCGGGTGGGGATTAACGAAAGAGAAGATACTATGAAGAGCTCCTGCACATGTGAAATCAGAAAGGGCACATTTTATGACAACTTTAGAATTGTCACAGCATCTATTATTTCATTGTCTACATTTTTTCAAAAACACACACTAGATAAAATAAATTTTAAAAAGAAAACACACTTGGAAGTTCTGTGTTGAAAAAAGTGGAGTAAAGAGGTTTGTTTTGTAACAGTTTTTCCTAATATTTTATTATTTGTCCCAGGGCCTCCAGCTACTGCAAACGAACTTCAGATGCATGCACCAACATGTGCATCTGGCTTTATATGGGTTCTGAGGAATCTAACCTGGGTCCTTAGGTTTCAAGGGCAAGTGCCTTAACTGTTTGCTAAGCCATCTCTCCAGTCTCAATTTTTGTTTGGTTTTCTGAGGCAGGGTCTCACTCTAGCCCAGTCAGACCTGGAATTCACTGTGGAATCTCAGGGTGGCCTTCAACTCTCGGTGATCCTTCCACATCTGCCTCCCGAGTGCTGGGATTAAAGGCATGCACCACCACGCACGGCTTTTTTTTTTTTTTTTTTTTTTTGAAGCATGGTCTGACTTGTAGCCCAGGCTGACTTGGATTAAAGGCATGAGCCACCACGCCCGGCTATTGGCTAAGGCAGTTGCCATGAAAACCAAAGGACCCAGGTTAGATTCCCCAATACCGAAGTAAGCCAGATGCACAAGGTGGCACATGTGTCTGGAGTTTGTTTACAGTGGCTAGAGGCCCTGGCCCACCCAATCTCTCTCTCTCCTTATCTATCTATCTATCTCCCCTCAAATATTTTAAATATGTGCTTGTGCCAGACATGGTGGCACACACCTTTAATTCCAACACTTGGGAGGCAAAGTAGGAGGATGGCTGTAAGTGCGAGGCCAGCCTGAGAGTACATAGTGAATTCCAGGTCATCCTGAGCTAGAGTGAGACATTACCTGGAAAAGCCAAAAGCAAACATGATGTGTGTGTGTGTGTGTGTACGTATGACAATGTCCTCATGTAACACAGTATCACGTGCAGTGAGGATACACTGTGAAAATAAAGTGTTTTACTTGTGTGTTGAAGATTTGTGTGACTGAAAATGTTATTAGGATTCTACATTGAGATTTCTAGAGCAAGAATTTGAAGGATTAACACTGGGTCCCATGTTTGACATTATTTTAATAGAATAATAATATTCAGAGGCTAATATTAATTTGCTTTTCAGTTATAAAATATTTAGCCACATATAAACGGTATTATGAAATATATTGAATTATTTCACAGGTACCAGACTACTATGACATCATTAAGAAGCCTATAGCCTTAAATATAATTCGAGAAAAAGTGAATAAATGTGAATATAAATTGGCATGTAAGTAACTTTTTTCATTTATTTATTTATTTATTTATTTATTTATTTATTTATTTTGAGGCAGAGTTTCACTCTAGTCCAGGCTGACCTGGAATTCACTATGTAGTCTCACGGGTGGCCTTGAACTCACGGCAATCCTCCTACCTCTGTGTCCCGAGTGCTAGGATTAAAGGCATGCACCACCACACCTGGCTGTAACATTTAAAAAATATATTTGTATTTTTATTTGTTTGTGGGAGAGAGAGAAAAAGAAGAGAATGACAGACAGATAGAGAATGGGCAGGCCAGGGTCTCCAACTGCTGCAAGCAAACTCCAGACCCATGTGCCACCTTGTGCTTCTGGCTTATGTGAGTCCTGGAGAATTGAATCTAAGTCCTTTGGCTTTGCAGGCAAGTGCCTTTAATGACTAAGCCATCTCCCCAGCCCAGAAGTAACATTTTTTTTCCCTTTATCATTATTATTTTTACTTTTTTTTTCCTTTGGTTTTCTGAGGTAGGTTCTCGCTGTAGCTGAGGCTGACCTGGAATTCAGTATGTAGTCTCAGGGTGGCCTTGAACTCACGGCGATCCTTCTACCTCTGCCTCCCAAGTGTTGGGATTAAAGGCGTGCACCACCAGCTCCTTTATTATTTTTAAGAGGTAGATAATGCTTTTGTTTGATTTTTTTTTTTAAGTAATAGATTTTAATGTAGTGATATAGGTGACATTCCAACAAGTACCTGTTGGTTTATCATTGCAAAGGGAGATAAAAGGTGGATTGGGTTGGATGAGTTAAAAATTTTATAGGCTCATATCTTATCAAAAGAGGTCAAAGAACACACTTTAATTCCAGCACTAGGGAGGCAAAGGTAGGGGAATTGCTGTGAGTTCTAGGCCAGCCATTTCTAGGTAAGCCTGGGTTATACTAAAACCTTATCTAAAAAAAACAAACCAAAAAAAGGAAAACAAAAAGTCAAAGAAGTTGTTCTGTTTCATTTCTGTGGTCCTAGAGGCTGAACATAAGGCCTCAGGTATGGCACGTGCTGTACCACCAAACTATATCCCTGGCCCATTTTACTACCCTGTTTCATTCAGAATCTTCTCTCTGAAGAAAAAAAAAAATTTTTAATGTTTTCAGATATAAAAGTAAAAATTGAAGCCAAACATGGTGGTGCACACCTTTAATCCCAGCACTTGGGAGGCAGAGGTAGGTGGATCACTGTGAGTTCGAGGCCACCCTGAGACTACATAGTGAATTTCAGGTCAGCCTCTGCTAGAGTGAGACCCTACCTAAAAAAAAAAAAAAAAGCAAAAATTGTTTTTAATGTATACTTTCATTCTAATCTTGTTTCCTTTTCTTTCTCTCTAGCTGAGTTTATTGATGACATTGAGTTAATGTTTTCGAACTGCTTTGAGTACAACCCTCGTAACACAAGTGAAGCAAAAGCTGGAACTAGGCTTCAAGCATTTTTTCATATTCAGGCTCAGAAGCTTGGACTCCATGTCTCACCCAGTAATGGGGACCAAGTTAGCACACCGCCAACTGCAAAAAAGTCACGGATCTAATTTTGTCCTTCTAAAGGATGAATGTGAGGAAAAATGAATTGTTCATGAAAATGGAACATTAAATCATGCTCTAAAGCAGAGATAAATATATATAAATATATACATAAAGCAATAACAACTCACTGGCCACATTAAAGTGTGGCCTGCACTATGTTCTCAAGTTTAATATTAAGCACTCAGGAGAATGTTGCCACACTTTTTGTTCAGTATCTGTAAGTTTGATAGGTGTTTTGGATACAGTACTGGTTTACAGAGGGGGTTTTGTACATTTTGAGATCATTCATGTGTGCAGATATTTTGGAAAATATTTTTTACCTGATTTATTTTGCATTGATTGTGTAGTCAGGAGGATTTATACACATAGTTTAGAGAAGTGTGTATATGTCTTAAGAACTATTTAATGAGCACATTGTTTCAACACTACACATGAATGAATCCAATTTGATAGGCTTGAAGTGCTGTAACCAGTGCTGGATGGAGGTATTAAGTCTGAGCTTATTAACTAGATATTTATTTAGTATTCAGAGTAATTTGTGAATTTGTTTTGTATTTATAAAATTTATACTTGGAAAATGTTCTTTAATTTTTTTTAAACATTTTACTATATTTTTATTTCTCAGACATTCTTAATGATCAGAAACAGGGGGTCCTTCTCCCTTTACCCTAACAGTTCTTTGTTTTACAAACTAAGTTTCTGTGTACAACTTTTTAAGTGTACAAATAAAATGATGCATTTTTTTCAAATGTTCTGAATTTCTCGAATTTTTACAAGTCAAAGTTAGGCTTCTGCATGGACTACATATGATTGTCTCTGATTTTCTACCCCAGCACTAAGGGAGATGCCTCTCATCAGTGATGGTGACATTGTTGCAGAAATTCTCATTAAGAGGAAGAAGGTTTGGGATTTGGGATACACCCACCTATATAGGAAGCACTCAGACATTTCATTAAAAAAGGGCTACCCTTTGTAGACCAGGCTGCCCTCAAATTTGCAGTGGTACCTATACCTACGCCTCCCAAGGGCTGGTATTTATTTATTAGAGACAGAGAGAGAGAAAGTGACAATGGGTACACCTGGGCCTCCAGGCACTGGACACGAACTATAGACTCATGCACCACAATATACATCTGGCTTACGTGGGACCTGGAGAATCGAACCTAGGTCCATAGGCTTCACAGGCAAGTGCCTTAACTGCTAAGACATCTCTCCAGCCCATGTATGGGAGCTATTTCTTAGGTGGTGATCCTCACACCTCCTCTTCCTGAGTCCTGGGATTAAAGGCCTGGTTTAATGTCACCATCTTTTACTCCTATTATGAGGCTGTTTTGAAGGTATTGCTAGGCATTCCAAGGTCATGGATATAGCAAGGCCCATTTGTCTGAACGATTTCATTATAAGCAGTCCTACCCTTCCTGTTGTTCTTACATTCATTCTGCCACCTCTTCCACAAGGGACCCTAAGCTTTGGAAGATATGACAGAGACCTCACAGTGTTAAATACTCTTCTGTCTCTTCTCAGCATCACAGTGCCTTTTGGGTTATCCCAGTGGTCACCACCATCTGATAAAGAGAAACCTCTCTAACCAAAAGTGAGAGTAGCATTAATATATGGGTATGAACATTAAGAAAAATGGCAGTTTGGTGAGCATAATATATGCATTTATCCAGACACTAGCAGGCATTATACTCCTAGGGCTCATGACTTCCCCAACATAGGCTTTCTATGTTTTTTCAAGGTAGGGTCTTGCTGTAGCTCAGGCTGACCTGGAATTCACTATGGAGGCTGAGGGTGGCCTCAAACTGAGGGCACTCGTCCTACCTTCTGAGTGCTGGGGTTAAAAGCCTGTACCACCATGCCTTGCTTGGCTTTTTTTTTTTTTTTTTTTTTCATTTTTATTTATTTATTTGAGAGTGACAGAGAGAGAGAGGCAGATAGAGAGGGAGAGAGCATGGGCGCGCCAGGGCCTCCAGCCACTGCAAACGAACTCCAGACGCATGCGTCCCCTTCTGCATCTGGCTAACATGGGTCCTGGGGAATCGAGCCTTGAACCAGGGTCCTTAGGCTTCACAGGCAAGCGCTTAACTGCTAAGCCATCTCTCCAGCCCTTGCTTGGCTTTTGATTAGGTTTTCATTATCAATTATTTATGGAGCAGGCCTCCAGTACAATTATAGAGTGGTTGGTTTCCCCCATAACAGATATGCCACCATTGTAACTGTTCGGTCATTTGGCCTGGCTGGTCATACTTAAGGCTTGTGATGTTCACTGTTTTCACTACTGATAATTTCTCTCTATCTGCATGCAGCATAGCTTTCTGTCAGCTAGTCTACAGGGAGGAGGTTTTCAGCTCAACTCCAACTTGATCTCTCAGTGACTTTGCAGCCAAAGCATATTGGAGTCTTCAGCAGTAGGGTCTTACCATCTATTTGTTGTAGGAAACCAAGAGCCTTGGCAATGGCCTGTAATGTTTGGGGGTGGGGGACATCAGGGACCTCACTGGAAGGTATCCCATTCCTGACACTGAAATATTTCTAGTACCTTTCTGGGTATACCATTATCCAAAAAAGTAGGTTTCCATATGGGTTACTTATAACATCTTGAATCTTTTTTTTTTTTTTTTCAAGGTAGGGTCTCACTCTAGTTCAGGCTGACCTGGAATACACTATGTAGTCTCAGGGTGGGCTCAAACTCATGGTGATCCTCCTATTTCCACCAGAGTGCTGAGATTAAAGGTGTGCGCCACCATGTCCGGTGCAGCATCTTGAATCTTGATTTGCCCTTCCCCTACCCTTCTTGTATTCAATCTCTTTCTGTGATCTCACTTTAGCCATTGCATCTGCAGTAATCTGTCCATCTACTTAAATATATGGAATACCATCTCTTGAAGTCCTTCTTCTCTTCCCTTGCTACTTATAACTCCTTTCTAGATTACAGGTCTCAGCTACCAATTTTTCTCCCAATTCACAAGTCTAAACATTTGTAGCTAGGATCCACATAGGAGAGAAAACATGCAGCACTTGGATTTTTGGGCCTGGGTAACCTCACTTAGTATAATCCTTTTCAGATATATCCATTTCCCTGCAAATTTCATAATTTCATTTTTCTTTACTGCTGAATAGAAGTCTAGTGAATAAATGTAAAACATCTTCATTACCCATCAGTTGAGAGACATCTAAGCTGGTTTAATTTCCTACCTATTGTATCTCTAAGGTAGTAAGAAGAGTACTTAGGATGTATGCCTAGGATTGGTATAGTTGGGTCATATGGTAAATCTATTTTCAGCTGTCTCAGGAACCTCCAAGCTAATTTCTACAATGGCTGTAGTAGTCTACATTCCCACCAACGGTGTAGAAGGGTTTCTCTTTTTCTATATCTTCTCCTGTATTTATTGTCATTTGTTTTCTTGATGATAGACATTATTTCTTTTTTATTTATTATTTATTTTTTTGTGTGGCTTTTTGAGGTAGGGTCTCTCAAGCCCAGGCTGACTTGGCACTCACTCTGTAGTCCCAGGCTGGCCTTGAACTTCTACCTCTGCCTCCCAAGTGTTGGGATTAAAGGCATGTACCACCATGTAGTGAGATGGAATCTTAAAGTAGTTTTAATTTGCTTCCCTGATGACTAAGAAGGTAGAATTTTTTTTAGATATTAATATGCCATCTTTTTGAGAACTTTCTGTCTAGTTCTATCGCCTAATTTGATTTTTTATAATTAACAACTTCCATGATTGTAAATAATATCCCATGGTAATTCCCTCCCTCTCCTCACTTTCCCCTTTGAAACTCCATTCTCCATCATATCTCCTCCCCCTCTCAGTCTCTCTTTTATTTTGATGTCATCATCTTTTCCTCCTATGATGATGGTCTTGTGTAGGTAGTGTCAGGCACTGTGAGGTCATGGATATCCAGGTCATTTTGTGTCTGGAGGAGCGTGTTGTAAGGAGTCCTACCCTTCCTTTGGCTCTTACATTCTTTCCGCCATCTCTTCTGCAATGGACCCTGAGCCTTGAAAGGTGTGATAGAGATATTATAGTTCTGAGCACTCCTGTCACTTCTTCCCAGCACCATGATGCCTTCTGAGTCATCCCAAGGTCACTGTCATCTGAAAAGAGAAAGTTCTCTAATGAAAAAGTGAGAGTGCATTAATATATGGGCATGAACATAAAGAGAAGTACATACTGGGCAGTTTGGTGAGCACAGTATATACACTTGTTCAGACAGCAGCAGATGTTACACCCCTAGGGCTCATGATACCCCTGTTTTAGGTGTTCAGTATCAGGGATGTATTCCTTCCCATGGAGTGGGTTTTCAGTCAAATTAGAGCACAGTTGGTTTCTCCCATAACAGAGGTGCCATTGTTGCACCACTTGGCTCATTTGGCCTAGCTGGCCAAATATAAGGCTTGTAGTGTCCACTGTTGAGTATCTTCACTGGTGATTTTTCTCTCTCATTGAACTGCATGCAGAATGGCTTCTGGCTTTCTGTTCCATTACCTTAAAAAATAGGTTTCCATATGATTTATTTATATCCTCTTAGATTTTATTAGCCCTCCCTCCACCTTTGCTTTGCTCAATCTCTTCCCCTGACCTCACTTAGGCCTTTTCATCCCCATTAATCTGTTCTTCTACATATATATATATTACCATTGTACTAAGTACCCCCCTCCCTCCCTTTCTTTTCCCTTTATATCTCTTTTCTAGCTTACTGGCCTTGGGCTTGTCTCAAAAATAGTTCTATTACAGTAATTACTAATAAAGTAAGTCTTTTCTCCTGGCTACTGGAAAAATATCTGGGACTATTACTGTCACTTATCCATCAAATTTTTGGAAGTTATTCTTACAAAATGTAACCTTAGAAGTAGGAGAATTGCTGTAAGTTTGAGACCAGCCTGGATCTACAGAGTAAGTTCCAAGTCAGCCTGGGCTAGAATGAAAACCTTGTTTTAGTTTTCTCACTACATAGGCAGGCTGGCCTCAAACATGCAGTGATCTTCTGCTCTAGTTACATGAATACAGATGTGTGCACCCCAGTATACCTGGTCCCAATAAATGATACTTCTGCAATGGACCCTGAGCCTTGGAAGGTGTGATAGAGATATTTCTGAGCTGATCACTCCTCTGTCACTTCTCAGCATCATGGTACCTTCTGAGTCATCCCAAGGTCATGGCCATCTGACAAGAGAGGTTTCTCTAACCAAAAGTGAGAGTAGCATTAATATATGGGTATGAACATTAAGAGAAGTGCTTTGGATTAGCCCTCTCTCCAACTTTCCTTTACTTAATCTCTCCCACTGACCTCACTTAGGTCTTAATCTGTTCTTCTACTTACATATATTCAATGCCATACTATTAAGTCCCCCCTCCTTCCCTTTCTATTTCCTTTATATCTCCTTTCTAGCTTACTGGCCTCTGCTACTGACTCTTATTCCTACTCACTCAGAAGTCCAATCATTTGTGGCTAGGATCCAAATATGAGAGAGAACAGGTAACATTTGGCTTTCTGGGCCTGGGTTACCTCACTTAGTATAATCCTTTCCAGATCCATCCATTTTTCTCCAAATTTCATAACTTCATTTTTCTTTACCACTGAGTAGAACTCAATATTTTTATTTATTTATTTGAGACACAGAGAGAGAGAGAAAATGGGCACATCAGGGCCTCCAGCCACTGCAAATGAACTCCAGATGCATTCGCCACCACCTTGTGCATCTGACTTTGTGGGTCCTGGGGAACTGAACCTGGGTCCTTTAGCTTTGCAGGCAAGCACTTTAACTACTAAGCCATTCCTCCAGCCCCCATCGCCTAATTTTTAACTGGATTGTTTGCTTTCTTATTGTTTGGTTTTTTGAGTTCTTTGCCTATCCTGAATATTAATCCTCTGTCAGATGTGTAGCTGGCATAGATTTTTCTCTCATTCTGTAGGTTGCCTTTTTGCTGTAGGCATGGTGTCCTTTGCTGTACAAAAGCATTTTAATTTCATGATGTCCCAGTGGTTGATGAGTGGTTTTATTTCCTGAGCAACTGAGGTTATATTCAGAAAGTTGTTGCCTATACCAATATGTTGAAGGGTCTCCCCTAGTTTTTCCTCTAGCAGTTTCAGGGTTTCAGTTCTATTATTAAGGTCTTTGATCCATTTGGACTTGATTCTTGTGCATGGAGAGAGATAAGGATCTATTTTCATTTTTCTACATGTAGATACCCAGTTTTCCCAGCACCTTTTGTTAAAGAGGCTGTCTTTTCTCCAATGAATATTTTTGGCATTTTTGTCAAAAATCAGGTGGCTGAGTTGGGCATGGTGGTGCACACCTTTAATCCCAGCACTCAGGAGGCAGAGGTAGGAGGATCACCATGAGTTCAAGTCCACCCTGAGAATACAGAGTAAATTCCAGGTCAGACTGGGCTAGAGTGAGACCCTACCTCAAAAAACAAAACAAAACAAAAAATCAGGTGGCTGTAACTGCCTGGACTTACATCTGGTCCTCTAGTCTGTTCCAGTGTTCTACATGTCTGTTTTTGTACCAGTACCATGCTGTTTTTTGTTACTCTGGCTCTGTAATATAGCTTAAAATCAGATACAGTGATACTGCTAGCCTTATTTTTTTGCTCAAAATTCTTTTGGCAATTTTAGGGTTTTTTTTTTTTTTTTTTTTTTTTGTGCTTCCAAATGAATTTTGGGTTGTTTTTTCTATTCCTGTGAGAATGTCATTGGAATTTTGATGAGGATTGCATTTTAAATGCATAGATCACAATATTGGTTCTTCAAATCCAGGAACATGGTATATCTTTTTTAGTTTGAGGTTTTTTTTAATTTATTTATTTTGTTTTTCGAGGTAGGGGTTTCACTCGAGCTCAGGCTCACCTGGAATTCACTATGTAGTCTCAGGGTGGCCTGGAACTCATGGCGATCCTCCTACCTCTGCCTCCCAAGTGCGGAGATTAAAGGCGTGCACCACCACGCCCGGGTTGGTTTACCATTTTTGATTGATTAGGCTCTTCTGTAAAAAGGCTGCCTCTTTTCAATTTATTCTACCTCTGAGCTACACCTCTTAGCTCTGGTTCTTTCTCTATTTTTATTTATTAAGATGAATAGTAAAAGAAAATTCTGAACAAAGTTATGTTGTGATTTAAGGTGTAATTCCTCCAACAATCACAATCTTAATTACTTTAGATTTAACGTACATCATTATTGAGCGAGTTTACCAGAATGCCACAGGCAAAATTATAGAGTTGGTTAAGGTTTGAGTAGTTATAGATTATGTCATGAAACTCTGTGTATGTTTGGATTCATATGGCCTGGGTTTGATTCCCCAGTACCCATATAAAGCCAGATGCACATAGTAGAGCATGCATTTGGAAATTGTTTGCAGTGGCAAGTGGCCCTGGCATGGCCATTCCCTCTCTTTTCCATGAGACTTTTCTCCTTTTTCATTAGATCTTGTCAGTTTAGTCCAGCTTCTCTGTTCCTAGGGTATGTTAGATATAGCTGAATTAATTTCAGAAACTGACTTACAGATTGGGTAGATATCTTATTTAGCTTTTAAAAGTGCTAAACCTCCTCATAAGGAAAAAAATTATGAAACTATTATATAAAGGTATTCTGATGAGCTTTAAAAAATTTAAAGTTTTTCATGTCTTCATATTTAAGCCTAAAAATATTACTGTATAGATTTCTCGTGTATCTTGAATTCTGTTAGCAGATTTTTTTTTCCAGGTAGGGTCTCACTGTAGCCCAGGCTGACCATTTCAACCATAAACTACTACTACTACAGCCAAGCATGTCAGTAATCTCAGCACTGAGGAGCCTGAGGCACTAGTACCGTCATGAGTTCAAGGCCAGCCTGGACTATAGAGTGAGATCCTGTCTCACAAAACAAAACCAGATTATTAGATTTAGGGGCACTTATTACCTCCAAAGCAATTTTGTAGTTCAAAGTGTAAACAAAAGGACCAATTTTGGGAGATCTTGGGAAATGTGATGGCCTCCCATTTCTCTTAAACACATGTACACACAATCAGCCCGTGGGTAGAAGGAAGAGTGGGCCAGTGTTATCGTTTCCTTTCCCCTCTCTGTCCTTTTCTTTTCCTTTTCCTTGCGTTCCTGCTTGGCTCGTTTGTCCCTCTCTCTCTCTGCAGCTTGTCCTGCTCCTTCTTCCTCTGGGACCATCCCGAAGTGAGTCTCGCTCCAGTTTCTGAGCATTGAGAACATCTTCCACGTTGGTATTTCGGAACAGGGATTTGTCAGGACCTCTGTACATTGCCGCGGCGCCTGGGTCACCCTTTTCATCTGCCTCGCCCTCTTCATCTGTCACGGCAGCACACTGGGCCAGCAGGGCGGTTTTTCTCTGTGTCTCTTCTTCTGACGCTATCCTGGGCTTCACAACATCTCAGCCTGCTTCTCAATTAGGGTAGTAATGGCCTGCACCTCATTTTCTTTTTTCATTTTGGTGACAACATTCTGTGTTTCAGACCATCGTTCTACAATATCCTTGAAGATATCAAGGAGGGAATCTTCTAGGAAAGCAGAGAGGATACCCTGCAGAGCCTTCAGCTTCTCTTCTTCTCTTCTCTTCCTCCTCTTGCAGGACACCAAGGATGTAGGCGCCGTGCTTGGCTAGGTCTACTCCCAGCGTCTCCAGCCGTGGGTCCAGCCACCATCCAAAACCCCCGCCGGCTCCCTCGCCTGGGTGGCCTCGGCCACTCGGCTTGGCACCGCCCTCTTGGGGCCTGAGTCCTGCCAGCCCCCCTGCCTACTTTTAACAAAGAATTGATAAAGACACACAAGAAGGATGAATTGTGAATTATTAATATTTATTAATAATTGTGAACTATTAATCCCAGCACTAGGGAGGCAGAGGTAAGAGGATCACTGTGAGGTTCAAGGCCACCCTGAGACTACATAATGAATTCCAGGTCAGCCTGGGCTAGAGTGAGGCCCTACCTTGAAAAAACAAACAAACAAACAAAATTGTGGGGTTTTAGTGGAATTGGGATTCAGGAAGAAGGGTAGGGCAGAGTCATAAGCGGGTGGGCAGCAGGAAACACTTACGTGGAAAACAGCACAGTCCAGGAGGCTCATTCAAGGCAAATGGCTGGGGCAGAGCCATAAGCAGTGGAAGACAGAACTGAGGAGCTTGTGTAGTGAGATTTAGAAGGAACACACAGCGCCCCATGGAATAGGGCAAATGCTGGTGGCTTAAGGAAGAATAAATAGCAGAGAGAAAATATCAAAGCAGAGACCAAGAAGTTTAGAGGAGAAATGAGTAGTAAAGAGAGTTACACTCATATTTACCCTGGGTTAGAGAAATTACACATGTAACAGGCCCAGAATTAGGGAAATACACACGTGGCAGGTTCAGAGACCAGAGCAAAACCAAACATGTAATTTAAGCGAGAATTTACCCCAAACAATACAGCAGAGGCAAGCAGAAAACTCACCCAGACCAAGAAGCAGTACTCTGCTCTCCCCCATTCCCAGCCAGGCTGGGTGAGAGAGGAAGCCAGTCACTTGTATCCAAGCAGAGAGGAGGGGGCCTCCAGAGAGAGGAAAGGAGGAGCTGGATAGTCTTTCTAGTTGACTGAGATGTATGCTTTCATCAGAGTCAGGTATGTAAAAGGGAAGACCCCATTGGTTTGTAGATTTAAGGAGCAGGCTCCAAGGCCCGCCCACCTGGGTAGTGAAGGTTGAAGCTTGCTAGACTGTAGCTGAGTCATCATCAGACTCAAGTTTCATTCCTGCCAAGAATTCCATTTATGCCAGAACAGGGCGGCATTGGTTCTCTCTGGGCCTGTTTCTAATTGAAACTGCCTAAAAGAATCTAGCCCCACCCTCCCGCCCCCCAGGTAGGGCCTCACTCTAGCCAGGCTGACTGTAGTCTCAGGGTGGCCTTGAACTCATGATCCTCTTACCTCTGCCTTCTGAGTGCTGGGATTAAAGGCCTAGGGTTTGATACTAGCACCCCTCTATGCAGAAAAAAAATCTTGTTATAAAATCTGCAAATTAGGGCCTGGAGAGATGGCTCAGCGGTTAAAGGCACTTGCTTGCAAAGCCTGATGACTGGTTCAATTCCCCAGTACCCACGTAAAGCCAGATGCACAGGATGGCACATGCATCTGGAGTTTGTTTGCGGTGCAGGTGGTCCTGGTGTGCCCACTCTGTCTGCCTCTTTTTCGCTGTCAAATAAATAAATAGATCTGCAAATCAACGGCTGAAAAGATGGGTCAGTGGTTAAGGTGCTTGCTTGCTTGCAAAGCCTGCTGGCCGGGGTTCAATTCCACAGTACCCACATAAAGCCAAACACACAAAATGGTGCATGTATCTGGAGCTTGTTTGCAGTGGCAAGAGGCCCTGGTATGCCCATTCTCTTTCTCAAATAAAACATTTTTTTTTAATTTATAAATCAAGCCGAGTGTGCTGGCACACACCTTTAATCCCAGCATTTGGGAGGCAGAGGTAGGAGGATTGCTGTGAATTTGAGGCCACCCTAAAACTACATAGTGAATTCCAGGTCAGCCTGGGCTAGAGTGAGACCCTACCTTGAAAAAACAAAAACAAAAACAAAAACAAAAAAAAAACAAGAAAGAAAAATTGTAAATCAAAAACTGATCCTGGGCTAAAGAGATGGCTTAGCATATAAAACACTTGCCTACAAAGCCTAAGGACCCAGGTTTGATTCCCTAGGACCCATGTAAACCAGACGTACAAGGGGGTGCCTGCATCTGGAGTTCCTTTGCAGTGGCTAGAAACCCTGGAGCACCTATTCTCTATTTGCCTCTCTCTTTCTCAAATAAATAATAAAAATATTAAAAAACTGATCTTGCCAGGTATGGTGGTATATGCCTTTAATCCCAGCACTTGGAGGCAGAGGTAGGCTAGCTTGGGCTACTGAGTTCCAGGTCAGCCTGAGCTAGAGTGGTGGTTTCTTCTGAGACTCTACTCAAAAAACTCAAAACAAGGGCTGGAGAGATGGCTTAGCAGTTAAGGTGCTTGTCTGCAAAACCTAAGAACTCAGATTTGATTCCCTAGTACCCACATAAGCCAGATGTACAAGGTGGCAAGGTAGTGCATGCATCTGGAATTTGTTTGCGGTGGCTAGAGGCCCTGGCGTGCCCATTCTCTTCTCTCTCTCTCTCTCTCTCAAATAAAATATTAAAACAAGCCAGGTGTGGTAGCACAAACCTTTAATCCCAGCACTCCTACCCAGAGGTAGGAGGATAGCTGTGATTTCAAGGCCAGCCTGGGACTACATATAGTGAGTTCCAGGTCAGCCTGAGCTAGAGTAAGGCCGTACCTCAAAAAAACAAACAACAACAACAAAAACCTGATTTATAAACCAGAACAAAGAAAATTGTAAGAAAACTGAAAAGGATATTGTAAGGTTCAGGAGTGACAAGACCACGCAGACCATTCTGAGGCAAAGATGGAAGCTTTTATTCAGGAAAATCATGAGCTGCCAGGATGGACACGCAAGAGCAGAGCAGTCAACTTGGGGTTACAGACAGTGCGCTTTATAGGCTCTTCAGTTGGGGGAAGGTGAGGAAGGGAAGGAAATCCTTTGTTCTTTACATTAGCCATAAGGTGTAAGACCAGAAGTGCTCAGGGGGGAGATAAGGGGCAGGGAACCTAGGCATTGTTGGGCAAGGAAGGGATAATGGCTGCGTGGTTCCTTGAGGGATGTGGATGACCCAATCCCTGGTATCTGTCACCCTTCTGCTGTCCTTGGTGACTCCATTTTGTCCTGACCTAACAGATATAAATTCAATGTAGATATGAAATTGAACCAATCTAGCCAGGAGTAGTGGCACACGCCTTTAATACCAGCACTAGGGAGGCAGAGGTAAGGGGATCTCCATGAGTTTGAGGCCATCGTGAGACTACATAGTGAATTCCAGGTCAGCCTGGCTAGAGCAAGACCCTACCTCGAAAAACAATCCAAAAAAAAAAAAAGGAAAAAAAAAAAAAAAAGAAAGAAAGAAAGAAAGAAAGAAAGAAAAAGAAATTAAGCCAGGCATGGTGGCGCACGCCTTTAATCCCAGCACTCGGGAGGCAGAGGTAGGAGGATCACCGTGAGTTCGAGGCCACCCTGAGACTCCATAGTGAATTCCAGGTCAGTCTGAGCTAGAGTGAGACCCTACCTCGGAAAACCAAAAAAAAAAAAAAAAAAAAAAAAAAAAGAAAAAAAAATAGAAAAAGAAATTAAACTAATCTAATAGAATTTCTTACATGCACTCAAATATTTTTTTTTTTAAGGTAGGTAGGGTCTTGCTGTAGCTCAGGCTGACCTGGAATTAACTATGTATACTCAGGCTAAGTCATAGTGATCCTCTTACATCTGCCACCTTAGTGCTGGGATTAACAGTGTGCACACCCACCCCCAGCTCACTTTGGTAATTTCTACTTTCAAAGTAGAAATTTCGTTGTTGTTATTATTGTTGTTTGAATCTTACCTATTTATTACTTATTTGAGAAAGAGGTAAAGAGACAGACAGAGAAAGAATGGGCAGTGCGGAGGCTTCAGCAATTGCAGATGAATTCCAGACCCATGTGCCACCTTGTGTATTTGGCTTACGTGAGTACTGAGGAATCGAACCTGGGTCCTTAGGCAAGTACCTTAACCACTAAGCCCTCTCTCCAACCCCTCAAAACAAATTTCAAAGTGACATGCACATTTAGAGAGCCTAAGAGCTTCTTCTGAATTTGGGGTGGGGGAGGGAGTGGTAGATGGCTTCAGCTCCACTTGAAAAAAAGTTCAAACCATCTTTCATCTGCTGGAATTTCTAACACATGTGAACTTTTAGTACTCTTTATTTTGAATTCTACCAGATGTAGCCAAATCGTGAACTTTGAATTCATCAACTCAAAACTTGCACTGATCTTTGGTCTTCTATTGTACAGGAAGAGATTTTTGGTTTTTTTGAGGTAGGGTCTCACTATAGCTCAGGCTGCCCTGGAATTTGCTATGTAGTCTCAGGGTGGCCTCGAACTCACAGCAGTCCTCCTACCTCTGCCTTCTGAGTACTGGGATTAAAGGCATGCTCCACCACGCCCAGCCAGGAAGAGATTTTTAAAAAATATTTATATATTTATTATTTATTTGAGAGGGAGAAAGAGAACGGGCATGCCAGGGTCTCTAGCCGCTTCAAACAAACTCCAGACGCATGTGGCATCTTTTAAATTATGTTCTAGGTATTGAACTCAGCTCCTCGTGTTTGTAAGCAAGTACTTTTCGCTCTCAGCTATTTCCCCAGCTCTCTTTAGATTTTTTTTTTTCAAGGTAGGGTTTCACTGCAGCTCAGGCTGACTTGGAATTCACTATGTAGTAGTCTCAGGGCAGCCTCAAACTCACAGTATCCTTCTACCTCTGCCTCCCAAGAGCGGGGATTAAAGGTGTGCTCCTCTGTGTCTGGCTCTCTCTCCTTTTTTCCTTTAGTTTTTTTTTAAAAAATTATTTATTTTCAAGCAAAGAGAGAGAGAGGGAGAGAGAAAATGGATACATCAGGGTCTCTACCTGCTGCAGGCAAATTCCAGATGCATGTGCCACTTTGTGCCTCTGACTTTACATGGGTACTGGGAAATTGAACCTAAGTCATTAGACTTTGCAGGCAAACACCTTAACCACTGTACATCTCTCCAACCCTTTAAAAAAATATTTTATTTATTTATTAGATAGAGAATGGGTGTGCCAGGGCCTTCAGCCACTGCAAACAAACTCCGGACATATGCAACACCTTGTGCATCTGGCTTAGGGGGTTCTGGAGAATTTAACCTGGGTCCTTATGCCTCACAGGCAAGCACCTCAGCTGCTAAGCCATCTCTCCAGCCCCTTCTTTCTCTTTTTTCAGAAATGGGACCTCATGTACCTAGGCTGGTTTCAAACTCAATATATAGCTGAAGGGGACCTTGAATTACTGATTCTCCTCAGTATGGGGACCACAGGCACTTACCACTACACCCTGGATCAAACCCAGGGCTTTATGCATGATAGGCAAGAACTCTACCACCTGAGATTTTTTTTTTTTTTTTTTTGAGTTAGGGTCTCACTCTAGCCCAGGTTGACCTGGAATTCACTATGTAGTATCAGAGTGGCCTCGAACTCACAGTGATCCTATGATCCTCCAACCTCTGCCTCTGAGTACTGATTAAAGATGTGCACCACCACACCCGGTTTCTTTTGATCTTTGTTTTGCCCATTACCATCCAAGAGATGGCCTAGGCCAGGCGTGGTGGTACACTCCTTTAAGCCTAGCACTCAGTAGGCATAGGTAAGAGGATCACTGTGAGTTTGAGGCCAGCCTGAGACTACAGAGTAAATTCTAGGTTAGCTTGGGCTAGAGTGGGACTCTACCTTGAAAACAAGAAAACAACTAATGGCCTACACTAGTAGACTCTTTTTCTTTGTCCTAAGAGATGGCATTGTATTGCTATCCAGATAATCAAATGTAATACTTGCTTATGGGCAATAGGGACAACAAAAACAAGAAACCTAGCAGCCCTGGGTTGAGAGACGCCATCTCAAAGAAACAGGCAGATGAGGGAAATAAGGACATTCTTCTCTGGAGTTGGTTTGCAATTACTAGAGGCCTTGGTGCACCCATTCTTTCCTTCTCTCCCTCCCTCTCCTCTATCTCTTTGTGTGCAAATAAATAAAATATTTCTTTAGCAAAAAATTATTAATTTGTGTGTGAGAGAGAGGCAGATAGAAAGACAGGATAGAAGCTGGGTGTGGTGGAGCACACTTTAATCCCAGCACTTACTTGGGAGGCAGAGGTAGGAAGATTGCCATGAGTTCAAGGCCACCCTGAGATTGCAGTGACTTCTAGGTCAGCCTGGGCTAGAGCAAGACCCTACCTTGAAAAATCAAAAAAGAAAACAAAAAAAGAAAGAGAGAATGGGCAAGCCAGTTCTTCTAGCCATTGTAAATAAATTCCAAACACATGTGCCACCTTGTGCATCTGGTTTTAAGTGGGAACTGGGGAAATGAACTTAGGTCTTTAGGCTTTGCCAGCAAGTGCCTTAACCACTGAGCCATCTCTCTAGTCCTCAAATAAATAATAAAAAAATTTAAATTTTGAAAATCCAACTCTTGGGCTGGAGAGTAGCAGTTAAGCACTTGCCTGTGAAGCCTAAGGACCCCGGTTCGAGGCTTGATTCCCACGTTAGTCAAATGCACAAGGGCGCGCATGCATCTGGAGTTCGTTTGCAGTGGCTGGAGGCCCTGGTGCACCCATTCTCTCTCTCTCTCTGCCTCTTTCTGTCACTGTAAAATAAATAAATAAAAATTTAAGAAAATTCCAACTCTTGACAGATTGACTTCTGGTTAAGATGGCAGCACAGGAACCACACCAAAGTAGACTGGGGGAGAAAAAGCCAAAAATAAAACAAAACAAAACAAAACAAAAAAACAGCAAAATATGCTCTTCTACTAAAAAGTGAAGTGTATAAGAAATCAACTGCAGCAGAGGAGTAGGAGAGAGTGAGAGCATCTAGAGCCCACAGAAGCAGGCAGAAGCAGCTCCAGCAGTGGCAGAATCAGGTCCGTGGGGCCACAGGTGCAAGGCTGGGCCTGAGCTGCAGGAAAAGCCAGGTGAGGGGATTCTCCACTCACACCAGCATGCTCGCAAACTCAAGAAGCCTGAAGGGAAGATGCTAGGTACCAATAGAGCAGCTGGTGAGGAAGAGGGTCATGAGAACCAGCAGGAAAACTTCAGCCACCATCCATAGCCTCCCCTCCCCCACTGCCAACACAAGCACCAGCAAGCAGCAGAGACCTGGGGACGGGAGCTCACCTACATAGCATCCAGCACAGGCAATCAGAGCAGCGACTCAGCAACCCAGCCAGCCTACCTGAGCCCACAGCACAACAAAGAGGGACCCAAGCAGGAGTGTAGCATAACTGAGACCAAAATCATCCCAAAAGGTAACTGAGATTTCACCAGGCCAGTACCCACCAAATAAGCCTGGTATATAGGCTCGAATCAGAAGTGCTAATTGCACCTTCTGTGTCAAGGGTAAATTACATGTCAAATCTGATGGATGGCTAGATTTGCCATTCTTAAATAAGCTATATTTGGGGTGTGTCATTCAGTGCTTCCTGATTTGTAGAGCCGTTGTATCCTCTTCTGTTGTTAGTTTAGGGAAGAATCTCATTTGGTCACAAGCTGACTTGGAACCCTTGACAGACTAGAAATCTAAGTGTCCCAGTTCACAGGATTAAGGGTGTGGGTCAACACACATCCTTAGGACTATGACTTTGTTAGAGGATCTGGTTTTCATAATACGTACTCTTGCATAAATACTCTGTGCTGTTTTTCATTGAATGTGTACATTGTTTAGTTAAATTTTAGAATCTTCCTGTATTTTGTTCCACTCAGCCTACTTGAATACTCTCCTAGCAGGCAAACCCAATACCTAGGGCCACTCTTGTGGTTACTCTTAAGAGCTACTACTAGAACCTTAAGCTCCTACCCTGAAGATATATAACATCAGAATGATTGATACATATAATAATACTGCAGCTAACTAGAAAATCCAAGCATTAAGTTAGTACAAGATACAAAAATTGCTACATTATGATACAAGAAACACGAAAAATCAAGACAATATAAATCCACCAAGAAGTATTATAATGCATCAAAAATGACCTCTGACACTGATTTAGAGGAAATACCTGAGAAAGATTTCAAAAGAATGATTATAAATATGTTCAAAGAAAGCAAAGAGGAAATCAAAGGAATCAAAGAAGACACAGGAAACCAATGTAATGAAATAAGGAGGTCAATATAAGACACAAATAAGGAAATAGAAATAATAAGGAAAAACCAGTCAAAAATACTAGCAATAAAGAACATAGTCAGTGAAATAAAAAAAAAACTCTGTAGAAAATCTCACCAGCAGAATGGATGAAGGAGAGGACAAAATATCTAAACTAGAAGACCAGGTGGCAGATCTAATGGAGTCCAACAAAGAGAAAGACAAACTAATAGGAAAGTATGAATGGGAATTTCAAGATATTTGAGACACTAGGAAAAGATCAAACATAAGAATTCAGGGTATCCAGGTGTAGTGGCACAAGCCTTTAATCCCAGCACTCAGGAGGCAGAGGTAGGAGGATCACCATGAGTTTGAGGACAACCTGAGACTACATAGTTAATTCCAGGTCAGCCTGGGCCAGAGTGAGACCCTACCTCGAAAAAACAAGCAAAAAAATTCAGGGTATAGGGCTGGAGGGATGGTTTAGCAGTTAAGATGTTTGCCTGTAAAGCCAAAGGACCCAGGTTCGATTCCCCAGGACCCATGTTAGCCAGACACACAAAGGGGAGTACGTATCTGGAGTTCATTTGCAGTGGCTAGAAGCCATGGCTCACCCATTCTCTCTCTCCTTCTTTCTCTGTCAAATACATACATACATACATACATACATACATACATACATACATAATTCAGGGTATAGTAGAAGGAGAAGAATTTCAGTCCAAAGGCATATTAGACATTTTCAACAAAATCATATAAGAAAAATTTTCCCCCAAATTGTGAAAGAGATGCCAATACTGATACAGGAAGCCATTAGAACACCAAACAGACAAAATTTGGGAAGAACCTCTCCTCGCCATATTATAAACTACCAAACATACAAACCAAAGAAAATATATTGAAAGCAGTTAGAGAGAAAAGTCAGGTCACATACAAAGGCAAGCCCATCAGGATCACAGCAGATTACTCAACACAAACTTTAAAAGCCAGAAGGGCTTGGAATGATATATTCCAAGTTCTGAAAGATAACAACTGTCAACCAAGGTCACCTTATCCTGCAAAGCTATCCATTCAAATAGACATGGAAATAAGGACATTCCACAACAAAAGCAGGCTAAAGGAATATTTGAAGACAAAACCAGCTCTACAGAAAATACTTGACAGGATCCTCCAAGCTGAAGAAAAACAAAAGCATACATATAGAAAACCTGGAAAAAACAAACCATACTCACATACTAGTTAATCCAAGAGAGCAAAGGTAAAACTGGAAGAACCACAAAACAAGAAACACGATAAAAATAAATACATACCTTTCAATAATAACTTTTTTTTAGTTTTTTGAAGTAGGGTCTCACTCTAGCCCAGTCTAACCTGGAAATCACTATTCATCTCAGGGTGGCCTCAAACTCATGGTGATCCTCCTACCTCTGCCTCCCAAGTGCTGGGATTAAAGGGATGCACCACCACACACAGCTTCAATGATAACTCTTTTTTTCCCCCCTCAATTTTTATTAACATTCCATGATTATAAAAAAAAAAAAACCCATGGTAATACCCTCCCTCCCCCCACTGTCCCCTTTGAAATTACATTCTCCATCATATCCCCTCCCCATCTCAATCAGTCTCTCTTTTATTTTGATGTCATGATCTCTTCCTCCTCTTATGATGGTCTTGTTTAGGTAGTGTCAGGCACTATGAGGTCATGGATATCCAGGCCATTTTATGTCTGGAGGGAGGACGTTGTAAGGAGTCCTACCCTTCCTTTGGCTCTTACATTCTTTCCGCCACCTCTTCCGCATTAGACCCTGAGCCTTGGAAGGTGTGATCGAGATGTTACTCAGTACTCCAGTCACTTCTTTCCAGCACTATGATACCTTCTGAGTCATCCCAAGGTCATTGCCATCTGAAAAGAGAAGATACTCTACCCAAAGTGAGAGTAGCATTAATATAAGGGTATAAATATTAAGAAAAGTGCTTACTGGGTAGTTTGATAAGCATAGTATATGCATTTTTCCAGACATCAGCAGATATTATACCCCTAGGACTCATGACTACCCCTGTTTTAAGTTTTCAGTATCAGGGATGTATTCCCTCCCATGGAGCAGGCCTCCAGTCCAATTGCAGGGCAGTTGGTTTCCACCATGACAGACGTGCCACTATTGCACCCGTTGGCTCATTTGGCCTGCCTGGCCAATTATAAGGCTTGCAGTGTCCACTGTTGAGTATCTTCACTGGTGGTATCTCTTTCTCCCATTGAACTAAATGTAGAATGGCTTCTTCCAGCTTTTGGTTAGCTGGTCTATATGGAGGAGGTTATCAGCTCAGTTCCAGGAGGATTTCTCAGTGGCCTTGTAGCCCCAGTATGTGGAGCCTTCAGCAATAGGGTCTTACTATCTATTCCTGGTGGGAAACCAAGAGCCTCAGCAATGGCCTATAATGTTTTGGGGGCATCAGGGACCTCCCTGGCCAACAACTCACTGAAGGTATCCCATCCCTGGCACTGAAAATTTTCTAACAATGATCTATGGCTCCTGAGTGTTCCATTGTCCAAAACCAGAGGATTCCATATGATTTATTTGTATCCTCTTAGATTTTGATTAGCCCTCCCTCCACCTTTGCTTTACTCAATCTCTTCCCCTGACCTCACTTTGGGCCTTCTCACCCCCTTTAATCTATTCTTCTACTTTCATATATATAATGCCAACCTATTAAGTACCCTCCTCCCTTCCTTTCTCTTCCCTTTATATCTCCTTTTTAACTTACTGGCCTCTGGTACTGAGTTTTGTTCCTTCTCACACAGAAGCCCAATTATCTGTAGATAGGATCCACATATGAGAGAGAACATGTGGCGCTTGGCTTTCTGGGTCTGGGTTACCTCACTTAGTATAATAATTTCCAAATCCATCCATTTTCCTGCAAATTTCATAACTTCATTTTTCTTTACCACTGAGTAGAACTCCATTGTATAAATGTGCCATATCTTCATTATCCACTCATCAGTTGAGGGACATCTAGGCTGGTTCCATTTCCCAGTTATTATGAATTAAGCTGCTATAAACATGGTTGAGCATGTACTTCTAAGGAAATGGGATGAGTCCTTAGGATATATGCCTAGGAGTGCTATAACTGGGTCATATGGTAGATCAATTTTTAGCTGTCTTAGGGACCTCCACACTGATTTCCACAATGGCTGGACCAGACTGCATTCCCACCAACAATGTAGAAGGGTTCCTCTTTTTCCACATCCTCACCAGCACTATGGTCATTTGTTTTCATGATGGTAGCCAATCTCACAGGAGTGAGATGGAATCTCAATGCAGTTTTAATCTGCATTTCCCTGATGATGTAGAACAATTTTTAGAAGCTTATACACCATCCGTATTTCTTCTTTTCAGAACTCTCTATTTAGCTCCATAGCCCATTTTTAATTGGCTTGTTTGATTTCTTATTATTTAACTTTTTGAGTTCTTTGTATATCCCAGATATTAATCCTCTATCAGATATATAGCTGGCAAAGATTTTTTCCCATTCTGTAGGTTGCCTCTTTGCTTTATTCACAGTATCCTTTGCAGTACAAAATCTTTGTAATTTCATGAGGTCCCAGTGGTTAATCTGTGGTTTAATTGCCTGAGCAATTGGGGTTATATTCAGAAAGTCTTTGCCAAGACCAATATGTTGAAGAATTTCCCCTACTTTTTCCTTTAGCAGTTTCAGAGTTTCAGGTCTGCTGTTAAGGTCTGTAGTCCATTTGGACTTAATTCTTGTGCATGGAGAGAGAGAAGAATCTATTTTCATCCTTGTACAGATACCTATCCTGTTTTCCCAGCACCATTTGCTGAAGAGGCTGTCTTTTCTCCAATGAGTATTTTTGGCATTTTTATCAAATATTAGGTAGCTATAGCTAGCTGGACTTATATCTGGGTTCTCTGTTCTGTTCCATTGATCTACATGTCCGCTTTTATGCCAGTACCATGCTGTTTTTGTTACTATGGCTCTGTAGTATAGGTTAAAATCAGGTGTGGTGATACCTCCCACCTTATTTTTGTTGCTCAGTATTATTTTAGATATTCGAGGTTTTTTGTGATTCCAAATGAATTTTTGGATTGTTTTTTCTATTTCTGTGAAGAATGCCATTGGAATTTTGATGGGGATTGCATTAAATGTGTAGATTGCTTTTGGTAAGATTGCCATTTTCACAATATTGATTCTTCCAATCCAGGAACAAGGGATGTTTTTCCATTTCCTAGTGTCTTCTGCAATTTCTCGCTTGAGTGTTTTATAGTTTTCATTGTAGAGATCCTTTACTTCCTTGGTTAGGTTTATTCCAAGGTACTTTATTTTCTTTGATGCAATTGTGAATATGAGTGATTCTCTGATTTCATCCTCTGTGTGTTTGTTCTTAACATGTAGGAATGCTACTGATTTCTGTGTATTTATTTTGTATCCTGCTACATGGCTGTAGGTGTTTATCAGCTCTAATAGTTTGCTGGTAGAGTCTTTAGGGTCTTTTATATATAGAATCTTGTCATCTGCAAATAATGATAACTTGATTTCTTCCTTTCCAGTTTGTATCCCTTTTATGTGCGTCTTGTGCCTTATTGCTATGGCTAAGACTTCAAGTACTATATTAAATAAAAATGGGGACAGTGGACACCCTTGTCTTGTTCCTGATTTTAGTGGAAAAGCTTCCAGTTTTTCCCCATTTAGTAATATGTTGGCTGTAGGCTTGTCATAAACAGCTTTTATTATATTGATATATGTTCCTTGTATTCCCAGTCTCTGTAGGACTTTTATCATGAAGTGATGTTGGATTTTGTCAAACGCTTTCTCTGCATCTAAGGAGATGATCGTGTGATTTTTGTCCTTCAGTCCATTTATATAATGTATTACATTTATCGATTTGTGTATGTTGAACCATCCCTGCATCTCTGGGATAAAGCCTACTTGGTCAGGGTGAATGATCTTTCTGATATATTCTTGTATTCTGTTTGCCAATATTTTGTTGAGAATGTTTGCATCTATGTTCATGAGTGAGATTGGTCTGTAATTTTCTTTTTTTGTTCTATCTTTGCCTGGTTTTGGTATCAGGGTGATGCTGGCTTCATAGAAGGAATTTGGTAGGATTCCTTCTTTTTCTATTTTATGGAAAAGCTTAAGAAGCAATGGTGCTAGTTCTTCCCTGAAGGACTGGTAAAATTCAGCAGTGAATCCTTCTGGGCCTGGACTTTTTTTAGTTGGGAGATTTTTGATAACTGTTTGGATCTCCATGCTTGTTATAGGTCTATTTAAGTGATTAATCTCATCTTGATTTAATTTAGGTAGGTCATATAAATCAAGGAAATCATCCATTTCTTTCAGATTTTCATACTTTGTGGAGTATATGCTTTTATAGTGTGTCCCTATGATTTTTTGAATTTCTCTGGCATCTGTTGTGATGTTACCTTTTTCATCTCTAATTTTATTAATTTGTGTCTCTTCTCTCTTTCTTTTGGTCAGATTTGCTAAGCGTTTATCAATCTTATTTATCCTTTCAAAGAACCAACTCTTTGTTTCATTGATTCTTTGGATTGTTTTTTTGGTTTCTATTTCATTAATTTCTGCCCTGATCTTTATTATTTCTTCCCATCTACTGATTTTTGGTTTGCCTTGTTCTTCTTTTTCCAAGGCTTTAAGGTGAAGCATGAGGTCGTTTACTTGCGACCTTTCTAATTTCTTAATATAGGCACTTAAAGCTATAAATTTACCTCTTAGGACTGCTTTCATTGTGTCCCAGAGTTTTGGTATGTTGTGTTCTCATTATCATTTGACTCTATAAATTTTTTGATTTTCTTCTTGATTTCTTCATTGACCCATTCATCATTTATTAGTGTGTTGTTTAATTTCCATGATTTTATGTGTGCTCTATAGCCTTTCTTGCTATTGATTTGTAGTTTGATTCCATTGTAGTCAGATAGAATGCAAGGAATTATTTCAATTTTCCTGTATTTGTTAAGATTTGCTTTGTGTCCTAATATATGGTCTATTTTAGAGAATGTTCCATGTGCTGCTGAAAAGAATGTATATTCTGCAGTATTTGGATGAAAATGTCCTGTAGATATCTGTTAGGTCCATTCCTTCTATGACCTCATTTAGTCCAGATATCTCTCTGTTTATTTTTTCCTGGGATGACCTGTCAATTGATGAGAGTGGGGAGTTGAAGTCACCCACTACCACTGTGTTTGGTGTTATCTGTGACCTTAGTTCTAATAGCATTTGTTTGATGAATTTGGGGTGCCCCATGTTAGGTGCATATGTGTTTAGGATTGTAATGTCCTCCTGTTGGAGGGTGCCTTTAATCAGCATAAAGTGACCTTCCTTATCTTTCCTAACTAATGTTGGACTGAAGTGTACCTTGTCAGATATTAGGATAGCAACCCCTGCTTGTTTTCTAGGTCCATTTGCTTGAAATACCTTTTTCCAACCTTTCACCCTAAGATATGTCCACCCTTTGTAAAAAGGTAGGTTTCTTGGAGACAACAAATTGAAGGATCCTGCTTTTTAACCCAGTCTGCGAACCTATGTCTTTTGGTTGGGGCATTGAGGCTGTTGATATTAAGAGATAATATTGAAAGGTGTGTATTCATTTTTGCCATTTTTTGGTAGTTCTTCCGGTTTTACCTTTGCTCTCTTGTGTTAAGTAGTAGTTGAGTATTGTTTGTTTTTTTCCCTGTTCCTTGTATGTGTGCTTTTCTTTTTCTTCAGCATGGAGGATTCTTTCAAGTATTTTCTGTAGAGCTGGTTTTGTCTTCAAATACTCCTTTAGCTTGCTTATTCATGGAATGTCCTCATTTCTCCATCTATTTGAATGGAAAACTTTGCAGGATAAAGTAACCTTGGTTGACAGTTGTTATCTTTCAGGACTTGGAATACATCACTCCATGCCCTTCTGGCTGTTAAAGTTTGTGTTGAGTAATCTTCTGTAATCCCAATAGGCTTGCCTTTTGTATTAGTCAGGGTTCTCTAGAGGAACAGAACTGCTAGAATGAATTATTTTAAAAGGGGATTTATTGGATCAGCTTACAGTAGTCCAATAGCAGTTGCAGGCCCGAGAATCACCGAACCTGGTAGTTGCTCAGTCCTCGTGGCCAGATGCCTCAGCAGTCCCGACCCGGCACTGCAGATGGTGCAGGAAAGCCTGGAGGCTTCCTGAGGAGCCGCTGGGCTTCAATCCATGGGGGTCTTCAGTTGATGCTGGTCTTTCGTTCGCACTGGTCTTCAACCCACGCTGGAAGGTAGCAAGCAGCTCCGGCAGCCAAAATGGAAGGGAGGCAGGAAGGAAGGAAGGGACTCTTTTTTTCCCAGAGCTCCCTTGTATCAAGTCCCCCTCTGGGCGGGACCGCCCATTCTGGGGGAAGGGCTCAACCTTGGGGAAAGACTTCCTCCTCTAGTCGATCCTTCCTAGAAGCAACCTATGGATTACTAAACAGATCAAGTTGACAACACCTTAACTATCACAAGTCCACCCCTTGTCAACTTGGCATCAAATCATGTCTCCTTACATCATACTTAATTTTCAAATGAAAACAGTAACAAGCTCATAATTCCGCCTAACATGGCATAACTATCCCACGTACAACCGGAACCGCAAAATCTTCCCCCCAACACAACGCTTAGTCTCTAGTATAATGGTTCTAATATAAATTCAACAGTTAGCTAATGATATAATTGTAATATTGGTGTAGATACATACAAACACTCTGTTATCAAGGCAGGACAGAAACATTGCAATCACAGTCCTCGTTTCTGTAACTGGTCACGTGGCCTTAGCTGGTATTTGTAACTGCCTTCTTCTACTACCCATTCTGTATTTCCTCCACCTTCAGCAAGCACCTCACCAGGTCTTGGTTCTTTACCTGGAGGGGTAACCCATACCTTCATTCCTGAAGGATCTGGGCCATTTATCACACTACTTCTATTGGGTTGTTGCAGTCGTCCATTGACTTTGACAACAGGACATGGTAACACTAACAGACGCCCTAAAGGATCTCCTGCACTCCAGGCATACTCTTCCTTACCTCCATTGTGGAGAAGCAGTCCAATTTCCCCCTGGTAATCTGGATCAATCACCCCTGCTATCACTGTAACTCCTTTCTCAGCCTGTTCACTCAAGGGCATTAGGAGCCCAAAGTGACCAGGGGGAAGTCTTAGCTTCCAGTTCAATGGAATGTTCTTTGTGTCTCCTGGCAAAAGCACTCCCCCCTCTGGGACCAAGACTTGTAATCCAGCAGAGCATAAGGTTGCGGGAACAGGAAGCAAAAATCTAGCTAATGGGTCACTTGGAGTGATGGTAAGTGGGACTATTCCCATTTCCACCCCTTTCTGGGACAACGCTGAAGGACTGTGGTGAAGGGAAGTCTTCACAATGGGCAGAACTTCGGGCAGTGCATATGGTTGTGCAATTTGCTTGGAAAGAAAAATGGCCAGATATGCGGTTATACACTGATTCATGGGCTGTGGCCAATGGTTTGGCTGGATGGTCTGGGACTTGGAAGGAGCACAATTGGAAAGTCTGGAGACTGTTAGTCTCTGGGTATATTGAACTTGAACTACAGAAGTTTGATGTTTGTTTGATGGTGGTTGAGTTTGCATTGTTTTAGTCTCTCCTTGCTGTGCCTTATATCAGTTGAAAATGTTTACTTTGTGCCTTTATATGTTAGAAGTGTTTAACTTGTGTGATTTTACAGGTCTTCATATCTTAAATTGGTCAAGACTGTGGGGACCTTTGAAATTGAACTGAGTACAATTTATAATGTGTGATGGTTATAAATCTACTGGGGGCCAGGGGCGGAATGTGGTGGTTTGAATAGAATAGATGGCCCCCAATATATTCAGTTGTTTATTTGTTTGTAGTTTGCATCTCTAGCCATCTGGCTGGAGGCAATGCCATTGTGTGGATCTTAAGGTGTTGTGGTGGGTTTGAGATTTCAATCTAAAGATATGCAAATTGTGCCCAGCTGGAGTTCCTGAAGTGTGCTCCGGCTTTTGACCTTTAGGCTTGTGCTTCTCTCTCTCTCTGCTTGAGCCTGTGAAGGCAGGGCAGTTTCTTCTGCCATTATGGAACTTCCCCTGGATCTGTAAGCTTCAATAAATCCCTTCCTCCATAACTGTGCCTGGTCTGGAAGTTCATTTCAGCGAACCTAAAGCTGTCTGCTACACCTTTGTAGGTAACTTGATTTTTCTCTCTGACTGCTGTCAATATTTTTTCTTTGGTTTGTGTGTTTGGTAGTTTGATTATAATATGGCAAGGAGAGGTTCTTTCCAGGTTTTGTCTGGCTGGTGTTCTAAAGGATTCCTTTATCTGCATTGGCACCTCTTTCCCAATTTGGGGAAAGTTTTTTTCTATGATTTTGTTGAAGACACCTATTATGCCTTTGGAGTGAAGTTCTTCTCCTTCTACTATGCCCTGAATTCTTATGTTTGATCTTTTCATAGTGTCCCAAATATCTTGAAATTCCCACTCATACTTTTCTATTAGTTTGTCTTTCTCTTTGTTGGACTGTATTAGATCTGCCACCTGGTCTTCTAGTTTAGATATTCTGTCCTCTCCTTCATCCATTCTACTGGTGAGATTTTCTACAGAGTTTTTTCTTTCTTTCTTTCTTTTTTTTTTTTTTTTTTTTTTTGACTCTCTACCAGTTTAATTTATAAAGTGTCTGTGGCATTACAGTGAGACTCTACCAATCTCAAAACAAACAAACAAACAAACAAACAAAAAAAAAAAATCCCAACAAGAAAAGGCACCTGTGATGAAGTTGTCAGTCGTTTTCACGCCCCCACATGGGAGGTAGTAGGAGAGTATCTGTAGGAGGACAACTTGTTGTCCGCTCCTCCACTCAGAAGTAGCCCTGTGTCTCTCCAATCCATACTTAGGACTTTATCTTCATGAGCAGCCAAATCATAGAGAGGAGCCTTACAACTTCTTGTATCCTACAGCTTGACAATTTTATCTAAAGAACCTGAAATCAGCTGCTGCTCATGGGTAGGAGACCATGTCACTGATGTGACCCAGCCTGTATGTGAGGTTAGGGACAGTGACACCAAAGAACCATCTTTAGTTCGAGGGTCCCACAATCTGATATGCCTATCTGCATTGAGTTTTTTATTTCATTAACTGTGTTCTTCATTGCTAGTAATTCTGACTGGTTTTTCTTTATTATTTATTTCCTTATTTATGTCTAGTATTGACCTCTTTATTTCATTAAATTAGTGTCCTGTGTTTTCTTTGATTCCTTTGATTTCCTCTTTCATTCCTTTGATTTCTTCTCTGACTTCTTTGAACATATTTATAATCATTCTTTTGAAATCTTTCTCAGGCATTTCCTCTAAGTCGTTCTCACTGGAGGTCATTTCTGATACATTAATACTTTTTGGTGGATTTGTATTGTCTTGATTTTTGGTGTTTCTTGTGTTATAATGTATATATTTTTGCATCCTGGATTATTTAATGATTGGATTTTCTAGGTAGCTGGGTATTATTAGATGTATTAATCTATCTGATGTCATATAACTTCAGGGTAGGAGCTTAAGGCACTAGGTGTGGCTCGCAAGACTCTCAGAGAATCTACAAAAGTGACCCTAGGTGTTGGGTTTGCCTGCTATGAGAGTATTCAAGTAGGCTGAGTGGAACCAAATACAGATAGTTTCTAAAATTTAAGTAAATAATGTATACTTTCAATGAAAAACAGCTCAGAGTATTTATCCAAGAGTAGGTATTATTACAACCAGATCCTCTGTCTGTCCCTTAGGCTATGTGGAGCCTCACCCACTCCCTTTATCCTGACAACAAGGAGGTTAAGATTTTTGTTCTGTTGAGGGGTCCAAGTCAGTTTGTGACCAGGTGAGACCCTTCCCAGGTGTAATCCCAGTTACCTCTGCTCCTGCTTGGGTCCTGCTGTTGGTTCAAGTAGGTGTGTCAGGGTCCCTGGACTGCTGCTCTGTTCCCTGGAGCTGAGCACTGGCAGTGGGGGAGGGGAGGCTACCGATGCTGCTCCAGTTCGCCCATTGTTCCATGTGTTCTTCTACCTTGTGATCTGCTCCTCCGTTGTTCACTGCTGTTCTCCCTTCACATTTCTGGAGTTTGCAGAGAGCTCCAGTGTGAATGGAAACTCCCCTCACCTGGCTTTTCCTGTGGCTCAAGCCGAGCCTGGCAGTGGCTGGCTGCCGCACCACCACTGCCGCAGTCCGCAGGCCTGCCAGACGTGCTTCTGCTGGCCTGTGAGGGCTCTGGATGCTCTGGATCTCTCCTACTTCTCCACTGTCGTTTCAACTTCCTAGACACCTCACTTTTTAACAAAAGTGTGTATTTTGCTGGTTTTTTTCCCCCCTGGGCTGCTTTGGTGTGGTACCTATGCCACCATCTTAACCGGAAGTCAATGATAACTCTTAATGTCAATGGCCTCAATGCCCCAAACAAAAGACACAGGTTTGCAGACTGGGTTAAAAAGCAGGACCTGGAAAACAGCTTTTCAAGCAAATGGGCCTAGAAAACAAGCAGGGGTCACTATCCTAATATCTGACAAGTTTGACTTCAGTCCAACATTAGTTAGGAAAGATAAGGAAGGTCACCTTGTATTGATTAAAGGAACACTCTAACAGAGGGACATAACAATCCTAAACATATGTGCACCTAACATGGGGACTCCCAATTGCATCAAACAAACACTATTAGAACTAAGGTCACAGATAACACCAAACACAATTGTAGTGGGTGACTTCAACACCCCACTCTCATCAACTGGCAGGTCATCCTGGCAAAAAAATAAGAAGAGAGGCATCGGGACTAAATGAGATCATAGAACAAATGGATCTCACAGATATATACAGGATATTTCACCCAAATGCTGCAGAATATACATTCTTTTCAGCACCACATGGAACATTCTCTAAAATAGACCACATATTAGGGCACAAAGAAAATCTTAACTATGCATGGAAAATTGAAATAATTCCTTGTACTCTTTCTGATCACAATGTGATCAAACTACAAATCAATAGCAAGAAAAGCTATAGAATATACACAAAATCATGGAAACTAAACAATACAGTACTAAATGATGAATGGGTCAATGAAGAAATCAAGAAGGAAATGAAAAGATTCATAGTCAAATGATAATGAGAACACAACATACCAAAACCTTTGGGACACAATGAAGGCAGTCCTAAGAGGGAAATGCAAGCCTGAACAAAAGAGAGGAGACACAAATTAATAAAATTAGACATGAATAAGGCAGCATCACAACAGATACCAGAGAAATTTTTAAAAATCATAGGGACACACTATAGGTTATACTCCACTAAGTTTGAAAATCTGAAAGAAATGAATGATTTCCTTGATTTATACGACCCAACTAAATTAAATCAAGATGAGATTTGCCACTTAAATAGACCTATAACAAGTATGGAGATCCAAGCAGTTATCAAAACTCTCCCAACTAAAAAAAGCCCAGGCACAGATGGATTCACCAGTGAATTTTACCAGACCTTCATGGAAAAACTAACACCAATGCATCTTAAACTTTTCCATAAAATATAAAAAGAAGGAATCTTACCAAACTCCTTCTACGAAGCCAGCATCACCCTGATACCAAAACCAGGCAAAGATAGAACTAAAAAAGAAAGTTACAGGGCTAGAGGGATGGTTTAGCAGTTAAGGCATTTGCCTGCAAAGCCAAAGGACCCAGGCTCGATTCCCCAGAACCCATGTTAGCCAGATGCACAAGGGACACATGTGTCTGGAGTTCGTTTGCAGTGGCTGAAGGCTCTGGCATGCCCATTTTCTCTCTCTCCCTCCCTCCCTCCCCGCCCCCTCTCCTTCTCTGTCAAATAAGTAAAAATTAAAAAAATAAAATTACAGACAATCTCCCTCATGAATATAGATGCAAAAATTCTCACCAAAATATTGGCAAACAGAATACAAGAATATATTAGAAAGATCATTCACCTCGACCAAGTAGGCTTTATCCCAGAGATGCAGGGATGGTTCAACATACGCAAATCGATAAATGTAATACATTATATAAATGGACTGAAGGACAAAAATCACATGATCATCTCCTTAGATGCAGAGAAAGCATTTGACAAAATCCAACATCACTTCATGATAAAAGTCCTACAGAGACTGGGAATACAAGGAACATATCTCAACGTACTAAAGGCTATTTATGACAAGCCTACAGCCAACATACTACTAAATGGAGAAAAACTTGCAGCTTTTCCAATAAAATCAGAAGCAAGACAAGGGTATCCACTGTCCCCACTTTTATTTAATATAGTACTTGAAGTCTTAGCCATAGCAATGAGGCAAGAGACACACATAAAAAGACTACAAATTAGAAAGGAAGAGATCAAGTTAACATTACTTGCAGATGACATGATTCTATACATAAAGGACCATAAGACTCTACCAGCAAACTATTAGAGCTGATAAACACCTATAGCCATGTAGCAGGATACAAAATAAACACACAGAAATCAGTAGCCTTCCTACATGCTCACAACAGACACACAGAGGATGAAATCAGAGAACCATTGTCATTTGCAACTGCATGAAAAAAAAAATAGAGTACCTTGGAATAAACCTAACCAAGGAAGTGAAGGAGCTCTACAATGAAAAGTTTAAAACACTCAAGTGAGAAATTGCAGAAGACACTAGGAAATGGAAAGACATCCCTTGTTCTTGGATTGGAAGAATCAATATTGCGAAATAGCAATCTTACCAAAAGCAATCTACACAGTTAATGAAATCCCCATCAAAATTCCAATGGCATTTTTTTGTTTGTTTGTTTTTTTGTTTTTGTTTTCTGAGGTAGAGCCTCACTCTAGCTCAGGCTGACCTGGAGTTCACTATGTAATCTCAGAGTGGCCTCAAACTCACAGCGATCCTGCTACCTCTGCCTCCTTAGTGCTGGTATTAAAGGTGTGTGCCACCACACCCAGCTCCAATGGCATTCTTCATGGAAATAGAAAAAAAAAATACAAAAATTCATTTGGAAACACAAAAACCCTCAAATATCTAAAACAATTTTTTTTGTTTTTTATTTTATTTATTTGAGAATGAAAGACAGAGAGAGAAAGAGGTGCAGATAGAGAGAGAATGGGTGCTCCAGGGCCTCCAGCCACTGCAAATGAACTCCAGATGTGTGCGCCCCCTTGTGCATCTGGCTTATGTGGGTCCTGGGGAAGCAAGCCTTGAACCGGGGTCCTTAGGCTTCACAGACAAGTGCTTAACCACTAAGCCATTTCTCCAGCCCTCTAAAACAATTTTGAGCAACAAAAATAACACTAGTGGTATCACTATACCTGATTTTAACCTATACTACAGAGCCATAGTAACAAAAACAGCATGGTACTGGCACAAAAACAGAAATGTAGATCAATGGAACAGAATAGAGGACCCAGATGTAAGTCTGGGTAGCTATAGCCACCTGATATTTGGCAAAAATGCCAAAAATACTCACTGTAGAAAAGACAACGTCTTCAGCAAACGGTGCTGGGAAAACTGAATATGTATCTGTAGAAGGATGAAAATAGATCCTTATCTCTCTCCATGCACAAGAATTAAGTCCAAATGGATCAAAGACCTTAATATCAGACCTGAGACTATGAAAGTGCTACAAGAAAAAGTAGGGGAAATTCTTCAACATATTGGTCTTGGCAAAGATCTTCTGAATATAACCCCAATTGCTCAGATCAAATAAAACCACAGATCAACCGCTGGGACCTCAAGAAATTACATAGCTTTTGTATGGGAAAGGTCACTGTGAATAGAGCAAAGAGGCAACCTACAGAATGGGAGAAAATCTTTGCCAGCTATATATCTGATAGAGGATTAATCTCTAGGATATACAAAGAACTCAAAAACTTAAATAAGAAGAAATCGAACAACCCAATTAAAAAATGGGCTATGGAACTATATAGAGAGTTCTCAAAAGAAGAAATACAGATGTCATGTAAACATCTGAAAAAAATGTTCTACATCCCTAGTCATCAGGGAAATGCAGATTAAAACTATGTTGAGATTCCATCTCACTCCTGTCAGATTGGCTACCATGATGAAAACAAATGGCCATAAATGCTGGCAAGAATGCAGAAAAAGAGGAACCTTTCTACACTGTTGATGGGAATGCAATCTGGTCCAGCCATTGTGGAAGTCAGTGTGGAGATTTCTGAGACAGCTAAAAATAGATCTACCATATGACCCAGCTATAGCACTCCTAGGCATATATCCTAAGGCCTTGTCTCAGTACGTTAGAGATATTTGCTCACCCATGTTTATTCCTGCTCTATTCACAATAGCTGGGAAATGGAACCAACCTAGATGTCCCTAAACTGATGAGTGGATAATGAAGATATGGCACATTTACACGATGGAGTTCTACTCAGCAGTAAAGAAAAATGAAGTTATGAAATTTGCAGAAAAATGGATGGATCTGGAAAGAATTATGCTAAGTGAGGTAACCCAGGCCTAGAAAGCCAAATGTCACCTGTTCTCTCACGTATGTGGATCCTAGCCACAAATGATTGGACTTCTGAGTGAGTAGGAATAAAAGTCAGTAGCAGAGGCCAGTAAGCTAGAAAGGAGATATAAAGGGAATAGAAAGCGAGGGAGGGGGCACTTAATAGTATGGTATTGTATATATGTAAGTAGAAGAACAGATTAAGGCCTAAGTGAGGTCAGCGGAAGAGATTAAGTAAAGGAAAGTTGGAGAGAGGGCTAATCCAAAGCACTTCTCTTAATGTTCATACCCATATATTAATGCTACTCTCACTTTTGGTTAGAGAAACCTCTCTTGTCAGATGGCCATGACCTTGGGATGACTCAGAAGGTACCATGATGCTGAGAAGTGACAGAGGAGTGATCAGCTCAGAAATATCTCTATCACACCTTCTAAGGCTCAGGGTCCATTGCAGAAGTATAATTTATTGGGACCAGGTATACTGGTGCACACATCTGAATTCATATAACTAGAGCAGAAGATCACTGCATGTTTGAGGCCAGCCTGCCTATGTAGTGAGAAAACTAAAACAAAGAAAATTACATTTTCAAAACTGTCACCTTGACAATTTTACGTTCTTAAGAAAGTTATTAATTGGAGGGCTATGTAGATGACTCAGCAGTTAAAGTTCCTTTTTGCCAGCCAGAGTCCAATTTCCTAGTACCCAAGAAAGCCAGATGCAAAGTGACAGATGTGTCTGGAGTTTGTTTGCAGCAACAAGTGGCCTTAGAATACCCAATCTCTTACAAATAAATAAAAATATGCATTAAAATAAAAGAGGACTCGGAAGATGGCTCAGTTGTTAAAGGCGCTTGCTTGTAAATCCTACAGGTGTGGCTTGGGTTCAATTTCCTAGTACCTATGTAAAGCCAGATGTACAAAGTGGTGCATGCATTTTTCAGGAACATGAGGCCCCGGCATGCTCATAATCCTTCTCCACTCACTCTCTCAAATAAATTTTTAAAAAAAACTGAGTATGGTTTATTTTTTCCTGTTTTGTCATGTGTGTGCTTTCCCCAGCTTGTGGCACATACCTTTGATTCCAGCATTTGGGAGGCAGAGGTAGGAGGATCCCTGTGAGTTCAAGGCCAGCCTGAGACTACAGACTATTGCCAGGTCAGCCTGGGCTAAAGTGAGACCCTAAGTCAGAGAAAAATAAATTAAAAAATAAAAGAAAACAGGTTGAGGTGGTAATTTTAGTGACGTTCGACAGATGTCGCTGTGTTTCTCTTAAAATTAAGAAACAAATGTAAGAGGCGCCTGCTAGAGTTTAGTGAGGTGCCCCAGGGAGCCCCAAAATAACTTGGGGCATGATGTATAAGGTCTTACTTTTTTCTTTTTGGTACTGAGGGTTGAACCTTGTACCTGGTGCTTATTAGGCAAGCATGCTACCACTGAGCTAACTGCTTAGCACAATCACTCTCCTCAACTGAAGAATCAAAGCCTTAATCATTTTTGTTTCTTTTTCCCATACTGTTGCCTTTAAAAACCTCTCCAGCTAGAGAAACAAACCTCCCATACTTCCCCTAGTGTTTACCAGGTGCATCCCTGACCGCCCCCCCACACACACGGGGCCTGTTATTTTCTCACTAGATTATAAGATCCAACAAAAATTAGGGCCAGTATGTTTTGTTTCACCATTTTATACTTACCTATGGCAGAATTCCTGCACATGATAAGAACTCAATACTTTTGTTGTTTACTGGAGAGTCTCCTACTTCAGTCTGTGCAGTGCTAGGATTACAGGCAAGTGCCACTACACCCCAAACTCAATGCTTTTTAAAAAATATTCTACTGGGCTAGAGAGATGACTTAGCGGTTAAGGTGCTTGCCTTGCGAAGCCTAGGGACCCATGTTCGACTCTCCAGATCCCACCTTAGCCCCTACACAAAGGTGAGGCAAGCCCAAGGTTGCATATGCCCACTAGGTGGCACAAGCATCTGGAGTTCTATTATAGTGGCTGAGACCCTGGTGCACCAGTTTTCTCCCTCCCTCCCTCTCTTTCTCTCTCTCTCTCTCAAATAAAAAAATAATAATAATTTAAAAAAGTTTTCTACTGATGCTGGGCATGGTGGTGCACGCCTTTAATCCCAGCACTGGGGAGGCAGAGGTAGGAGAATCGCCATGAGTTCAAGGCCACCCTGAGAATACAGAGTGAATTCTAGGTCAGCCTGGGCTAGAGTGAGACCCTACCTTGAAAAACCAAAAAAAAATATATATATATATATTCTACTGAAGCTAATCAAGGTCTGGATAGATTGCGTAATGGTTAAGGCATTTGCCTGTGAAACCTAAGGACCCAAGTTCAATTCTTCAGTACCCACATAAGCACAAGGTGGCACATGTGTCTGGGGTTTGTTTGCAGTGGCTAGAGGATTCACTCTCTCAATCTCTCTATATATATCTGCCTCTCTCTCTCTCTCTCTTTCTCTCTCAAATAAGATAAGATAAAACTTTCAAAAAAAGTTAATCAGGCTGGGCATGGTGGTGCACAACTTTAATCCCAATACTTGGGAGGCAGAAGTAGGAGGATCACTGGGAGTTCAAGGGCATCCTGTAACTACAGAGTGAGTTCCAGGTCAACCTGGGCTAGAATGAAACCCTACCTGGGGGTGGGGAGGGAAGGAAAGAAAATAAAAAAAGTTTAATCAAATACACAGTAATCCCCTTTAAAATACAAAAGAAATTCCTTTCTTCTTAGAAATATCGCTTCTCAGCGATAAGCAATTATGAACCTAACAAACTGATAGCATTTTAGAATGAAAAAAAAAAAAACCCAGGAAAAAATAGAACATGATTGTTAGCATACCAATAATGACATTTTTTGTTTTTGTTTTTCTAGAGTTTTGTGTGTGTGTGTGTGTGTTTTGGGGTCTTATTGTTGCTGCTTTTTTGTTGTTGTTGTTTGTTTGTTTTGTTTTTGTTTTGTTTTGTAGGCCAAAGCCTCTTGTAGCTCAGGTTGGCCTGAAACTAGCTATCAGGCTGAAGGTGACCTTGAATTTCTGACCCCCCTGTCTTCTCCTAAGTTCTGGTATTCTAGGCATGCACCACCAGAACAGCTTTTATGCAGTTCTAGAAGTGAACTCACAGTTTGGTGCATGCTAGGCAAACACTCTACCAATTTATCTACATCCCAAGCCCTATTGTATATTGTAGACAGGATGTTGCTGTGTAGCGTAGGCTGGCCTCATCAATCCTTTTGTCTCCACCTCTTCAGTTTTGGAATTACAGGTATTAGCCAAACAAAGTCACAATATGTAAGTAGCCCTGGCTGGCTTGGAACTTGCTATGTAGATCAAGTTGGCTTTGAACATGTAGCAATCCTCCTACCTCTGCCTCTCAAGTACAGAGGTTATAGGCATGAGCTACCATACCATACCTAGCTATAATACAAATTTCTTTTGTTTTCTTTCTTTTTTTTTCCAAGGTAGGGTCTCCCTCTAGCCCAGGCTGACCTGGATTTCACTATGTAATCTCAGGGTGGCCTCAAACTGATGGCATGCGCCACCACGCCTGGTATAATAAAAAATTTAAAAACAAATCTGAACCCAGGTGTTCCCAACATCTCTCTCAAACAAATAATCTCTCTTAAGCAAACAAACAAAATAAAATAAATGAGAGAGAGAGAAAGAGAGAATGGGTGCGCAAGGGCCTCTAGCCACTGCAAATGAACTACAGATGCAAGCACAACCTTGTGCATCTGGTTTATGTGGGTACTGGGGATTTATTTATTTATTTATTTATTTATTTATTTATTTATTTGAGAGTGACAAAGAGAGAAAGAGGGAGAGAGAGAGAGAGAGAGAGAGAGAGAGAGAGAGAGAGAGAATGGGCACGCCAGGGCCTCCAACCACTGCAAATGAACTCCAGATGCGTGCGCCCCCTTGTGCATCTGGCTAACGTGGGTCCTGGGGAATTGAGCCTCGAACAGGGGTCCTTTGACTTCACAGGCAAGCGCTTAACCGCTAATCCATCTCTCCAGCCCGGTACTGGGGATTTAAACCCAGGTATTTAGGCTTTGCAGGCAAGTGCCTTGCTAAGCCATCTCTCCAGCCCTACTTATTTATTTACTGGAGAGAAAGAGACAGAGGGGCAGATAGAGAGAGAATGGGCGCTCCAGGGCCTCCAGCCACTGTAAACAAACTCCAGATGCATGTGCCACCTTGTGCATCTGCTTTACATGGGTATTAGGGAATCAAACCTGGATCCTGGGCTGGAGAGATGGCTTAGTGGTTAAGGCACTTGCCTGCGAAGCCTGAGGACCCATGTTCAACTCTCCAGATCCCATGGAAGCCAGTTGCACAAAGGTGAGGCACAGTGCAAAGTCACACATGAGTGTCTGGAGTTTGATTGCAGTGCGGTCCTGGCATGCCAATTCTCTCTCCCCCTCTTTCTCTCTCTAAATTAAAAATAAATAAATTTAAAAAAAAGCACTGAAGTCAGGCATGGTGGCACATGCCTTTAATCCCAGCGCCCAGGAGGCAGAGGTAGGAGAATCGCTGTGAGTTCAAGGCCATCCTGAGATTACATAGTGAATTCCAGGTCAGCCTAAACTAGAGTGAGACCCTACCTTGAAACGCAAAAAATAAATAAATAAATAAATAAATAAATAAATAAACAAAGCCTGGATCCTTAGGCTTCACAGACAATTCACAGACAAGTGCCTTACTCACTAAGCCCTCTCTCCAGCCCCTCAACTTTTTTGTTGTTGTTAGGTTTTTTTCTGTTTGTTTGTTTTTGAAGTAGGGTCTTCCTCTAGCTCAGGCTTACCTGGAATTCACTATAAATAACTTTTTTTTTTTTTTTGGTTTTTCAAGGTAGGGTCTCACTCTAGTCCAGGCTGACCTGGAATTCACTATGTAGTCTCAGGGTGGCCTTGAACTCAGGGCAATCCTCCTACCTCTGCCTCCTGCATGCTAGGATTAAAGGAGTACACCACCACACTGGTTAAATAACTTTTTTTAAAGATTGTATATATTTATTTGTGTGTATATGTGCATACATACGGGTGTGGCAAGGCCTCTTGCCTCAACAAATACAAGACATTTGCACCTTTTTTTTTTTTTTAAGGTAGGGTCTCTCTCTAGCCCAGGGTTATCTGGAATTTACTATGTAGTCTCAGGGTGACCTCAAACTCAGTGATCCTCTTAGCTTTGTCTCCCAAGTGCTGGGATTAAAGGCATGCACCACCAGTCCTAACTCTGCTTTCCACTTTTACTTTCTTACCTGCTAAAATAAACTTTGATTACTTGTTTGCTGAAAAAAAAAAATAAATAAGCCAGTGTGGTGGTTTCATTCAGGTATTCCCCATAAACTTTGATATTCTGAATGCTACTCTCCCCAGATGATGGCAACTGGAAAGTAAAGCCTTCTTGGGGCTAGAGGGATGGCTTAGCAGATAAGGTGCTTGTCTGCAAAGCCAAAGGACCCAGGTTTGATTCCCCAGGACCCACATAAGTCAGATGTACAAGGTGGTGCATCCTTCTGGAATTAGTTTGCAGTGGCTGAATGCCCTGACATGCCCGTTCTATCTCTCTCTCTCAAATAAATAAATAAAATAAAAATAAAAACTAATTTTAAAAGGAAATCAAAGCCTTCTGGAGGCAGTGTATTGTTGGGGGCGGGCTTATGGGTGTTATAGCCAGTTTCCCCTTGCCTAGGGTCTGGCACACTCTCCTGTTGCTCGTGTCCACCTTATGTTGGCCAGGGGGTGATGTCTACCCTCTGTTCATGCCATTGTTTTCCCCTGCCATCATGGAGCTTCCCCTCAAGTCTGTAAGCCAAAATAAACCCTTTTTCCCAAAAGCTGCTCTTGGTTGGATGATTTCTGCTAGCCATGCAAACCTGACTGCAATAGTAATGTTGGTACCAAGGAGTGGTGTCATTTGCTGCTAGTCACCTGACTGTGTGGCTATGGCCTTTCAGAGCTGATTTTCAAGAGGAATGTGGGAGGATTTGGAACCTTGACCTAAGAGATGCCTTGTAGTGCTGTAAGTACAGCTTGATGGACTATTCTTGTCAGCACTGAAAGACCTGAATGCAATAAGAACTATGAACTGTGAGGTTTGGCTTATGAGGGTGAGAAAGAGCTTTGCCTGGACTGGGCTTGAAGCCATTTGTGTGAGAGGCTTGCTGTTATGCCCATGTCCTGAGAACTTGTGCAGGGTTGCTTTGCATAGAAATGGATTGGTGTGTACAGAGGGATATGGCACAGAAAGAAATCTTTAGGCCAAAACTGCTGCCTGTTCAGCTGCAATTGTATGAGAGATTACAACCATTGAGACTGGGCCAGCCGATCTGCATTGTGAAAAAAGAATGTAAACTTTTTTGGAGGGGCCTGAGTGCTTAAGGAGTGTCCTGTTCTTCAAAGTCTGCTTTATTCCCCCCTGGATTAACAAATTGGCACCCTACCTGATATTGTGGAGTATAAGAAATGCAGGAAAGAGAGGGCCATTGAGTTTGCAACAAGGTCTTGTGTTTTGGAAATGGCCATGGGCAGTGTGAAGCAGGTTTGCTGGATACCTGCATGGAGACCTGATGGAGCTGTGAGGATGAACCGTGGATTGCAGTGGAGACCCAGTGGAGATGCCAGGACCACAAGATGGCTGCTGAGGACAGCTGCCAGGCCCCGGATTAAGTTTTCTAGGACTGTGAGTAGCCTAGCTGGAAGGGCGGAACTGGAAATGGTTAGAATTAATCAGACTTGGGGCTGGAGAGATGGCTTAGCGGTTAAGCACTTGCCTGTGAAGCCTAAGGACCCCGTTCAAGGCTTGATTCCCCAGGACCCACGTAAGCTAGATGCACAAGGTGGTGCATGCATCTGGAGTTCAGTTGCAGTGGCTAGAGGCCCTGGTGTACCCATTTTCTCTCTCTGTCTGCCTCTTTGTCTCTCTGTCTGTCTGTTGCTCTCAAATAAATAAATAAATAAATAAAAATAAAGAATTATCAGACCTGGAGACTTGTCACTGACTAGAGTTGTTGGTCTTGGAAGTACAGAGTTTGGTGTTTGCTCTGTTTAAATCTTGTATTTGTTGAATATTCCTTTGCTATACCCAATGCCATCTTTTGCAGTGTGAGTGTTTATTCTGTGCCATTATGGTTTTGGAGGGAGATTTTTTTTTTTTTTTGGTATTATGGTTCAGTTAAAAGACCTTGGATTTCCAGGCGTGGTGGCGCACGCCTTTAATCCCAGCACTCGGGAGGCAGAGGTAGGGAGGATAGCCAGCATGAGTTCGAGGCCACCCTGAGACTCCATAGTGAATTCCAGGTCAGCCTGGGCTAGAGTGAGACCCTACCTCGATAAACCAAAAAAAAAAAAAAAAAAAAAGAAAGAAAGAAAGAAAAAAGAAAAGACCTTGGATTATGAGGATGTTTGAACATCATTAGGATATATAAAAACTATGGGGACTCTTAAAGTTATGGTGAATGCATTGTATTTTATATCATGTTTGGATATCGGTTTATGGGGGCCAGGGGCAAATGTGGTGGTTTGATTCAGGTGTCCCCCATAAACTTAGGTATTCTGAATGCTAGTCTTCTCAGCTGATGGCAATTGGAAATTAAACCACCTGGAGGGAGTACATTGTTGGGGGTAGACTTATGGGTGTTATAGAGTTTCCCCTTGCCAGTATTTGGCACACTCTCCTGTTGCTATTGTCCGCCTGATGTTGGTCAGGGGGTGATGTTCACCCTCTGCTCATGCTGTCATTTTCCCTGCCATATGGAGCTTCCCTTAAGTCTGTAAGCCAAAATGAGCCTTTTTTCCAAAACCTGCTCTTGGCCAGGTGATTTCTGCTAGTAATGTAAACCTGACTGCAACAGCCAGGCTGGAGAGATTGCTCAGTGATTAAGGCGCTTGTCTGCAAAGCCTGACAACCCAGGTTCAGTTCCTCAGTACACACATAAAGCCAGATGCACAAAGTGGTGTGGGCATTGAGAGTTCGTTTGTAGTGGCAAGAGGCCCTGGTGTATACATTCTCATTCTCTCTTCTCTCTTTCTCTCTCTTGTCTCCTTGAAAGTAAATAAAGATAATAATAAATAAGTAAATAAGACAGGTGTGATGGCACATGCCTTTAGTCCTAGTACTCAGGAGCCAGAAGTAGGAAAATCACTGAGAGGTCAAGGCCAGCCTAGGACTATGAAGTGAGTTCCAGGTCAGCCTTGGCCATAGTGAGACCCTACTTCAAAAAACCAAATAAGAGCTGGAGAGATGGCTTAGCAAAGCCAAAGGACCTCGGTTTGATTCCCCAGGACCCACGTAAGCCAGATGCATAAGGTGGCTCATGCATCTGGAGTTCATTTGCAGTAGCTAGAGGACCTGGAGTGCCCATTCTCTTCCTCTCTCTCTCTGTCTCTCATTCTATTTCTCTCTGCCTCTTTCTCACTCTCACATAAATAAATAAATAAATAAATAAGCCTCTTTCTCACTCTCACATAAATAAATAAATAAATAAATAAAATTAAAAAAACAAATAAATAAACAAATAAATACTTTTGTTTGTTTGTTTGTTTGTTTGTTTTAGGCAGGACATCACTCTAGCTCAGGCTGACCTGGAATTCACTATGTAGTCTCAGGGTGGCCTGGAACTCTCTGCGATCCTCCTACCACCATACCCAGCAATAAATACTCTTAAAGAACTCATGAGTCAATAAAAAGATCTATTTTAACAATAGGCTCAAGACATGAGTAGAAGTTTCTCCAAAAATACAAAAAGCACATGAGGGCTAGACAGATGGCTTAGTGTATAAGGTACTTGCCTACAAAGCCTAATGACCCAAGTTCAATTTCCCAGTACCCATTTAAAGCCAGATGCACAAAATGGTAAATGCAACTGGTGTTCATTTGCAGCAGCTGGAGGCCCTGGTGTGTCCATTCTCTGTGTCTGACTGTCTTCTATTCTTCTATCTCTATCTGCTTGCAAATAAATTAAAAAAATAAAGGCCCGGCATGGTGGTGCATGACTTTAATCCCAGCATTTGGGAGGCAGAGGTAGGAGAGTTCCAGGCCACCCCGAGACTACATAGTGAATTCCATGTCAAGAGTATTAATTAATTAATTTATTTAGTATTAAATTTTTTTTTAATTTATTTGAGAGTAAGAGAGAAAGAGGCAGAAGAGGCAGAGAGAAAGAGGAAGAGAATGGGTACACCAGGGCCTCCAGCCACTGCAAACCGACCTCCAGATGCATGAGCCACCTTGTGCATCTGGCTTATGTGGGTCCTGGGGAATCGAACTGAGGACCTTTGGCTTTGCAGGAAAACGCCTTAACCGCTAAGCCATCTCTCCAGCCCTTATTTGGTTCTTTTGAAGTAGGGTCTGACTCTGGCCAAAGTTGACCTGAAACTAACTTCATAGTCCTAGGTTGGCCTTGAACTCTCCGTAACTCTACCTTTGCCTCCTGAGTACTAGGACTTAAGGCATGTGCCATCACACCCAGCTTATTTATTAATTGTCATTATTATTATGTTTACTTACTTTCAAGGAGACAAGGGGAGGCAGAGGTAGGAGGATCGCCATGTGTTCGAGGCCACCCTGAGACTACATAGTGAATTCCAGGTCAGCCAGGGCTAGAGCAAGACCCTACCTCGAAATCCAAAAGAAAAATTGTGTGTGTGTCTGTGTGTCTTTGAAAAGCTTGGCCTTCTTCATCACTTGCAGAATACAGTTCTGAGTATAGAAATGCATAACTCTTACCGCTCCTTAGTTATTTCTAGGCAAGCCCAGAAGCTCCACAAACTACTTGAGGCTTCTTTCTTTATTTTATTTTGAAGCAGGGTCATGCTGGCCTGGAATTTGGTATACAGCCCAGGCCTTGAACTGGTGGCAATCCTCTTACCTCAGCCTCCCAAGTGCTAACATTACAGCCATGAAATACTGAAATTACCCACCCAGCTAGTTGAGATTTTATAAATAATGGGCTTTTGTTGTTGTTTTGCTTTTCAAGGTAGGACCTCTCTCTAGCCCAGGCTGACCTAGAATTCAGTATATAGTTTCAGGATGACCTTGAACTCACAGCAATCCTCCTACCTCTACCTCAGGAGTGCTGGGATTAAAGGTATTAACCACCATACCTAGCTAATAACTGGCACTTGAATCTAAGAAATATATGTCAGTCAATAACTTGAAGCCAGTGTGTACTTAATACCACTGAAGCTGGAATGCATAAATGCAGAGAGTTTGAGACCATGTGGAACCACATTTCACTACTGCTGCTTCTTCGTCACATCTTCATGTGACACACACTGTCAGGTTCCTTTACTGTGAGATCATGCTCCTGAATTAGAAGGAACTAGCAAAGAGATGTGTAAGACTCGAAGTGAGCTTGGTGTGTCAGAGTGAGTCACAAAGATCAGACTGGAGCACACCCCCCCCCCACCACTGTGTTTATTCTCTAGCTCTCTGTTCAGTCTTGGCTGTAGCAGAGTGCATGGCTTGCCTCTCCTCCTTAACTGACATATCCTGCAGGCTCTGTGTCAGTTAAGAGGCATGCGGTAGAAAAGTACATCTGAATTAGTGCATATCTTTGTGCTTACACTCATCTTCCTTAGGACGTGGAGGTAGGAGATGACAGTGTGATTCTATTGACAGGAAGTAGGGCTCAAATAGACTTTCTTCCAAACTCATTTTATTTATTTATTTAGCTTTTAAATTTATTTTGAGAGGGAAAGTGGCAGAGAGAAAGAGAGAGAGAGAGAGAGAGAGAGAGGGAGAGAATGGGCATACCAGGGCCTTCAGCCGCTACAAACTCCAGATATGTGTGCCCCCTTGTGGTGCATGTGCAGCATTGTGTGCTTGCATCACTGTGGTTCTGGCTACCTGGGACCTGGAGATTCAAACATGAGTTCTTAGGCTTCACAGGCAAGCACCTTAACCGCTAAGCCATCTCTCCAGCCCTTTACTTTTTTTTTTTTTTGTTGTTTGTTTTTTGAGGTAGAGTCTCACTCTAGCCCAGGCTGATCTGGAATTCACTATATAGACTCAGGGTGGCCTTGAACTCACAGCAATCCTCCTACCTCTGCCTCTCAAGTGCTGGGATTAAAGGGAATGTGCCACCATGCCCAGTTAGTTGGTCTTTTAAAAAGTTTTAGTAAGCATGAGTAGTACTGGTTAGAAGCTAAGATGAGGTTGGGAGAGAGAAGCAGGAAGGAATCAGAAGAGGGTATAATAGGCAAGTGGAAGGGCAACATAGAAAGTGGAAGGGTCTAGAAGAGGGACATGGATAAGGACTGTGAGGGGATAGGCGAGATATACAAAACTAATGATGGCATGAATCAATACCATAGAAACCTACTTATTTATTAGATACTTAAGAGCTACAACTCTTGAGAAAGAGTGAGAGACAAAGAGTTGGAACAAAAGCACCCTCCAGGGGTACAGAAAGCTTTACCCTTAAACCATAGGATATTGCTGGTAAATCCTTGTGCTAGAATAGTGTTACCCCTACTAATGGTCAGGGAGACTCATGAGGTCCTTCAAAACAATGCAGACATTGCGAAGGTAAACCAACCAGAACTAAATGGTAAAACCCTATTGCTCAAGACAACACAGGTGTGGCAGGACATTGAAAAATCTGACTGGAACTGAGATGGAAGCCATCTCCCTGTTGGGTAACTCTCATAGTACTGAAAAGTGCTATGTGAACTTCTAGGGAATAAAAGTCATCAATAGTGTGAACAAGCAGAAGATCCTGCAAGCTACAAAATCAACCAGCCAGGACCTTTATCCCTCCTGCTTCTCTAGGCAAGAGCTCTTTACACTCTCTCCCTCTTTCCTTCTCTTAATCTAATAAAATTCCTCCAAACTTAAAAAAAAATGCCAGGCATGGTGGCACATGCATTTAGACCCAGCACTCGGGAGGCAGAGGTAGGGGGATTGCTGTGAGTTTGAGGACACCCTGAGAGTACATAATGAATTCCAGGTCAGCCTGGGCTAGAGTGAGATCCTACCTTGAAAAAAAAAAATCAACCAGCCAGCAAGGTGTACATACTAGTGTAATGGTGACACACAGGCTGGAGGGAGGGGGGTAATCAACTGCTCTCTGAATGGATCTGAGGCCCAGTCATTGGGAGGGAATTCATATATGGTACTGAGAAGCAAGTCAGAATCCTATGGCTTAGAAGGTCATAGACCATAGAGGGAAGTTTTCACCGTTCTTTGGCTAAAAGGAGGGGTTATACCCATTAAAAAGTTATTTTTTAGGCTGGCATGGTGGCACACATCTTTAATCTCAGCACTTGGGAGGTAGAGGTGAGAGGATCACCCTGAGTTCAAGGCCACCCTGAGACTACATAGTGAATTCCAGGTCAGCCTAGGCTAGAGTGAGACCCTACATCAAAAAGCCAGGAAAAAAAAAAAAAACAAGTTTCTTTTAGGTCAGCTCCTGTCACCTCAGGAACAGGAAGAAGACAAGGATGGCACATGTAGAATGGAAGCAGCATCTCATGGGGCTAAGCAGCATGTCAGGGTTTGAAGACAGCTCAGTGTTCAATGGGTTTGAAGGGACAGACATAAAGGACATGAGGCTAGAAGATGAACCAGTTGTAAATGATGTTCTCTTTGCTGTTGACAACATGTTTGTCTCAAAAAGCCTGCACTATGCAGACATGTAGCCTATATCAACATGGAGACCAAGGAGAGGAAGAGATACTGTCTGGAGCTCACAGAAGCAGGTGCTAAGGTTACAATTTTGACCAGCTGGGTGATCACTTGCAGACTCCCTACCATGAAATGGCCTACTTCTTGTTGGACCCACTCAGCCCTGCATACCAGGAAGTATTTGAAAATGTACTCCATCAGAAATTAGAAACTTTGAAAAGGGTTGGACAGTCACAACTAATCTTTTCTGGCAGAGGGGCTACTGCTGGTATAGAATGTTAACATAAAATTTGAAATTCATGCTGGGTGTGGTGGTGCATGCCTTTAATCCCAGCACTTGGGAGGCAGAGGTAGGAGGATCACCATGAGTTTGAGGCCACCCTGAGACTACATAGTGAATTCCAGGTCAGCCTGAGCTAGAGTGAGACCCTACCTTGAAAAACAAAACAACAACAACAAAAATATGGATCTTGGGTTTTATGTTTTTATCACTTGCTTCAAATTTGGGCTTTTAAGCTAGGTGTGGTGACACACACCTTTAGTCCCAGCACTCAGAAGGGAGAGGTAGCAGGATTGCCATGGGTTTGAGGCTATCCTGAGACTACATAATGAACTCCAGGTCAGCCTGGGCTAGATCCTCAGAGCCTAAAAGTGCCCATTTTTAAAATGACTTAAAAATAGGACTGAGGGCTGGAGAAATGGCTTGGTGGTTAAGGCGACTGCCTGTTAAGCCTAAGGACCCAGGTTTGATTCCCCAGGACCCACATGAGCCAGATGCACAAGGTGGTACTGCATGCATCTCAAGTTTGTTTGCAGTGGCTGGAGACCCTGGTGTGCCCATTCTCACTCTTTCTCTATCTATCTGATTCTCTCTCTCTCTCTCTCTCTCTCTCTCTCTCTCTCTCAAATAAATAAATAAAATTTTGGGACTAGGGAAATGGTTTAGAGGTTAAGGCATTTGCCTGTGAAACCTAGGGACCTGGGTCAATTCCCAGGACCCACAATAACCCAAACCCACAAGGGGACACAGCGCTCAGTGCCCATCTCTTTCTCTCTCCCTCCCCCCTCTCTCTTATATAAGTAAATAAATAAATAAAAAAATATTTTTAAAAATAGGACAAGTGGTGGTGCATGACTTTAATCCCAGCATTTGGGAGGCAGAGGTAGGAGAGTTCCAGGCCACCCTGAGACTACATAGTGAATTCCATGTCAAGAGTATTAATTAATTAATTTATTTAGTATTAAATTTTTTTTTAATTTATTTGAGAGTAAGAGAGAAAGAGGCAGAAGAGGCAGAGAGAAAGAGGAAGAGAATGGGTACACCAGGGCCTCCAGCCACTGCAAACGACCTCCAGATGCATGAGCCACCTTGTGCATCTGGCTTATGTGGGTCCTGGGGAATCGAACTGAGGACCTTTGGCTTTGCAGGAAAACGCCTTAACCGCTAAGCCATCTCTCCAGCCCTTATTTGGTTCTTTTGAAGTAGGGTCTGACTCTGGCCAAAGTTGACCTGAAACTAACTTCATAGTCCTAGGTTGGCCTTGAACTCTCCGTAACTCTACCTTTGCCTCCTGAGTACTAGGACTTAAGGCATGTGCTATCACACCCAGCTTATTTATTAATTGTCATTATTATTATCTTTACTTACTTTCAAGGAGACAAGGGGAGGCAGAGGTAGGAGGATCGCTGTGAGTTCGAGGCCACCCTGAGACTACATAGTGAATTCCAGGTCAGCCAGGGCTAGAGCAAGACCCTACCTCAAAATCCAAAAGAAAAATTGTGTGTGTGTGTGTCTGTGTGTCTTTGAAAAGCTTGGCCTTCTTCATCACTTGCAGAATACAGTTCTGAGTATAGAAATGCATAACTCTTACCGCTCCTTAGTTATTTCTAGGCAAGCCCAGAAGCTCCACAAACTACTTGAGGCTTCCTTCTTTATTTTATTTTGAAGCAGGGTCATGCTGGCCTGGAATTTGGTATACATCCCAGGCCTTGAACTGGTGGCAATCGTCTTACCTCAGCCTCCCAAGTGCTAACATTACAGCCATGAAATACCAAAATTACCCACCCAGCTAGTTGAGATTTTATAATGGGCTTTTGTTGTTGTTTTGCTTTTCAAGGTAGGACCTCTCTCTAGCCCAGGCTGACCTAGAATTCAGTATATAGTTTCAGGATGACCTTGAACTCACAGCAATCCTCCTACCTCTACCTTAGGAGTGCTGGGATTAAAGGTATTAACCACCATACCTAGCTAATAACTGGCACTTGAATCTAAGAAATATATGTCAGTCAATAACTTGAAGCCAGTGTGTACTTAATACCACTGAAGCTGGAATGCATAAATGCAGAGAGTTTGAGACCATGTGGAACCACATTTCACTACTGCTGCTTCTTCGTCACATCTTCATGTGACACACACTGTCAGGTTCCTTTACTGTGAGATCATGCTCCTGAATTAGAAGGAACTAGCAAAGAGATGTGTAAGACTCGAAGTGAGCTTGGTGTGTCAGAGTGAGTCACAAAGATCAGACTGGAGCACATCCCCCCCACCACTGTGTTTATTCTCTAGCTCTCTGTTCAGTCTTGGCTGTAGCAGAGCGCATGGCTTGCCTCTCCTCCTTAACTGACATATCCTGCAGGCTCTGTGTCAGCTAAGAGGCATGTGGTAGAAAAGTACATCTGAATTAGTGCATATCTTTGTGCTTACACTCATCTTCCTTAGGACGTGGAGGTAGGAGATGACAGTGTGATTCTATTGACAGGAAGTAGGGCTCAAATAGACTTTCTTCCAAACTCATTTTATTTATTTATTTAGCTTTTAAATTTATTTTGAGAGGGAAAGAGGCAGAGAGAGAGAGAGAGAGAGAGAGAGAGAGAGAGAGAATGGGCATACCAGGGCCTTCAGCCGCTACAAACTCCAGATATGTGTGCCCCCTTGTGGCACATGTGCAGCATTGTGTGCTTGCGTCACTGTGGTTCTGGCTACCTGGGACCTGGAGATTCGAACATGAGTTCTTAGGCTTCACAGGCAAGCACCTTAACTGCTAAGCCATCTCTCCAGCCCTTTACATTTTTTTTTTTTGTTTGTTTTTTGAGGTAGAGTCTCACTCTAGCCCAGGCTGATCTGGAATTCACTATATAGACTCAGGGTGGCCTTGAACTCACAGCAATCCTCCTACCTCTGCCTCTCAAGTGCTGGGATTAAAGGAATGTGCCACCATGCCCAGTTAGTTGGTCTTTTAAAAAGTTTTAGTAAGCATGAGTAGTACTGGTTAGAAGCTAAGATGAGGTTGGGAGAGAGAAGCAGGAAGGAATCAGAAGAGGGTATAATAGGCAAGTGGAAGGGCAACATAGAAAGTGGAAGGGTCTAGAAGAGGGACATGGATAAGGACTGTGAGGGGATAGGCGAGATATACAAAACTAATGATGGCATGAATCAATACCATAGAAACCTACTTATTTATTAGATACTTAAGAGCTACAACTCTTGAGAAAGAGTGAGAGACAAAGAGTTGGAACAAAAGCACCCTCCAGGGGTACAGAAAGCTTTACCCTTAAACCATAGGATATTGCTGGTAAATCCCTGTGCTAGAATAGTGTTACCCCTACTAATGGTCAGGGAGACTCATGAGGTCCTTCAAAACAATGCAGACATTGCCAAGGTAAACCAACCAGAACTAAATGGTAAAACCCTATTGCTCAAGACAACACAGGTGTGGCAGGACATTGAAAAATCTGACTGGAACTGAGATGGAAGCCATCTCCCTGTTGGGTAACTCTCATGGTACTGAAAAGTGCTATGTGAACTGCTGGGGAATAAAAGTCATCAATAGTGTGAACAAGCAGAAGATCCTGCAAGCTACAAAATCAACCAGCCAGGACCTTTATCCCTCCTGCCTTCTCTTAGGCAAGAGCTCTTTACACTCTCTCCTCTTTCCTTCTCTTAATCTAATAAAATTCCTCCAAACTTAAAAAAAAATGCCAGGCATGGTGGCACATGCATTTAGACCCAGCACTCGGGAGGCAGAGGTAGGGGGATTGCTGTGAGTTTGAGGACACCCTGAGACTACATAGTGAATTCCAGGTCAGCCTGGGCTAGAGTGAGATCCTACCTTGAAAAAAAAAATCAACCAGCCAGCAAGGTGTACATACTGGTGTAATGGTGACACACAGGCTGGAGGGAGGGGGTAATCAACTGCTCTCTGACTGGATCTGAGGCCCAGTCATTGGGAGGGAATTCATATATGGTACTGAGAAGCAAGTCAGAATCCTATGGCTTAGAAGGTCATAGACCATAGAGGGAAGTTTTCACCGTTCTTTGGCTAAAAGGAGGGGTTATACCCATTAAAAAGTTACTTTTTTAGGCTGGCATGGTGGCACACATCTTTAATCTCAGCACTTGGGAGGTAGAGGTGAGAGGATCACCCTGAGTTCAAGGCCACCCTGAGACTACATAGTGAATTCCAGGTCAGCCTAGGCTAGAGTGAGACCCTACATCAAAAAGCCAGGAAAAAAAAAAGTTTCTTTTAGGTCAGCTCCTGTCACCTCAGGAACAGGAAGAAGACAAGGATGGCACATGTAGAATGGAAGCAGCATCTCATGGGGCTAAGCAGCATGTCAGGGTTTGAAGACAGCTCAGAGTTCAATGGGTTTGAAGGGACAGACATAAAGGACATGAGGCTAGAAGATGAAGCAGTTGTAAATGATGTTCTCTTTGCTGTTGACAACATGTTTGTCTCAAAAAGCCTGCACTATGCAGACATGTAGCCTATATCAACATGGAGACCAAGGAGAGGAACAGATACTGTCTGGAGCTCACAGAAGCAGGTGCTAAGGTTACAATTTTGACCAGCTGGGTGATCACTTGCAGACTCCCTACCATGAAATGGTCTACTTCTTGTTGGACCCACTCAGCCCTGCATACCAGGAAGTATTTGAAAATGTACTCCATCAGAGATTAGAAACTTTGAAAAGGGTTGGACAGTCACAACTAATCTTTCCTGGCAGAGGGGCTACTGCTGGTATAGAATGTTAACATATAATTTGAAACTCATGCTGGGTGTGGTGGTGCATGCCTTTAATCCCAGCACTTGGGAGGCAGAGGTAGGAGGATCACCATGAGTTCGAGGCCACCCTGAGACTACATAGTGAATTCCAGGTCAGCCTGAGCTAGAGTGAGACCCTACCTTGAAAAACAAAACAACAACAACAAAAATATGGATCTTGGGTTTTATGTTTTTATCACTTGCTTCAAATTTGGGCTTTTAAGCTAGTGTGGTGACACACACCTTTAGTCCCAGCACTCGGAAGGGAGAGGTAGCAGGATTGCCATGGGTTTGAGGCTATCCTGAGACTACATAATGAACTCCAGGTCAGCCTGGGCTAGATCCTCAGAGCCTAAAAGTGCCCATTTTTAAAATGACTTAAAAATAGGACTGAGGGCTGGAGAAATGGCTTGGTGGTTAAGGCGACTGCCTGTTAAGCCTAAGGACCCAGGTTTGATTCCCCAGGACCCACATGAGCCAGATGCACAATGTGGTACTGCATGCATCTCAAGTTTGTTTGCAGTGGCTGGAGACCCTGGTGTGCCCATTCTCACTCTTTCTCTATCTATCTGCTTCTCTCTCTCTCTCTCTCTCAAATAAATAAATAAAATTTTGGGACTAGGGAAATGGTTTAGAGGTTAAGGCGTTTGCCTGCGAAACCTAGGGACTCTGGGTCAATTCCCCAGGACCCACATAAGCCAGACGCACAAGGGGACACATGCGTCTCAGTGCCCATTCTCTTTCTCTCTATCTCCCTCTCTTTCTCTCTCCCTACCCCCTCTCTCTTATATAAGTAAATAAGTAAATAAAAATGTTTTTAAAAATAGGACAAGTGTGGTGGTTCATGTCTTTAATTCCAGCATTCAGGAGGCAGAGGTAGGAGGATCACCAAGAGTTTGAGGCCAACCAGAGACTACATAGTGAATTCCAGGTCAGCCTGGACTAGAGTGAGACCCTACCTTGAAAAACCAAAAAAAAAAAAAAAAAAAAAAGACAAAAATAATCTGCACATGACAATTTAAGAAGGTGTACCCAATGCAGAAAAAGTTCAGCATGGCTGGAGAGATAGCTTAGCAGTTAAGGAGCTTGCCTGTGAAGCCTTAGGACCCATGTTTGACTCTCCAGATCCCACATAAGCCAAATGCACAAGGTGATGCAAGCATGCAAAATTGCACATGTGCACAAGGTATCTGGAGTTCAATTGCAGTGGCTGGAGGCCCTGGAGCACCAATTCTCTCTCTCTCTTGCATTAAAAAAAGCCAGTCTGTTGGTCTTGCCTCAAAAAAAATTAATTTAGTCTAAAAAAAAGAAAAAGTTCAACATTTCCTCAGCAGCTGCTCTGGTTAACAGTTATAAAACAATACCTAGTCCTTCTGTTTGTCATGGATGTGGAGACATGCAGCAGCATGGTATGGTTTATTAAGTTTATAAATGTAATAAAATATAAAATATAGAGTATATCTTTTGTAAATATTAAGTCTGTGAATGTATCATTCTTCCTTTGGTTTTAAACCCATACAATGCAATACAATATTACACTATACACCTAGCAGTGAGGCAATGCTGCTCATCTGCTGGGGAGTGAGGGGCATCGTGGTGATACCAAAGCACTACATTACAGAAAGTAAATGCTGAAGCAAAAATAATTTCTTTAAAAAATAAAATAAAAATAATAAAAATAATTTCTGCCTTTTTTTTCTTCCTTTTTTTTCAAGGTAAGGTTTCACTGTAGCCCAGGCTGACCCAGAATTCATTACGTAGTCTCACAGTGGCCTCAAACTCACAGCAATCCTCCTACCTCTGCCTCCCAAGTGCTAGGATTAAAGACATGTGCCACCACACCCATCTAACTTTCTAAATATATATACTGTACATTACATAAACAAACATTATGAATAAGGATCAACACAGACCAAAATATTGTTCCTTTCTTTTAAACAATCCACACTGAGGATGTGTGTTATTGACAATAGAGCCTATTCCTATATTTGCTTAAGATATATGTGCTTAGGGGCTGAAGGGATGGCTTAGCGGTTAAGGCATTTGTTTACAAAGACAAAGGACCCAGGTTCGATTCCCCAGGACCCATGTTAGCCAGATACACAAGGGACGCACACATCTGGAGTTCATTTGCAGTGGCTGGAGGCCATAGTGTGCCCATTCATTCTCTCTCTCTCTCTCTCTCCCTCTTTCTCTGTCAAATAAATGAATAAATATATTTAAAAAAAAATATAGGGCTGGAGGGATGGCTTAGCGGTTAAGGTGTTTGCCTGCAAGGCCAAGGGACCCAGGTTCAATTCCCCAGGACCCATGTTAGTCAGATGCACAAGGGGGCACACACGTCTGGAGTTTGTTTGCAGTGGCTAGAGGCCCTGGCACGACCATTCTCTCACAGTCTCTCTCCCCCTCTTTCTCTGTCAAATAAATAAATAAAAAAGAAAATATTTAAAAAAAAGATATATGTGGGCTGGAGGAATGGCTTAGCAGTTAAGGCATCTGCCTGCAAAGTCAAAGGACCCAGGTTCAATTCCCCAGGACCCATGTTAGCCAGGTGCACAAGAGGGCATATGCATCTGGAATTCATTTACAATGGCTGAAGGCCCTGGCGCGCCCATTCTCTCTCTCTCTCTCTCTTTCTCTCCCTCTTTCTCTGTCAAATAAATAAATAAATAAACTAAAATATTTTTTAAAAAAGATATATGTACTTAGATATTGTGGAAATTAGGAATTTGTACATTCATTTGCTAATAGTCTGTCCTCTGCTAGGTTGGCTGGCTATTGCAAACATGGGACATAGGACTGTTTGAATCTCTGCCTCTCACTTAATTCTAGTTAATATATAAGTAGTTCATCTTTATCTTCAGTGGACCTCAAAAATAGATTAAATGAAGCAATGAATTTTAAATTTTGTGCAGGGGAAACTAGTTGATAATTTGTTGCCAATAAGGCAAGTAGCAAAATGCCCACGACAAAGTCAATCCAAGCTAGTAGTAAACCCCTTATTTGGCAGGCTGAATAAAGGTTGAAGTCAGGTAATTCTAGTTTTTATGTTACTGTGCAAATCTATAACTTCCTGTGCAAAAAGAGAGGCAGCGTCAAAGCCCTGCAAGAATAGAATGAAATACTGATTAGGTACTGAAATGCAGAAAAACTTTATGAAGAAATTTGAATGTCTTAATGATGGCATCATAGCCATGACCTCAAAATTCTCTTAATGCATCAGAAACGAACACAATTCACAATTAATAATGTTCTGAGTCAAGATCCCCCCCCCCAATTTTTTTGGTTTTGTTTTTAAAGGCAGCGTCTCACTCTAGCCTGGGCTCCCAAGTACTGAAGGTGTGAGCACCATGCCCCACGGAGAATCTTTTTTCTATGGACGGCAGCAAATAACAGGAAGACCTAAGACCCATCAGTAGGACAAGCAAAGAAAGCTGACTGCCTAGCACGAGATGAGTCATCTCAATCACATCTCTCAGGGCCTAAGAAACATTACAGAGGAAGCTGGGTAGGCCTCCAGAGAGATGGTAGACACTGAGACTCAAAACTCATCAAAGCAAAAAAGCCGGGCATGGTGGCACATGCTTTTAATCCCAGCACTCGGGAGGCAGAGGTAGGAAGATCGCCATGAGTTCGAGGCCACCCTGAGACTACATAGTTAATTCCAGGTCAGCCTGGACTAGAGTGAGACCCTACCTAGAAAAACAAAACAAAACAAAAAATTCTCACCAAAGAAGCAGAAAATCAAACATTGCTGAGAATCCTCAACACTAAAAGACACTTAATAACATGCCCTCCAAGGCTCAGGGAATATTGCGGAAGAGGGGGCAGGCAGACTGTAAGAGCCACTAGTTGGGAAGGATTATTTTGAGGCATTGTTCCTACCACAGGGACTGACTGGTACATTCATAATCCCACAATGGTTACTAACAACCCCACTGAGGAGAGCCGTCAGTGGGATGGGGGTGGAGACAGGAGATATGAGTATAACCCATTGGGAATATGACCAATTTGCAATATGTTCATACACACACACACAAACTTTATTTATTTGCAAGCAGAGAGAGATAGGAGAAAGACAGACATAGAGAATGGGTGTGCCAGGACCTCCAGCCATTGCAAATGTACTCCATATTTATGTATAAGAGAGAGGTTGAGTATGGGCATGACAGGGCCTCCTGCTGCTGCAAACAAACTCCAGACACATGCATGATTGGGTTTTCATGTGGGTACTGGGGAGTTGAATCCAAACTGGCAGGCTTTGCAAGCAAGCAACTTTAACAACTGAGCCTTCTGCTCAGCCCCTTCCCCCCACCCCCATGTTTATTGAGGTAGGGTCTCACTCTAGCCCAGGTTGACCTGGAATTCACTATGAAGTCTCAGGGTGGCCTCGAACTCATGGCAATCCTCCTACCTCTGCCTCCTGAGTGCTGGGATTAAAGGCGTGTGCCATCACGCCTGCCCCCCCCCCTTTTTTCTTGGGTTTTCAGAGTAGGGTCTTGCTCTCACCCAGCCTGATCTGGAATTCACTTTGTAGTCTCAGGGTAGCCTCGAACTCATAGTAATCCTCCTATCTCGGCCTCCAAAGTGCTGGGATTAAAAGTATGTGCCACCACACCCAGTCCCCCCCCTTTTTAAGACATGGTTTCATGTAGCCCAGGCTGGCCTTAAACTTCCTATGTAGCTGAGGATGACCTTGAACTTCTGATCTTGCCTCCTCTCCTATGTGCTGGGATTACAGATGTGCACCACCATGCCTGGTTTTATGTGGTGCTGGGGATTAAACCCAGGGCTTCCTACAAGCTAGACAGGCACCCTACCAACTAAGCTACATCCCCAGCCCAATTTAATATATATACTTTTTTTTTTGAGCCAGGGTCTTCTTACTCTAGCTAGGTTAACTTGGAACTCACTCTGTAGCTCAGGCTATCCTCAGACTCACAATGACCCTCCTATCTCAGCTTTCCAAGTATTGGGATTATAGGCACAAGATTTCAGTTAAATATATTTTATTTAAAAATAGAGCAGGCCGAGCGTGGTGGCGCACGCCTTTAATCCCAGCACTCGGGAGGCAGAGGTAGGAGGATCGCCGTGAGTTCGAGGCCACCCTGAGACTCCATAGTGAATTCCAGGTCAGCCTGGGCTAGAGTGAGACCCTACCTTGAAAAACCAAAAAAAAAAAAAAGAAAGAAAGAAAAGAAAAAAAAATAGAGCAGGGGCCTAGAGAGATGGCTTAGCAATTAAGGTATTTGCCTACAAAGCCTAAAGACCCAGGTTTGATTCTCTAGGTTCCACATAAGCCAGATGCATATGGTGGCGCATGCATCTGGAGTTTGTTTGCGATGGCTGGAGGCCCTAGCGTGCCCATTCTGTCTCTCTCTCTTTCTTACTCTCTACCTCTTTCTCTTTCAAATAAATAAATAATATCTAAAAAAGTTAAAAAATTAAATAAAAATACCAGTAAGCACTTCTCTTAATGTTCATACCCATATACTAATGCTACTCTCACTTTTGGTAGAGAACCTTCTCTTTTCAGATGGCAATGACCTTGGGATGACTCAGAAGGCATAATGGTGCTGGGAAGAAGTGACAGGAGTAGTCAGCATTGCAATATCTCTATCATACCTTCCAAGGCTCAGGGTCTATTGTGGAAGAGGGCCTCGGCAATGGCCTATAATGTTTTGGGGGCGTCAGGGACCTCCCTGGCCAACAACTCACTGGAAGGTATCCCATCCCGGGCACTGAAAATTTTCTAGCAACAATCTATGGCTCCTGAGTGTTCCATTGTCCAAAAAAGTAGGTTTCTATATGATTTACTTATATCTTCTTAGATTTTGATTAGCCCTCCCTCCACCTTTCCTTTTACTCAGTCTCTTCCCCTGACCTCACTTTGGGCCTTTTCACCCCCATGACTATATTCTACTTACATATACACAATACCATCCTATTAAGTACCCCCTCTTCCTTTCTCTTCCCTTTATATCTCTTTTCTAGCTTACTGGCTTCTGCTATTGAGTTTTCTTTCTACTCATACTAAAGTCCAATCATCCATAGCTAAGATCCACATGTGAGCAAGAACATGTGATGCTTGGCTTTCTGGGCCTGGGTTACCTCACTTAGCATAATCCTTTCCAGATCCATCCATTTTCCTGCAAATTTCATAACTTCAGTTTTCTTTACTGCTGAGTAGAATGCCATTGGATAAATGTGCCACATCTTCATTATCCACTCATCAGTTGAGGGACATCTAGGCTGGTTCCATTTCCCAGCTACTGTAAATTGAGCAATAAACATGGTTGAGCAAGTATCTCTAAGGTAATAAGATGAATCCTTAGGATATATGCCTAGGAGTGCTATAGCTGGGTCATACGATAGATCTATTTTTAGCTGTCTTAGGAACCTCCACACTGATTTCCACAATGGCTGGACCAGGCTGCATTCCCACCAACAGTGTAGAAGGGTTCCTCGTTTTCTACATCCTTGCCAGCATTTATGGTAATTTCTTTTCATGATGGTAGCCAATCTGACCAGAGTGAGATGGAATATTAACATAGTTTTAATCTGCATTTCCCTGATGACTAGGATGTAGAACATTTTTTTAGATGCTTATAAGCCATCTGTATTGCTTCATTTGAGAACTCTCTATTTAGTTCCATAGCCCATTTTTTAATTGCCTGGTTTGATTTCTTATTTAATTTTTTGAGTTCTTTGTATATCCTAGATATTAATCCTCTATCCTATATATAGCTGGCAAAGATTTTCTCCCATTCTGTGGATTGCCTCTTTGCTTTATTCACAGTATCCTTTGCTGTACAAAATCTTTGTAATTTCATGAGGTCCCAGCGATTCATCTGTGGTTTTATTGCTTGAGCAATTGGGGTTATAGTCAGAAAGTCTTTGCCAAGACCAATATGTTGAAGGGTTTCCCCTACATTTTCCTCTAGCAGTTTCAGAGTTTCAGGTCTGATGTTAAGGCCTTTAATCCATTTGGACTTAATTCTTGTTCATGGAGAGAGAAGAATCTATTTTCATCCTTGTACGGATACCTATCCAGTTTTCCCAGTACCATTTGCTGCAGAGGCTGTCTTTTCTCCAATGAGTATTTTTGTCATTTTTATCGAATATTAGGTAGCTATAGCTAGGTGGACTTATATCTGGGTCCTCTGTTCTGTTCCATTGATCTACATGTCTGCTTTTGTGCCAGTACCATGCTGTTTTTGTTACTATGGCTCTGTAGTATAGGTTAAAATCAGGTATGGTGATACCTCCCGCCTTATTTTTGTTGCTCAGTATTATTTTAGATATTCGAGGTTTTTTGTGATTCCAGATGAATTTTTGGATTGTTTTTTCTATTTCTGTGAAGAATGCCATTGGAATTTTGATGGGGATTGCATTAAATGTGTAGATTGCTTTTGGTAAGATTGCCATTTTCACAATATTGATTCTTCCAATCCAGGAACAAGGGATGTTTTTCCATTTCCTAGTGTCTTCTCCAATTTCTCGCTTGAATGTTTTATAGTTTTCATTGTAGAGATCCTTTACTTCCTTGGTTAGGTTTATTCCAAGGTACTTTATTTATTTATTTTTTGATGCAATTGTGAATATGAGTGATTCTCTAATTTCATCCTCTGTGTTTATTGTTAGCATATAGGAATGCTACTGATTTCTGTGTATTTATTTTGTATCCTGCTACATGGCTATAGGTGTTTATCAGCTCTAACAGTTTGCTCACACAGTCTTTAGGGTTCTTTATGTCTAGAATCATGTCATCTGCAAATAATGGTAATTTGATCTCTTCCTTTCCTATTTGTATCCATTTTATTTATGTCTCTTGCCCTGTTGCTATAATAAGACTTCCAGTACTATATTAAATAAAAGTGGGGACAGTGGACACCCTTGTCTTATTCCTGATTTTAGTGGAAAAGCTTCCAGTTTTTCCCCATTTAGTAATATGTTGGCTGTAGGCTTGTCATAAATAGGCTTTATTATATTGAGATGTGTTCCTTCTATTCCCAGTCTCTGTGGGACTTTTATCATGAAGGAATGTTGGATTTTGTCAAATGCTTTTTCTGCATCTCATGAGATGATCATGTGATTTTTGTCCTTCAGTCCATTTATATAATGTGTTACATGTATCAATTTGCGTATGTTGAACCATCCCTGCATTTCTGGGATAAAGTCTACGGTAGACTTTATCTTTCTGATATATTCTTGTATTCTGTTTGCCAATATTTTGTTGAGAATGTTTGCATCTATGTTCATGAGTGAGATTGGTCTGTAATTTTCTTTTTTTGTTCTATCTTTGCCTGGTTTTGGTATCAGGGTGATGGTGGCTTCATAGAAGGAGTTTGGTAAGATTCCTTTTTTTTCTATTTTATAGAAAAGCCTAAGAATCAATGGTGTTAGTTCTTCCCTGAAGGACTGGTAAAATTCAGCAGTGAATCCATCTGGCCCTGGACTTTTTTTAGTTGGGAGATTTTGTTTTGTTTTGTTTTGTTTTTGAGGTAGGGTCTCACTCTAGCTCAGGCTGACCTGGAATTCACTATGGAGTCTCAGGGTCGCCTCGAACTCATGGCAATCCTCCTACCTCTGCCTCCTGAGTGCTGTGATTAAAGACATGCGCCACCACACCCGGCTTAGTTGGTAGATTTTTGATAACTGCTTGGATCTATATCCATACTTGTTATAGGTCTATTTAAGTGATTAATCTTATTTTGATTTAATTTAGGTAGGTCATATAAATCAAGGAAATCATCCATTTCTTTCAGATTTTCATACTTTGTGGAGTATATGTTTTTATAGTATGTCCCTATGATTTTTTGAATTTCTCTGGTATGTGTTGTGCTGTTGCCCTTTTCATCTCTAATTGTATTAATTTATGTCTCTTCTTCCTTTCTTTCTTTTTTATTTATTTGTTTTTGGTTTTTCAAGGTAGGGTCTCACTCTGGTCCAGGCTGACCTGGAATTCACTATGTAGTCTCAGGGTGGCCTCAAACTTATGGCAATCCTCCTACCTCTGCCTCCCGAGTGGTGGGATTAAAGGCATGTGCTGCCACACCCGGCTCTTCTTTCTTTCTTTTGGTTAGACTTGCTAAGGGTTTATCAATCTTATTTATTCTTTCAAAGTACCAACTGTTTGTTTAATTGATTCTTTGGATTGTGTTTTTGGTTTCTATTTCATTAATTTCTGCCCTAATCTTTATTATTTCTTCTCATCTACTGATTTTTGGTTTGCCTTGTTCTTTTTCCAAGACTTTAAGGTGAAGCATTAGGTTGTTTACTGGAGACCTTCTAATTTCTTAATATAGGCACTTAAATCTATAAATTTACCTCTTAGGACTGCCTTCACTGTGTCCCAAAGGTTTTGTTATGTTGTGTTCTCATTATCATTTGACTCTATGAATTTTTTGATTTTCTTCTTGATTTATTCATTGACCCATTCATCATTTAGTAGTGTGTTGTTTAGTTTCCATGATTTTGTGTATGATCTATAGCTTTTCCTGCTATGGATTTGTAGTTTGATTCCATTGTGGTCAGATAGAATGCAAGGACTTATTTCAATTTTCCTCTATTTGTTAAGATTTGCTTTGTGTTCTAATATATGGTCTATTTTAGAGAATGTTCTATGTGCTGCTGAAAAGAATTCTGCAGCATCTGGATGAAATATCCTGCATATATCTGTTAGGTCCATTTCTTCTATGACCTCATTTAATCCAGATGCCTCTGTTTATTTTTTGCCAGGATGACCTGTCAATTGATGAGAGTGGGGAGTTGAAGTCACCCACTACCACTGTGTTTGGTGTTATCTGTGACCTTAGTTCTAATAGTGTTTGTTTGATGAAGTTAGGAGCCCCCATGTTAGGTGCACATATGTTTAGGATTGTAATGTCCTCCTGTTGGAGTGTGCCTTTAATGAATATAAAGTGACCTTCCTTATCTTTCCTAACTAATGTTGGACTGAAGTGTACCTTGTCAGATATTAGGATAGCAACCCCTGCTTGTTTTCTAGGCCTATTTGCTTGAAACACCATTTTCCAACTTTTCACCCTAAGATAGCATCCATCCTTTGTAGAAAGGTGAGTTTCTTGGAGGCAACAAATTGAAGGATCCTGCTTTTTAACCCAGTCTGCAAACCTATGTCTTTTGGTTGGAGCATTGAGGCCATTGATATTAAGAGATATTATTGAAAGTTGTGTATTTATTTTTGCCATTTCTTTTGTAGTTCTTCTGGTTTTACCTTTTCTGTCTTATGTTAACTAGTATTTGAGTATTGTTTGTTTTTTCCAGGTTCCTTATATGTGTGCTTTTCTTTCTCTTCAGCCTGGGGGAATTCTTTCAAGTATTTTCTGTAGAGCTGGTCTTGTCTTCAAATATTCCTTTAGCCTGCTTTTGTTGTGGAATGTCCTTATTTCTCTACTTGAATGGATAGCTTTGCAGAATAAAGTAACCTTGGTTGACAGTTGTTATCTTTCAGAACTTGGAATACATCACTCCAAGCCCTTCTGGCTTTTAAAGTTTGTGTTGAGTAATCTGATGTGATCCTGATGGGCTTGGCTTTGTAGGTAACTTGATTTTTCTAACTGCTTTCAATATTTTTTCTTTGGTTTGTATGTTTGGTAGTTTAATTATAATATGGCGAGGAGAGGTTCTTTCCAGGTTTTGTCTGCTTGGTGTTCTAAAGAATTCCTGTATCTGCATTGGCACCTCTTTCCCAAATTGGGGGAAGTTTTCTTCTATGGTTTTGTTGAAAACACCTACCATGCCTTTGGACTGAAATTCTTCTCCTTCTACTATACCCTGAATTCTTATGTTTGATCTTTTCATAGTGTCCCAAATATCTTGAAATTCCCATTCATACTTTCCTATTAGTTTGTCCTTCTCTTTGTTGGACTGTATTAGATCTGCCACCTGGTCTTCTAGTTTAGATATTCTGTCCTGTCCTTCATCCATTCTACTGGTGAGATTTTCTACAGAGTTTGGTTTCCTGTGTCTTCCTTGATTCCTTTGATTTCCTCTTTCATTCCTTTGAATACCTCTTTGACTTCTTTGAGCATATTTATAATCATTCTTTTGAAATCTTTCTCAGGCATTTCCTCTAACTCATTGTCACTGGAGGTCATTTTTGATGCATTAATACTTTTTGGTGGATTTATATTGTCTTGATTTTTTGTGTTTCTTTCATCATAATGTAGCAATTTTTGCATCTTGTACTAACTTAATGATTGGATTTTCTAGTTAGCTGCAGTATTATTAAATGTATCAATCAATCTGATATTATATATCTTCAGGGTAAGAGCTTAATGTGCTAGGTGTGGCTCTCAAGACTCTCAGAGTATCTACAAAAGTGGCCCTAGGTGTTGGATTTGCCTGCTATGAGAGTATTCAAGTAGGATGAGTGGAACAAAATACAGGCAGATTCTAAAATTTAACTAAACAATGTATACATTCAATGAAAAGCAGCACAGAGTATTTATGCAAGAGTAGATATTATGACAACCAGATCCTCTAACAAAATCACTGTCCCTTAGGGTGTGTGGTGCCCCACATCCTTAATCCTGTCAACAAGGAGGTTAAGATTTCTGGTCTGTTGAGGGTTCCAAGTCAACTTGTAACTAACTGAGACCCTTCCCTAATGTACATCAGAAGAGGAAACAAAACTACTATAAATCAAGAGGCAAGAAATAACAAGCCCAAAGTATAGCTTATTTAAGAATGGCAAATCTGACCATCCATCAGATTTAACATATAATTTATCCTGATATGGAAGGTGCAATTAGCACTTCTGGTTCAGGCCTATATACTAGGCTTATTTGGCGGGTACTGACCTGGTGTAATCCCAGTTATCTTTTGGGATGATTTTGGTCTCAGTTATGCTGTGCTCTTTCTTGGGTCCCTCTTTGGTGCACTGTGGGATCAAGTAGGCTGGCTTGGTTGTTGTGTCACTGCTCTGGTTGCCTGTGCTGGGTGCTGTGAGCTCCCTTCCCCTGGTCTCTGGTGCTTGCTGGCACTTGTGCTGGTGGGGGGGGGGGGGGGGCTGTGGGTGGTGGCTGGTCCACGTGATCCTCTACCTTGTGATCTGCTCCTCTGTTGTTCTCCACATTTCTTGAGTTTGTGAAGAGCTCTGGTGTGAGTGGAAAATCCCCTCACCTGGCTTCTCCTGTGGCTCAAGCTGAGCCTTGCAGCTGTGGCCCTCGCAGACCTGGTGCCACCACAGCTGGAGCCGCTTCTGCCTGCCTATGTGGGCTCTGTGTGCTCTGGATCTCTCCTACTTCTCTGATGCTGTTGGTAATTTCTTATACACCTCACTTTTTAGTAGAAGAGTGTATTTTGCTGGGGTTTTTTTTTTTTTTTGGCTTTTTTTTTTTTTTTGGCTTTTTTTTTTTTTTTTTTTTTTTTGGCTTTTTCTCCCCTAGGCTGCTTTGGCATGGTTCCTACACTGCCATCTTAACTAGAAGTCTCTTTTATTTATTTATTTATTTATTTATTTATTTATTTATTTATTTATTTTTGGAAGCCTCTTTTTTAAAAAAAATATATTTTATTTATTTATTTGAGAGAAAGAGAAAGAGAGAGAGAGAGAGAGAGAGAGAGCGAGCATGTCATGGCCTCCAGCCACTGCAAACAAACTGCAGATGCATGCACCCCCATGTGCATCTGGCTTATGTGGGTCCTGGAAGATCAAACCACGATCCTTTGGCTTTGCAGGCAAATGCCTTAACCACCAAGCCATCTCTCCAGCCCTTGCTTTCTTTTTCTAAAAGTATCTTTTATTTATTTATTTGACAGAGAAAGATAGAGAATGGGTGCACAAGGGCCTCTAGTGACTGCAACATGCATCACCTTGTGCATCTGGCTTTATATTGGTACAGGGGAATCAAACCAGCGTCCTTTGGCTTTGCAAGAAAGTGTCTTAACAGCAGCTGATCTCTCTCTCCAGCCCTTCTTTTTATTTTATTTTTAAAAATATTTTATTTTTACTTATTCATTTGAAAGAGGCAGAGAGAGAGAGTGAGAATGAGAATAAGTGCACCAAGGCCTCTAGCCATTTGAAACAAGCTCCAGATGCATGTGCCACCTTGTGCATCTGGCTTACATGGGTCCTGGGGAATCGAACTTGGGTCCTTTACTTTTGCAGGCAAGTGCCTTAACTGCTAAGCTATCTCTCCAGCACTCCAGCCCTTCTTTTGTTTTTTTTTTTAATTTTGAGATAGGGTTTTGCTATGTCCTTGAACTGATTCTGTAGACTAGGCTGGCTTTGAAATTTTGATCATTTTGCCTTAGTCTCTTAAGTAGCTGGGAGTTACAGACCTAAGCACCCAGTCTGATTGTATTTTTCTTTTCTCTCTTTCTTTCTTTTTTTGCATGTTTATGTGTGTTATATATGTGTTTTCATGTGTGTCTGCATGTGTGTACATGGTGCATGTGCATGTGAAGGCCAGAGGCTGACATTGGGTACCTTCCTCATTTGTTCTCCATCTTTTTTTTTTTTTGAGGCAGGGTCTCACTTTAGCCTGGGCTGACCTGGAGCTGAGCTCACTTTGTCACCATAGGCTGGCCTTGAACTCCTGGTGCTCCTCCTAACTCAGCCTCCTGAGTACTGGGAATAAAGGCTTGAGCCACTATTGTAGTTGGCACCACATTGCAGGGATGAACATCCAAACCAGGTAGGTCAGGGGAGGAAGGGATTTAATTCAAGCCTACAGATCCAGGGGGAAGTTTCATCAGTGGTCAGAAGCTGCTTCCATACATCCAAGTAGAGAGAAGCCATCACCAGCCAGCAAAAATCAAAAGCAACAAGTGTAAAACCAGATAGTTCAGCGGTTAAGGTGCTTGCCTGGGAAGCCCAAGGACCCAGGCTCCATTCCCCAGTGCCAACACAAAGCCAAATACACAAGGTGGTACATGCATCTGGAGTTCAGTTGCATGGCTAGAGGCCCTACTGTGCCCATTTTCACTCTCTTTATCTGCCTCTCCCCCTCTCTCTTTCCCTTAAACAAATAAATAAAATATTTTTAAAAAAGATAGAAAAGAAAATGGTACCAGGCATGGTGGCGCATACCTTTAATGCCAGCACTTGAAAGGCAGAGGTAGGAAGTTCACCATGAGTTCAAGGCCACCTTGAGACTAAAAGTGAATTCCAAGTCAGCCTGGGCTAGAGCGAGAACTTATCTCAACCCCCCTCAAAAGGAAATATGTCTCATGCTTATAACTTGGTAAAATTAGTATTGTAAAATATATATATATTTAGGGCTGGAGAGGTGGCTAGGTGGTTAAAGTGCTTGTCTGCAAAGCCTAAGGACACAGGCTTGATACCCCACTAACCACATAAAGCCAGATGCACAAAGTGCTGCATGCATCTGGAGTTTAATTGTAGTGGCAAGAGGCCCTGGCACACTCATTCTCTTTCCTCTCTCTATCTGCTTCTTTTTTTTTCTCTCTCTCTCTCTTAAATAAATAAAATATTTTTTTTGCAATATGACTGATATATTATTAGAAATTATTTAAATCTTCTATAGACAATATTAAAACAACAATTTGGATAAAACTACATGTTAATCATAGTAAGTAATCTACTACCCTTAAGGCATGGATAAAAGTTATAGGATACATTTAGATACAGATAATGCACAAATAGGTAGCTTATGAACATGAGAATAACTTCTGAAATGTGTTAAATAGATGGTAATTTTGTAATCTGAAATATGCATCAAAGACTGATACAATAAATTAAACAAATGTTATTGTGACAATTATCTGAGGGAAAAACATACAAAGAGAAAGGATTTATTTTGATTCACTGTTTTGGAGGTTTCAGTTAATGATCAAGTAGATTGATTGCTTTTAAGTGTCAAAGAAGAAAGCAGGTGGCAATGGTGTGATTGGATGGTGGAGCCAATGAAGCTATGTAAATTTCAAATTAATTCATATTTCCAAATATTATGTACATATATACATATATACCACATGTGGATAAATGTATATATCTGAATACTATATATATTATATTTTTTATGTATATATAAAGATATATATCTAACTTTTCAGATTATCATTTTATCAAGAATTAAAAGCTTTAAAATGATAGGAAAAACTGATTTTTTTTATGTGAAAATTAAGAGGATTTTATTTACTTTTATATGCTCTTGGAGAATACCATTCACATGTAAAACTTTGACATTTGATAAGAGATTTATTCACACTTTATTTTATATATAAGTTCCTCCATTGGTGGAACAGAATTTGATAGGACATAATTTTTTAGTTCAATGGGACTTTCACATGATCACAGTCACAAAATTGGCACACTATACTAATAAAATCAAACAACTAGACAATGTATGTATCTTTATGTCAAATCTCAGCATGCACTATCCTTCACACATGATCTTGGAAGTATCTGCTGTGAGCTTACTAAAATATTAACCAGAGAAGGTCTGCGGTCACAAATGACTGTTTACAAAATAAAACCTCTTTTCCAATAGCTACTTGTTTTATAGAAAAATATTACAAATAAAATTAGTGCTATTCAAAGTGTTCATTTTGAAATCACATGATACACAGGTTCAAACCATTATTTTCCTCTCACATAGAGACACACACACTGTGAAGACTAAATTACTGATGAAATGTGCCTTACCCGACACTGCCCATTTAGTGATGTCATGTTGCACACTCTGTGGGCACAGTCAGAGTGAGTGGATTAAAACATCTCTAGTTATTGGGCACACTTATAATTTGTTCGTAGTTTAAGACTCAAAAAAAGTGTTTGAGAAACAGGACAAAATGTGTATTTTTGTTTTCCTCCTGAAATTTGTCAAAACTTGTAAGTTTAAAACAGATTCCTCCCCCCTACCCTTTTTGGTAGAAAGAAATAGTTAATTGCTTTTCATAGATGGAATCTTATTCATATGTATTCAATTCTTTTTTCTTTTTTCAAGGTAGGGCCTCACTCTAGCCCAGGCTGACCTAACAGTCACTCTGTAGTCAGGCTGGCCTTGAACTCACAGTGATCCTCCTACCTCTTCCAAGTGCTGGGTTTAAAGATGTATGCCATCATACCTGGCTATCTATCTATCTATTTTTTAGACAGGCTCTCATTCTATACCCCAAACTGGCCTGAAATTCACTATGTAGCTTAGACTGGCCTAGAACTTGTTGCAATTCTGCTTCAGTCTCCAGAGTGCTGGCCTGAGCCACCATGTCTTGCTTCAAGTTTTCATTTTTTTCTGGAGGGTGGGAGGCTAACACTGGACAAACAGATGTTTCCAAGAGTACAGCTACAGTCAAACTGCCTTGGTTTCTCCTTTCACATGATTATATAAATTTTAAAGAAAAGAAGCCTCACAAGCTATGTACAGCAGCTTACACTCAGTGTTTCTTTTCCACTTGATGTACAGTTAAAATTAATTCATGGAAAATGCTCGTCACATCATCTGTGTAGGCACGTCAAAGCTCTGGAGCTTCACTGCAGGGGTGAGGTCTTCAGCGGGATCATGATTCTGGACTCCATCTCCTGAATAAGTGGGACTGTGTAGTATACCAATTCTTCCCAGCCGTGTTTGTGCCATGCTGCATTCTGTATGTCTTCCCTGGTCTGCAGATCTTTGTAAGCCCAAAGATGGTGCACCATGTATAGCTGCCCAATCTGAGAGAAGAACCCCCCCACGGCCTCATTCCCGTCCTGCCTATAGCGGATTGCACGAGCCCAGTAATTTCCCCATTCAATCATGGTTCCTGGTCGGAGTTGGCAAGACCTGAGTTCATATATATTGGGTCCTGACCGAGGCACAGGCTCATTCCAGAAACTGAATTCCAGTAGCATCTGGCTTTATATTGGTACAGGGGAATCAAACCAGTGTCCTTTGGCTTTGCAAGAAAGTGTCTTAACAGCAGCTGATCTATCTCTCCAGCCCTTCTTTTTATTTTATTTTAAAAAATATTTTCTTTTTACTTATTCATTTGAAAGAGGCAGAGAGAGAGAATGAGAATGAGAATAAGTGCACCAAGACCTCTAGCCATTTGAAACAAGCTCCAGATGCATGTGCCACCTTGTGCATCTGGCTTACATGGGTCCTGGGGAATTGAACTTGGGTCCTCTACTTTTGCAGGCAAGTGCCTTAACTGCTAAGCTATCTCTCCAGCACTCCAGCCCTTCTTTTGTATTAATTTTGTATTAATTTTGTATTAATTTTGAGATAGGGTTTTGCTATGTCCTTGAACTGATTCTGTAGACTAGGCTGGCTTTGAAATTTTGATCATTTTGCCTTAGTCTCTTAAGTAGCTGGGAGTTACAGACCTAAGCACCCAGTCTGACTGTATTTTTCTTTTCTTTCTTCCTTTCTTTTTTTGCATGTTTATGTGTGCTATATATGTGTTTTTATGTATGTCTGCATGTGTGTACATGGTGCATATGCATGTGAAGGCCAGAGGCTGACATTGGGTACCTTCCTCATTTGTTCTCCATCTTTTTTTTTTTTGAGGCAGGGTCTCACTTTAGCCTGGGCTGACCTGGAGCTGAGCTCACTTTGTCACCACAGGCTGGCCTTGAACTCCTGGTGCTCCTCCTAACTCAGCCTCCTGAGTACTGGGAATAAAGGCTTGAGCCACTATTGTAGTCGGCACCACATTGCAGGGATGAACATCCAAATCAGGTAGGTCAGGGGAGGAAGGGATTTAATTCAAGCCTACAGATCCAGGGGGAAGTTTCATCAGTGGTCAGAAGCTGCTTCCATATATCCAAGTAGAGAGAAGCCATCACCAGCCAGCAAAAATCAAAAGCAACAAGTGTAAAACCAGATAGTTTAGCAGTTGAGGTGCTTGCCTGGGAAGCCCAAGGACCCAGGCTCCATTCCCCAGTGCCAACACAAAGCCAAATACACAAGGTGGTACATGCATCTGGAGTTCAGTTGCATGGCTAGAGGCCCTACTGTGCCCATTTGCACTCTCTTTATCTGCCTCTCCCCCTCTCTCTTTCCCTTAAACAAATAAATAAAATATTTTTTAAAAAGATAGAAAAGAAAATGGTACCAGGCATGGTGGCGCATACCTTTAATGCCAGCACTTGAAAGGCAGAGGTAGGAAGTTCACCATGAGTTCAAGGCCACCTTGAGACTAAAAGTGAATTCCAAGTCAGCCTGGGCTAGAGCGAGAACTTATCTCAACCCCCCCCCAAAAGGAAATATGTCTCATGCTTATAACTTGGTAAAATTAGTATTGTAAAATATATATATATTTAGGGCTGGAGAGGTGGCTAGGTGGTTAAAGTGCTTGTCTGCAAAGCCTAAGGACACAGGCTTGATACCCCACTAACCACATAAAGCCAGATGCACAAAGTGCTGCATGCATCTGGAGTTTAATTGTAGTGGCAAGAGGCCCTGGCACACTCATTCTCTTTCCTCTCTCTATCTGCTTCTTTTTTTCTCTCTCTCTCTTAAATAAATAAAACATTTTTTTTTGCAATATGACTTTGATATATTATTAGAAATTATTTAAATCTTCTATAGACAATATTAAAACAACAATTTGGATAAAACTACATGTTAATCATAGTAAGTAATCTACTACCCTTAAGGCATGGATAAAAGTTATAGGACACATTTAGATACAGATAATGCACAAATAGGTAGCTTATGAACATGAGAATAACTTCTGAAATGTGTTAAATAGATGGTAATTTTGTAATCTGAAATATGCATCAAAGACTGATAGAATAAATTAAACAAATGTTATTGTGACAATTATCTGAGGGAAAAACATACAAAGAGAAAGGATTTATTTTGATTCACTGTTTTGGAGGTTTCAGTTAATGATCAAGTAGATTGATTGCTTTTAAGTGTCAAAGAAGAAAGCAGGTGGCAATGGTGTGATTGGATGGTGGAGCCAATGAAGCTATGTAAATTTCAAATTAATTCATATTTCCAAATATTATGTACATATATACATATATACCACATGTGTATAAATGTATATATCTGAATACTATATATTATATATTTTATGTATATATAAAGATATATATATATATCTAACTTTTCAGATTATCATTTTATCAAGAATTAAAAGCTTTAAAATGATAGGAAAAACTGACTTTTACAAAAATAAGTTCAACAGGCATTTATTGAAGACCTACTATTTGCTAGTCACAGGGTCAAAATCAATGCTAGTTTAGTTTCATTGACAGACACATTATTGTTATTGAGTTTAGTTAAAAGCCGCTTGTTATGTTTCTTATTTTTAATAAAAAATGTATATATTAAGTCACATAATGATTTCATGTGCATTCACCATCATGTATCAGCAAATATATGTGACAAAAGGTAATTTTTAAAATAATTTGTCCTTGAAATACCAACAATAACAATTTATATTGTATGCCTTAGTAATGTGCTCCCTATATGACAAATCTAATTTACCAAAATGAATGTGCTTTGTACCAGATTTTAATTGATATGATCAGCTTTAGAAGACTATTCAGAATAGTAATGTTAGAGCATGTGAACCACCTCTTGTTTCTCTTTAAACCCCTTTGGCCTCCTAGTAATTATCAATGCAATTACTATTACATATATTTCAATTATATTATTTTTTATTAACAATGTACATGATTATAAACAATATCCCATGGTAATGCTCTCCCTCCCCCCACTTTCCCCTTTGAAACTCCAGGCTCCATCATATCCCCTCCTCCTCTTTTCCTCCTCTTATGATTGTCTTGTGTAGGTAGTGTCAGGCACTGTGAGGTCATGGATATCCAGGTCATTTTGTGTCTAGGGGAGCACATTGTAAGGAGTCCTACCCTTCCTTTGGCTCTTACATTCTTTCTGCCACCTCTTCCTCAATGGACCCTGAGCCTTGGAGGGTGTGATAGAGATATTGCAGTGCTGAGCACTCCTGTCACTTCTCAGCACCATGATGTCTTCTGAATCATCCCAAGGTCACTGCCATCTGAAAAGATTCTCTACCAAAAGCGAGAGTAGCATATATGGGTATGAACATTAAGAGAAGTGCTTACTGGGCAGTTTGATAAGCATAGTATATACATTTAGCCAGGCAGAAGCAGACATTACACCCCTAGGGCTCATGACTACCCCTGTTTTAAGTTTTCAGTATCAGAGATGTATTCCCTCCCACAGAGCAGGCCTCCAGTCCAATTAGAGGGCAGTTGGTTTCCACCACAACAGACATGTCACTATTGCACCTGTTGGCTCATTTGGCCTGGCTGGCCAAATATAAGGCTTGCAATGTCCACTGTTGCATATCTTCACTGGTGATTTCTCTCTCTCCCATTGAAGTGCATGCAGAATGGCAGAAGTGAGACATGAGACCCTACCTCAAAAAACCAGAAAAAAAAGAATATATAAAAATATGGAAATAAAAAAGAAAAAAATAATATGGACATAGCATACATAAGTAAGGTATTAACTACAATTACCAATCACATTTGGAAATAATATTGCTTATGTTAGCTGGGTGTGGTGGCGCACACCTTTAATCCCAGCACTCGGGAGGCAGAGGTAGGAGGATCACCGTGAGTTCAGGGCCACCTTGAGACTCCATAGTGAATTCCAGGTCAGCCTGGGCTAGAGTGAGACCCTACCTTGAAAAAAAATAATATATATATATATATACACACACACACACACACATACACATATATTTGGGGGTTGGAGAGATGGCTTAGCGGTTAAGGTGTTTGCCTCCAAAGCCAAAGGATCCAGGTTTGATTCTCCAGGACCCATGTAAGCCAGATGCACAAGAGGGCACATGCATTTAGAGTTTGCAGTGTCTGGAGGCCCTGGCGTGCCCATTCTCTCTCTCTCACTCTCTCTGCCTCTTTCTTTCTCTCAAATAAACAAAGAAATAAAACATATTTAAAAAAAAAACATTTGGGGTGGCTGGAGAGATGACTCAGCAGTTAAGGCCCTTGCCTGTAAAGCCTAAGGACCCTAGTTCCTACATAAAGCCAGATGCGCAAGGTGGCACATGCATCGGGAGTTTGTTTGCAGTGGCCAGAGCCCTGATGCATCCATTCTCTCTCTCCCTTCTTCTATCTTTTCTGTCTGCCCCTCTTCTCTTTTTCGAATAAATAAAATAAAAACATCTTTTTTTGTTATTTTTATTTATTTATTTATTTGAGAGTGACAGACAGAGAGAGAAAGAGGCAGATAGAGAGAGGGAGAGAGAATGGGCACGCCAGGGCCTCCAGCCACTGCAAACGAACTCCAGACGCGTGCGTCCCCTTCTGCATCTGGCTAACATGGGTCCTGGGGAGTCAAGCCTCGAACTGGGGTCCTTAGGCTTCACAGGCAAGTGCCTAACCGCTAAGCCATCTCTCCAGCACCCATTAAAAACAGCTTAAGAGCTGGAGAGGTGGCTTAGCAGTTAAGCGCTTGCCTGTGAAGCCTAAGGACCCCGGTTCAAGGCTTGACTCCCCAGGACCCACGTAAGCCAGATGCACAAGGTGAGTTTGTTAGAGTTTGTTTGCAGAGGCTGGAGGCCCTGGCGCACCCATTCTCTCTCTCTCTCCCTCCCCTTTCTCTCTCTGTCTTTTACTCTCAAATAAATAAATAAAAATAAATAAAAATAAAAATTAAGCCAGGCATGGTGGTGCACGCCTTTAATCCCAGCACTGGGGAGGCAGAGGTAAAAGGATCACTGTGAGTTGGAGGCCACCTTGAGACTACATAGTGAATTCCAGGTCAGCCTGAGCTAGCATGAGACCCTACCTCGGAAAACAAAAACAAAACAAAACAAATCTTAAACTGGGTGTGGTGGCACATGCCTTTAATCTCAGCACTTGGAAAGCAGAGGTAGGAGGACTGCCATGAGTTCGAGGCCACCCTGAGACTGGCGTAACAAGTAACTTTAACAAGTAAAAATAGCAAGTGAGATCAAGATCAGCCTGGCTAGAGTGAGACCCTACCTCAAATAAAAAAGGGGGGGGGTTGGAGGGATGGCTTAGCAGTTAAAGTGTTTGCCTGCAAAGCCAAAGGACCCAGGTTCTATTCCCCACAACCCACGTCAGCCAGATGCACAAGGTCGCACATGCGTCTGGAGTTCGTTTGCAGTGGCTGGAGGCCCTGGCGCAACCGTTGTCTCTCTCTCCCCCTTTCTGTCAAATAAATAAATAAAATAATATATTTTTTATAAATCAATGGCTTTCTTCACAGAACTGTAAAAAGAAAATCCTCAAAGTCCTATGGAAGTATAAAAGACCCTGAATAGCGAATATAATCCTCAGAAGAAAGAGTAATGCTGGAATTACCAGAATTCCTGGTCTGAAATTATACCACAGAGCTGGCAGTGGCACACGCCCACACATTTGTTTTTGTGCAGATACAATACAATTTCTGTTACTATGGCTCTGTAGTACAATTTTTTTTATTTTGCTTTTTTTTTGAGGTAAGGTCTCACTCTAGCCCAGGCTGACCTGGAATTCATTATGTAGTCAGGTTGGCCTTAAATTCACAGCAATCCTCCTACCTCAACCTCCCCAGTTAGTCCTCCTTGACCTACTGTGTGAGGGGGATCTTTGGCTTGGGCTTCCCTGCTTTGTTTTCTGTGTGTGCACGAACACACGCACCCCAGAGGCTTCTTCCCCAAAGATATAGGGGAGATTTTCTTCATTTCCCAGGCTGGGAAAGGGGCGAACTTTTGGCGTGGGTCTTCCTGCTAGCTTTATCACCGGATCCTAACTCTCTCTAAAATAAGTTTCATAAGTCATAATTTACCGTTCTCTGAGTAGGTGTTTTCACATCTTTGATAACATGGTCAAGAACCCAACATTGGGGTGGTGGGGCAGGGCTGGGATCTCTTGCATATTTATGAGCATCTAATTCCTCTCTGGACTTCAAAGTTCCCACATCACTATCACAGAAACACTAGCACATCCATGCGCATTGCACAGTTCCCAATAACTAAGAAATGCAAGCATCCCAGATGACCAATAACAGATGAATGGATAAAGGAAATGTACTACATACAGACAACGGAATTTTTTCAGCTATAATTTCAAAGATGTTACCACCTACTTTTCTCCAATAATTAACCTCAGGATATTTATTTAGAGGAAACATCTTTCTTTGCCCCGACTGGCCTCAAACTCCAGGCAATGCTCCTGCCTCAGCCTCCTGTGGGATTATATTTTTTTTTTACCTCTATTTATCATGTTGTTTTTAGCTTATTACTAAAGTTAACAGAGGGTTTATTCCTTTTTTTTTTTTTTTTTTTTGGTTTTTCGAGGTAGGATTCTCACACTAGTCGAGGCTGGCCTGGAATTCACTCTGTCGTCTCAGGGTGGCCTTGAACTCACGGCGATCCTCCTACCTCTGCCTCCGGAGTCCTGGGATTAAAGGCGTGCGCCACCACGGCCGGCTCATTTTTATTTTTATTTATTTATTTATTTAATTTTTTAAAAAATTTCCTATCTCAGCCTCCTCAGGGATTATAGGGGTGAGGTACCACGCCCGGTTTATTCTCATTGTAGAGCAAAGGAATCTAAAACTGGGCACTGGTGAACGCGCTTTAGGGAGGCAGGAGAGTAGTGAGCTCAAGGTCATCCTCCTCTACACAGTGAGTCATAGGCCAGCATGGGACCTTGTCTCGAAACACGCAAACGGAAAGAAAAGGAAAAGGAACCAGATCTAAACCATCCACGCAAAGTTGGGGACGGGTAAACAAGATAAAACGGGAAACGCTGACATTCAGAGCCTTTTCGTCCCAACCACAGGCGAAAGAGGGAACGCGCTCCCGCCGCTAGCCCCTTCCCTCACCGCTATCTCCGCAGAGCGGCCCGCGAGGCCCGCGAGCGAGCGACGGGCCCTGCACGCCCCGGGGCCGCCGACAGCGCTGCCCGGGCCCCGGGCCCCGGCCCCGGCCACCGGCGCTGCGCCCTCCCCGCCCCCCGCGCCTGCCGGTGTCACGCTCGGGGTCAGGCCGAGGACGCGGGAGGGCGGCGGGCCGCGCGGGCGGGGACGGGGACGGGGACGGGGACGGGGCGTGTCCACGTGACCGCCCCGCCGGCGGCCCGCCAGCCCGGCCTCCCGCCCGCCCTCCCGGCGTGCCCCGCACTCGCCGCTGCCCCGCCGCCGCGGCCGCCGGCCCCTCCTACCTCCTCCCAGTGCCGCCGCCGAGCCGGAGCGCCTGCCGAGCCTCGCCGCCGCCGCCGCCGCCGCCGCCACAGCCGCGGGCACTATGGTAAGGCGGGCGCGTGCGGCCGGGAGGCTGGCCGCCGAAGCCCCGCGGCCCGGGCCGGGGGCCGCCATCTTACCCGGGCCGGGGCCTCCGAGGTGGGCGTCCCGCCGCGCGGCCTGCCGCTGGGGCGGGGAGGGAGGGTCGGGCCGGGCGGCGGGCCCGCAGCCCCGCGCCGCCCTCCGCTTCGCTTGGGTGCGGGTGGAAGCCGCGGGCGGGCCGGGCGGCCTGTGCCGAAACCGTTATGAGGACCGTGAGCAGGTGGGGAAAGTGCTTTTAAAAACGCCTTCTCGCGGGCAGCACGCCTGCACGCCGGAGCCCGGCTTCTACGCGTCGGCCGCCGGGCCGTGGGCGCTGGGAGCGGACGCTGGATTCCCTCTCCTTATGAGGAAACGGCGGCCGCCGGGATGACTCTGAAGGAAGGAAAGAAAAAAAAAAAATTAGTAGAAGCATTCACTGAAATCCCAAAGTGGTTTGTGAAGGCCTTCAGAGTTGACACAATACAGAAGGTATTTTTGCTGCTGTTCCTGAAGCTCTGACATCACCCTATGAAATAGGAAACATTTCAGGGATGGGACAACTTGTGTTTGTCCCTTTCCACCTTCCATTTGCTTCTTCATTCTCCTTTAAGAAGGATGAATGGGCAGAATGAGTTAGAATCCTTGGTGGACCTGATACCTGAAAATGTGACAAATCTCTTAAGACTACTTAACATTGTTCCGTGCGATTTGTAATGGCCAGGCTAAAGTGAATCCTCCCTAGGCAAGCAGTAATTGTGGTTAAAACCAAGATACTTGTTCTAAATTACTGCTCTTTGTTTTCAGGCATCTGGAGTTACAGTGAATGATGAAGTCATCAAAGTTTTTAATGATATGAAAGTAAGAAAATCTTCTACACAAGAGGAGATCAAAAAAAGAAAGAAAGCAGTTCTCTTCTGTTTAAGCGATGACAAAAGACAAATCATTGTAGAGGAAGCAAAGCAGATCTTGGTGGGTGACATTGGTGATACTGTAGAGGACCCCTACACATCTTTTGTGAAGTTGCTACCTCTGAATGATTGCCGATATGCTTTGTACGATGCCACATACGAAACAAAAGAGTCTAAGAAAGAAGACCTAGTATTTATATTCTGGTGTGTAAAAACAAAAGAAAAAAGTACTTTTAAAATGCAAGGATTATTATCACAGTCAGTTTTGCCTTTGTTTTTCTATTGAAACTCAACGTTTTTCCCCCTCCCTCTAGGGCTCCTGAAAGTGCTCCGTTAAAAAGCAAGATGATTTATGCTAGCTCTAAAGATGCCATTAAAAAGAAATTTACAGGTACTGACCTTGACGATTTTGTGCACAGAAGTTACTCTTTCCTAATTATAATAAGGTAATGGATTGTTTTTTTCTTTTTAGGTATTAAACATGAGTGGCAAGTCAATGGCTTGGATGATATTAAGGACCGTTCCACACTTGGAGAGAAATTGGGAGGCAATGTTGTAGTGTCACTTGAAGGAAAACCATTATAAAATAATAGTCAAGTGCCATCTGGATTTTGCATTTCTCCAGCTCAGTCCATGGAATAGTATTAGGTTTTTGTTTTTTTTTTGTTTTGTTTTTTTTCCCCTTTCCACTGGGCCCTTCCAACACAATGAATGAAGGAGAGATCATTCATTTAAGAAGCCTGTCAGTGATTGCCATTAGACTGTTTAATACCATTACTTTTATGTAGAACCCAAGGAATGCCTTCCCGTCTTATTTTAGCCAAACAACTGGTTATATGCCTTCCTTGCAGCAAGCACTACAATGGATGTGATTGTCAATGTGAATAGCTTAGAGTACTGCGAAGGGTAAGCTAATTGAATGTCTTGAAAGTGTTATCCACTGGTCAGCTGGTCAACCTTTTTCAGTATTATTTCTAGTTGCACTTAATTGCAGTTCTGTGAGACGCTGGAGCATCCATACCCCTCACCTGCCTCGGCAAGCCCATCCTGTGACATGGCAGCACCGATTTAACACTAAGCTTTCAAAGCACTTTTTTTTTAAAAACGAGTTTAATCCCTTAATGAAATGCCAATTAAGTTTCATTAACTGTTGTCAATTTATTCTGGTACCTCAGTGTTCATTCCTACTACCTGCCTATCTTCTGAAGAGGAATAGCTGTATTGATGCCTTTTGTTCTCCGTCGAGTGTACACTACTGAATAAATGTAGGAGTTTTATGTTTACCATGCGAGTCTTGAAACACTAAAGATAGTTTCAGTATCGGTCATGATGGCAATTTCTGTATAAAAGAGCCTTAAATGGAGCATTGTTTTGAGATCAAACCTCCCCACCCTCATAAAAATGGCCACGTTGCAATAAAAATTGTGGCATATTACAGAATGTTGCCTTGTTTTCCTTGTAGATTTTGCAGACTGTTATGTGAAACAACTTTTAGAGCAGACAGCTCTTAATTTCTGCACTGGTTACTTGAGAATTTTTTTGTACAACATGCAGGCATGGTTTTTTCCCCAGATTTGTTGGATTTCTTTAGTTTAAAAATACCCTGAAGTCATAATACCATCATTAAGAGTGATACTTTTAGATGTTAATATGGAGACCAGAATTTTTTATTTTTTTTTTGAGGTAGGGTCTCACTTTAGCCCAGGCTGACCTGGAATTCACTATGTAGTCTCAGGGTGGCCTCAAACTCACTGCGATCCTCCTACCTCTGCCTCCCGAGTGCTGGGATTAAAGGCGTGTGCTACCATACCAGGCTAGATTTTTTTTTTTTTTTTTTTTTTGCATTTAACATACTCTTCAGTATATCATGTTCTCTAGGTAAATTAGAATAGTCTGTTTTAAATTCACATTTATGTTAAGTAGTTGAGCAGAAAAATTTTAATGCTTAACTTGGTCATAATGAAAATAACTTGTAAAATATCCTTCAGAAGTGTAATAATAATGTTTAGGAATGTTCATTTCAACTTTATTTAATATATTTTCCAAATTGAGTTGGAAAAGGAATTGACACAGCAGTCTTTAACATTCGTAGTAGGATTTGGCTGTGGTCCAGATGGTTCTCCTTATAGAGAATTTGATCCAGGCAGTGTGCGGATTGCTGTTAGCCAGAGCTATTTATGGCAGACACATGCTTTTGTATCTTGTCATAGTCATCCACAAATGGCAAACCGGGACTTGATTCTGCTGGCATGCCAGACAGACATGCTAGTAAGCAGTCAGTTGTGGCTTAGAACTCTAAAGAGTGCTTTTATCAGAAAATAAGAAATGAAAGGACTGTTTTCATTAAATATGTGGAAATAATTTTAAGTATAGCTAGGGTTTTTCCACATTGGAAGATTTTTTTTTCTGATGATAACACTAAAACACGGGTTAAATGTTTAGGCATCCATTTAAAACTATATGGATGACTTGGGATCTTTTTAGCGCTGTTTTCTTTCAGCCTTCCAGCTGTTGCTGTGAGTTGTTCCTGCATTTTTGTGAGGCCACTAATAAGCACAGCATGAAAATGCTAATATATACTCACCTATGTGTCTAACTGATATTTGCACCAAAGGAATTTTTTCATGGATTATTTTGTCATTCATCAAAAAAGAAAAAGATTTCTAAAAAATAAATCAATTATATTTTGTTTTTATAGCTCATTTCTCAACTTCTTTATATGTTTCTTTATAGTATAATTTTAGAAGTATTATGTATGTATTAAAGCAGTATTCACAAATACTGCTGTAAACTATGACACTTTGGTAGATTAGCAAACTGGTACTAATATAGTTAACTTCATCTTTAAAATACACTTTGTGCACAGAGCCAAAAATAAGATTTCATTAATAGCGAATCACATGTTGAGACTAATTTGATGTTTGAAATGCTCGTCTGATTTTATAATCATTTGCAATGAAACAATGTTCCAGTTAGCTTTAAAAGGTATACGGTGCTAATTAGTAAAATAGTGAAGGTTCAATATTTTACTGCTAGCTTGCAAAATTATAAGTGTTTAAAAATAAAATACATGAAATATTTAAAGCTGTTGAGATGTGTTTACTTTCACTTGAGAACATTAAGTCAAAAAACTAATATTGCAAATCAAAGAGGCAGCATTCTCTAAACTTTTTCAGTTTCACTTGATAAACTTTCTCATTTAGAGATAACCAGTTTTCTGCAGACACTGAGTATTACAGCCATTAATTTTAGCATTTTCAGACAAATGGAACAGTTGGCAACATTTGTCTTAAACTGACTGTCAGCTGTCGTTTTCCATCATTATGTAAAGTAGTGTGGCCAGCATTGTGTATTTAGTGTGCCTTCTTAGTAGATTAGGGGAAAAGCAGCCTCTTACTAGGCTCCAGATTCCCTGATACAGATCCTTTGTAGCGGCTAATTTATGCCAACAACTGGGTTTAGGGAGGAAGTTCTTTTATTTATTCATCTTAGTAGTAAAAGAATGGATTTATTAAATATGAGAGTATTGTAGAATACACTTCAAGATGGACTTTGAGCAAACTTCAAGCTAAGAAAGTTATAAAAATGTTTTCTTAGCCTGGCATGGTGGTGCATGTCTTTAATTCCAATACTTGGGAGGCAGAGGTAGGTGGATCAGTGTTCTCTTGTTAATAATGTCAGAAATGAATGGTTTAGAATACTTCTTTGAGGGGCCTGGAGAGATAGCTTAGTGGTTAAGGCACTTGCCTAAGAAGCCTAAGGACCCAGGTTCAATTCCCCAGTACCACGTAAGCCAGATGCACAAGGTGGTACGTGTACCTGGAGTTCATTTGCAGTAGCTAGAGGCCCTGGCACACCCATTCTCTATCTGATTTTCTCTCTCTCTCACTCACTCTGAAATAATTTTTTAAACCTCCATATAGAAGCCGGGTGTGGTGACACATGCCTTTAATCCCAACACTTGGGAGGCAGAGGTAGGAGGATCTCTGTGAGTTCAAGGCCACCCTGAGACTACTTGAGTGAATTCCAGGTCAGCCTGGGCTACAGTAAGACCCTACCTCGGGGGAAAAGAAAGCTCCATATAGAATACTTCTTTGTGTATGTATGGTGTCTGTACACAAATGTGTGCACATGGGTGTATGCAGATATACATGCCTGTGCACATGGGTTCAGTCTATGACTATAATTCCCAGCCCCAGGTTTGCCTTTTTAAGAAGATCTTAAGTCAGACATGGTAGCTCATGTCTCTAATCCTAGCACCCTGAGGCTGAAACAGGAGGATTACAATGAATTCCAGGCCAGCCTGGGCTACTGAATGAGCTATCTCCAAAAATAAATAACTGTTCTGTACTTTTTAGGTCCTATTTCTGCTTACAAATTTAGTAGTACTTAGGCATGCAAAACGCAAATACTCATTTTTCTATGACTATAAAAGCTACTCTAGAAAGCCAGGTGTTGTGTCACATTTCTGTAAGCTCAGTACTTGGGAAGCTATGACAGGAACACTAATACAAGTTCAAAGCCAGCCACAGCTCCATAGCAAGACCCTGTACTAGAGATGTAGAAACATCTGAACACTGCTTCTCAGTGTAAGATAGATACTATCTCATCTCAGCTGACTTTTTTCTTTTTCTCTCTCCTCCTCCTTTTTTTTTTTTTTTTTGAGGCAGGGCCCAAGCTGGCCCTGAAACCAGTGCTCCTTCTACCTCTGCCTCCCTAGTCTCCCAAGTGCTGGGATTAAAGGCATGCACCACCAAACTCGCTTTTTGCACTGGAACATTCAGATAATTTCTTTCAATGTGGAACTGGAAGTCATCCCTGTACTTTGGTTTCCTTTCCAAAGGTAACGGCAAGTCATGGTCTGAGCTTCAGTAATTTTTATCCATAATGTAGGAAAGACAGTATCTACCATACCTGGGTTTTGAGTCTCAATGAAGAAATGTTTGTTTGCATTCTTGCAAGGGCAGGCAAGCAGCTCTAAAGTGAACTGTGCCCTCAGCTATAGAAATTTTTTTTTTTTTTTTTTTTTGGTTTTTCAAGGTAAGGTCGCCCGGTGGAAATGTTTTTATTTTAATTACATTTAATTGTATTTAGTTTTTGTGTGTCTGTGTATAGCATGCACAGAGGGTAGAATTGTCTGGGCTCCACCTTTGAGATAGGGTCTCTCGCTACTGCAAACAAGTATGGCCTGGAAACACAGCTTTACAGTGGATGTTGGGGAATTGAACCCCGGGCTTGACAGGCTTTGCAAGCAAGCTTTAAAAAAAAAACAACTTTGTGAGCCAGCCGTGGTGGTGCACGCCTTTAATCCCAGCACTCGGGAGGCAGAGGTGGAAGGATCACTGTGAGTTCAAGGCCAGCCTGAGACTCCATAGTGAATTCCAGGTCAACCTGGGCTAGAGTGGGACCCTACCTCAGAAAAAAAAAAAAAAAAAAAAAAAACTTTGAGAGAGAAAATGGGCGCGCCAGGGCTTCCAGCCACTGCAAATGAACTCCAGACGCATGCGCCCTCTTGTGCAGCTGGCTTACGTGGGTCCTGGGGAATCAAACCAAGGTCCTTTGGCTTTGTAGGCAAATGCCTTAAACACTAAACCATCTCTCTAGCCCTTGTTTTGTTTTTTTTTGAGGTAGAGTCTCACTCTAGCCCAGGCTGACCTGGAATTCACTACGTAGTCTAAGGGTGGTCTTGAACTCATGGTGATCCTCCTACGAAAATGCTATATACATGTAATAATTTTTTAAATCATTTACGTTTTTTAATGAGTGCTTGTTTGTTTATTTAAACCTTATTGAAATATAACATAAAAGTAAAAAATATGAAATTAATATAACTAACCTTCTAAATGTTCAAAAAAAAAAAAAAAAAAGGGGGAGCCTAGGGGGACTCCTGACCCAAGGAAATGGGAAGACAGACAATCAGAATCCAGACAGTCTATTTTATAATTAACCATAGGGACAAGAAAACCATAAAAGCAAAAGCTAGGGGAAAAAAAAAAAAAACTTAAATGGTCATATTAAAAGTCTTATAGTAAAGACAATGAAAATTTTTGTTGGTAGTTATGAGATGAACTGACTAAGGAAAATAAACTGGAAACTTTAAATACTGGCAAATATTTGAAGAAAAAGATTGTTACAGAGTGGTTACATAGATTGTAAGGTAAAAGTGTGTAGATGAAGGTATGAGTAAAGTATGTGGGTAAAGTTATGAGTAAATTTAAACAGAAGGTTAAATACAAAATTGATTAAGTCTTAAAATGCTTGATCAGATTACAGACTCCTTGAGATATATAGGATGACTATTAGCCTAGGGCTTATATCAGACTATTAAAGGACGGCCCTGGCTGGTAACAGGATGCTATGGAATTCAGGTTGTAAACTTAAAAAAAAAAAAATTTAACTCACTGATATTAATCTGGTTATGATAATGGTTGTGAAAGACTGACTTTAAAGTTCTCAACCAAGTTTTCTATGTTCCTCTATTTGTCAACCTCTTACTGTTTAATAAGATTATTATATCTTTAAAAAAGCAAACAAACAAGCCAGACGTGGTGGTGCACAACTTTAATCCCAGCACTCGGAGGCAGAGGTAGGAGAATTGCCATGAGTTCAAGGCCGCCCTGAGACTACATAGTGAATTCCAGGTCAGCCTGGGCTAGAGTGAGACCTTACCTCAAAAAAACAAAAAACTAAAATAAATAAATAAATAATATAACCTTATGATGGTTCCTGTCTTGTTGGGCATGGTGGGGCACAACTTTAATCCCAGCACTCGGGAGGCAGAGGTAGGAGGATCACTATGACATGGAGGCCACCCTGAAACTACATAGTGAATTCCAGGTCAGCCTGAGCTAGAGTGAGACCCTACCTTGCAAAAAAAAAAAGTCATATATATATATATATATACACATATATATATATATATAGTTCCTGTCTTTTTCATGCTGTTTTACTGGGTGATTATCACTGAGATTATTGTCTAAATCTTATAAAAGGTGATTCAAAGCCGGGTGTGGTGGCACACACCTTTAATCCCAGCACTCTGGAGGTAGAGGTAGGAGGATTGCCATGAGTTCGAGGCCACCCTGAGACTCCATAGTGAATTCCAGGTCAGCCTGGGCTAGAGTGAGACCCTACCTCAAAAAAACAAAAAAAAAAGATGATTCAGTCATTGTAACTTTGTTCTTAGGGAAACTGAGGAAACAACTCCTGTCTTAGGAAAGCCTACAATGTACAAACAATGTTAATATAAGTTGTCTAAGCTTCATATATTCTACCAGTCATAAATAATTGCCTTATGTTAAACTTAAAAATGGTTCAATGATTAAAGTTAGTTGATGAAGGAATCACTTTAGGTCTATCATAATGTCTCTAATGTATGTTAAAATCAGACTAATTTAGCTCAACAGTGACCAGGTTTGGCTTTATTCTTAAGCTATGTATATACTCAGTCAGGGTTTTACTTAAGTAATTGTCTCATTTCTTGTATCTTGAGTTCATTGCTTATAGATATATTAATACTTAAGACATGTTCCCTGCTCTAGAAAAATGATCTTAAATGCTGCTGTTCTGCTTCCAGTTTGTGGGGTAATTGGTACTCACACAGGTATCTAAACTACTCAAAGATAAACCATTTACTTTAATAGCTAAAAAGATAAATAGAAGCCAGGCGTGGTGGCGCACACCTTTAATCCCAGCACTCAGGAGGAAGAGGTAGGAGGATCGCTGAGTTCGAGGCCACCCTGAGACTACATCATTGTGAATTCCAGGTCAGCCTGGGCTAGAGTGAGACCCTACCTCAAAATAAATAAATAAATAAATAGGGGAGTAGCTGGATGTGGTGGCACATGCTTTTAATCCCAGCACTTGGGAGGCAGAGGTAGGAGGATCACGGTGAGTTAGAGGCCAGCCTGAGACTACATGGTGAATTCCAGGTTAGCCTGGGCTAGAGCAAGACCCTACTTCGAAAAACCAAACTAAATAAATAAGGGAAGGAGATAGGAGGATCACTGAGAGTTGGAGGCCACCCTGAGGCTACATAGTGAATTCCAATTCCAGGTCAGCCTGGGCTAGAACAAGACCTACCTCGGAAAAAAAAAAAGTTAATGTAGCTTCTGAGTTAATGATTATAACTACTTTTAATTCTTTGAGTGCCTTTTCCATGTGTGAATAGTCAGATATTGGCCTTTTCCCCTCAGGTATTTTTTTTTTTTTTTGAAAGGTATCACTCTAGTCCAGGCTGACTTGGAACTCACTCTGTAGTGCCAGGGTGGCCTCAAACTTATGGCGATCCTCCTTCCTCGGCCTTCCAAGTGCTGGGATTAAAGGCATGCACCACCATGCCTGGCTTCCCCCAGGTTATTTTTTATTTATATATATTTTCAAGCAGAGAGATAGAAGACAGATAGATGGGTGTGTCAGGGCCTCCAGCCACTGCAAAGGGACTCCAGATGAATGTGCCACTTTATGCATCTGGCCTTAAGTGGGTACTGGGGAATTGAACTCGGGTCGTTAGACTCTGAAGGCAAGTGCCTTAACCATTGATCAGTCTCTCCACGCCTTCTCCCCCAAGTAATTTTGAGGTAAAATAAAAGAGCTATTGGTTTGGAATATTTGTCCTAAGTTTATGATACAGGCTGTTGTTTCTCAACAGTAATAACACTTGCTGCACAAGCATGAGGACCTGAATTCCCAATACCACCGAAAGAGCCAGGCATGGCTGCCCATGCTTATAACCCCAGTGCTGAGGGTGGGGGGCAACAAGGAGGATCACTGGGCTTGCTTGTCAGCCAGTCTCACCAAAAATCTATGTGAGCTTCAGGTTCAGAGAGATCCTGTCTCAAAGGAATAAGGTGGAAGAATGATAGAAGAGGCCACCTGATGTCCTTTGGCCTGTGCACACATGTGCATGGGGCATATACCTGCACCATTGTACACATACACATCAAGAAGGAGGTTTTATTATTTTATTTCAAGGTAGGGTCTTGCTCTAGCCCAGGCTGACCTGGAATTCACCATGTAGTCTCAGGCTGGCCCCAAACTCACAGAGATCCTCCTCCATCTGCCTCCCACGTGCTGGGATTAAAGGTATGTGCCACCATGCCCAGTGTTTTGTTTTTTGTTTTTTAATTTTTATTTATTTGCAAGGAGAGAGAGAATTGGTGCACCAGGGCCTCCAGCCACTGCACATGAACTCCAGGTGCATGTGCCAGTCAGAGCATCTGGCTTTACATGGGCACTGGGGAATTGAACCTGGGTTGTTAGGCTTTCCAGACAAGTACCTTAACTACAGAGCCATCTCTCCAGCCCCAATTTCCACTCTTGAATTTACACAGCAAGTTAGTCCTTTCTTCCTTCCCTCCCTCCCTTCCTTCCTTCCTTCCTCATTCTCTGTGTCAGGGTCTCACTCTAACCTAGGCTGACCTAGAACTCACTTTAGCCCCAGGCTGGCCTGAAACTCAGGGCCATCCTCCTACCTCAGTCTCTTGGTTACCTGATGAGTTTGAAGATGTGACACATCAACCTATTTCTTAAAAAAAAAAAAAAAAAAAAGGAAGCCAGGTGTGATGGCACACACTTTTAATCCCAGCACTTGGGAGGCAGAGGTGGGAGGATCTCTGTGAGTTCCAGGCCCACCTGAGACTACATAATGAATTTCAGTCAGCCTGAACTGGAGTGACACTCTACCTTGTAAAACCAAAAAAAAAAAAAAAAGCAAGAAAACAACAAAAACCCTGAATTTTTTGTTTTTTTTTTTTGTTTGTTTGTTTTGAGGTAGGGTTTCACAATAGCCCAGGCTGACCTAGAGTGCACTCTGTAGTCTCAGGCTGACCTTGAACTCACAGAGACCCTCCTCCCTCGGCCTCCTGGGTGCTGGGATTAAAAGGGTGTGCCACCAAGCCCAACCCCAAAATTTAAATCTATTTATTATTTATTTATTTATTTTTCCAAGACAGGGTTTCACTGTGGTCCAAGCTGACCTGAAACTCATTCTGAAGTTCCAGCAGGCTTAAAGCCTTACACTCATGGCAGTCATCCTACCTCAGCTTTCTGAGCACTTTGATTAAAGGTGTGTGTCACCACACCCAGCGTGCTAACCTGCTTTTTTAAAGTAAAAGAATAAAGTTGTTTGGGTTGGAGGCTAAGGTGTTTGCCTGCAAAGTCAAAGGACCCAGTTTGATTCTCCAGGACCCACATAAGCCAGATGCACAAGGTGACAGATGTGTCTAGTTTCTTTGCAATGGCTATGGGCCCTGGTGTGCTCATTCTCTTTCTCTCTGCCTGTTTCTCAAATAAATAAATAAAATTTAAAAATAGAAAAAGAATAAAATTGCTGGGCTGGAGAGATGGCTTACCGGTTAAGGTATTTGCCTACAAAGCCAAAGGATCCCAGTTTGATTCTCCAGGACCCATGTAAGCCAGATGCACAAATCTGGAGTTCCTTTGCAGTGGCTAGAGGCCCTGGTGCACCCATTCTCTCTCTCTCTCTGTCCCTCTTTCTCTCTCTCAAATAAATAAAATATATCTTGAAAAATGGGTTATGTGTTTAAAAAAAAATAAAATTGTTGATTCTCAACTTTTTTGTTTCTTAGTTTGTTTTGAGGTAGGGTCTTGCTCTAGCCCAGGTTGACCTGGAATTCACTATGTAGTCTTAGGCTGGCCTCAGACTCACAGTGATCCTCCTACCTCAGTGCTGGAATTAAAAGCATGTCACCATGCCTGCTTGATTCTCAACTTTTGAGGAGAATGTATGCTTTTTTATTTTTATTTTATTTTATTTTATTTTGGTCTTTCGAGGTAGGGTCTCACTCTAGCTCAGGCTGACCTGGAATTCACCATGTAATCTCGGGATGGCCTCAACTCACTGCGATCCTCCTACCTCTGCCTCCTGTGTGCTGGGATTAAAGGTGTGTGCCACCACAACCGGCAAAGATTGTGTTTTTGGGGGTAGGATGGGGGGGAAATGTATGCTTTTGATTGCTGCATTAGAATTATTCTTACCTACTTACTAAAGAAAAAAATGGGGCTGGAGAGATGGCAGAGGTAAGAGAATCTCCATGAGTTCAAGGCCACCTAGTGACCTTAGAGTGACCATAGAAACTACATAGTAAATTCCAGGTCAGCCTGGGCTAGAGGGAAACCCTACCTCAAAAAACAAACAAACAAACAAACAAAAACCACAATAGGGCTGGAGAGATGGCTCAGGGGTTAAGGCACTTGCCTGCAAAGCCTAACAACCCTGGTTCAATTCCCTAGTACCCACATAGATCCAGATGCACAAAGTGGTGCATGGTGCATGTTTGTCTGCTGTGACTACAGTCCCCATCATGCCCATTCTCTCTCTCTGCTTGAAAATAATTTTTTTTTTTAAGTTGGAAGGGGCTGAAGAGATGACTAAGTGGTTAAGACATTTGCCTGCAAATGGTTTGATTCCCAGAACCCACATAAACCAGATGCGCAAGGTGACACATGCATCTGGAGTTTGTTTGCAGGGGCTGGAGGCTCTTTCTCTCTGTCTCTCCCTCTTTTCTTTAGATTTTCAAATAGATTTTTTTTTCCAAGGTAGGGTTTCACTCTATCCAAGGCTGACCTGGAATTCACTATGTAGTCTCAGGGTGGCCTAGAACTACCAATGATCCTACCTCTGCCTCCCGCGTGCTTGGATTAAAGGCATGTGCCACCATACCTGGCAAAAATAAAATAGTTTTTAAAAGTTGAAGATATGGTTCCGAGGATACAGTGTCTGCCTAGAATGCAGAAATGCCTGAGTTCTTTTTTAAAAAATATTTTATTTTCATTTATTTATTTACTTGACAGAGAAAGAGGGAGAGAGAATGGGTGTGCCAGGCCTCCAGCCACTGCAAATAAACTCCAGATGCATGCACACCTTTGTGCATCTGGCTAAAGTGGGTCCTGGGGAGTCGGACCTGGGTCCTTTGGCTTTGCAGACAAATGCAGAAAGCCCTGGGTTCTATCTCCAGAACTGTGTAAAGCACACAGAGTGATGCATGCCTGTAACCCCAGTACTCAGGAAGTTGAGGCAGAAGTATCAAGAAATTCCAAGTTATCCTCAGCTACATAGCAAGCTCCCAAACAAGATGCTGAAAGTGGTAACAGAAGAGCAAAGGCGATAAACCCAAAGCCTAGTAGAACAATAGCAAGAAAAAGCTGAGCTCAACCTTATTTGTTTCATCCCCATGAGTAAATACTTCCATTACAACCAGAAAAGGGGCTGGGCATACAACTCAGTGGTGGAGTGCTTACATGGCATGCACAAGGCTCTGGGTTCAATGCTCAGTACCACCAAAATAAAAATAAATAAATAAATAAATAAAATAAAATAAATCTTGTGTTTAAGAGAACCAGAAAGGCCAGGCATGGTAGTGCACGCCTTCAATCTCAGCACTCGGGAGGCAGAGGTAGGAGGATCACCATGAGTTCGAGGCGACCCTGAGACTCCATAGTGAATTCCAGGTCAGCCTGAGCTAGAGTGAAACCCTACCTCAAAAAAAAAAAAAAAAAGATAACCAGAAAGGATAAAACAATACTAATCATTGGCATGAGGGAAAGAGGGAAAGGAAGGAGGAAAGAAAAAGAAGGGAAAGGGGAAAAAAAAGGAAAGGGGAAGGAAGAATATTTAGGTGAATGTCTTGTGTCCTGTCTACAAACAAAACAAGTTTTGGGTCTGCATGTGGTGACACATGCCTTTAATCCCAGGACTCAGAAGGCTGAGGCAGAAGGATCATCATGAGTTAGAGGTCATCTTGGAGGTATAGAATGAGTTCCAGGTCAGCTCCAGATCCAGGCCCAGTTCCAGACTGAGACTCTGCCTTGAAAAAACCAAAAACATGGGTTGGAGAAATGGCTCAGCAGTTAAGGCAACTGCCTGCAAAGTCTAATGACCCAGGTTCAACTCTCCAGTACCCATGTAAGCCAGATGCACAAGGTGGCACATGCATCTGGAGTTCATTTGCAGTTGCTAGAGGCTCTGGCATGCCCGTTCTCTCTCTCTCTCTCTCTTTCTTTCTCTGGAAATAAATATATTAAAACAACAGGCTGGAGAGATGGCTCAGTGGTTAAGGCATTTCCTGCAAAGCCTAATGGCTTGGGTTTGATTCCTAGGTACCCACGTAAAGCCAGGTGCACAAAGTGACACATGTTCTGCAGTTCATTTGCAGTAAGTGGAGACCCTGCTGTCCCACCTCCCTTTTTGCTTGCAAATATATATATTTCTTAAAGGGCTGAAAAGCTGAGTGTGGTGGCTCATGCCTTTAATTCCAGCACTCAGGGAGGCAGAGGTAGGAGGATCACCATGAGTTCAAGGCCAGCCTAAGACTACATAATGAATTCCAGGTCAGCCTGAGCTACAGTGAAACCCTACCTCGAAATACCAAAAGGAAAGGCTGAAAAAAAGGGAGGGGGGACTCGAGTGACAGGCTTAGCAGTTAAGGCACTTGTCATAAAAGCGTAAGGATACTGGTTTGATTCCTCAGTACCCACGTAAGCCAGAGGCACAAAGTGGTGGGTACATCTGGAGTTTGTTTGCCGTGGCTAGCAGCCCTGGTCCCAAACCCTCCCTTTCTTTCTTTCTGCTTGCAAATAAATATGTATTTTTTAATTTTATTTATTTATTTACAAGCAGAGAGAGACAGAGAATGGGCACGCCAGGGCCTCTAGCCGTGGCAAACAAACTCCAGATACATGTGCCCCCTGTGCATCTGGCTTACGTGGGTCTTGGGGAATCAAACCTGGGTCCTTTGGTTTCACAGGCAAATGCCTTAACTGCTAATCACTAAACAATCTCTCCAGCCCAAATATATATTTTTAAACAATGGGCTGGAGTGATGGCTTAGCAGTTAAGGCACTTGCCTTCAAAGTCTAAGGACCCAGGTTTGATTCCCTAGTACCCACATAAAGTCAGATGCACAAAGTGGCACATGTGTCTGGAATTCATTTGCAGTAGCTAGAGGCCCTTGTGTGCCCATTCTCTTCTCTTTCAAATAATTAAATAAATACCATACTTTAAAAAGAACTTATAAGAAAATACTCATTGGAGAAAAGACAGCCTCTTTAACAAATGGTGCTGGGAAAACTGGATATATATCTGTAGAAGGATGAAAATAGATTCTTCTCTCTCTCCATGCACAAGGATTAAGTCCAAATGTATTAAAGACCTTAACATCAGACCTGAAACTCTGAAACTGCTAGAGGAAAATGTAGGGGAAACCCTTCAACATATTGGTCTTGGCAAAGACTTTCTGAATACAACCCCAATTGCTCAGGCAATAAAACCACAGATTAACCACTGGGACCTCATGAAATTACAAAGATTTTGCACTGCAAAGGACACAGTGAATAAAGCAAAGAGGCAACCTACAGAATGGGAAAAAATCTTTGCCAGCTATATATCTGATATAGGATTAATATCTAGGATATACAAAGAACTCAAGAAGTTAAATAATAAGGAATCAAAGAAGCCAATCAAAAAATGGGCTATGGAGCTAAATAGAGAATTCTCAAAGGAAGAAATACGAATGGCATATAAGCATCTAAAAAAAAATGTTCTACGTCACTAGTCATCAGGGAAATGCAGATTAAAACTACATTGAAATTCCATCTCACTCCTGTCAGATTGGCTACTATCATGAAAACAAATGATCATAAATGTTGGCGGGAAGTGGAAAAAGAGGAACCCTTCTACACTGTTGGTGGGAATGCAATCTGGTCCAGCCATTGTGGAAATCAGTGTGGAGGTTCCTAAGACAGCTAAAAATTGATGTACCATATGACCCAGCTATAGCACTCCTAGGCATATATCCTAAGGATTCATCTCATTTCCTTAGAAGTACGTGCTCAACCATGTTTATTGTCGCTCAATTTATAATAGCTGGGAAATGGAACCAGCCTAGATGTCCCTCAACTGATGAGTGGATAATGAAGATATGGCACATTTATACAATGGAGTTTTACTCAGCGGTAAAGAAAAATGAAGTTATGAAATTTGCAGAGAAGTGGATGGATCTGGAAAGGATTATTCTAAGTGAGGTACCCCAGGCCCAGAAAGCCAAGCGCCACATGTTCTCCCTCATATGTGGATCCTAGCTACAGATGATTGGGCTTCTGTGTGAGAAGGAAAAAACTCAGTAGCAGAGGCCAGTAAGCAAAAAAGAGATACAAAGGGAAGAGAAGGGAAGGGAGGAGGGTACATAATAGGCTGGTATTGTATATATGTAAGTAGAAGAATAGATTAATGTGGGTGAAAAGGCCCAAAGTGAGGTCAGGGGAGGAGATTGAGTAAAGGAAAGGTGGAGGGAGGGCTAATCAAAATCTAAGAGGATATAAACAAAGCATATAGAATCCTCTGGTTTTGGACAATGGAACACTCAGGAGCCATAGATCATTGCTAGAAAATTTTCAGTGCCAGGGATGGGATAAGAAGGAAAAACTCAGTAAGTTAAAAAGGAGATAGAAAGGGAAGAGAAAGGAAGGGAGGAGGGCATTTATTAGGTTGGTATTGTATATATGTAAGTAGAAAGATTGAGATGGGGAGGGGATATGATGGAGAATGGAATTTCAAAGGGGAAAGTGGGGGGGGGGAGGGTACTACCATGGGATATTTTTTATAATTATGGAAAATATTAATAAAAATTTAGAAAATAAAATAAATAAAAATAAACAAACAAACAACAACAAAAAAGAACTTATAAGATGGGTGTGGTGGCACCTGCCTTTAATCCCAGCATTTGGGAGGCAGAGTTCAAGGCCACCCTGAGACTATATAGTGAATTCCAGATCAGCCTGGGCCTAGAGTGAGAGCCTACCTTGAAAAAACTAATATATATATTTGCACATGTGGAATGGGTATGTCAGGGTTTCTTGGCATTGAAAATGAATGCCTTTCTGGCTTACATAGGTGGCTGGAGAATTGAACTCAGGCCAGCAGATTTTGCAACCAAGCACCTTTAACCACTAGGCCATTTCCCCAGGCCATGAAAGAAGGGTTGTAATGTTAAAAAATAAAAATCAGGGGCTGGAGAAATGGCTTAGTGTTTCAGGCACTGCCTACGAAGCCAAAGGACCTAGGTTCCATTACCCAGAACTCATGTAAGCCAGATGCACAAGGGGGTGCACACATCTGGAGTTCATTTGCAGTGGCTGGAGGCCCTGGCTCACCCATTCTCTCTCTCTCTCTCTCTCTCTCTCTCTCTCTCCCTGCCTATTTCTCTCTCTCTCTCTCAAATAAATAAAGAAAAAGAAAAATAAATAAAAATCATCATGGGCTACAGAGAATGACTTAGCGGTTAAGGCACTTGCATGCAAAACCAAAGGACCCAGGTTCAATTCTCCAGGACCCAAGTAAGCCAGATGCACAAGGTGACACATGCATCTGGAATTCATTCGCAGTGGCTGAGGGCCCTGGAATGCCCATTCTCTCTGTCTGCCTCTGACTCTCTCAAATAAAAAAAGATTGTTAGCTGGACGTGGTAGCACACACCTTTAACCCCAGCACTTGGAGGCAGAGTTAGGAGGATTGCCGAGAGTTCGAGGCCACCCTGAGACTACATAGTGAATTCCAGGTCAGCCTGGGTTAGAGCAAGACCCTACCTCCAAAAAAAAGTTAAAAAATCATTGGGCGTGGGGCGCATATCTTTAATCCCAGCACTCGGGAGGCAGAGGTAGGAGAACTGCTGTAAGTTCAAGGCCGTCCTGAGACTACATAGTGAGTTCCAGGTCAGCTATCTGGAAACAAACAAACAAATCTACAGGGGCTGGAGAGAGGGCTTAGCGGTTAAGGTGCTTGCCTACAAAACTAACAACCTGGGTGAGTTTGATTGCCTAGTACCCACATAAAGCCAGATATACAAGGTGGCATATGCATTTGGAGTTCCTTTGCAGTGGCTAGAGGTCCTGGTATGCCCATTCTCTCTATATGTCTGTTGTCTTTCTCTCTCTCTCTCTTCTTGCAAACAAATAAATAAATAAATAAATAAATAAAATTTTTAAAAATCTATCAGACAGGTATGGTGGCACACTTCATTAATCCCAGCACTCGGGAGGCAGAGGTAGGAGGATCGCTGTGAGTTCGAGGCCACCCAAGTCAGCGTGGGCCAGAGTGAGACCCTACCTCAAAAAACAAAAACAAAAAAAACAACAAACACACACACAAACACGAAAAAACATCTATTGGGGCATGGTGGTACATGCTTTAATCCCTTCACTTGGGAGGCCAAGGTAGGAGAAGCACCATGAGTTCGAGGCCACTCTAAGACTACAGTAGTAAATTCCAGGTCAGCCTGGGCTAGAGTGAGACCCTACCTCAAAAAATAAAAAAAGAGGGCTGGGGAGACGGCTTAGTGGTTAAGCGCTTGACTGTGAAGCCTAAGGACCCCTGTTCAAGGCTCAATTCCCCAGGACCCACGTTAGCCAGATGCACAAGGGGGCGCATGCATCTGGAGTTCGTTTATAGAGGCTGGAAGCTCTGGCGCGCCCATTCTCTCTCTCTCTCTCTCTCTCTCTCTCTCTCTCTCTCTATCTCTCTGCCTCCTTCTCTCTGTGGCTCTCAAATAAATAAATAAAAATAAATAAATAAAATAAAAAATAACCTTTAAAAAAAAATTAAAAAAAGAAAAGAGCCGGGCTGGAGAGATGGCTTAGCAGTTACGGCATGCCTACAAAGCCAAAGGACCCATGCTAAATTCCCCAGGACCCATCAGCCAGATGCACAAGGGGGCGCATGCATCTGGAGTTCGTTTGCAGTGGCTGGAGACCCTGGTGCGCCCATTCTCTCTCTCTCTCTCTCTCTCTCTCTCTGTCTCTCTCTCTCTTCCTCTTCTCTGTCAAATAAATAAATGTAAATAAAATATAAAAAAGAAAAAAGCTGGTGGCACCCCTCCTACCTCTGCCTCTCTAGTGTTGGGATTAACGGTGTGCACCACCATGCCCGCCTTGTTTTCTTTTCCTTTTTTTATTCATCTTATTTATTTATTTGTGAGAGAGAGAAAGAAAGAGGCAGATAGAATGGGCGCACCAGGGCCTACAGACGCATGCACCATTTTGTGCATATGGCTTATGTGGTACTGGGGAATGGAACCTGGGTCCTTAGGTTTCACAGGCAAGTGCCTTAACCTCTAACCTCTAAGCCATCTCTCCAGCCCTTGTTTGCTTTTTTTGAGATAGTTTCAACATTATAGCCCAGACTGGCTGACCTTTTACTCTGGTGTAGCCCCAGATGGTCTTAAACTTGATTCTTTTTTTTTTTTTTTTTTTTTTTCATGGTAGGCTCTCTAGCCCCAGGCTGACCTGAAATTTACTATGTAGTCTTAGGATGGCCTCAAACTCATGGTGATCCTCCTACCACTGCCTCCTGAGTGCTGGGATTAAAGGTGTGTGCCATTATGACTGGCCAGATAGTCTTAAATTTGAGATCTTCCTTTTCAGCTTCCAAGGGATGAGATTATAGGCATGCACCAGCATATATAGCACCACCATGTCTAGCTTCTATTGGGAAACTCTTTTTTTTTGTGGGGGGTGGCTTTTTGAGGTAGGGACTCGCTCTAGACCAGGCTGATGTGGATTCACTATGTAGTCTCAGGTTGGCCTTGAACTCATAGCCATCCTCCTACCTCTGCCTTCCAAGTGCTGGGATTAAAGGTGTGTGCCACCATAACTGGCCCTTATTTATTTTTATTTTTTTATTTTATTTTTGGTTCTTCGAGGTAGGCCCTTGCTCTAGTCCAGGCTGACCTGGAATTCACTATGTAGTCTCAGGGTGGCCTCAAACTCATGGTAATCCTCCTACCTCTGCCTCCCAAGTGCTGCAATTAAAGGTGTGCTCCACCACACCTGGCTGGCCCTTATTTTTTACCATAAATATGTGAAACCACAACTTTTCCTGTATTTTTAAAAAAATATTTATTTATTCATTTATTTGACAGAGATAGAGAGAAAGAGAATGGGCACGCCAGAGCCTCCAGCCACTGCAAATGAATTCCAGATGCATGCATCCCCTTGTGCATCTGGCTTATGTGGGTCCAGGGGAATCAAACCAGAGTCCTTAGGCTTTGAAGGCAAAAGCCTTAGCCACTAAGCAATTTCTCCAGCCCTTTCTGTATTTTAAACAGTATTTTATTTATTTTTAAAACATTTTAAAATATTTTATCTTTATTTATTTAATATTAGAGAGAGAGAGAGAGAAAAAAAAAAAGAAAGAGAGAGAGAAAGAGAGAATGGATGCGCCGGGGCCTCTAGCCACTATAAACAAACTCCAGACACATGTGCAACCATGTGCATCTGGCTTTATGTGGGTACTGGGGAATCAAACCCGGGTCCTTAGGCTTCTCAGGCAAGTACATTAACTGGTAAGCCATCTCTCCAGCCCATTATTTATTTATTTGAGAGAGAGAGAGAGATAGATATATATAGAGAGAAAGGGAACCAGCATGCCAGGGCCTCTAGCCACTGCAGATGAACTCCAGATGAATGCGCCACTTTGTGCATCTGGCTTTTTGTGGGTACTGGGGAATCGAACCTGGGTCCTTTGACCTTGCCAGCAAGTGCCTTAACTGCTAAGCCATCTCTTCAGCCATCCTGTACTTTTCTCTTTTTTTTTTAATATATGTAATTTATTTATTTGCAAGCAGAGAGAGAGACAGACAGAGAATGGGCATGCCAGGGCCTCCAGCCACTGTAAACAAACTCCAGATGCATGTGCTACCATGTGCATCTGGCTTATATGGGTACTGGGGAAGTGAACCTGGGTCCTTAGACTTCACAGGCAAATGCCTTAACTGCTAAGCCATCTCTCCAGCCCCATCCTGTATTTTTCATGCTACCTACTTTTATTACACTGGGCATTGAAACCATGAACCACTTACATAATTTGTAAAATAGTTTGCAATGTATCAGAACTCTATTAACAGGTGTTAATTCCTGGTGTACAGTATAAATAAAACACCCTCTATTCTAATTTTGTTCCTCTTAAAAATTTTAAGAGGAAACAGAATGTATATGTTTCTGCACTGTCAAAAGCACATTATAGATGACAAAAAGGTGCTATACTAGTTTGCCCAAACCACACAGACCAGTAACTAACCGCCTCCTTAGTTTTCACTTAACTTAAAAAGAGTGTTTGCTTTTTGTGTGCTATTCCAAGAGGGGCTGGTAATCCCCATGATTAAAGCAATGCAAGATTTATGATTACTGTGGAGAAATATGATCATGTTGGCTGCAGTGAATCACTCTGGAAGCATCCCATCTCTGTTTCCCAATTACTCAGATCACTAGATCAAACTCAGTTCAGGTCCAAAAACATGAGCATCTTATTAAAAAACAAAATATACATACATACATATATATATATATGGCATGTTTACCTTTTTTCCATGCAATGTGCTAAGTATTACAAGTTTAGAAAAGGGAGCCGCTGACTTTGGAGTTGGGATGGGCTTGGAGAAGACATAGAGGTAGTAGTGCAGCTGGCCGGAGAGTATGAGGAGAGTTCACAAGAAACTAGGATTGTGTTGGAGAAAGCACGGCTGTGCATGGCCCTGCATAGCATCACAGCTGTGGACTAAGCATGAATCACTCCGTGAGTGTGGAGAGGCGAGTGTGAGCCAAAAACTCCAGGATCCTTGTTACAAGGTCGAACATGAAACCGCTAGAAACTGAAGAGCACCCTTTCTTTTAAAGCAGAGGAGCACTGCGATCATTCTGAAATGCAATCCTGACTTGTTTTCTGGTCATAATGAGAATCCATGGAAGGAGGAAAACTGAGACCAAGACAGCAAAAAGTACATTAGAGGCAAAAATTGACAAGGCTTCATTAATTTTATAATTAAGTGAAAGAATATGAGGCTTTAATCATTTGTATTAGTCAGGGTTCTCTAGAGAAACAGAACTGATAGAATGAATTGTATTAAATGGGAATTTATTGGATTAGTTTACGGCAGTCCACCAATAGCAGGTTGCAGGCCCGAGAGTCAAGGAACCTGGTGGCTGCTCAGTCCATGAGGCTGGATGCCTCAGCAGCCCCAATCTGGCCCTGAAGGCCTGGAGATGTCCTGGAGAGACGCTGCTCTTCAGTCCCCGCTGCTTTCCAGTCCACCCTAGAAAGCAGAGCAAGCAGCAGCCAGGTGGGAGGAGGGGATACTGTCCTTCCCAGAGCTTCCGTAGATAAAGCCCACTTCCAAGAGGGGTTGCCCTCTCTGGGCAAAGGGCTCACCCTGGGGGAAGAATTCCTCCTTCAGTTAATCCTTCTTGGAAACAACCTCAGAGACCCATTTATGAGGAATGTCTGTGGATTACAAACAGATCAATTTGACACAAACTTAGCCATCAAGTCCACTCCTTGTCAACTTGACACCAAATCATATCTCCTTACGTCATACTTAATTTCCAAATGTAGACAATAATAAGGGCATAATTCTGCCTAATGTACAACCGGAAATGCACAATCTTCCCCCAAACACAAAGCAAGGTTCCTTGAGGAATGCTTAGTCTCTGACATAATAGGTCAAATATAAATTCAACAGCAGCTAACTAGCAATATGATTTTTATTTTTTATTTTTTTGGTTTTTCGAGGTAGGGTTTCACTCTAGCTCAGGCTAACCTGGAATTCATTATGTAGTATCAGGGTGGCCTGGAACTCTTGGCAATCCTCTGATCTCTGCCTCCCGAGTGCTGTGATATTAATTACCTAGTAGAGAAAGAGGTAGAACAAAAATATCTTAATATTGGTGTAGCTATGTACACTCTTTTTTTCTAATATTTTTATTTATTTATTTATTTATTTATTTGGCAGATAAAGAGGGAGAGAGAGAGAATGAGTGTGCCAAGGCCTCCAGCCACTGCAGATGAACTCCAGACCTGTGTGCCTCCTTGTGCATCTGGCTAACGTGGGTCCTGGGGAATTGAATCTGGGTCCTTTGGCTTTGCAGGCAAATGCTTTAACTGCTATGCCATCCCTCCAGCCCTACAAACACTCTTAACAAGGTAGGACAGAAACACTCATGGCAATTACAGTCCTCATTTTTTGTAACTGGTCACATGGCCTTAGCTGGTATTTGTAACTGCCTTCTACTACCCATTCTGTATTTCCTCCACCTACAGCAAGCACCTCAGTAGGTCTTGGTTCTTTACCTGGAGGGGTGACCCGTACCTTCATTCCTGAAGGATCTGGGCCATTTATCACACTGCCTTGATTGGATTGTTGCAGTTGTCCATTGACTTTAGTAACAGGCATGGTAACACCAAGAGATGCCCTAAAGGATCTCCTGCACTCCAGACATACTCTTCCTTACCTCCACTGTGAAGGAACAGTCTGATTTCCCCCTAGTAGTCTGGATCAATCACCCTGCTACCATTGTAACTCCTTTCTTATCCTACCCATTCAAGGGCATCAGGAACCCAAAGTGGCCAGGGGTCTTAGCTTTCAGTTCAATGGAATGTTCTTTGTGCCTCTTGGCAAAAGCAGTGCTCCCTCTGGAACCAAGACCACTAGGCCAGCAGAGCATAAGGTTGTGGGAACAGGAAGCAAAAATTTAGCTAATGGGTCACTTGGGGTGATGGTAAGTGGGACCATTCCCATTTCCACCCCTTCATTCCTGGACCTGAGAATATGAGCTGTAGGAGAAACAGTACTGTGGTGGTTTGATTCAGGTGTCCCCCATAAACTTAGGTGTTCTGAATGCTAGGTTCCCAGCTGATGGAGATTTGGGAATTAACACCTCATGGAGGTAGTGTATTGTTGGGGGCGGGCTTATGGGTGTTATAGCCAATTTCCCTTTGCCACTGTTTGGCACACTCTCCTGTTGCTATGGTACACCTTATGTTGGCCAGGGGGTGATGTCTACTCTCTGCTCATGCCATCATTTTCCCTGCCATCGTGGAGCTTCCCCTCGAGACTGTAAGCCAAAATAAACCTCTTTTTTTCCCACAAGCTGCTCTTGGTTGGGTGATTTCTACCAGCAATGTGGACCTGAATGCAACAAGTACCATATATAGGACACTGATTCACAGCATATTCAGCCTGCTGGAGGACACTCTCCCAGCCCTCCAAGATATTGCCACCTAGTTGGCACTGTAGCTTTTTCTTTAAAAGGCCATTCCACCGTTCTATCAAGCCAGCTGCTTCAGGGTGGTGGGGCACATGATAAGACCAGTGAGTTCCATGATCATGAGCCCACTGCCGTACTTCCTTGGCTGTGAAGTGAGTTCCTTGGTCAGAAGCAATGCTGTGTAGAATGCCATGACGGTGGATAAGACATTCTGTAAGCCTTTGTAAGATGATAGTTTTGGCAGAAGCACTACGTGCAGGAAAGGCAAATGCATACCCAGAGTGTCTATTCCAATAAGGACAAAACGCTGTCCTTTCCATGATGGAAGTGGTCCAATGTAGTCAACCTGCCACCAGGTTGCTGGCTGGTCACCCCGAGGAATACTACCATATCAGGGGCTCAGAGTTGGTCTCTGCAGCTAGCAGGTTTGGCACTTAGCAGCAGCTGTAGCCAGGTCAGCCTTAGTTAGTGGAAGTCCGTGTTGTTGGGCCCATGCATAGCCTGCATCCCTGCCACCACAGCCACTTTGTTCATGGGCCCATTGGGCAGTGACAGGGATGGCTGAGGAAAGAGGTTGACCATTATCCACAAAATGGGTCAGCTTATCTACTTGATTATTAAAGTCATCCTCCGATGAGGTCACCTTCTGATGAGCATTAACAGAAAATCTCACTTTCACTGGATGCGGTGGTTCATGTATTTAATACCAGCACTTGGGAGGCAGAGGTAGGAGGATCACTGTGAGTTCAAGGCCAACCTGGGACCATCAAGTGAATTCCAGGTCAGGCTGGGCTAGAATGAGACCCTACCTCAAAAAACAAACAAACAAACAAACAAACAAACAAACAGAAATTCTCACTTTGACTTTTTTTTTTTAATTTTTTTTTTATTTTCGAGGTAGGGTCTCACTCTAGCTCAGGCTGACCTGGAATTCACTGTGTAGTCTCAGGGTGGCCTTGAACTTACAGGGGTCCTCCTACCTTTGCCTCCAGAATGCTGGAAATAAAGGCATGCACCACCACGCCTGGCTAGAAGACATACCACTTTTAAAAAAATTTTTATTCAAAGCTGGGCATGGTGGTGCACGCCTTTAATCTCAGCACTCAGGAGGTAGAGGTAGGAGGATCGCTGTGAGTTCAAGGTCACCCTGAGACTACAAAGTTAGTTTCAGGTCAGTCTAGGCCAGAGTGAGACCCTATATCGAAAAACAAAACAAAACAACAACAACAACTGTATATATATATTTAATTTATTTATTTGAGAGAGGAGAGAGAGAAAGAGGCAGAGAAAGAGAAATAGAGAAAGAGAATGAGCACACTGAGGCCTTCAACCACTGCAAATGAATTCCAGATGTATGTGCCACCTTGTGCAATTGGCTTATGTCAGTACTAGGGAATCGAACCTAGGTCTTTAGGCTTCACAGTCAAGTGCCTTAACCACTAAGCCATCTCTCTAGCTGTATACCACTTTTTGAATCTGGTTTATGTGGGTGGCGTGGGATTGAGCCCAGAATGATAGGCTTTGCCAAATAGCAAATTTCACTGCTGAGCCAGCTTTCCAGCCCCCTCAATTAAGGAAGATTTTAAACTTCTAGTAAATAAAAGTTATTTATAAACATGTTTCTTTTCACAGGTAGTATCTAGAATCAATGTTTCCTCTTTTTTTCTCTCTTCGTAGCAAATTTATCTAATGATATTTGTCTTTAATATGGCTTCTGTGGTAAATAAATTCACTTTTCTGAAAGTCTTTACATTCATCAGGAAGCATTTATTGAATGTCTATTTGTAGAACACTGTTCTGGCTATTGTGAGAAATAAACTTCTCAAGGGCACTTTTATAATCCAGTTGGAGAGACAAAATAGACCTGTGAACTAATAAGTATTCAGTGATAAGCAATTTAATAAGCATCAAGGGAAGGCAGGAAAAAAGAATTAAAAAAAAAAAAGATTTCTTAGAACTGAGGTTTATTTTTTGAGGTAGGGTTTCACTCTTGCCCAGGCTGACCTGGAATTCACTGTGTAAATTCAGGGTGGCCTTGAACTCATGGAGATTCTCCTACCTCTGCCTGGGATTAAAGGCATATGCCAGCATGCCCAGCAGAACTGAGTTTTAAATTATACTTAAAGAAAATGAGTTTAATCACTGGAGTTCAAGGCCACCCTGAGATTACATAGTGAATTCCAGGTCAGCCTAGGTAGAGTGAGATCCTACCTCAAAAAACCAGAAAAAAAAAAAAGAAAAGAAAAGAAGGGCTGGAGAGATGGCTTAGTAGTTAAGGTGTTTGCCTGCAAAGCCAAAGGACCCAGGTTCGATTCCCCAGTACCCACATAAACCAGATGCACAAGGGCGTGCATGCATCTGGAGTTCATTTGCAGCAGCATGCCCATTCTCTCTGTCTCCTCTCTCTCTCTCTCTCTCTGCTTGCAAATAAATAAAATAAATCTTTAAAAAGAAAAGTAGTTTAGCCGGAGTGGTTAAAGGCCCTAGTGTGCCCATTCTCTTTCTCTATGTACCTCTCTCTCTCTCTCTCTCTCTCAAATAATTAAATAAATTAAATATTTAATTTAAAAAATTGCCAGGCATGGTGGTGCACACCTTTAATCCCAGCACTTGGAAGGATCTCCGTGAGATCCAGGCCACTCTGAAACTATATAGTGAATTCCAGGTCAGCCAGGGATAGAGTGAGACCGTACCTCGAAAAACTAAATAAATAAATAAATAAATAAATAAATAAATAAAAAGGGCCTTCCATGAAGTCATTTGGCAGAAGGTGGGGGGGGGGGCACATTAGAAGCCTTCCTTTGGTTGTTTTATGTTCCATATGGGTAATTATCTTAGAGCTCAGAATTTCTAGAACCCATCCTAACCTTTTCTAGAGATCACCTTGGATGATCTGAGGAAGGGAACTTCTCCAAATAATGATTAATTATAGATAGATTTACATGTATATGATCTGAGACATACAGTGTGCACGATTTATTTATTCAATTATTTGTTTGCTTGTTTAGAGTCAAGGTCTTACTGGGTGACCCTGGCTGGTCCGGATCTCATTATGTAGACCAGGATGTGAGGGCGATCTGACTTTGACACATCACCCATTGATCACCAGGGTTCATTTGTCTGCTCTGGCTCGCTAGGCGGGTGTCCCATTCCTCCCTCACCGCTCATGTGTGTCCCTCCCCCTCCCGAAGCTGCGAAGAGGATGACCTTCCCCGAATAGAGGAGGATCGGTCTTCGGTCAAGGGTATAGGAGTAGCTGAGCTCCTCTGCCAGAACCTTCAAGCCAGCTCTCATTATGTAAACCAGGCTGATCACAAGCGTGTGCCGCCATATCCAGCTTTGTATGTCTTTGTTGTTATGGAGCTCAGTGATACAAGGCCTGAGTTCAATCCTAGTACACCCCCCCCCCCCCACACATACATATCACCAGGCTTAAAAAAATATATTTATTTATTTATTTATTTATTTGACAGAGAAAGAGGGAGAGAGAGAGAGAGAATGGGCACGCGAGTGACTCCAGCCACTGCAAACGAACTCCAGACCCGTGTGCTCCCTTGTGCATCTGGCTAATGTGGGTCCTGGGGAATCGAACCTGGGTCCTTTGGCTTTGTAGGCAAATGCCTTAACTGCTAAGCCATCTCTCCAGCCCAATCACCAGGCTTTTTAATCGATTCTTTTTTTGGGGGGAGTGGGGGTAGGGTCTCACCCTAGCCCAGGCTGACCTGGAATCCACTATGTAGTCTCAGGTTGACCTTGAACTGACAGGGATTGCTGGCTAGTTTTTATTTTGAGAAAGAGTTTCTGTGATGGTTTGAATCAGATGTTCCTCATAAACTCATGTGTTTTGTATGCTTGGTCACCAGCTAGGGGCAGTTTGGAAGGCGGAGCCTTGCTGGAGGAGGTGTGTTAGTGGGGATGAGCTTTGGGGTGATAAAGCCCAGCTTCCCACTTGCCCGAGCCCACCTCACGTTTTCAACTATCTTCTACCCACTGTGATGAAATGTGATGACCAACCTCTGCTCTACCAGCTTGTTCCTGCCATTATGAAGCGTCCCCTGAAGACCATAAGCCAAAATAAACCCTTTCCTCCCTCCCATCAGTTGCTTTTGACCCCTTGCTTTGTCCCAGCAATGAGAAGGTAGCTACAACAGTCTCATTAAGCTGCCCAGTGGGCCTTGAACTTGTGATTCTGTTGTCTCAGCTTTTCAAGTAGCTAAGATTGCATGCTTGCACTTGTAACTTAAAACAAATATATTTTTTAGTCCGGTGTGGTGGCACACACTTTTATTCCCAGCACTTGGAAGGCAGAGGAAGGAGGATCATCATGAATTCAAAGCCATCCTGAGACTACATTGTGAATGGTCAGGCTGGGCTAGAGCCATAGAGCCAGATCCTACCTCCAAAACAACAATAACAACAACAAACTATTAAAAATCCTGGTGATTTGATTTGAGTAGAGGAAGGGTGGAAGGAGGGTTAATCAAAATTTAATGTTACGAATAAGCCATATGGAAATCTTTTTTGGATAATGGTGCACTGAAAAGGCACAGATGCTGGGAGTGGTGGTGCATGTCTTTAAGCCCAGCACTCTGGAGGCAGAGGCAGAGGTAGGAGGATTGCTGTGAGTTCCAGGTCAGCCTGGACTAGAATAAGACCCTATCTCAAAAGAAAAAAAAAAAAAGAAAGAAAGAAAGAAAGAAAAGAAAAAGAAAAAGAAAAAGAAAAAGAAAAAGAAGAAAAGGCTGGGTGTGGTGGCATGCCTTTAATCCCACCACTTGGGAGGCAGAGGAAGGAGGATCTCCATAAATTCAAGGCCATTCTGTGACTACATAGTGAATTCCAGGTCAGCCTGAGCTGCAGTGAAACCCTACCTCAAAAAACAAACAGGGCTGGAGAGATGGCTTAGTGGTTAAGCGCTTGCCTGTGAAGCCTAAGGACCCTGGTTCAAGGCTTGATTCCCCAGAACCTACGTTAGCCAGATGCACAAGGGGGCGCACATGTCTGGAGTTCATTTGCAGTGGCTGGATGCCCTGGCATGCCATTCTTTCTCTATCTGCCTCTTTCTCTCTCTGTCACTCTCAAATAAATAAAAATGAACAAAAAATTTTTTTTAAAAAGCCATACACTATTATTAAAAAAATTTCAGTGCCAGGGATGGGATACCTTCCAGAGGGTTGTTGGCCAGGGATGTCCATGATGCCCCCCAAATATTACAGGCCATTGCCAAAGCTCTTGGTTTCCCACCAGAAGACTCTATTGCTAAAGATTCTACATGCTTGGACTGCAGGTCACTAAGAAATCAAGCTGGGGCTGGAGCAATGGCTTAGCGGTTAAGGCACTTGCTTACAAAGCCAAAGGACCTCGGTGGATTCCCCAGTACCCACGTAAGCCAGATACACAAGGTGGCACATGCATCTGGAGTTTGTTTGCAGTAACTGGCATGCCCACTCTCTCTCTCTCTCTCTCTCTCTCTTTATCTGCCTTTTTCTGTCTCTCTAATAAATAAATAAAATAGTTAAAAATTTTTTATATTATTTTACTTGATTTCTTTCAAACTTTTTTTTAAATTGACAACTTCCCTCATTAGGACAAATCAAGCTGAAGCTGAGCTGAAATTTTCCTTCCTGTGGACCAGGTGACAGACAGCTAGGAAAAGCTATGCTGCATGTAGCCCTGTGGAAGAGAGAAGTCATCATTGGTGATAAACAGCAATGGACATTGCAAGCCTTAAGTTTGGCCAGCCAGACCAAATGAGCCAATGGGTGCAATAGTGGCATGTTTGTTATGGGGGAAACCATCTGATTTCAAATTGGAATGAAGGCTCTCTCCACGGGAGGGAATGCATGTCTGGTACTGAAAACCTAGTCCAAAGCCTATGATAGAGTGGTCATAGGCCCTAGGATTTAACATCTGCTGTTGTCTGGCTGGACACATATGTTATACTCACCAAACTGCCCTATAAGCACTTTTCTTAACCTTCCCACATTTATATTAATGCTACTCTCACTTTTGGTTAGAGAAGCTTCTTTTTTTAAAAAACAAAACAAAACATTTTTTAAAATTTTTATTTATTAGAGAGAGAGGGAGAGAATAGGCATGCCATGACCTCCAGCCACTACAAACAAACTCCAGACACATACAGCACCTTGTGCATCTGGCATATGTGGGTCCTAGGGAATAGAACCTGGGTCCTTTGGCTTTCTGGCAGTGCCTTAACTGCTAAGCCATCTCTCCATCCAGAGAAGCTTTTCATTTCAGATAGAGGCGACAACTGGGATGAATCAAAAGGCACCATAGTGCTAAGAAGTGACAGTGGAATGTTCACACTGGGACATTCTATCACACCTTCCAAGGCTCAGGGTCCATTGTGGAAGAGTTGGTGGAAAGAATGTAAGAGCAAAAGGAAGGGTAGGACTGCTTACGATGCAATCTTCCAGACACAAAAAGGCCTGGATATCCATGACCTCACAGTGCCTGACACTACCTACGTAAGACCCTCATAATAGGAGTAAAAGATTATGACATCAAAATAAAAGAAAGACTAATTGAGAGAGGGAGGGGATATGATGGAGGGTGGATCTGTGAAGGGGAAAGAGGGGAAGGGGAGGGAATTATTATGGTTTATTGCCTATGATTATAAAAGTTGTCAATAAGGGCTGGAAATGTAGCTTAGCAGTTAAGGCACTTGCCTGTGAAGCCTAAGGAGCTAGGTTTGATTCTCCAGTTCCCTCATAAACCAGATGCATCTGGAGTTTGTTTGCAGTGGCTGGAGGCACTGGATTGCCCATTCTCATTCTCTCTCTCTCTTTATCTGCCTTTTTCTGTCTCTCTAATAAATAAATAAAATATTTTTAAATGTTTATATTATTTTACTTTATTTTTTTCAAACCTTTTTTTTAATTGACAACTTCCCTCATTAGGACCTGCGCTTAGAACTCTTCTTTATTTTTTATCTTTATTTTTTGTTTTTTCGAGATAGGGTCTCATTCTAGCTCAGCCTGACCTGAAATTCACTCTGTAGTCTCAGGGTGGCCTTGAACTCATGGCAATCCTCCTACCTCTGCCTCCCAAGTGCTAGGATTAAAGGCATGCGCCACCATACCCAGCCCAACTCTTCTTTTTTTAACTTGGTAATGGATTTGCTTCTTGTGTTTTATTTCTTCCCTTTCCTCTTCAAGGACATACATTAACAAAGGACCACACTGGACAGATTTGAGACCATGCCATAGCCACAGAAGAGAATTGAATTGAACAACCTAGAGCTCAGATCTTAAGATAAAACGTCTCTAATTAAATCTCTTCACTTTCTTCTTTCTAGCTGGACTGATTTTCAAACATCCTTTTCTTTTCTTGCCTGAAGTCTTGCCCCTAGGCCACACAGTGAAAACAAAAAATGAAAATTTTAATATAAATGTGGGCAACATTTTTGTTACTCATTTAGCAGACATTCACAGAATTCCTGGGATGGGTAAGACATTGATCTGAGTACCAAGCACGTAGTTTCCCTCCAGGGGTGTGGAAAACTCAAGTCAGGGCTGTTTCAAGGTAGGGTTTCACTCTAGTCCAGGCTGACCTCCCAAGTGCTAGGATTAAAGGTGTGAGCCACCACACCCAGCAATAGTTTTTTTTTTTTTTTTTTTTTTTTTTTTTTTTTTTGTTGTTGTTGTTGATTTGTTTTTTTGAGGTAGGGTCTCACTCTAGCCCAGGCTGACCTGGAATTCACTATGTAGTCTCAGGGTGACCTTGAACTCATGGCGATACTCCTACCTCTGCCTCCCAAGTGCTGGGATTAAAGGCTAGTTTTATATTTACTTATTTACTTAAGAATCGGAGAGAGAGAGAGTGCCAGGGCCTCCAAGCCACTGCAAACAAATTCCAAATGTATGTGCCATCTTGTGCATCTGACTTATTTGGGCCCTGGAGAATTGAGTCTGGGTCCTTTGACTTTGCAGGCAAGCACCTTAACCACTAGGCAATCCCTCCAGCCCCCCCCCCAGCAGTAGTTTTTTTCATTTTTATAATTAATTTATTTTTTGAAATAGTTTATAATTTATTTTGAGAGAGAGAAAGAGAGGAAGAGAGAGAGGGGGGAAGAATGAGTGCACCTGGGCCTCTAGCCATTGTAAACAAACTCCAGATGCATGTACCACCTTGTGCATCCAGTTTATGTGGGTCCTAGGGAATCGAACCTGGGTCCTTTGGCTTTGCAGGCAAGTGCCTTAACCTCTAAGTCATCCCTCCAGCCCCCCCTTTTTTTTGGTTTTTCAAGGTAGGGTCTCACTCTAGTCCAGGCTGACCTGGAATTTACTATGTAGTCTCAGGGTGGCCTTGAACTCACAGCAATCCACCTACCTCTGCCTCCCAAATGCTGGGAATAAAGGCGTGCGCCACCACGTCCTGCCCTCCAGCCCTTTTAAATTTATTTTTATTTTAGACATAGCAAGAGAGAGAGAGACAAAAAGAGAGAGAGAGAGACAGCAGGAGGAGAGAATTGGCAAGCCAGGGCCTCAGCCTCTGGAATTGAATTCCAGACACTTTCACCAGCTAGTGGGCATGTGTGACCTTGTGCTTGCCTCACCTTTGTGCATCTGGCTAATGTGGGATCTGGAGAGTAGAACATGAGTCCTTAGGCTTCACAGGCAAGTGCCTTAACCACTAAGCCATCTCTCTAGCCCTACTGGGAGATTATTTTTTTAATTTTTTCCCATTTGCTGACAGTACTTAATAGTACTCCAGCACACTAAATTTCATTAAAAGCCTAGAGAAGATAATAATCAAAATGGCATGATATTTGCATAAAGATGAACAAATAAATCAATGGGAAAAAATAAAAGCCTGATAACCTCCTCCATGTAGACCAGCTGAGAGAAAGCTGGAAGAAGCCATTCTGCATGTAGTTCAATGGGAGAAAGAGAGACCACCAGTGAAGATACTCAACAGTGGACACTGCAAGCCTTATAATTGGCCAGCCAGGCCAAATGAGCCAACGGGTGCAATAGTGGCACGTCTGTCATGGTGGAAATCAACTGCCCTCCAATTGGACTGGAGGCCCACTCCGTGGGGGGGGGGGGAATACATCCCTGATACTGAAAACTTAAAACAGGGGTAGTCATGAGCCCTAGGGGTGTAACATCTGCTGATGTCTGGATAAATGTATATACTATGCTTATCAAACTGCCCAGTAAGCACTTCTCTTAGTATTTATACCCTTATATTAATGCTACTCTCACTTTGGGTAGAGAATCTTCTCTTTTCAGATGGCAGTGACCTTGGGATGACTCAGAAGGTATCATAGTGCTGGAAAGAAGCGACTGGAGTACTGAGTAACATCTCGATCACACCTTCCAAGGCTCAGGGTCTAATGCGGAAGAGGTGGTGGAAAGAATGTAAGAGCCAAAGGAAGGGTAAGACTCCTTACAACATCCTCCCTCCAGACATAAAATGGCCTGGATATCCATGACCTCATAGTGCCTGACACTACCTACACAAGACCATCACAAGAGGAGGAAAAGATCATGACATCAAAATAAAAGAGAGACTGATTGAGATGGGGAGGGGATATGATGGAGAATGGAGTTTCAAAGGGGAAAGTGGGGGAGGGAGGGTAGTACCATGAGATATTTTTTATAATCATGGAAAATGTTAATAAAAATTGAGAAAAGAAAAAAAAAAAAGCCTGGAGAATACATGCCTGGTACTGAAAACCTAGTCAAAAGCCTATGTCAGGGGAGGCCATGAGCCCTAGGGGAGTAAAATGCTTACTGTTGTCTGACGAAATGTAAATATTATGCCCACCAAACTGCCCTGTAAGCACTTTTCTTAAAGTCTTCTTAAAGCTCATGTTACTCTCACTTTTGGTTAGAGAAACTTCTCTTTTCAGATGGCGACAATGACAGGGATGACTCAAAAGTCATCATAATGCTGAGAAGAGGTGACTATGGAGTGTTCATCACTGAGACATCTCTATCACACCTTCCAAGGCTCTGGGTCCACTACAGAAGACGTTGTGGAAAGAATGTAAGAGCTTAGCAGTTAAGGCACTTGCCTGCAAAGCCAAAGGACTCGGGTTCAATTCCCCAGGACCCATGTAAGCCAGATGCATAAGTTGGTACATGCATCTAGACTTCGTTTGCAGTGGCTGGAGGCCCTAGTGTGCCCATTCTCTCTTTCTCTAGCTGCCTCTCTTTCTCTCTCAAATAAATAAATAAAAAGAAAAACAAATACCAAAAAGAAGAAAAAGAATGTAAGAGCCAAAGGAAGTATAGGACTGCTTACAGTGCAGTCTTCCAGACACAAAAAGGCCTGCTAGCCATGACCTCACAGTGTCTGACACTATCTACACAAGACCATCATAATAGGATGTCCTTAATCCCAGTACTTGGAAGGCAGAGGTAGGAGGAACACTGTGAGCTTGAGGCCAGCCTGAGACTAAATAGTAAATTCTAGGTCAGCCTGGGCTAGAGTAAGACCCTACTTCAAAACAACAACAACAACAACAACAACAACAAATAGGGCTGGAGAGATGGCTCAGCAGGTAAGGCACTTACCTGCAAAGGCTAATGGCCTGGGTTCGATTCCACAGTACCCACATAACACCAGATACACAAAGTGGTGCATGCATCTGGAGTTTGTGAGTAGTAGCTACAGGCCCTGGTGTGCCCATTCTTTCTCCCTTTCCCTCTCCCCCTCTCTCTTCTTGCAAATAAATAAAAAATATTTTTAAAAATTCAAAAAAAAGAAAAATAATAAAAGAGACTAATTCGAGAGGGAGAGAGGATATGATGGAGGGTAGGTTTGTGAGAGAGAAAGTGGGGGTGGTGAGGGAATGATCATGGTTTGTTGTCTATAATTATGGAAGCTGTCAATAAAAACAAGTATAAACCAGGAGTGGTGGCACATGCCTTTAATCCCAGCACTGAGGAAGCAGAGGTAGGAGCATCACTGTGAGTTCAAGGCCACCCTGAGACTACATAGTGAATTCCAGGTTAGCTTGGTCTAGAGTGAGACCCTACCTTGAAAAACCAAAAAATTAAAATAAAAATAAAAATAAAAACAAGCTTAAACTGGGCATGGTGGCACACACCTTTAATTCTAGTACTCAAGAGGCAGAGGTAGAAGGTTTACCATGAGTTCAAGGCCAGCCTGAGACTACATAGTGAATTCCAGGTCAGTCTGGGCTAGAGTGAGACCTTACCTCAAAAAATAAAATTAAGCTGGGTGTGGTGGCACACGCCTTTAATCCCAGCACTCCAGGAGGCAGAGGTAGGAGGATTGCTGTGAGTTCGAGGCCACCCTGAGACTCCATAGTGAATTCCAGGTCAGCCTGAGCTAGAGAGAGACCCTACCTCGAAAAACCGAAACCCCCCCAAAAAAAAAATTAAAAAATTAAAATAAAATAAAATTATAGCTGGGTGTGGTGGCACATGCCTTTAATCCCAGCACTTGGGAAGGCAGAGGTAGGAGGATTGCTGTGAGATCGAGTCCAACCTGAGACTTCATAGTGAATTCCGGGTCAGCCTGAGCTGCAGCAAGACCCTACCTTGGAAAACAAAACAAACAAACAAATACATATAACATGTATTTATCTGAAAGAGAGAAAGAGGCAGGTAGAGAAAGAGTGAGTATGGACACATCAGGGCCTCTAGCTGCGGCAAACAAACAGCAGACACATGTGCTATCTGGTGCATCTGGCTTAATGTAGCTCCTGGGGAATCTAACCTGGGTACTTTGGCTTTGCAGGCAAGTGCCTTAGCTGCTAATCTATGCCTCCAGCCCATTTTTTAAACATACCTTATTTTTATTGCATATGCCTTTAATTCCAGTACTCAGGGAGTAGAGGTAGGAGGACCACCGTGAATTCAAGGCCAGCCTGGGACTAGAGTGAATTGCAGCTCACTCTACCTGGGGGGTGGGGAAGCCTGGAGAATGATAAAGGCAGTAATGAGCCAGCGCCCTCTTCTCGCAGTCAGTAAGTACCAGTGCCGGGACTCATAGGCAGACTCCACTTGAGAATGAGAGAAGCAAAACAGTTGCCTTGTTGTCCTAAGATGGTGACACTCTGGCTTTTTCTACAAAATCCTGTGAAGAAATGTAGACCACAGCAGGGTGTGGTGGCGCACGCCTTTAATCCCTGCACTTGAGAGGCAGAGGTAGGAGGCTCGCCGTGAGTTCAAGGCCACCCTGAGACTCCATAGCGAGTTCCACGTCAGCCTGGGCTACAGTAACGCCCTACCTCGAGGAAATAACAACAAAAAAGCAATGTAGAGTACTTTACAAATTTGCATGTCCTCCTTGCACAGGGGCATTGTGACCTCTGCATTGTTCCTATTTTAGCAAATGAGCTGTGGGAGGCGACACTGGTTTCCTCTGTAATAGATTTCTTTCCAAACACGTCTAGGAAATGACTATTCTTTTTTTTTTTTTTTTTGGTTTTTCAAGATAGGGTCTCGCTCTAGCCCAGGCTGACCTGAAATTCACTATGTAGTCTCAGGCTGACCTGGAACTCATGGTGAGCCTCCTACCTCTCTCTGCCTCCCAAGTGCTGGGATTAAAGGCGTGTGCCACCACACCCGGCGGAAATGATTATTCTTGAGCATACTCATGCCCAGGTCTGCCAGCTGAGTCCCAGCACTTCTGGAACACAGATCTTGAGCCCTGGCTGTGCATTAGCACATTGCATGCAATCAACACTTTCCTTTTTTTTTTTTTTTTTTGGTTTTTTAAAAAATATTTTATTTATTTATTTGAAGGGGGGCAGATAGAGGGAATGGGCACACCAGGGTTCCAGCCACTGCAAATGAACTCCAGATGCACATGCCACATGGTGCATCTGACTTATGTCAGTCCTGGGGAATTGAACCTGGGTTCTTAGGTTTCTCAGGCAATTGCTTTAATCACTAAGCCATCTGTCCAGCCCCCAAATGATTTATTGATCCAAGTAAATTTTTTTTTTCTTTTTTTCTTTTCTTGAGGTAGGGTTTCACTCTGGTCCAGGCTGACCTGGAATTAACTCTGTCATCTCAGGGTGGCCTTGAACTCATGGCGATCCTCCTACCTCTGCCTCCCGAGTGCTGGGATTAAAGGCGTGCGCCACCACGCCCGGCTTGATCCAAGTAATTTTTAATCCCTTATTTAACCCACGGCCTTGCAAGTGCTAGGCAGGGAGTCTACCACTGACATACACTCCAAGTACAATTTTTTTGGTCTCATGAAAGATATAAAGACTCTTATTTTTATTTTCTCAATTTTTATTAACATTTTCCATGATTATAAAAAATATCCCATGGTACTACCCTCCCTCCCCCACTTTCCCCTTTGAAATTCCATTTTCCATCATATCCCCGCCCCATCTCAATCAGTCTCTCTTTTATTTTGATGTCATGATCTTTTCCTCCTCTTGTGATGGTCTTGTGTAGGTAGTGTCAGGCACTATGAGGTCATGGATATCCAGGCCATTTTATGTCTGGAGGGAGGACATTGTAAGGAGTCCTACCCTTCCTTTGGCTCTTACATTCTTTCCGCCACCTCTTCCGCATTAGACCCTGAGCCTTGGAAGGTGTGATCGAGATGTTACTCAGTACTCCAGTCACTTCTTTCCAGCACTATGATACCTTCTGAGTCATCCCAAGGTCACTGCCATCTGAAAAGAGAAGATTCTCTACCCAAAGTGAGAGTAGCATTAATATAAGGGTATAAATATTAAGAGAAGTGCTTACTGGGCAGTTTGATAAGCATAGTATATACATTTATCCAGACATCAGCAGATGTTACACCCCTAGGGCTCCTGACTACCCCTGCTTTAAGTTTTCAGTATCAGGGATGTATTTCCCCCCCATGGAGCGGGCCTCCAGTCCAATTGGAGGGCAGTTGGTTTCCACCATGACAGACGTGCCACTATTGCACCCGTTGGCTCATTTGGCCTGGCTGGCCAATTAATTATAAGTCTTGCAGTGTCCACTGTTGAGTATCTTCACTGGTGGTATCTCTTTCTCCCATTGTTTTTTTTTTCTTTAATTGACTAATTTATGTATTTGAGAGAGAGAGAATGGATACACCAGGGTTTCTAGCCACTGCAAACAAACTCTAGACACATGTGCCACCTTGTGTATCTGGCTTTCCATGGGTACTGGGGAACTGAATGTGGGTCCTTAGGCTGTTCAGGCAAGTTCCTTAACTACTGAGCCTTCTCTCCAGCCCCTTCTTTGGTTGTTTTGAGACAAGGTCTCACTGTGTAGCCCAGGATGGCCTGGAAGTTACTATCTAGCCCAGACTGGCTTCATTAGTCCTTCCCTTTCAGCCTCCTAAGTGTTGGGATTATAAGTGTTAGACACCCAGCCTGGCTAATAATTTTTTTTGGACAGGGCTTCATGTAGCCCAGGTTGGCCCACAACTCACTATGTAGCCAGAGATGACCTTGAACTCCTGATCCTCTTGCTTCCATCTGTGCTGAGATTTTAGGTGAGTGGTGGTTTGATTCAGGTGTCCTCCATAAACTTAGCTGTTCTGAATGCTAGGTTCCCAGCTGATGGAGATTTTGGAATTAACACCTCCTGGAGGCACTGTATTGTTGGGGGTGGGCTTATGGGTGTTATAGCCAGTGTCCCCTTGCCAGTGTTTGGTACACTCTCCTGTCACTATTGTCCACCTGCCATCATGGAGCTTCCCCTGGAATCTGTAAGCCAAAATAAACCCCCTTCCCCCCCTCCAAAAGCTGCTCTTGGTCGGTTGATTTCTGCCAGAAATGTGACCTGACTGCAAGAAGGTGTGTACCATCGCACCTGGTTTATGTGATGCTAAGAGCTGAACCCAGGGCTTCGTGCTTTAGGTAAGTACATATGGTCCCAACTGAGCTACATTCTCAGCCTCAAAACATATTTTTGGGGTATGTGTGTGTCTTCACTTGTGAGTGCAGAAATGAGTGTGAAGGTCAAAGGGCTGTTTTGGAGTGTTCACCCTCACCTTCCCCTTGTTTGAGAAATGGTTCACGGCTGTGTGTGTTCACCAGGCTAGTTGGTCTGAGAGCTTCAGAGTCTCTGGCTCGCATCTTCTCACCATAGGTGTGCTGGGCTTATAGAAACCCTCAAATGCTTCTGGCTTTTAGGGGGTCTGGGGATCCAATGCAGGCACTCACACTTGGGAATGCTTTATCCGCTAAGCCATTTCTCCAGCCCTAGAAACTTTATTTATTTATTTAGTTTTAAATTTTTTTTTGGTTTATTTTTATTTATTTGTTTGCAAGCGACAGAGAAAGAGGCAGAGAGAGAGAGAGAATGGGAGCATCAGGGCCTCCAGCCACTGCAAACAAACTCCAGACACATACACCCCCTTGTGCATCTGGCTTATGTGGGTCCTGGGGAATCGAACCGGGGTCCTTAGGCTTCGCAGGGAAATGTTTTAACCTCTAAGCCATTTCCCCAGCCCTATTTATTTATTTATTTATTTATTTTGAGGTTCTCACTCTAGCCCAGGCTGACTTGGAATTCACTACGTAGTCTCAGGCTGCTGGCCTTGAATTTATGGCAATCCTCCTACCTCTGCCTCCTAAGTGCTGAGATTAAAGGTGTGCACCACCATGCCTGGCTGTTTTGTTTTTAAAATGTTTTTTATTTATTTATTTGCAAGGAGAGAGAAACATAGAGGGAGAGAATGAGAGAGAGGAAAGGGCATGCCAGAATCTCTTGCCACTGCAAACGAACTCCAGATGTATGCACCACTTTGTGCTTCTGGTATTACATGGGCACCAGGGAATTGAACCTAGGCCATTAGGTTTTGCCAACAAGCGCCTTCAATCACTGAGACATCTTTCTGGCCCTCAGAAACTTTTTGTTTTTGAGGTAGAGACTTGCTCTAACCCAGGCTGACCTGGAATTCCCTCTGTAGTCTCAGGGTGGCCTCAAGCTCATGGTGATCCTCCTACCTCTGCCTCTGAGTGCTGGGATTAAAAGCGTGCACCACCATACCCGGCTGTGTTTTTTTTTTAAACAAAGAGAAAGGTCCTAAGCAAGCTTCACGGTTGCACTCCTGCGCATCCCCAGTGTGTCCCGTGCTGGTGTACAGCCTCTCAGCTCAGTTGGCAGCCATCGCACTTGCACCTCAAGCTCACACAGCTTCACTGGAGACATCATTCATAGTCCTACACTGGGGCATCGCTCTCTTGTGATGTCTCCTGATGTCCACATCCTTCTCTTCCATCCTAGTATGTATTTACAATTTGTTGTTGTTGTTGTTTTGAGGTAGGGTCTTGCTCTAGCCCTGGCTGACCTAGAATTCACTATGTAGTCTTACGCTGGCCTTGAACTCACAGCATCCTCCTACCTCTGTCTCCCAAGTGCTGGGATTAAAGGTGTGTGCCATCACATATGACATATTTACAATGTTTTGTTATCAGTGGATCAATATTTATCTCCCTCACTCGACTGCTGACTCCTGAAAGATAGACCCATGTGTCTGTCACTCACCATTGTCTCTCTTGTGCCCAGCACCATTACTGCTAGCAGGTACTAGCAATCAACATATGTTTTATCATACAAACACACATATACAAAACATTCATAGGTTGGGAAGATTGTTCAGTGGTTAAAGGCATTTGCTTGCAAAGCTTGCTGATTTGGGTTTAATTCCCTAGTGCCCACATAAAACCAGATGCACAAAATGGCTCATGCATCTGGAGATCATGTGCAGCAGCTAAAGGCCCCGGCATGCCCAAAATAAATAACTTGTTTAAAAAACAAAAACCAGAATTTGGATAGATGTTCCCCCACAGATCTATTTTTTTAACTTTATTTATTTGAGAGAGGGAGAAAGATGCAGATAGAGAGAATGGGTGTGCCAGAGCCTCTAGCCATTGCAAATGAACTCTAGACACATGCACCACCTTGTACATCTGGTTTTCGTACGTACTGAGGTATCAAACCTGGGTCCTTAGGCTTTGCAGGCAAGCACTTTAACCACTAAGCCATCTCTCTACCTCCCACGGATCTATTTATGACAGAAAAAAAAGAAGCTAACATAAGATAATAGCACAGTGAAATATGTCACCAATAATAATTGTATTTCTGAGCCTGTAATCTCAGCACTTGGGAGGTGGAGGCAGGAGAATCAGGAGTGCAAGACCAACCAGCCTGGGCTACATGAGACCCTATCTCAAAACAAAGCAAAAAACAAAACAAAACAAAACAAAACAAAACAAAACACAGAGAAGTTAGATTTTGAATGTTGAAGCATGTAGGACCTGGTTCTGGAGCATCAACTATAGGAAACAAGATAATTGAAGTTCAGGAAATTAATTTGAGTCACTTCCTAAAAAACTAATAATGAAGCTGGGTGTGGTGGCACATGCCTGTAATTCTAGCACTCAGTAGGCAGTTACTGCGGTGAGAGCTGGATCCACCTCCTCTGTGGAGTACGTTTCCAGTAAACAGTGCTCCGGCCACCTGGAGGAGATGTGCAGAGGGGACTGATGCCGCTGTGGACATCAGGAAGCTGCGTCATTACCCTGTGGTCCACCTGCTAGACTCAATGGAGCTTTCATTTATTTTTGTGTTTTTCGAGGTAGAGTCTCACTCTCACCCATGCTGAGCTGGAACTCACTCTGTAGTCCCAGGCTGGCCTTGAACTCACAGCAGTTCTCCTACCTCTGCCTCCCAAGAGAATAAAAAGCATGTGCCACCATGCCCTGCATTAATGGAACTTTTAAATACTTTTTTTCTGCTTTATTCATTTATTTGAGAGAGAGAGAGAAAGAAAAAATAGAAAGAAAGAATTTGCACACCAGGGCCTCTAGCTACTGCAAATGAACTATAGAAGCATGCATCACCTTGTGCATCTGGCTTTATGTGGGTAGTGAGGAGTTGAACCCCACTCCTTAGGCTTTGGAGGCAAGTGCCCTAATGGCTGAACCATCGCTGCATCCTATACCTCCCACGGATCTATTTATGACAGAAAAAAAAGAAGCTAACATAAGATAATAGCACAGTGAAATATGTCACCAATAATAATTGTATTTCTGAGCCTGTAATCTCAGCACTGGGAGGTGGAGGCAGGAGAATCAGGAGTGCAAGACCAACCAGCCTGGGCTACATGAGACCCTATCTCAAAACAAAGCAAAAAACAAAACAAAACAAAACAAAACAAAACAAAACACAGAGAAGTTAGATTTTGAATGTTGAAGCATGTAGGACCTGGTTCTGGAGCATCAACTATAGGAAACAAGATAATTGAAGTTCAGGAAATTAATTGAGTCACTTCCTAAAAAACTAATAATGAAGCTGGGTGTGGTGGCACATGCCTGTAATTCTAGCACTCAGTAGGCAGTTACTGCGGTGAGAGCTGGATCCACCTCCTCTGTGGAGTACATTTCCAGTAAACAGTGCTCCGGCCACCTGGAGGAGATGTGCAGAGGGGATGATGCGCAGTGAATTCCAGGACAGCCTAGGTTAGAGCAAGACCCTACCTTGAAAAACCAAAAATAATAATAATAATAGAGTTGGATGGAATGCATATATCATCTATGGTTTTCAATTTATTGGGGTCAGGGGTGGAATGTGGTGGTTAGATACAGGTGTCCCCCCTAAATTTATGTGTACTGAATTCTAGGTCCCCAGCTGGTGGCAATTTGGGAATTGGAGCCTCCTGGAGGCAGTATATTGTTGGTTTATGAATGTTATAGCCAGTTTCCCCTTGCCAGTGTTTGGCACATTCTCCTGTAGCTGTTGTCCACCTGATGTTGGCCAGGAGGTGATGTCCAGCCTCTGAGCATGCCATGTTTTTCCCCTGCCATCATGGAGTTTTCCTTGACCTGTAAGACAAAATAAACCCTTTCCTCCCATAAGCTGCTTTTGGTTAGGTGCAACAAGAAGTTAACAACTGGGCTGGACAGATGGCTTAGCAGTTAAGGCACTTGCCTGCAAAGCCTAAGGACCCAGGTTTAATTCCCCAGTACCCACGTAAGCCAGATACACAGGTGGCGCATGTGTCTGGAGTTTGTTTGCAGTGGTTGGAGGCCCTGATGTGCCCATTCTTTCTCTATCTGCCTCGCTCTCTCTCTCAAATAAATAATAGCCAGGAATGGTGGTGCATGCCTTTAATCTCAGCACTTGAGAGGCAGGGGTAGGAGGATCACCATGAGTTTGAGGCCACCCTAAGACTATATAGTGAATTCCAGGTGAGCCTGGACAAGAGTGACACCCTACCTAAAACAAAAAGGTGGGGGGATGGAGAGATGGCTTAGCAGTTAAGGTGTTTGCCTGCAAAGCTAAAGGACCTCAGTTTGATTCCCCAGGACCCATGTAAGCCAGCTGCACAGGGCGGCGCACACGCCTGGAGTTCATCTGCAGTGGCTGGAAGCCCTGGCACACACATTCTCTCTCTCACACTTGCTCACTCTGCATCTTTCCCTCTCTCAAATAAGTAAAAAATAAAAATAAAAATAAAAATAATTAAATGTTGGAGCTGGGCGTGGTGGTGCATGCATGCCTTTAATGCCAGCACTTGGGAGGCAGAGGTAGGAGGATCGCTGAGAGTTCAAGGCCACTCTAAGACTACATAGTGAATTCCAGGTCAGCCGGGGCCAGAGGAAGCCCTACCTTGAAAAACAAATAAAATAAAATAAATTTGGTGAATGAAGCCCTGCTGGGTGGTGCGTGCTTTTAACCCCAGCACTGGGAAAGTGAAGGCAGATTGATCAGCAGTTCACCTTCTTCCTCCATCACATATCCAGTCCAAGGCCAGCCTGAGCTATATGAAACCTTGTTTCAAGAAAAAAAAAAAAATTAGAGCCTGAATACAAGTTTCACTCCATTTCACAGGCACACATGGGTGGGTAACAGAGGAGGGGACGTTGTTGTGAATTCAATGAGTCTTCACCTCTAAGAAATGAAGCCAACAGCATGCCTAACTTTTCACCTTCAATTTATTATGAAAAGTCTTGCTCCAGTTCTGGAGAAGGAAGAAAAAGTGTATTTCATCCTCAAATTAATGAGCTCATTGTTTAAAGGCATCATGCTATTTCACGCACGGAGAACTGACCGCTTTCCTGGGCATGGAGGCCCGAGTGCCCAGTGGGGGAGGTGGACATTTGAACAGCTGCGCATTTCCAGCATAGCGTTCCCTCCCGGTGTCAAGTGACTGCGGATGAAGTGCTGGTCCTGGCGATGATTCATTCAGCCTTTAGTCATCAGTTGTTCCACCGGGAAACAATGAGAAGCCTTTGTTTGTGTTTCTGTGTGTAGGGTGTAGGGGACAAAGCAGCAAATACCCGTATGATGAAACTCTGGTCCTCTTGTTTCCTCTCAAAAGAACTCTTTTTTTGTTTTTATTTTTGAGGTAGGGTCCCACAATGGCCCAGGCTGGCCTGAATTAACTATGTAGTCTCACGGTGGCCTCAAGGTAATCCTCCTACCTCTGCTTCCCGAGTGCTGGGACTAAAGACATGCACCACCACGCCTGGCTTCAAAAGAACTCTTTATCCTGAAAAACAAGCAAATATATATGCATATGATCATAAAGTCATAAAAGGGGTCTATATACTAATACGGTGCTGTGGTTTTCTATGTCTTCTTAAATTTGGCTACAAGATTTTTTTTTTTTCCATGCCTATTAGAAAAGTTATACAAGAAGGCCAGGTTTGGCGGCCACCCTGAGACTACACAGAGAATTCCAGGTCAGCCTGGGCTACAGGGAGAACCTACCTTGAAAAAACAAAAATAAACAAACAAACAAAAAAGTTACACACGAATACATTCTAATCATAAAATATTTAAAAATTTAAAAGTTGCACAAAAGCTCTTTTAAAAAATATTTTTATTGCCGAGCATGGTGGCACAGGCCTTTAATCCCAGCACTCGGGAGGCAGAGGTAGGAGGATCGCCATGAGTTCGAGGCCACCCTGAGACTCCATGTTGAATCCCAGGTCAGCCTGGGCTAGAGTGAGACTCTACCTCGAAAAAACAAAAACAAACAAACAAACAAAAATTATTTATTTGCAAGCAGAGACAGAAAAGAGAGAAGATGGGCAGGCCAGGGCCTTTAGCCACTACAAATGAGCTCCAGATGCATGTGCCACTTTGTGCATCTGGCTTCACATGGATACTGGGGAATCAAACCCAGATCATTAGGCTTTGCAGGCAAGCACCTTAACTGCTGAGCCAACTATCCAGCTTCAATCTCTCTCTCTCTGTTTTTCCTGAGATAGGGGCTCACTGTAGCCCAAGCTGACCTTGAATTCACTATGTGGTCTCAGACTGGCCTGAAACTCACAGTGATCCTCCTACCTCTCCACCTTCTGTGAGCTGGGATCAAAGGTGGGTGGTTTGTTTTCTTAATTCTCTTGGAATTATTTTAAATTTACTTGCTTAATATTAATTAATGTGCTTATTTGAAAGTTGGTTTTAATCATTGCTTTCCTCTCCCAGCCCAAATCCATCCAATCCAATAGGTAAACTCTTTACTGAGAAGGTAAGGTCTCCTGCTGTGATTACAGTTGGCCTCAGATTTCTGGAGAGATCCAGTCTTTGACTGCGATCTACAAAGTCTAGCGCGCCCTCTTCTGGTTTCCATCTGGAAAAACCCGGCAGCTAAAATCTTGACACACAAGCGTTTTTTTTTTTTTTTGTTGTTGTTGTTTTGTTTTGTTTTTAGTTTTTCTCAAGGTAGAGCTTCACTATAGCCCAGGCTAAACTGGAACTTACTCTGTAGTCTCAGGCTGGCCTCGAACTCACAGGGATCCTCTTACACTGACTCTCCAATGCTGATATTAAAGGCGAGTGCCACTACACCCAGCTAGGATTTTGTTTGTTTGTTTGTTTTTGTTTTTCAAGGTAGGGTCTCACTTTGGTCCAGGCTGACCTGGAATTAACTATGTAGCCTTAGGGTGGCCTTGAACTCACAGCAATCCTCCTACCTCTGCCTCCTGAGTGCTGGGATTAAAGGCCTGCGCCACCATGCCAGGCTCCCAGCTAGAATTTTACACCTTGAAACTATACTTTTTTTTAAAGAGAGGCCTGTCCACCTGGTAAGCATCTTTTTATTTTATTTTTATTTATTTGAGAGAACAAGAAAGAGGCAGAGAGAGAGAGAAAGAGACAGGAAGAGAATGGACACTCCAGGGCCTCCAGCCACTGCAAGTGAACGCCAGGCATATGTGCCACCTTGTGCATCTAGCTTAAGTGGGTCCTGGGGAATTGAACCCAGGTCCTTTGGCTTTGTAGGCAAATGCCTTAACTGCTAAGCCATCTCACCAGCCTTTTTTTTTTAAGCTGTGTGTGGGAGGCTGGAGAGATGGCTCAGAGGTTAGAGCTTGTTTGCAAAGCCTGACAACCCAGGTTCTATTCTCCAGTGCCCATGAAAAGCCAGATGCACAAAGTGGTGCTTGCATCTGGAGTTCATTTGCAGTGGCAAGAGTCCATGGCACACCTATATACTCACTCTCTAAAATAAATTAATCAATTATATGTGTGTGTGTGTGTGTGTATACACATATGCATATATATATATACTTTTTTTTTCGAGGTAGGGTTTCACTCTAACCCAGGCTAACCTGGAATTCACTATGTAGTCTCAGGGTGGTCTTGAACTCGCGGCTAATCCTCCTACCTCTGCCTCCCAAGTGCTGGGATTAAAGGCGTGCACCACCACTCCTGGTTCAATAAAAATATTTTTAAACTGGTTTAGGTACATTCATGTTTTCATCTGTTATCTGAGTGGGCCCTACCCAGGTTGAAGAGACTTGTGTTTGTGTTTCCCCAGGGAAAAAGTTTCATGCCATACCTACACCCACGTGAACAAAGGATGCAGGCCTATAAGCATGGCCTGTAATCCCAGTACTGGGGAAGCAGAGACTGGACGATTCACTGGGCCTTTCTGTCTAGTTTGTCTTGCCCAGTCAGTGAGTCATAGGTTCAGCAAAATACCTTGACTTCAAAAATTAAGATGGAGGGGCTGGAGAGATAGCTCAGTGGTTAAGGCACTTGCCTGCAAGGCCTAGTGGCCTGTGTTCAGTTCCCCAGTACTCACCTAAACAGCCAGATGCACAAAGTGGTGAATGCATCTGGAGATCATTTACAGCAGCTAGAGGCCCTGGAATGCCCATTCTCTCTCTCTTTCTCTTCTCTCTCCTTGCAAATAAATACATTTTTAATTAGTTTTGTACTCAGTGAATACAGTCAAGTTGGTACCATTGTTAGCCTCCTCCCTGACCTCCCACCTCCACAGGGACCCTCCTTGTTGTGGAATATGGGTCGTGTATTGTGGGGTTAGCCATCAGTTATGAGTTGGAGGCAGTGTCTCTGTGTATCATGACTCAACGTGTGGCTCTGACATTCTTCCCAGCCCCCTCTTCCACAAAAAGTAAGATGGGCTGGAGAGATGGTTTAGTGTTTAAGGCATTTGCCTGCAAAGCCTAACAACCTAGGTTTGATTCCCCAGTGCCCATGTAAAGCCAAATGCACAAAGTGTCATATGCATCTGGAGTTTCCAGCACTTGGAAGGTAGATTAGGAGACTCCCCATGAGTTCAAGGCCATCCTGAGACTACATAGTGAATTCCAGGTCAGCCTGGGCTAGAGCGAGACCCTACCTTGAAAACTCCCCCCCCAAAAATTATGTCTATATCTATATTTCAGCCTGAGACTAGTTCCATGTCAGCCTGGGCTACAGCAAGACCTTACCTCAAAAAAATTATATATATATATATTCATTCAATCCTCAAAGCATTGCAGGCCATTGCCAAGGTACTTGGTTGCTCATCAGAACTAGATGGTAAGACTATACTGCTGAAGACATGCTTGGGCTGAGGGGTCACTGAGAAATCAAGGTGGAACTGAGCCAGAAGCCTATTCCCTGTTGACTAACTGTCAGAGCACTGGAAAGAGCGATCCTGTCTGCAGTCATATAGGAGAAGTCATCAACATGTGAACCAGCAGAGGACCCAGGCGCACTCGCTCGCTCTCTCTCTCTTTTTTTTTTTTTTTTGTCATTTTTTTCGAGATAGAGTCTTACTCTGGCCCAGGCTGACCTGGAATTAAACTATGTAGTCTCTGGGTGGCCTTGAACTCATGGCGATCCTCCTATCTCTGCCTCCAGAGTGCTGCAGTCAAAGGCATGCGCCACCACACTTGGCTTTTCTTTTTTTTTTAAGTTTCATTTATTATTTATTTGGGAGAGTGAGTCAGAGAGAGAGAGAGAGAGAGAGAAAGAGAGAGAGACAGACAGAGACAGAATGGGCACTCCAGGGCCTCCAGCCACTGCAAACAAACTCCAGATGCATGCGCCACCTTGTGCATCTGGCTTATGTGGGTCCTGGGGAATCGAACCTGGGTTCTTTGGCTTTGCGGGGGCAAGTGCCTTAACTGTTAAGCCATCTTCCAGCCCAAGACCCAGACTTTTTTTTTCTTCTTTAACCAATCTTTATTTATTTATTTATTTAAGAGAGGGAAAGAGGCAGAGAGAGAGAGAGAGAAAGAGAGAGAATGGGTGCATGAGGGCTGCAAACGAACTCCAGATGCATGCTCCACTTGTGCATCTGACTGATATAAGACCCAGGCTTTTTTTTTTCTTTCACTTCTTTATTTGTGAACAGAGAGTATGGACATGCCAGGGCATCTTATCAGTGCAAACGACTCTTGATGCATGTGCCACTCTGTGCATCTGGCTTTAAGTGTTGAGTAACTGAACCCCAGCCCACAGGCTTTGCAAGCAAGTGCATTTAACTGCTTAACCATCTTCCTAGCCCTCGTAAAATTTTTAAAAATCTTTTCCAGATCCATTTATTTCCCTGCACATTTCACAGTTTCATTCTTCTTTTTTTAAAAAAATTTTTTAATTAACAACTTCATGATTATAAAAAATATGCCACGGTAATGCCCTCCCTCCCCCAACTTTCCCCTTTGAAGCTCCATTCTCCATCATATCCCCTCCCCCTCTCAATCAGTCTCTCTTTTATTTTGATGTCATGATCTTTTCCTCCTCTTATGATGGTCTTGTGTAGGTAGTGTCAGGCACTGTGAGGTCATGGATATCCAGGCCATTTTGTGTCTGGGGGAGCACGTTGTAAGGAGTCCTACCCTTCCTTTGGCTCTTACATTCTTTCCACCACCTCTTCTGCAATGGACCCTGAGCCTTGGAAGGTGTGAGAGAGATATTGCAGTGCTGAGCACTGCTGTCACTTCTTCCCAGGACCATGATGCCTTCTGAGTGATTCCAAGTTCACTGCCATCTGAAAAGAGAACGTTTTCTACCAAAAGTGAGAGTAGCATTAATATAAGGGTATGAACATTAAGAGAAGTGCTTACTGGGCAGTTTGATAAGCATAGTATATACATTTAGCCAAACAGCAGCAGACTGTCATAAGCAGGGCTTATGACTACCCCTGTTTTAAGTTTTCAGCATCAGGGATGTATTCCCTCCCATGGAGTGGGCCTCCAGCCCAACTAGAGGGCAGTTGGTTTCCACCATGACAGATGTGCCACTATTGCACCCGTTGGCTCATTTGGCCTGGCTGGCCAATTATAAGGCTTGCACTTTCCACTATTGAGTATCTTCACTGGTGATTTCCTCTCTCCCATTGAACTGCATGCAGAATGGCTTCTTCCAGCTTTCTCTCAGCTGGTCTAAATGGAGGAGGTTATCAGCTCAGTTCCAGCAGGATTTCTCAGCGGCCTTGCAGCCCAAGTATGTGGAGTCTTCAGCAATAGGATCTTGCCATCTATTCCTGGTGGGAAACCAAGGGCCTCAGCAATGGCCTATAATGTTTTGGGGGCATCAGGGACCTCCCTGGCCAACAACTCACTGAAGACCCAGGCTTTTTAAGATAGGCCAGCCAGATCAGATGTGCCAACTGGTGCAATAGTGGCATGTATTTTATGTAGAAAACCAGCTGCTCTCTAGTTGGATTGGAGATCTGCTCCATGGTAGGGAATATATGCCTGGTACTGATAACCTAGACAAAAGCCTATGCCACCTTGTGCATCTGGCTTTACGAGGATACTGGGGAATCAAACCTGGGTCATTTGGCTTTGCAGGCAAATGCCTTAACCACTAAGCCATCTCTCCAGCCCTTGGCAGGTATTTTAAAATTGTGATGTCCTGTCACTTCAAAGGACTGGCCTAAGTTCCAGGCCAACCTGCCTAAAGGCAATAAAAATCTGCTTTTGCTAGGCTTTTTTGTTTGTTTGTTTGTTTGTTTGTTTTGGTTTTTCGAGGTAGGGTCTCACTCCAACCCAGGCTGACCTGGAATTCACTATGGAGTCTCAGGGTGGCCTTGAACTCACGGGCGATCCTCCTACCTCTGCCTCCCGAGTGCTGGGATTAAAGGCGTGCGCCACCACGCCCGGCTTGTTTGTTTTTGTTTTTCGAGGTAGGGTTTCACTCTAGCCCAGGCTGACCTGGAATTCACTCTGTAGTCTCAGGTTGGCCTCAAACTCAGGGTGATCCTCCCACCTCTGCCTCCTGAGTGCTGGGATTAAAGGTGTGTGCCACCATGCCCAGCTGCTTTAGCTATTCAATAAACTCTTTTACAGGTATGTTAGAGATATTAATAAAGGTTAACCCCCAAACAAAAAATATAGGAAACAAATACAGAAAACAAACAAACAAACAAAAAAAAAAAAACAGAATTCAGAGTATAGTAGAAGAACTACACTCCAAAGTCATAATAGGTATTTTCAACAAAATCACAGAAGAAGATTTGCCCCAAATAGGGAAATAGATGCCAATACAGATATAGGAAACTTTTAGAAGGAACACCAAACAGACAAAATCAGGAAAGAATCTCTCACCGCCATATTATAATTAAACTACTAAACACACAAACCAAAGAAAATATATTGAAGGCATTTAGAAACATCCACTCACCTACAAAGGCAAGCCCATAAGGACAACAGCAGATTATTTAACACAAACTTTAAAAGCAAAAGGACTTGGAATGATGTATTTCAAGTTCTAAAAGATAACAACTGTCAACCAAGATTACTTTATTCTGCAAAGCTATTCATCTAAACTAATGGAGAAATAATGACATTCCACAGCAAAAACAGGCTAAAGAAATATATGACCACTGTTGCAGTCAGGTTTGCATTGCTGGCAGAAATCACCTGACTAAGAGCATCTTGTGGGGGGAAAAAAAGTTTATTTTGGCTTATAGACTCGACAGGAAGCTCAGTGTTGGCAGTGGAAAATGATGTAATGAGCAGAGGGTGGACATCACCTCCTGGCCAACATATCAGGTAGACAACAGTGACAGGAGAGTGTGTCAATCACTAGCGAGGGAAAACTGGCTATAACACCCATAAGCTCACCCCCAACAATACACTCCCTCCAGGAGGCAGTAATTCCCAAATCTCCATCAGCTGGGAACCTAGCATTCAGAACACCTAAGTTTATGGGGGACATGAATCAAACCCCCACAACCACTAAACCAGCTGTACAGAAAATACTTGAAGGGATCTTTCATGCTGAAGAGAAAGAAAAGCACACACATAATGAAACAGGGGAAAAAATAAACCACACTCAAATAATAGTCCATACAAGAGGGTAAAGGAAACACAGGAAGAACTACAAACAAGAAGAATGGCAAGAATAAATGCACACTTTTCAATAATAACTTTTTTTGAGGCAAGCCCAACAGACTGGCCTTTTTATTGTGCACAGGGGTGGGGGGCAGGTCTCCAGCTACTGCAATTAAACTCCAGATGCATGCACCACCTTGTGTGCATGTGCAACTTTGCATGCTTGTGTCACCTTGTGTGTCTGGCTTATTTGAGACCTGGAGAGTCAAACATAGGTCCTTAGGCAAGCACCTTAACGGCTAAACCATCTCTCCAGCCCAATAATAACTTTTTTTGTTTGTTTTTTGAGGTAGGGTCTTACTCTAGACTAAGCTGACCTGGAATTCAACTGGTAGTCTCAAAATGGCATCAAACTCATGGTGATCATCCTACCTCTGCCTCTCAAGTGCTGGGATTAAAGGTGTGTGCCATCATGCCTGGCTTCCAATAATAACTCTTAATATCAACAGCCTCAATGCCCCAACCAAAAAAAGACACAGGCTTGCAGACTGGGTAAAAAACAGAAACCTGGGGCTGGAGGGATGGCTTAGCAGTTAAGATGTTTGCCTGCAAAGCCAAAGGACCCAGTTTGATTCCCCAGGACCCACATTAGCCAGATGCACAAGGGGGTGCATGCGTCTGGAATTTGTCTACAGTGGCTGGAGGCCCTGGCGTGCCCATTCTCTCTCTCTCTCTTTCTCTTTCTCTCTCTGTCTTTCTCTCTCTCCTTCTTTCTCTGTCAGATAAATAAATACAAATTAAAATAATAATAAAAAAAAGAATCTTTCTATTTGTTGCCTCCAAGAAGACATAAGACAGACACAATCAGGGTAAAAGGATGAAACATGGTATTTCAAGCAAATGGGCCTAGAAAACAAGTAGGTGTTGTTATCCTAATATCTGACAGGATAGACTTCAAACCAACATTAGTTAGGAAAGATATAAAAGGTCACTTTGTATTGACTAAAGGAACACTCCAACAGGAAGATATTACAATTCTAAACATATATGCACCTAACATGGGGACTACCTATTTCATCAAACATTATTAGACTTAACAAAGCAAACAAAAAAAAGTAGACAGGAAGAAACAAAAAAGATTAGGGCAAAAATTAATGAAATAGAAACCAAAGAAACAATACAAAGAATCAATGACACAAAGAATTGGTTCTTTGAAAGGATAAAGATTGATAACCCTTAGTGTTGCAGTCAGAACTAACCCAACCAAGAGTACCTTGTGGGGAAAGAGGTTTATTATAGCTTACAGGCTCAAGGGGGAAGCTCCATGACAGCAGGGAAAAATGACATGAACAGAGGGTGGACATCAGCCCCTGGCCAACATCAGGTGGACCATAGCACCAGGAAAGTGTGCCAAACACTGGCATGGGGAAAGTGGCTATAGCACCCATAAGTCCACCCCCAATAATACACTGTCTCCAGAAGGCGTTAATTTCTAAAACTCCAGCTGCTGGGGATCTAGTATTCAGAACACCTAAGTTTATGGGGGACACCTGAATCAAACCACCACACTTAGCAAATCTGACCAAAAGAGAGAAGAAATACAAATCAATAAAAGTAGAGATGCAAAAGGCATCATTACAGTAGATACCAATGAAATTCAGAAAATCATAAGGACATACTTTAAGAACATATACTCCACTAAGTTTGAAAATCTAAAAGAAATGATTTCCTTGATTTGTATGTTCTCCCCCCCGCCCCCGCACCACCACCACACACACAAGAAGATGAGATAAACCTTTGGTTTTTGGAGGTAGGGTTTCTCTCTAGCCCAGGCTGACCTAGAATTCACTATGTAGTCTCTAGTCTCAGGGTGGCCTCGAACTCACCAAGATCCTCCTACCTCTGCCTCCTCAGTGCTAGGATTAAAGGCATGTGCCACCATGCACAGTTGAGATAAACCATTTAACCAGACCTATAACAAGCACAGAGATCTAAGCAGTTATAAAAAAAACTCCCAACTGCCGGGCATGGTGGCTCATGCCTTTAATCCTAGCACTTGTGAGGCAGAAGTAGGAGGATCACTGTGAGTTCAAGGCCACCCTAAGACTCCATAGTGAATTCCAGGTCAGCCTGGGATAGAGTGAGACCCTACCTCAAAAAAAAAAAAAAAAAAAAAAAATCTCCCAACTAAAAAAATCCCAGGCCCAGATGGATTCACAGGTGAATTTTGCCAGACCTTGATGGACGAACTAACACCAATGCTTCTCAAACTTTTCCATAAAATAGAAAAGGAAGGACTACTACTGAACTCCTTCTATGAAGCCAGTATCACCCTGATACCAAAACCAGACAAAGACAGAACAACAACCACAAAAAAAAGAAAAAGACCAATCTCCCTCATGGACATAGATGCAAAAATTCTCAGCAAAATACTGGCAAATGATATAAGAATGTATCAGAAAGATACCCAGACCAAGTAGGTTTTATTCCAGAGATGTAGGGATGGTTCAACATACGCAGATTGATAAATATAATACATTATATAAATGGACTAAAGGACAAAAATCACATGATTATCTCAATAGATACAGAAAAAGTATTTAACAAAATCCAACATCCCTTCATAGTAAAAGTCCCAAAGAAACTGGGAGTAGAGCCACACATGGTGGCACATGCCTTTAATCCCAGCATTTGAGAGGCAGTGGTAGGAGGATTATCATGAGTTCAAGGCCACCCTGAGACTACATAGTGAATTCCAGGTCAGCCTGGGCTAGAGTGAAACCCTACTTTAAAAAAAAAAAAAAAAAAAAAGCCAGGCGTGGTGGCACATGCCTTTAATACCAGCACTTGGAAGGCAGAGGTACGTGGATGACCATGCGTTCAAGGCCACCTTGAGATAACATAGTGAATTCCAGGTCAGCCTGAGGTACAGTGAGATCCTACCTCAAAAAAAAAAAAAATAAAAATAAAAAAAAGAAGAAACTGGGCAACATATCTCAACATAATAAAGGCTATTTTTAAAACTTATTAAAGTACAGAGCCAAGAAAAGGCACCCATGTGGCTAGAGATCCCACGTGGAGGGCTTGGGAAAACTACAGATAGAAAAGAGAAAAGGGCTGGAGAGATGGCTTAGCAGTTAAGCGCTTGCCTGTGAAGCCTAAGGACCCTGGTTCAAGGCTCGATTCCCCAGGACCCACATTAGCCAGATGCACAAGAGGGCACTCGCCTCTGGAGTTTGTCTGCAGAGGCTGGAAGCCCTGGTGCACCCATTCTCTCTCTCTCTCTCTCTCTCTCTTCCTCTTTCTCTCTGTCACTCTCAAATAAATAAAAAACAAACCACCTGGTTTGATTCAGGTGTTCCCCCCCCTGCAAATTTAGGTGCTCTGGATGTTAGGTTCCCCAGCTGATGGCAATTGGAAATTAAGCCTCCTGGAGGCAGTGTGTTGTAGGGGGCAGGCTTATGGGTGTTATAGCCAGTTTCTGCTTGCCAGTGTTTGGCACACTCCCCTGTTGCTACTGTCCACCTTATGTTGGCCAGTGCATGATATCCACCCTGTGCTCATGTCATCATTTTCCCCTGCCATCGTGGAGCTTCCCCTTGAGTCTGTAAGCCAAAATAAACCTCTTTTTTTCCATAAGCTGCTCTTGGTTTGGTGATTTCTACCAGCAATGAGAACCTGACTGCAACAGTAAAGTGGTACCAAGGAATAGGATTGCTTCTACACACCTAACTGTGTGGCTTTGGCCTTTTGGAGCTGATTTTCAAGAGGAATATGGAATGATTTGAAACCTTGGCCTAAGAGATGCCTTGCAGTGCTGTAAGTACAGCTTGGTGGACTATTCTGGTCCGAGTTGAAAGGCCTGAATGCAGTAAGAACTATGGACTGTGAGGTTTGGCTTATGAGGGTGAGAAAGAGCTTTGCCTGAACTGGGCTAGAAAGTTTGTATGAGAAGCTTGCTGTTATGCCTGGGTCCTGAGAAGTTGTGCAGGGTTGCTTTGCGTAGAAATGAACTGGTGTGAGCAGAGGGATATGGCACAGAAAGAAAAACCTTTGGGTGAACTGCTGCCCATTCAGCTGCAATTGAGAGATTACAACCTTTGAGACTGGGCCAGCTGACCTGTGTTGGGGCAACAGGAAGAATGTCAATTCTTTTGAAGGGGCCTGAGTGCTCAAGGAGTGTCCTGTTCTTCAAAGTCTGCTTTATTTCCCCCTAGATTAACAAATTGGCACCCTACCTGGTATTGTGGAGTATAAGAAATGCAGGAAAGAGAGGGTCATTGAGTTTGCAACAAGGTCTTGTCTTTTGGAAATGGCCATGGGCAGTGTGAAGCAGGTTTGCTGGATGACTGCATGGAGACCAGATGGAGCTGTGAGGATGAATCCTGTATTGCAGTGGAGACCCAGTGCAGATGCCGGGACCACAAGATGGCCACTGAGGAAAGCTGCTGGCCCTGATGAAGTTTTCCAGGACTGTGAGTAGCCTAGCTGGAGGGGCAGAATTGGAATGCCAGAGACTTATTGCTGGTCAGAATTATCGTACTTGGAGATTTGTCACTGGCTAGAGTTGTTGGACTTGAAGCTACAGAATTTGATGTTTTCTCTGGTTGTTTTACATCTTGTATTGGTTAAATATTTCTTTGCTATGCCCAATGCCATCTTTTGCATTGTGAATGTTTATTCTGTGCCATTATGGTTTTGGGGGGGATTTTTTGGTATTATGGCTCAGTTAAAAGATCTTGGACTATGGGGATGTTTATACATCAATGGGATTGATAAAAACTATGGGGAATTTTAAGTTGGACTGAATGCATTGTATTTTGCATCATGTATGGATATCGGTTTATGGGGGCCAGGGGCGGAATATGGTGGTTTGATTCAGGCGTTCCCCATAAACTTATGTGTTCTGGAGGTTATGTTCCCAGCTGATGGCAATTGGAAATTAAAGCCTTCTGGAGGCAGTGTGTTATTGGGGGCTGGCTTATGGGTGTTATAGCCAGCTTCCCCATGCCAGTGTTCGCACACTCTGCTGTTGCTATTGTCCACCTTATGTTGGCCACGGGGTAATGTCCACCCTCTGCTCATGCCATAGTTTTCCTCTGCCATTGTGGAGCTTCCCCTTGAGTCTGTAAGCCAAAATAAACCTCGTTTTCCCAGAAGCTGCTCTTGGTTGGGTGATTTCTACCAGCAATGCGAATCTGACACAACAGCACCCAATTAAAAAATGGGCTATGGGGACCGGAGAGATGGCTTAGCTGTTAAAGCTCTTGCCTAACATGTAGACAGACATGTAGATCAGTGGAACAGAACAGAAGACCCAGACGTTAATCCAGGCAGCTACAGCCATCTGATTTTTGACAAAAATGCCAAAAATATTCACTGGAGAAAAGACAGCCTCTTCAACAAGTGGTGCTAGGAAAACTGGATATCTATATGTAGAAAGATGAAAATAGATCCTTGTCTTTCTCCATGCACAAGAATCAAATCCAAGTGGATCAGGGACCTTGGTATCAGACCAGAAACTCCGAAATTGCTAAAGGAAAAGGTAGGGGAAACCCTTCAACATATTGGCACAGGTAATGACTTTCTGAATACAACCCCAATTGCTCAGAAAATAAAACCACTAATCAACTACTGGGATCTCATGAAATTACAAAGCTTTTGCACAGCAAAGGACACTGTGAATAGAGCAAAGTGACAACCTACAGAATGGGAGAAAACCTTTGCCAGCTACACATCTGACAGAGGATTAATATCTGGAATATACAAAGAACTCCAAAAACAGAACAATAAGAAATCAAACAACCCAATCAAAAAGTGGGCTATGGATTTAAACAGAGAGTTCTCGTCAGAAGAAATACAGGTGGCATATAAGCATCTAAAAAGTGTTCTACATCCTTAGCCATCAGCGAAATGCAAATTAAAACTACTTTGAGATTCCATCTCACTCCTGTCAGAATGGCTACCATCAAGAAACAAATGACAATAAATGCTGATGAGGATGCAGAAAAAGAGGAATCCTTCTACACTTTTGGTGGGAATATAATCTGCTACAGCCATTGTGGAAATCAGTGTAGAGGTTACTTAGCTAAAAATAGATTTACCATGTGACCCAGTTATACTACTCCTAGGCATATATCCTAAGGACTCATCCCACTATCTTAAAGATACTTGCTCATCTATGTTTATTGCTGCTCTATTCACAATACCTAGGAAATGGAACCAGCCTAGATGTCCTTCAACAGATGAATGGTTTATGAGGATGTGGTACATTTATACAGTGGAGTTCTACTCAGTGATAAAGAAAAATGAAATTATGAAATTTTCAGAGAAATTAATGGATCTGGACAGGATTATACTAAGTGAGGTAACCCAGGCCCAGAAAGCCAAATGCTGCATGTCCTCTCTCATATGTGGATCCTAGTTACAAATGTTTAGACCTGTGTCTAAGTTGGAGTAAAAATCAGTTGGAGTAAAAATCAATAGCAGAGACTAGTAAGCTAGAAAGGGGTTATAAGGGAGGGAGGAGAGGGGAGGATTTAAGGAGATGGTATTGTATATATGTAAGTAGATGAACATATTACTCAGGGTGGAAAGGCCTAAGTGAGGTCAGGGGAAAAGACTGAGTAAAGGAAGGTTAGGGGGAGGATTAATCAAAAGTCAAGATGTTATGAATAAACCATATGGAAATCTACTTTTTGGAACACCCAGAAGCCATAGACTTATTACTAGAAAAATTTTAGTGCCAGGGATGGGATACCTTCCAGTGAGTTGTTGGCCAGGGAGGTCCCTGTTCCCCCACCCCCAAACATTGCAGGCCATTGCCAAGGCTCTTTGTTTCCCACCAGGAACAGATGGTGTTGCAGTCAGGTTCACATTGCTGGCAGAAATCACCCAAGCAAGAGCAGCTTGTGGGAACAAAAAGTTTTATTTTGGCTTATAGACTCAAGGGGAAACTCCATGGTGGCAGGGAAAAATAATGGCATGAGCAGAGGGTGGACATCACCTCATTGCCAACATCAGGTGGACAACAACAACAGGAGAGTGTGCCAAACACTGGCAAGGGGAAACTGGCTGTGATGGTTTGATTCAGGTGTCCCTATAAACTTAGGTGTTCTGAATGCTAGGTTCCCAGCTGATGGAGATTTGGGAATTAAAGCCTCCTGGAGGGAGTGTATTGTTGGGGGCAGGTTTATGGGTGTTAGAGCCAGTTTTCCAATGCCAGTGCTTGGCACACTCTCCTGTTGCTATTGTCCACCTTATGTTGACCAGGGGGTGATGTCTACCCTCTGCTCATGCCATCATTTTTTTTTTTTTTTTTTTTTTGTTTTTCGAGGTAGGGTCTCACTCTAGCTCAGGCTGACCTGGAGTTCACTATACAGTCTCAGGGTGGCCTCGAACTCATGGCGATCCTCCTACCTCTGCCTCCCGAGTGCTGGGGTTAAAGGAGTGCGCCACCACGCCCGGCTCATGCCATCATTTTCCCCTGCCATCATGGAGCTTCCCTTCGATCTGTAAGCCAAAATAAACCTCTTTTTCCCAGGAGCTTCTCTTGGTTGGGTGATTTCTACCAGCAATGTGAACCTGACTGTAACACTGGCTACAATACCCATAAACACACACCTAACAATACAATGCCTCCAGGAGGCATTATTTCCCAAATCTCCATCAGTTGGGAACCTAGCACTCAGAACACCTAAGTTTATCAGGGACACTTAAACCACCACAGATGGTAAGACCCTATTGCTGAAGACCCTACATGCTTGGGCTGTAAGGTCACTGAGAAATCTTGCTGGAGGTGAGCTGAAAACCTCCTCCCTGTAGACCAGCTGACATAAAGCTGGAAAACACTATGTTGCATGCAGCCCTATGGAAGAGATAAGTCATCAGTGGAGAGAAACAACAGTAGACACTGCAAGACTTACATTTGGCCAGTCAGATCAAATGAGCCAACAGGTGCCATAGTGGCATGTCTGTTATGGGGAAAACCAACCGCTCTCTAATTGGACTGGAGGGAATATGTGCCTAGTACTGCAAACCTAGTCCAAAGCCTATGATGGGGAAGATCATGAGCCCTAGGGGTGTTAATGCCTACTGGTGTTTGGCTAGATGCATACATTATGCCCACCAAACTGTCTGGTAAGCACTTCTTTTAACGTTCATACCCATATATTAATGCTACTCTCACTTGAGATTAGAGAAGTTTTCTCTTTTCAGAGTATGGTGACCTCTGGGATGATTCAAAAGGCACCATAGTGATGAGAAGTGACAGTGGAGTGCTCAGCACTGAAATGTCTCTGTCACACCATCTAAGGCTCAGGGTCCATTGCAGAAGAGATGGCAGAAAGAATGTAAGAGCCATAAGAAGGATAGGACTCCTTATAGTGCAATATTCCAGGCACAAAATGGCCTGGATATCCATGACCTTGCAGTACCTAGTACCACTTACCCAAGACCCTCATAATAGGAGGAAAAGATGATGGCATCAAAATAAAAGAGACTCTAATTGAGAGGGGGAGGGAATACATGGAGGGTGGATTTGTGAAGGGGAAAGTGGGGGAGGGAATTATCATGGTTTATTATCTATAATTATAGAAGTCAATTAAAAAAAAAAGTTTTTTAAAAAGTAAAAGAATATTGCTGAAGACTCCACATACTTGGGTGGCAAGGCCACTGAGAAATTCTGCTGGAACTGAGCTGATAGCCTCCTCCATGTAGACCAGCTGAGAGAAAGCTGGAAGAAGCCATTCTACATTTAGTTTAATGGGAGAGAGATATCATCAGTAAAGATACTCAACAGTGGACACTGCAAGCCTAATAATTGGCCAGCCAGGCCAAATGAGCCAACGGGTGCAATAGTGGCACGTCTGTCATGGTGGAAATCAACTGCCCTCCAATTGGACTGGAGGCCCGCTCCATGGGGGGGGGGGAATACATCCCTGATACTGAAAACTTAAAATAGGGGTAGTCATGAGCCCTAGGGGTGTAACATCTGCTGATGTCTGGGTAAATGTATATACTATGCTTATCAAACTGCCCAGTAAGCACTTTTCTTAATATCTATACCCTTATATTAACACTACTCTCACTTTGGGTAGAGAATCTTCTCTTTTCAGATGGCAGTGACCTTGGGATGACTCAGAAGGTATCATAGTGCTGGAAAGAAGTGACTGGAGTACTGAGTAACATCTCGATCACACCTTCCAAGGCTCAGGGTCTAATGCGGAAGAGGTGGCAGAAAGAATGTAAGAGCCAAAGGAAGTGTAGGACTCCTTACATTGTCCTCCCTCCAGACATAAAATGGCCTGAATATCCATGACCTCATAGTGCCTGACACTACCTATACAAGACCATCATAAGGGAAGGAAAAGATCATGACATCAAAATGAAAGAGAGACTGATTGAGATGGGGAGGGGATATGATGGAGAATGGAATTTCAAAGGGGAAAGTGGGGGGAGGGAGGGTAGCACCATGGGATATTTTTTATATAATCATGGAAAATGTTAATAAAAATTAAGAAAAAAAAAAAAAAAGTAAAAGAAAGCCAGGCATGGTAGTGCATGCCTTTAATCCCAGCACTTGGGAGGCAGAGGTAGGAGGATCACCATGAGTTCAAGGCCACCCTGAGACCACATAGTGAATTCCAGGTCAGCCTGAACTAGAGTGAGACCCTACCTCGAAAATCAAAAAACAAAACAAAACAAGACAAAAAAAGTAAAAGAAATGTATTTAGCTAGACATGGTGGCACATGCCTTTAATCCCAGCACTCAGAAGGCAGAGGTAGGAGGATCCATGTGAATTCAAGGCCACCCTGAGAATACAGAGTGAATTCCAAGTCAGCCTGGGCCAGAGTGAGACCCTACCTCAAAAAAAAAAAAAAAAAAAATGAATATATAGGAAGATGGTGTAGAGTATCAAAAGAAAGTCCTACATTCTCTGGTTGTAAGACATATTTTGTTTTGGGACAGGGTCTCACATATTCCAGGCTGGTTTCAAACTCACTATATAGCTAAGGATAACCTTGAACTCCTGATCCTCTTGCCTCCACCTCCCAAGTGCTAGGATTATAGGTATGCACCACCACGCCTAATTTATATAGTTCTGGGGATTGAACCCAGGGCTTTGTGCATGCTAGGCAAGCACTGTACCAACTGAACTACTATCCCAGCTGCTAAAATATACTTTCACTGATCTCATTTCAAATTTTAAATTGGGGTGTAGCTTATGGTTAATGTGGACATTTAATATGCTTTTTAAAAAATGTGTGTATATATATGTGTGTGTGTATATATATATATATATATATATATATATATATATATATATATATATGTATGTATCCTTTTTTTTTGGTTTTTCGTGGTAGGGTCTCACTCTAGCACAGGCTGACCTGGATTCACTCTGTATTGTCAGGGTGGCCTCGAACTCATGGTGATCCTCCTACTTCTGCCTCCCAAGTGCTGGGATTAAAGGCATATGCCACCATGCCTGGCTTCTAAATATATAATTTTATTATTTACAACTTCTATACTTACAGCAATAAACCATGATATTTTCCTTCCCTCCCCCACTTTCCCCTTCACAACTCCACTCTTCATCTTGTACCCTCCCTCTCTCCATTAGTCTCCCTTTTAAATTGATGTCATTGTCTCATCGTCTTCTCCTATTATGAGGGTCTTCTGAAGGTATTGCTAGGTACTGCAAGATCGTAGATATCAAGGCCAATTTTTGTCTGGACAGTTTCATTGTAAGTAGTCGTACCCTTCCTTTGGCTCTAACATTCTTTCCACCACCTCTTCCACAATGGACCCTGAGCCTTGGAGGGTGTGATAGAAATGTTTCAGTGCTTGACAGTCCTCCATTCACTTCTTCTCAGCACTGTGTTGCCTTTTGGGTTATCCCAGTGGTCACTGCCATCTGAAAAGAGAAGCTTCTCTAACCAAAAGTGAGAGTAGCATTAATATATGAATATAAACATTAAGTGTAGTGCTTATTGGGCAGTTTGGTGAGCATAATATATGCATTTAACCAGACAAGAGCAGGCTTTATACCCCTAAAGCTCATGACCTCCTCTGCCATAGGTCTTTTTGTTTGTTTGTTTTGTTCAAGGTAAGGTCTCACTCCAGCTCAGGCTGACCTGGAATCTCAGGGTGGCCTCGAACTCACAGCAATCCTCCTACCTCTGCCTCCCAAGGGCTGGGATTAAAGGTGTGTGCCACCACACCCGGCTCCACAGGCTTTTAAAAAAAAAAAAATATGATTGTTTATTTATTTGAGAGAGAGAGAGAGAATAGGCTCGCCAGGGCCTCCGGCAACTGCAAACAATCTCCAGATGCATGCGCCTCCTTGTGCATCTGGCTTACATGGGTCCTGGGGAATGGAACGGGGTCCTTTCTGCCATAGGCTTTTGATTAGGTTTTCAGTACAGGCATGTACTCCCTCCCATAGAGTGGGCCTCCAATCCAATTAGAGAGCAGTTAGTTTCCTCCAGAGCAGACATGCCACTATTGAACCTGTTCGGTTTTTTGACCTGTCTGGCCAAAGTTGAGGCTTCTAGTGTCCACTGTTTTCACCACTGATGACTTCTGTCTCCCGTAGGGCTGCATGCAGTGCAGCTTTTTCCAGCTTTCAGTTGGCTGGGCTACAGGGAGGAGGTTTTCTGCCCAGCCCCAGCTTGATTTCTCAGTGATCTTAGAGCCCAGGCATATGAAGTCTTCAGCAATAGGGTCTTACCATCTCTTTCTCACAGGAAACCAAGGGCCTTGGCAATAGTCTATAATGTTTTGGAGGCAATAGGGACCTCCCTGGCCAACAACTCATTGGAAGGTATCCCATCCCTGGCACTGAAAATTTTCTAATAACAATCTATGGCTTCTGGATGTGCCATTATCTAAAAAAGTAGTTTTCACATGTCTTATTCAGAATATCTTGAATTGTTTTGACCCCCCCCCCATCCTTCTTTTACTTAATCTCTTCCCCTGGCCTCGCTTAGGCCATTCTACTCCCTGTACTCTGTTCTTCTACCTATCCCCTACTATCCCCTTAAGTCCTTCCCTCTCCTCCCTCCCTTATAGCCTTTTTCTAGTTTGCTGGCCTCTGCTACCGATTTATGGTTCCAGCTCACACACAAGTCTACACATTTGTAGTAAGGGTCCACATATGAGAGAGAACATGCTACGTTTGGCTTTCTGGGCCTGGGTTACCTCTTAATGTGCTTTTTGTTTTCCTCAGACCCTGCCAGTCTTCTTAGAATTGTAGAGATACATTTTGTCAAACATTGCACATGTCTTTTGCTTCCTCTTGGCTTGTTGGAGAATATGATGACTCTGGCAATATCTGTGCTTCACAAAGCTGGGCTTGCATCCTGCTGCCTTTCAGGAACTTGCTGGCTTCCTGCCTTACAAGATGTATCTGCAGAGGTAAGCAGTTTTCATTTTAAAAGCTTAAGTGCCTTAGCGACACTAGTTTCTATTCTAAGCATGGTCTCTCACACGTAGACTGAAAGGCCATATAAAATTTTTAAATGGCCAATTGTCTTCATATAAAATCTTAAGACAGGTGTTGGGGATGTGGCTCAATCGGTAGAGTCCTTGCCTAGCATGAATACAGCCCTGAGATTGATCCTCAATACCATATTAATGAAACAAGGTGGTTTATGCCTATAATCTCAGCACCAAGGAGAAGGGGGTAGGAGGATCAAGAGTTCAAGATCATTCTTGGCTACAAAGTGAATTAGAAGAGGCAGCCTGGCCTTTAAGCCCAGCACTTGGGGTTAAGTTTGCCTGCTATGGGAGTATTCAAATAGGTTGAGTGGAATAAAATACAGGTATATTCTAAAATTTAACTAAACCCTATACACATTCAGTCAAGAACAGCACCGAGCATTTATGCAAGATTAGGTATTATAAGAACCAGATCCTCTATCAACAAAGAAGTTAAGATTTCTGGTCTGTTGAGGGATCCAAGTCAGCTTGTGACCAGGTGAGACCCTTCCCTCGTTCAATCCCAGTTACCTCTTTGGATGCTTTTGGTCTCAGTCAAGTTGCTGGCTGGGATGTTGGGCCGCTGTTCTGCTTTCTGGAACTGGGTACTGGCTTTTCCTGTGGGGCAAACCAAGCCTGGCAACTGTGGCCCTGCAGATTGGCGCCCCTGATGCTGGATCCCCGCTGCTGCCGCTGGAGCTGCCGCTGCTGGGACCACTGCTGCTGGATCCGCCACTGGAGATGCCGCTGCTGGGTCTGCCCCCGCCGATCCGCTGGAGCTGCCGCTGCTGGGTCCTCCGCCTCTGATCCGCTGGTGCTGACGCTGCGGGATCCGCCTCTGCCGCTGAAGCCGCTGGAGCCTCCGCTGCTGGATTCGCTGCCCTGAAGCTGCTGTGGCCGGTACCAGAGCAGCTGATGGTGTTTTTGGGGCTGGAGTCACGGCTTCCACCGCCGCTTCCAGCTTCCACCGCCGCTTCCGCTGCCGGGGTCTGAGCCGCCGCTGTTGGATCCCGAGTTGCCACTGCCGGAGCCCGCGATGCAGCTGCCGGTGCCCGTGCTGCCGCTGCCGCTGCCAGAGTCCGAATCGCCACTACCGGGTCCCGAGGTGCCGCTGCCGGAGCCCAAGTCGCCGCTACCGGGTCCCGAGCTGCCACTGCTGGATCCCGATCTGCTGCTACCGGGTCCCGAGCTGCCGCTGCCGGAGCTGCTTCGGCCTGCCCGTGTGGGCTCTGGATATATCCTACTTCTCCGCTGCTGTTTTAATCTCTTATACACCTCCCTTGTGTATTTTGCTGGGTTTTCTTTGGCTTTTTCTCCCCTAGGCTGCTTAGGCGTGGTTCCTATGCCGCCATCTTGACCGGAAGTCAAGCCCAGCACTTGGGAGGCAGAAGTAGGAGGATTACTGTGAGTTCAAGGCCACCCTGAGACTACTTAGTAAATTCTAGGTCAGCCTGGGCTAGAGCCTAACCCTACCTCAAAAAAAGAGGCGACCTGGGTTACCTGAGGCCCTGTCTCTAAACAAATAAGCAAACAACCAAAAGAAAAAGCCTTAAACATGTTTACTTAAGAACAGCTATTCTCCTCCTTACCATCGTCATGGGGTACATATAGGGGAGGGGGATTCCACACTCACCCCAGTCTCAGACTTGTTAATATTTGGGAGTCTATTTTACAACTACTCATGAAGTTAAAGCCCTTTGGAAGTAAGTTGGGTAGCTTGGAGCAACGAGTCAGAATTTGAGGAATTAAAGACAAGAAAGTTGGCAAGGTGAAGGGCACCAGGTGACCCACTTTCAGCTGCCAAGCTTTGAGTTGTGCAGTCTCTAGAAGGTGCAATGCCTTTCCCTAAATGGACTCGAAGGCACTCCATGGTCCAGTGGGGAGCTTGAGAGGGACCTAGCACAGTGTCTAGAGGCTACAGCTTGAAAGGAAGGGACGTAGGATGGTTTTTCCACGAGAGAGAATGGATGAGAGCTTTTGAAGCTTGGAAATGCTAAAACCCAATCTGGGGCTGGATACAGTGACTCACACCTATAATCCTAGCACTTGGGAAGCCCAGGTAGAAGGATTGCTATGGGTTTGAGGCCAGCCTACATATAGTGAGTTTCAGATCAGTCTGGGCTATATTGAGACCCTGTACCAAAGAAAAAAAAATCCAGTTTGGATTAGTCAGCTCTAGAAGTCATTGCTCCCTGGCTTTCTTCTTTCAATAATACTTACTTGCGGGTAGGGTGATGGCACAGTGGTTAAAGGTGCTTGCTTGCAAAGCCTGCTTGCCCAGGTTCAATTCCCCAGTACTCACATAAGCTAGTTGCACAAAGTGGCACATGTATCTGGAGTTCATTTGCAGGGGCAAGAGGCCCTGGTAGACCCATACACACACTGTAATAATTTTAATGTGTGGCCCCATAGACTCAGGCTTGAATCTTGAGTCTCTAGTGGGTGGAGCCCTACTGGGGAAGAGGGATGTCACTGGGGGTGATCTTGGGGTCCAGCCTAAGATGTATGGAGAGCAGTTGGGGCTCTGGAAGTTTCTGCTTGCTGGTGTTGGTGTTTGCTGGCTATTTGGTGATATCTCTCTTCTTGGGTCTATGGAAATAAGTCAGCTTCTTCCACCATTGATGGTATTTCCCTGACATTTGTAAGCCTGAAATAGACCCTTTCCTCCTATAGTCTGCTTTTGGTATAGTGTTTGCCCAGCAACACGAAGCTGACTGCAACACACACACACACACACACACTTTCTCTCTTTCTCTCTCTTGAATAAATACAAATATTTTTGGGCTGGAGGAATGGCTTAGCTGTTAAGGCATTTGCCTGCAAAGCTAAAGGACCCAGGTTCGATTCCCCAGGACCCACGTTAGCCAGATGCACCAGGAGGCGCACGCATCTGGAGTTCGTTTGCAGTGGCCAGAGGCCCTGGTGCACCCATTCTCTCTTTCTCTCTCTCCCTCTTTCTCTGTCAAGTAAATAAGTAAATAAAAATAAAAAATCTTTAAAAAATGAAAATATTTTTAAAAATAAATAAAAATCTGCTCACATGCAGTGTGGATGAGTGGCCCTGCAGAGAGTAGACACTGGGGCAGTCTTAGAAAACAGGGTCCAGGGCTAGAGACATGGCTTAGCGATTAAGGTGCATGCCTGCGAAGCCTAAGGACCCCAGTTCGATTCTCTAGGTCCCACGTAAGACAGAGATGCACATGGTGGCACATGCATCTGGAGTTTGTTTTTCAAGGTAGGGTTTCACTCTAGCTCAGATTGACCTGGAATTCACTATGTAGTCTCAGGGTGGCCTTGAACTCATGGCCATCCTCCTACCTCTGCCTCCCGAGTGCTGGGATTAAAGGCATGCACTACCACACTTAGCTATAAAAATTCTTTAAGAAAATGAGGTCCAGCCAGGTGTGGTGGTACACGCCTTTAATTTTAGCACTTGGGAGGCAGAGGTAGGAGGATGGCCATGAGTTCGAGGCTACCCTGAGACTACATAGTGAATTTTAAGTCAGCCTGGGCTACAGTGAGACCCTACTTAAAAAAAAAAAGAAATAAATAAAAGAAAAAGAAGATGCAGTTGAAGAAAAGAAAATGAGATTGTGAAAAGAGGAAAGACCCTAAATGATGGGGCACCAAAAAACAAAACGTGGGCTGGGATGATTGCTTAGTGGTTAAGGTGCTTGCTTGCAAAGCCTAAGAACCCAAGTTCAATTACCCAGTACCCATGTAAGCCAGATGCACAAGGTGACGCAGGCATCTGGAGTTCCTTTGCAGTGGCTAGAGGCCCTGGAATACCCATTCTCTCTCTCTCTCTCAAATCAATAAATAAAATATTTATAAAAAGAAAGAAACTAAACCCTAAACTATCCCCTAAGAAACTAGGAAAGTTGTTTTGTTTGTTTGCTTTTGGTTGTGTCTTGAGATGGGGTCTCAGGTATTCCAGGCCAGCCTCAAACTGGCTATGTAGCTGAGGATAACCTTGAACTTCTGATCCTCCTGCCATCACCACCCAAGCACTGGGATTCCAGGCATGCAACACTATGCCAGTCTTCTCATGCTTTTTCTTCTCCATTTATTTATTTATTTATTTATTTATTTATTTATTTATTTATTGGTTTTTCTTTTGTTTGTTTGTTTTTTGAGGTAGGGTCTCACTCTAGCCCAGGCTGACCTGGAATTCACTATGGAATCTCAGGGTGGCCTTGAACTCATGGTGATCCTCCTACCTCTGCCTCCCAAGTGCTGGGATTAAAGGTGTGCGCCACCATGCCCAGCTTTCTTCTCTTTTTATAAGTCATGAGACTATGAGATAATAATCATGACACAAAAGCATTTATCTATTAAATGTGCTAGTCGAAAACATTTTAGCATTTGCTTTGAATCTGGCCAATGCCACAAGCAGAGGTTCCTGTGTAATCTCACAGAAGCCATGGTTTAATATCATCTACCTAAACCTGCTTCTATTCTTCTTGATTTTTAAAATATATTTTTTAAATTTTTATTTATTTGAGAGAAAAAGAAGCAGTGATAGAGAGAGAGAATGGGTGCACCAGGGCCTCCAGCCACTGAAAACAAACTCCAGATGCATGCACCTCCTTGTGCATCTGGCTTATGTGCGTCCTGGGAACTCGAACCTAGGTCATTTGGCTTTGCAGGCAAGTGTCTTAACTGCTAAGCCATTTCCCCAGCCCTATTCTTCTTGTTCTTAAAGCAAGAAAAATAATTGGAAAGCCAGGTATAGTGGTGGTGCATGTGTGTAATTCCAACACTCGTGAAATTGCAGAAGGAAGATCTCAAGTTTGGAGTCAGCTTGGGTCACATAAAAAAAAAAAGCCAGACATAGTGTCTTATACTTATAATCTCTGCACCCAGGAGGCTAAGGCCAGCGTAGGTAACATAGTGTGTTCCAGGGTAGCCTGGGCTAGAGTGAAACACACACACACACTTATGACTTCAGGAATATATGGCATAATGTTTCCAGTAACTGTTAAACCCACCCTTAACAGAAGATAAAAAACTTAGATCTTGCTGAGAAACAGAAACTTAAGCCTACTGAGGACTCTGAAGCCTGTCATGGCGTCCATCTGGTTCCTGAGTCCTTCACTGTATGTGGACAAGCACAGCTCTTACTCTGAAGGAAGTAAGAGATCAATTATTCTGTGTGACCAGGCTCTAAGAATATGGATTCATGTTGTCCCTAGTGGCATATTCCCCTGTAGAAGCAGTTGCAAGAACTTGTTGTGGGCACAGAACAAAATAAAGTCTTAAATCAATATATCTATTCAAATACATTGGAAGGGACAACAGATATGCAGGTTACAATGGGGCCGGGGGTTATTGTATAGATCTCAGAGGCTGTCTGATGACATTCTCAGTTTTTAGGTCAATGGAAGCTGGTGGTCAGCTCAGTTCATAAATTCCAAAGATTTTCCTTGAGAATTGAAAGGATGTTAGGTCAGATGCAGAGCTGGGTGATAAATCCCCAAGATAATCTTGGCTGTAGGTCTGCCACAGTCCATCTCTCCACAATCCTGAAGGTCTAATCAGTCGATCAGTGTGCAGAATCTTCAACACCAGAGTGGCTTTTTCTGGCCACTTCAGTTCACAGGTCATTCAACAATTCTAGTTGTTTTTCTTTCCCAAATTATCTGAATTTTAGTTTTCTGGTCTCAAGACCTATGGTCTTGAACTCGGATGGCTTAGGCATTTGGCTGCCAGGGTTCTTCCATTCCATCTCAAGTTCTGTCATTATCTTAGATCTGCCAGTGATCTCTGCTTCCATCAACTTTAGCCACTCCCTCCATTGCATTCAATCTTGCTGTCACTGAGATCTGCTACTCCACTGGAATAATAGACTCCCAGTGCCCACTCTCTGGCCGGAGCATTCCATTTTCCCAGCATTCTCACTCAGGTATAGTTCCAGCCCCTGTTTTAGTATAACTGCTGTACCAAACATTAGAAATATCACTGTGGGGGCTGGGAAGATGGCTAAGCAGTTACAGGCACTTGCTTGCACAGCCCAGGTTCAATTCTGAAGCTGCCCAGACTCAAAAAGTAGCTCAAGTGTCTGATGTTTGTTTGCAGCAGCAAGGGGCCTGGGCATGCACAAACACATGCAAACAGATCAATAAAATGTTAGCTGGGTGTGGTGGCAAATCTTTAATCCCAGAATTTGGGAGGCAGATACCTTGATATACCTTGAGATAACTTGGGAGGAGGATCACTGTGAGTGCGAGGCCACCTTGACACTACATAGTGAATTCCAGATCAGCCTGGGCTAGAGCAAGACCTTACCTCAAAAAACCAACAATAAATAAATAAAATTTTTAAAAAGCAAAAATAAATAAATAAAAATCGCATTATGGGTTTGGGGAGATGGCTCAATGGTCAAAGGTGTTTGCTTGCAAAGCCTGCCAGCCTGGGTTCAATTCCTCAACAACCACATAAAGCTGGACATAAAACATCACATACCCCTGAAGTTCATGTGCAGTGACGGGAGACCCTGATGTACCCATACACACACACACGTAAGTAAATAAATAAATTTTTTAAATCATGTAAACTGGGTGTGGTTGCGTATGCCTTTAATCCCAGCACTTGGGAGGCAGAGGTAGGAGAATTGCTGTGAGTTAGAGGCCAGTCTAAAACTAATTCCAGGTCATCCTGGGCTAGAGCAAGAACCTACCAAAAAAAAAAAAAAAAAAAAAAATCTAATCCCATCTAATCTCACCATGAGTTTGAGGCCTGCTGGAGCTATATAATGAGACTTTGTCTCAAAAACAACAGTGCCAGGGGCGTGGTGGCACAGGCCTTTAATCCCTGCATTTGAGAGGCAAAGGTAGGAGATCGTCCTGAGTTTGAGGGCAGTTTGAGACTACATAGTGAATTCCAGGTCAGCAAGACCCTGCCTCAAAAGAAAGAAAGAAAAAGAAAAGAGACAAAAACTCAGTGTTTATATTCAGTAATTACTGAATTACTATAGTCAGTAATTACTACTGAGTAAATCACTCTAAAATGTATTGTCTTCAAACTACAATCATTCAGCCAAGCATGGTGACTCACACCTGCAATCCTCACTCTAAGGAAGTTAAAGCAAAAAGAAGAAAAAGAAATATATAAATGATTTTGTGTGGGGTTGTTTTGCGGGGTGGGGTGTGGGTTCAAGATAGGGTCTCACTCTAGCCTAGGCTGACCTGGAACTCACTCTGTAGTCCCAAATTCTCCTCAGACTCACAGCAATCCTCCTACCTCTGCCTCCCGAGTGGGAGTAGGATAGCAGGCATGCACTACCACACCCCAGGCCCAGGTGTGTGCGTGGTTTTGTTTGTTTGTTTGTTTGTTTTTGAGGTAGGGTGTTACTCTGGTCCAGGATGACCTGGAATTCACTATGTAGTCTCAGGGGGGCCTCGAACTCATTACAATTCTACCTCTGCCTCCCAATTGCTGGGATTAAAGGCATGCACCACCATGCCCAGCTCTTGATTTGTTTTTTGGGACAGAGTCTCCTATAGCACAGGATAAACTTGAGTCCTGAGCCTCCTGCTTCCATCTCCCAACTGCTGGAATTACAGACATGTTACCAGAAGGCCTTATAGTTTTTATTATTATTATTATTATTATTATTATTATTTACAAGGAGAGAGAAAAAGAAAGAGGCAGAGAGAGAGAGAGAGAGAGAGAGAGAGAGAGAGAGAGAGAGAAGGGACATGCCAGGGCCTCTAACCACTACAAATGAACTCCAGACACGTGTGCCACCTTGTGCATCTGGCTTTATGTGGATACTGTGGAATCAAACCTGTGACCTTAGGCTTTCTTAGGCAAACATGTTAACCACTGAGCCATCTTTCCAGCCCATAAATCTTAAATTTTGATTAACTCTCCTCCCACCCCTACTCTCCTCCTCAATACAAAAATATCTTAAATTGGCTTAGGCCCAGTTACACAGAAGCAGGAGACATTGAGCCCCTGCCCACACCTGCTTGTCAGGGCTTCATAATTACTCCCTCCTCCCAAACTAAAGATTTAGAGTAGGCCTGGAGAGATGGCTTAGCTGTTAAGGCACTTGCCTTCAAAGCCTAAGGACCCAGGTTTGATTCCCTAGTAGCCACATGAAGCCAGATGCACTAAGTGGTGCATGCATCTGGAGTTCATTTGCAGCAGCTAGAGGCCCTGGCATGCCCATTCTCTCCCACTCTGTCTCTCTCCTTGCAACTATGTAAATAAACTTTTTGTTTGTTTGTTTTTGGAGGTAGGGTCTCACTCTAGCTCAGGCTGACCTGGAATTCACTATGTAGTCTCAGGGTGGCCTCGAACTTGCGGCGATCCTCCTACCTCTGCCTCCTGCATGCTGGGATTGAGGGTGTGCACCACCAAGCTCGGCTCTTAAGTAAATAAACTTTTAAAAAAAGATTTAGAGTAGAAAAATCATTGACAGGCATAGGTGAGCAAGTGCATGAAAGGTCTGTAACCCTTACACCAGAAGATATAAACTCATGTCCTTAGAATGGGGAATCAAAGCTAACTCAAGCTAAACAAAGAAACTAGAGATTCAGGGAGGGAACTGCATCAGAAAACTGAGAAGAGTACCTAGCCAATGGAGAAAACGTAAAAGGGGTTGGGCTTAGGAAATCGTGTTCAGAGGGTATACCTGCCTTTTGTTTTGGGGTAGGCACCCAACCCTGCAAAATCAAAAATAAACTGCTTCACTTTCACTGCGCAGTTTCTGTTTCTTCACTAAGAGAGGTGGATCTTTCCAGGAGCTGGAGAGATGGGTCAGTAGTTAAAGGTGCTTGGTTGCAAAGCCTGATGGTCTAGGTTCCACTCCCCAATACCCACATAAAGCCAGATGCAGCAAGTGGTGTATGTGTCTGGATTTCATTTGCACTGGCAGAAGGCCATGGAGTGCTCATTTGCTCTCTCTCTCTTCCTTTATAAATAGAAAATCAATGAAAATATTTAAGGGATTATTGCAATCAGGTTCACATTGCTGGCAGAAATCACCCAACCAATAGCAGCGTATGGGAAAACAAGCCTTATTTTGGTTTACAGACTCGAGGGGAAACTCTATGTCAGCAGGAGAAAATGATGGCATGAGCAGAGGGTGGGCATCACCCCCTGACCAGCATCAGATGGAGAACAGTAACAGGAGAGTGTCCCAAACACTGGCAAGGGGAAGCTGGCTATAATACCCATAAGCCCACTGCCAACAATACACTGCCTCTAGGAAGCGTTAGTTCCCAAATCTCCATCAACTGGGAACCTAGCATTCAGAACACCTAAGTTCATGGGGGCCACCTGAATCAAACCTCAGGGCTGAAGAGATGGCTCAGTTGTTAAGGAGCTTCCCTGAAAAACCTAATGACCAGGTTTCAATTCCCCAGTACCCATGTAGAGCGGGATACACAAAGTGACACATGCATCTGGAGTTTGCAGTGACTAGAGGCCCTAGTGCAGCCATTCTCCACCCTCACCCCCCACGTATCTCTTATCCCTATCTCTCTTTGCTTGCAAATTAATTAGTTAATCAAAAAAATTTAGCTGGGCGTGGTGGCACACGCCTTTAATTCCAGCACTCGGGAGGCAAATGTAAGAGAATCGCCATGAGTTCGAGGCCACCCTGAGACTACAGAGTGAATTCCAGGTCGACCTGGGCTAGAGTGAAACCCTACCTCAATAAATAAATAAATAATTTTAAAAAAGAGTAGCCAGGTGTGGTGGCACATGCCTTTAATCCCAGCACTTGGGAGGCAGAGGTAGGAGGATCGCCATGAGTTCGAGCTCACCCCGAGAATACAGAGTGAATTCAAGGTCAGCCTCGGCTACAGTGGGACCCTACCTTGAAAAATAAAAAAAATTTTAAAAAAAGTAAATCAAACTCAAATGCATATTTGACTTTGATAAAAGCTCCACACCAGGGTTTTGTCATCTCTGTAGTCTCAACAATTTAGTGAATTTCGTAGCAGATAATGGTTTGCACTGGCATTTCTTTTATTTATCTATTTATTTTTTAGGTAAGTAGGGTTCACTCTAGCCCAGGCTTACCTGGAATTCACTATGTGGTCTCAGGGTGGCCTTGAACTCAAGGTGATCCTCCTACCTCTGCCTTCCAGGTGCTGGGATTAAAGGCATGCACCATCATAACCGGCCTTCTTTTATTTTTATTTTTATTTTATTGGTTTTTCGAGGTAGGGTCTCGCCTCTAGCCCAGGCTGACCTGGAATTCACTCTGTAGTCTCAGAGTGGCCTTGAACTCATGATGATCCTCCTACCTCTGCCTCCCAAATGCTGGGATTAAAGGTGTGTGCCACCACGCCAAACTATTTTTATTTTTAGAGTATTTTATTTATTTACTTATTTGAGAGAGAGACAGACAGACAAAGAGACAGAGAGAGAGAATGGGTGCACCAGGGCCTTTAGCTACTGCAAAGGAACTCTAGAGCCATGCGCCACCTTGTGCATCTGGCTTACGTGGGTACTGGGGAACCAAAACTGGATCCTTAGGTTTCCCAGACAAGTGCCTTAACCATTAATGCCATCCAGCCCCTGCTCTGGCATTTCTGAAACCCTCCCATACTATATGTATATAAGGTACCTATACAGTTAAACGTAAGAGACAGAAAAAAATTATTCTGAATAATTTAGAATTCAGTTTATGCTGCCAATATGCCTTGAAAATGAGGATACACATGTCTGGCTGACTTTCCTTTTTAGAAACTGCTGGGCAAAGAAAATTGTGTAAATAGCAAAGTCAGGAAAATGACTGAGAAATCTGGTTGTAGAATATGAGTAAATAATTCAGTACACTTTTAGGCTCACAAAGCAGGAAGAAGCCTCCAGAGATCATTTGGCTGACTCTGCTTTTGAAAAGCCCCAGGCTAAGATCATCCCAGATGGGGTAAGGATGAGGTTTGGAAAGAAGTGGTGAGGGGTGGAGACAGGAAGAAGGTCTATTATATCTATATCTATATCTATATCTATATCTATCTATCTATCTATATATATATATATGAATGTACATACGTCTACAGGCACATGCAATAGCTAAGAATACAAAAGATAAATACTTATGTTAACTGAAAAGTCCTTTTCCTGTTTATTTACTTACTTATTTGAGAGACAGAGAAAGAGAGAGAATGGGCCTCCAGACACTGCAAAGGAATGCCAGACACCATCTGCCACCTTTTGCATCTGTCTTATGTGGGTAGTGGGGACTCAGACCTGGGTCCTCTTTTTTTTTTTTTTTCAAGGTATGGTCTCTCTCAAGCCCAGGCTGTCCTAGAATTCAGTATGTAGTCTCAGGCTGGCCCTTGAACTCACTGTGATCCTCCTTCCCCTCCCTCCCAAATGCTGGGATTAAAGGAGTGTGCCACCATACCCAGCTTTTTTTTTTTTTTTTTTTTTTTGAGACAGCCTCTTGCTCTGTAGCTCAGACTGTCCTTGAACTCTTTATTTTATTTATTTATTTAGTTAGTTAGTTATTTGTGAGAGGGAGAGAAAGAGGCAGAGAGCGAGAGAGAATGGGCATGCCAGGGCCCACATGGGTTTTGGGAAATCGAATCTGGTCCTTCTGCTTTGAAGGCACATGCCTTAACCATTAAGGCATCTCTCCAGCCCTGTCCTTGAACTCTTGGTAATCCTCTTGCCCCAGCCTCTCAAATGTTAAGATTACAGAGGTGAGCCACCACACCCAACTCCTTCTAAGTGCTTTAAAAAATATTATCAATTGGGCTGGAGAGATGGCTTAGCAGTTAAGGTGCTTGCTTCCAAAGCCAAAGGACCCAGGTACATTTCCCCAGGACCCACGTAAAGCCAGATGCACAAGGTGGTGTATGTGTCTGGAGTTTATATGCAGTGGCTAGAGCACCTGGCACACCATTCTTCCTCTCTCTCTCTCCCTCTTTCTCTCTCTCATCTCATCATTGTGCATCTGGCTTATGTGGGTCCTTGGGAATCAAACTTCATCCTTAGGTTTTGCAAGGAAGCTCCTTAATCACTGAGCCATCTCTCTAGTCCCTTCTCCGTGCTTATTTACTTATTTATTTATTTGAGAGAGAGGGAGTGAAAAAGAGAGAAGAAACAGAGAGAGAGAGAGAGAGAGAGAGAGAGAGAGAGAGACAGATGCACTGCCCCACCATGTGCAGCTGGCTTTATGTGGGTTCTAGGAAGTTGAATCTGAGTTCTTAGGTTTCGCAAGCAAGTGCCTTAACTGCTAAGTCATCTCTCTAGCCACTATGTGCTTTGTTTGTTTTTTGATTCTTGTTTTGCGAGGTAGGGTCTCACTCTAGTCCAGGCTGACCTGGAATTCACTATGTAGTCTCAGGGTGGTCTCGAACTCTTGGAGATCCTACCACCTCTGCCTCCCTAGTGCTAGGATTAAAGGCGTACACCACCATGCCCGGCCCCTATGTGCCTTTTTACAAAATATTTTATTATTTATTTGCAAGCAGAGAGAGAAAAAGAGAGGGAGAGAGAGAGGGGGAGAATGAGCATGACTCCTGCCACTGCAAACAAACTCCAGATGGGATGTGCTACTTTGTACATCTGGCTTTACGTGGGTACCAGGAAATTGAAGCCAGGTTGTCAGGCTTTGCAAACAAAAGCCTTTAACCATTGAACCATCTCTCCAGCCCCCTAACTGCTTTTTGTAAAAAAAAAAAAAATATATATATATATATATATACACACACACACACATATATATACATATGTGTGTGTATAAATTTACTTATTTGAGAGAAAGAGGGAGAGGAAGAGGCAGAGAGAGGGGGTGGGAAGAATGGGCACACCAGGATCTCTAGCTACTGCAAAGGAACTCCAGATGCTTGTACCACCTTGCGCATCTGGTTTATGAGTGTACTAGGGAATCAAACCTAGATCCCTAGGCTTTGCAGGCAAGCACCTTACCCACTAAGCCATCTCTCCAGCCCCTCATGTGCTTTAAAAAGTTTTTATTTATTTATTTGCAAGCAAAGAGAGAGAAACAGAGACACACAAACAGAGAATGGGTGTGCCAGGGCCTCTAGCCACTGCAAACAAACCCCAGATGCATGTGCCACTTTGTGCAGCTAGCATTATGTGGGTACTGGGGAATCAAACCCAGGCCCAAGCAAGTACCTTAAGTATTGAATCATCTCTCCAGTCCCTATGTGCTTTTTTGGGGGGGGTTGTTTGTTTTGTTTTTCGAGGTAGGGTCTCACTCTAGCTCAGACTGATGTGGAATTCACTATGTAGTCTCAGGGTGGCCTCAAACTCACAGTTATCCTCCTACTTCTGCCTCCCAAATGCTGGGATTAGAGGCGTGCGCCACCACACCCAGCCCTTTATGTGTTTTTTAAAAATATATATTTTATACTTTCCACAATCTTTTTTTTTTTTTTTTTTTTTTTTGAGGTAGGGTCTCACTCTAGCCCAGGCTGACCTGGAATTCACTATGCAGTCTCAGGGTGGCCTCAAACTCATGGCGATCCTCCCACCTCGGCCTCCTGAGGGTTGGGATTAAAGGTGTGCACCACCATGCCCAGCTGCTTTTTTTTTTTTTTCTTTTTGACAGGAGCATTATATATATACTTATCTATTTGATAGAAAGAGGGAGAAAGAAAGGGAGAGAGAGAATGGGCAGGCCAGGGCTCCAGCCACTGCAAATGAACTCCAGATACATATGCTCCCTTGTGCATCTGGCTTATGTGGGTCCTGGGGAATCGAACCTATGTCCTTTGGCTTTGCAGACAAATGCCTTAACTGCTAAGCCATCCCTCCAGCCCCTTGACAGCACTTGGGAGGAAGAAATAGGAGGATGGCTGTGAGTTTGAAGCCATCCTGAGACTACATAGTGAATTCCAGGTCAGCCTGGGCTAGAGAAAGACCCTACCTCAATATATATATATATATATATATATATATATATATATATATATATACAAAATAATAATAATAAATAATAAAATGGGGGTGTTGGGAAGATGGCTTAGCAGTTAAAGGCACTTGCTTGCAAAGTCTGTAGGCCCAGGTTGAATTTCCCAGCCACCCACATAAACTGGATGGATAAAGAGGCAGAAACAACTGGTATTCCTTTGCAGTGGTAAGAGGCCCTCCTATGCCGGGCTCCGCCGGCGGGGCAGGTAGTGCCGAGGGAAGGACCAGGCCTGCTGGTTCCTCCCGAGGGGCTGAGGAGGAGATGAGCGTCCGACGACTCAGACCTCTCCTGGCCACCGGAGAAAAACCACACTGAGTCGGGAGTCTTGTCGAAGCAGGAACTCGCTTTATTGCTGTGAACAGTTGCCTATATAATGTTGGGGGTGAAGGCGGGGATTGTAGGATGGTGGGGAAAGGTAAGGGCCAATAGTAAACTGTGACTATTGAAATGATAATTCTAACTCCCATGTGGAGGTAGCAGGTAAGAAGCCATTAGGCGTCTTGCTGAGTCACGTCTGGCCAGAGGCAGATCACCAAACTTTAGCTAGGCTCAGGAAGTTCCACTAGGCCTCACACCTGGGCCTTTAGAGGCCAACGCTCCTACACCCATACATACACATGCACACATGTACATGTGAACAAATATATAAAAATAAATCTTTTTCTAATGTTTTATTTACTTATTTAAGGAGAGAAAGAATGGGTATGCTAGGGCCTCCAGACATTACAAACGAACTCCAGACACATGTGCCACCTTGTGCACTGGGCTTTATGTGGGTATGGAGGAATAAAACCTAGGTCCTTTGACTTTGCAGGCAAGCTCCTTAACCACTCTCCAACCCAAGAAAAATAAATCTTTAAGGAGGCCTGGGAAAATAGTTCAGCAGGTGAGAGGGCTTGCTGTGTGAAAATGAAGACATAAGGGTCTGAGTTCAATTCCCAGCATCTACATAAAAAGCCAGGCATTGCTGCCCACACCTGTAACCCCAGTGCTGAGGGGTAGAGACATCTGGGGCTCTGGGGCTCCCGTATCTAACTGAAAAAAAAAAGTGTTCAAGGGACAGTTGAGATCTTCACTGCTAAGCCTCCTGCTTTTCAAACTCAAAAAGTGGTACCTGTCCTCTTCCTTTTTTTTTTTTTTTTTTTTTTTTTTTTGGTTTTTCGAGGTTGAGGTAAGGTCTCACTCTGGCCCAGGCTGACCTGGAATTTGCTATGTAGTCTCAGGGTGGCCTTGAACTCACGGCGATCCTCCTACCTCTGCCTCCCAAGTGCTAGGATTAAAGTCGTGTGCCACCATGCCCAGCTTACCTGTCCCCTTTCTATCTCCAATTTGGATGCCTGCCAAAATCTAAACATGCTTGCTCTGCCTGACACACTGGATTTCTCATAGTTTTCTCAATAAATAGCCTTTGTTTTAATCCAAAAAAAAAAAAAAAAAAAAACATTCTCAGGGCTGGAGAGAGGGCTCAGTAGCTTAGGCACTTGCCTGCAAAGCCTGACAACCCCAGGCTTGATTCCCAGTACCCAGGTAAAGCGAGATGCACAAAGGGGTGCATGCATCTGGAGTTTGTTTGCAGTGACTCAAGGCCCTGAGGCATCTATTATCTCTCTCTTCTCTCTCTCTGCTTGCAAATAAATAAATAAGAGAAGAAACCAGGTGTGGTGGCACATGCCAGAGCAATACCTTACCTCAAAAACAACAACAACAACAAAAATGCTAAAGGCTCCCCAGTAAGCAAGGCTGAGATTTGAAGTGGGGCCAGGGACAGGTTCTCATGCAAGCCAAGGTGGCCTCAAATTTGCTTAGTACCTAAGGACCCTGTACTCCTAATCCTACTTCCACTCCCAAGTAATGGGGTCATATCTGATCTTGTTTTGCTTATTAATTATATTTAATTGTTTATTTGAGAGAGAGAATGGGTGTGTCAGAACCTCTAGCCACTGCAAACGAACTCCAGACAGATGTGCCACCTTGTGCTTCTGGATTTATGTGGTTACTGGGGAATCAAACTTGAGTCCTTTGGCTTCTCAGGCAAATGCCTTAACTACTAAGCCATATCTCCAGCCCTATTTATTTATTTATTAGTATTTTATTTGTTTACTTATTGGAGAGAGAGAAATAAGCAGATAAAGAATGGGTGCGCCAGACACATGCACCACCTTGTGCATCTGGCTTACATGGGTACTGGAGAATAGAACCTGGGTTCTTAGACTTTGCAGGCAAGTGCCTTAACCACTAAGCCATATCTCCAGCCCTATTTGTTTTTGAAGTAGGGTCTCACTCTAGCTCTGGCTGACCTGGCACTCACTCTGTAGTCCCAGGCTGGCCTTATTGTATTTATTTATTTGATTTTTTTTTTTTTTTTGAGGTAGGGTCTCACTCTAGCGTGAACTGACCTGGAACTCACTCTGTAGTCCCAGGTTCACCTTGAACTCACAGCAATTTTCCTACTCTGCCTCCTGAGTGCTGGGATTAAAGGCATGCACCACCATGCTTGGCTGATCTTTTTATAAAAAAAAAAAAAAAAAAATTGCCAGCAGAGAGAGAAGAGAGAATGGGTGTGCTAGGGCCTCTAGCCACTACAAACTCCAGATGCATGCACCACTTTGTGTATCTATCTGGCTTTATGTGGGTTCTGGGGAATCAAACCTGAGTCCTTAGGCTTTGCAGGCAAGCACCTTAACCTCTAAGCCATCTATCCAGCCTCCCCAAAATTTTTATTTATGAGCACAAAGAGAAAGACAGAGAGAGAGAGAGAATGGTGTGCCAAGGCTTAACTGAAGATGAACTCCAGATGTGTGTGTCACTCTGTGCACCTGGCTCTATATGGGTGCTGGAGAATTGAATCCAGACCAGCAAACTTTGCAATCAAGTGCCTTTAACTGCTTTAATTGCCATCTGTCCAGCCCCAGAAGTTGGTTTTGATTCCAGGAATCTATGCTTTTAAACACCAGGACAAAGTACTCCTAGAGAGATAAAAGCAGCTGGGGAAGGCAGCAGGTTTTTCAGATAAGGCATAGATTTGTTTTTATATACATTACTCATTTTCCCTTAGGCCAACATGAAGAAATTTTTTCAGACAGCAATATAAGGTTCATTGGCATAATTTTCTTAAAAACTCTAGACCGAATTTAGTGTAGTGGTACATGTCTGTAATCTCAGCACTAGCGAGGCTAAAGCAAGAGTATTTGAAGTTCAAAGCCAGCCTGGGCTGCATAGGGAGAGTCTGTCTTTACATAAATAAATAATAATAATAATAAAAGTCTAGGGCTAGAGAGATTGCTTAGCAGTTAAACCATTTGCCTACAAAGCCAAAGGACCAAGGTTTTATTCCCCAGGACCCACATTAGCCAGATGCACAAAGTGGAGCATGTGTCTGGAGTTTGTTTGTTTGCAGTGGCTGGAGGCCCTGGTGAAGCCCCCCCCCGCCCCGCCTCTTTCTCAAATAAATAATTTTTTTGCCATATTGAATTGATATTTATTTCAGGACATGCCATGTCAAAATAAAACAAAAGTTACTCCTTGCTTTTAACAATAATATTGTATTATAAAAGCACTTTATAACTCCATCCCTTGAGTATAAGTTACAGGGTATGTGGGCTAATGATTATCCGAAAACATTTCTCTATTCAGATCCATAAAACCAAGTGCTCTCTGAATATTACAAGGTGACAATAAGTGAGAAGTGGAGGAGGAAGGAGGAGAGGGGAGTAAGGTTTTCCCAGTTAAGGGCTTGTTGCAATAAGGAGATGAGGAAGTACGAAGTTATTTTTGTGGCCTTTTCAGCTTTATACTGTGTTAAGTAATGCTTACAACATAAATTCAGCAGGCTTTTTCCTGAGCCACAACTCAGAATTTGTTTCCCCTGCAAATAATATATTTACAAATGTGTTTAACAACTTACACAGCAATCTCACAATAACTAGTAAAGATTAAAGGGTGTACTGCTAGTATATTTGTTTATAATGTGTTAAGGGAAATACATATTGCCATGGTGATGAAGCGCTAAGTAGCTTCAACAAAACACCTAAAAGTTGAAAGTGAGAAAAACAAAACACAAAAACAAAAAAAAAAAAAAACAACCAAAGAAATATCACCGAAGAAAAAAGATTAATTGTAGCTTACTTACAAAACTGAATTACTAGTTATCTAACCAATCTATACAGATCTAATAAAAAGTAAAATCAGCCTGAAAGACCCAACATTTTAAAAAATGCTAAAAAATAAGGCATAAATCTGCATAATATTGACTTTATTTCTATTCTCTCCTTTCCCTCTTCACAATGTATGCTTTTTATGATCTGCCTCTAGTGCCTTACAATGATGTTACTTCCATCTTCAACTCTGACCTCAAATGTCCAGAGCAGAGTGTCTGCTACACTGTGAGGGTTCTTTTCTTGGTAAACTTTAGACATCATTTTTTTTTTCTTTTCTCAACTTTTATTAACATTTTCCATGATTATAAAAAATATCCCATGGTACTACCCTCCCTCCCCCCACTTTCCCCTTTGAAATTCCATTCTCCATAATATCCCCTCCCCATCTCAATCAGTCTCTCTTTTATTTTGATGTCATGATCTTTTCCTCCTCTTATGATGGTCTTGTGTAGGTAGTGTCAGGCACTATGAGGTCATGGATATCCAGGCCATTTTATAGACATCATTTTTACTAGATACAGATTTGAACATGGTGCCAAATCTAAATATTCTGTTGGTTCTTAAAGCACTTTTTATAATGCCTTGCCTGCATAGAATTTTTACAAAAGAAAAATCTATTGCTTAAAACATTGTCATTGTTTGTTTTTTAAACAGTATTTTGACAATTTACATATCTGGGGAGTAATAATTCTTAGAACTTTATGATTTCAAAATGAATTACTAAAAATCTGTTCTAAGCACTGGTTACTTTTCTCTCCTGGAGTTTAAATTAGGCTCATGTGAAAGGGTCATCTGTTTTGGTTAGAAATACATTTTATGTTCCTTTATTTATAAGTACTTAGTAGGTTCATTAGGACTCATTTGCAGGATACACCAGAAACCTTTCTTCATTCAAGCATTGCCCACCATGATAGCTGAGTTTTAACCTCAAAGAAGGTTTAAGCAATTTACATCAGTGCTCAAGGATAATTTTGGAATCCTGGCTCATGGCCTAGAATAAATGGTAACTGTAAAACCTAAGGGTAACTCCAATGGGCTTGGTTGTACTGCTGCTTGCCACCTCTTATTTGTTTTACAGAAGGGATGAACAGGAAAAGGGAAGTCGAACAGGCGAGGAAAGCTACATGAGATCAAGAAGGTAGGCAAATGCTGCTGCGAACAGACTGCTCCTTAAGCAAGCCACACTCACTGCTGAGATTTTCATAATTTTAAAGTAATTTATCATAACATTAAAAAAGGAAAAAAATATTAAGAAAATGTATGTAGTCTTTAAAGTTATCACTGGAGTATGCTGGAATCTTTTGGCTTTTTAAAAAATATAAATAATGAAGACACTGACTTTTTTTGTGCTTGTGAAGCTAACAGGTCATCTCCACGAGACAGGCAGCAATGATGACTTGGCAATATGTTATTACTGAAGGGGAAAGATTCACGCCAATATTCACATATAAAAAAAAAACAGTTTATGCCAAGCTGGGCATGGTAGCACATGCCTTTAATCCCAGCACTCGGGAGGCAGAGGTAGGAGGATTGTCATGAATTTGAGGCCACCCTGAGACTACACAGTGAATTCCAGGTCGGCCTGAGCTAGAAGAGTGAGACCCTACCTCGAAAAACCAAAAAAAAAAAAAAAAAAGTTTATGCTAAAATCCTTAATAAATTCCCAAAGTCATTTTATTCTTTGTTTTATTTTTTCTTTTTTTCTTTTTTTTTTTTTTTTTTTGGTTGTTTTCAAGATAAGGTCTCACTCTAGACGTGCGCCACCACACCACGCCTGGTCCCCATTTCATTCTTTAAAATGAGATTCAATTCATATACTATAAAGGTCTGCCTTTTGGTACCTGTGATGGTGCATGCATGTAATCTCAGAACCTAGGAGGTAGAGGCAAGAACATCAAAAGTTCAAAGTCGTCCTCAGCTAAATAGTGAGTTTGAGACCAGCCTGGGACTACAGGGTGCAGAGTTAGTTCCAAGTCAGCCTGGGCTAGAGTGAGACCCTACCCCGGGAAAAACAGAAAAATTAGGTTGGTAGTGAGATGGCAATTGGGGTAAGGAAATTTAAGTCAAAAACCCCTGTCCCAAAGTTATGTCCTGTACTATATCTACTTTCTTATTAGTTTCATTGTACTGTATAGTCTTTTGTCCTAAGATAATTGTTTCAAGGTAAAGGTTTGATGATTTGTGTTGCAGCTTCTGACCTGTACTGTAAATCATCCTTTTTGTTTGTTGGTTTGTTTTTTTTTTTTTTTTCCAGGTAGAGTCTCACTCTAGCTCAGGCTGACCTGGAATTCACTATGTAGTCTCAGGATGGCCTTGAACTCATGACGATCTTCCTACCTCTGCCTCCCAAGTGCTGGGATTAAAGGTATGCACCACCACGCCTGGCTTGCAAAGCATCTTTTTTGTTTGTTTGTTTGTTTTTCGAGGTAGGGTCTCACTCTAGGCCAGGCTGACCTGGAATTCACTATGTAGTCTCAGGGTGGCCTCCAACTCATGACGATCCTCCTACCTCTGCCTCCCGAGTGCTGGGATTAAAGGCGTGCGCCACCACAACCGCCTGCAAATCAGCTTTTTTTAAAAAAATATTTCGGGCTGGAGAGATGGCTTAGCGGTTAAGCACTTGCCTGTGAACCCTAAAGTGGCTCCATTCCCCAAGACCCATGCTAGCCAGATGCACAAGGGGGCGCACGCGTCTGGAGTTCGATTGCAGTGGCTGGAGGCCCTGGCGTGCCCATTCTCTCTCTCTGCCTCTTTCTCTGTCTGTCACTCTCAAATAAATAAATTAAAATAAAAAAAATTTTCATTGGGCTGGAGAGATGGCTGAGCGGTTAAGGCATTTGCCTGCAAAGCCAAAGAATCCTGGTTCAATTCTCCAGGACCCAAGTAAACCAGATGTACAAGGGGGCACATGCATCTGGAGTTCGTTTGCAGTGACTGGAGGCCCATTTGATGTTGCTAAATCTTTGGTTGTTAGGTTGTCAGACATGTGTTAAGTCACCAACATTGTTGACAAAGACTTTTAAAGATATTCCATTCCAAGATACAGGAAATAGTAAAAATGTTTTCACACACACACACATACACACACACACACGAGTATGTGTGTGCAAAAGGAAAAGGGAGGAGAGGAAATGACTGTCAATATAGTGGAAAGTCTTATTTTGGGAAAGTTGCATGTTTTTATTATGAAAATAGAAATTCTTAAATTCTTAGCTAGGGATATAATGGCTTATTGCTGCACAAAATACAATAATTTTGTAATTATTTTTTTATTTTTAGAGGTAAGGTCTCACTGTAGCCCAGGCTGACCTGGAACTCACTCTGTAGTATTAGGCTGGCCTCTACCTCCTAGCTCTACCTACTCAGTGCTGGGATTAAAGGTATGCACTACCACACCTGGCTTAATAAATATATTTTTAAAATTTTTATTTATTTTGCAATGAGAGAGCAAAAGAGAGAGGGGTGGGGAGGGAGGGAGAATAGGCACACCAGGGCCTCTTGCCACTGCAAACTCCAAATGCATTTGCCACTTCGTGCACCTGGCTTTATGTGAGTACTGGGGAATCATTAGGGCTTGTAAGCAAGCATCTCAACCTCTGAACCATCTCTCCATCCCCTCAATAAATATTTTTTAAAAACCATACCAAGGACTGGAAAGATGGCTTAGCAGTTAAGGCACTTGCCTTCAAAGCCAAAAGACTTAGGTTCAATTCCCAAAAAGCCAGATGCACAAGTTGGCACATGTGTATAGAGTTTGTTTGCAGCAGCTGGAGACCCTGGTGTGCCCATTCTCTCTCTCTCTCTCTCTCCCTCTCTCTCTCTCTCTCTCTCACTCTCTCTCTCTACCTGTCTCTTTCTCTTGCTTTTTTTTTTTAGACAAGCCCAATGGATTGGCCTTTTTTTTTTTTAATGTGAGAGAGAGTGAGAGCAAGAGAGAGAGAGAGAATTGGCGTGCCAGGGCCTCCAGTCACTATAATAGAACTCCAGATGCATGTGCCATCTTGTGAGCTCTTGCAGCCTTGCACACTTGCATCACCTTGTGCTTATATGTGACCTGGAGAGTCGAACATAGGTCCTTAGGCTTCACAGGCAAGCACCTCAATCACTAAGCCATCTCTCCAGTCCTCTCTCTTTCTATCAAATAAATAAATACAAATTAAAAAATAAAACAAGCCACAAAAAGAAAAAGAGGGCTAGAGAGATGGTTTAGTGGTTAAGGTGCTAGCCTGCATAGCCAAAGGACCCAGGTTCAATTCTCCAGGACACACGTAAGCCAGATGCACAAGGTGGAAAATGCGTCTGGAGTTTGTTTGGAGTGGCTAGAAGTCCTTGTGTACCCATTCTCTCTATATATCTGCTTCTCTCTCTGTTCCTCTCTTAAATAGATAAATAAATAAATAAAATATTTTTAAAAGAAAAATATAGTTGGACGTGGTGGTGTACAACTTTAATCCCAGCACTTGGGAGGTAGAGGTAGGAAGATCTCTGTGAGTTCGAGGCCACCCTGAGACTACATAGTGAATTCCAGGTCAGCCTCGGCTAGAGCAAGAGCCTACCTTGAAAATCAAAAAACATAAACAAACAATTAAAGAAAAATATAAGAAATTCCTTAACTTTAATAACTTGTTTCTTTTCCCACCCCAAATTTCTTTATTGAGGGACACACACACACACACACACAGGTAAATAAATAAATTTTATTTTTTTTGGTTTTTCGAGGTAGGGTCTTGCTCTAGCCCAGGCTGACCTGGAATTCACTATGTAGTCTAGTCTCAGGGTGGCCTCAGACTCATGGTGATCCACCTACCTCTGCCTCCCAAGTGCTGAGATTAAAATTTGTCACCACACCCGGCAACTTTTTTTTTTTTTTTTGGTTTTTCGAGGTAGGGTCTCACTCTGGTCCAGGCTGAACTGGAATTAACTCTGTCATCTCAGGGTGGCCTTGAACTCATGGCGATCCTCCTACCTCTGCCTCCAGAGTGCTGGTATTAAAGGCATGTGCCACCATGTCCAGCTGTTTACCCGGAAACTTTTTTGAGGTAGGGTCTCACTCTAGCCCAGGGTGACTTGGAACACACTCTGTAGTCCCAGACTGGCCTTGAACTCACACTGATCCTCCTAGCTCTGCCTCTGAAATGCTGGGATTAAAGGCATGCGCCACTATGTCCTGCAATAAATAATTTTTAAAATTTTATTTATTTCAAAGAGTGAGAGAGGGAGAGCAGATTTAGAGAGAATGGGTACACCAGGCACTTTAGCTGCTGCAAATGAAATCCAGGCGCATGTGCCACTTTGTGCATCTGGTTTACATGGGTACTTGGTAATCAAATCTGGGTCTTTTGGCTTTGTAGGCAAGCACCTTAACCACTAAGCCATTTATCCAGCCCCCCAAAATAATTTTTTAAATGTCTCTATTGACAACCTCCATACGTATACACAATGCACATTGATCATAGTCTTACCACCCTCCTCTGTCCTTTGCCCTCCTTCTCCTAAACCCCTTCTTTATATAAGCTTTATTTTTATTTTTTTATTTTTTCTGAGGTAAGGTCTTGCTCTAGCCCAGGCTGACCTGGAATTCACTATGTAGTCTCAGGCTGGCCTCAAACTCAGGGCAATCTTCCTACCTTTGCCTCCTGAGGGCTGGGATTAAAGGCATGTGCCACCACAACTGGCCCTACACTTTGTTTTTAAGTGTTTATTATTTTTATTTATTTAAGAGAAAGAGGACTGGAGAGATGGTTCAGTGGTTAAGGGATTTGCCTGTGAAGCCTTAAGGACCCAGGTTCAGTTCCCCAGTACCCACGTAAGCCAGCTGAACAAGGTGGTACACAAGTCTGGAGTTTGTTTGAAGTGGCTGGAGGCCCTAGCCTGCCCATTCTCTCTCTCTCTTTCTCTGTCTCTCAATAAATAAATACAATTTATTACCATTATTTTTTGTTTTGTTTTTCGAGTTAGGGTCTCACTCTAGCTCAGGCTGAGCTGGAATTTACTATGGAGTCTCAGGGTGGCCTTGAACTCATGGTGATTCTCCTACCTCTGTCTCCCAAGTGCTGGGATTAAAGGTGTGCGCCACCACGCCCCGCGATGCACCTTAAAAAAAAAGATTTTTTAAAAATTATATTTATTTCCGTGATGCACCTTTAAAAAAAGATTTTTTAAAAATTATATTTATTTAGCCAGGCGTGGTGGCACACCATGAGTTCAAGGCCACCCTGAGACTACATAGTGAATTCCAAGTCAGCCTGGGCTAGAGTGAGACCCTACCTCAAAAACAAACAAACAAACAACAACAACAAAAGATTATCATCTATCTATCTATCATTCATCTAATGTTGTAACCTTTACTCAGAAAAGAAAGTTCAGGTATTAGCTGACAGCTTTAAAAAATACTTTTATGTATTTATTTGGGAGCAGAGAGAGAGAGAGAGAGAGAATGGACACAGTGGGGCCTCCTGCCATGGTAAATGAACTCCAGATGCATGCACCGCTTTGTGTATCTGGCTTTATGTGGGTAGCGGGAAATCAAATCCCGGGCCCACAGGCTTTGAGAGCAAGTGCTTTTAACCAATGAGCCATCTTCCCAGTTCCAAGCTGACAACTGTGGTTTGAAGGATGAGTTTTTCATGCACGTATGGTTTCTGCTGTGGACTACCACTGCAGTAATTACCATATGTCTTTGTTGATCTTTTCTTTTTCTTTTTCTTTCTTTCTTTCTTTCTTTCTTCTTTCTTTCGCTCTTTCTCTAAGGTAGGGTCTCGCTCTAGCTCAGGTTGACAAAGAATTCACTATGTAGTCCCAGGCTGGCCTTGAACTCATAATGATCCTCCAACCTTTGCCTCTCAAGTGCTGGGATTAAAGGTGTGTACCACCATACTCAGCCTTACTTGGTTGGTAATTTTAGTCATGTTACTTATATTTTGAATCCTGTCCTGTATATTTTTTATTTTATTTATTTATTTTAGAGAGCGAGAGAATGGGCATGCCACAGCCTCTAGCCACTGTAAATGAACTCCAAAAGTATGTTCCACTTTCTGCATCTGGCTTATGTGGGTACTGGGGTACTGAACCTGGGTCCTTAGGTTTCACAGGCAAGTATGTTAACCGCTAAGCTTCTCTCCAGCCTCTCTATATTTTTCATAACTAATAATTCTAAAGTTTTCAGAATTACACTGTTTCTGGGCTTTGCTTAAATGTTGACATTTGGGCTGGAGAGATGGCTTAGCGTTAAGGCGCTTGCCTGTGAAGCATAAGGACTCATGTTCAACTCTCCAGGTCCCAGGTAAGCCAGATGCATAAGGTGATGCAAGCATGCAAGGTCGCACATGCGCACAAGTGCACAAGATGGCACACATGTCTGGTTTGATTGCAGTGGCTGGAGGCCTCAGCACACCAATTCTCTCTCTCTCTCTCTCTCTCTCTTACTCACTGTCTCCCATTAAAAAAAAAAAAAAGTCGGGTGTGGTGGCACATGCATTTAATCCCAGCACTCAGGAGGCAGAGGTAGGAGGATCACTGTGAGTTCAAGGCCACCCTGAGACTACATAGTGAATTCCAGGTCAGCCTGGGCCAGAGTGAGACCCTACCTTGAAAAACAAAACAAAACAAACAAAAGAAAAAGAGGCCAATCTGTTGGGCTTGTTGACATTTAAAACTCCTTGGTAATGATTGAGACGTTGGAACTGATTCAACCTGTGCCCGTAAGAGCAAACTTGACTCTCCTATCAGATGTAAAAAAATCCTGCTCGATAATCGTAGCTCCACTCCTCTTTCCCAACCTACTCTTTTCAGGTGTTATCTGCAATTCAAAAACAAATCATTAGGAAATACTGGTACTTTTATTAGGAACGAATCACTAGAACATTTTTTTCTCTCCCTTACTCCTTTTATTTTAGTTTTGGTATTTTGAGGCAGGGTCTCAATTAGCTCAGGCCAGCCTAGAACTCTGTATGCAACTGAAGATGACCTTGAATTTCTAATCCACCTGCCTCCACCTTCAAAGTACTAGGATTACAGGTGAACACCACCATGCCTAATAAAATGGTGCTGAAAATTAAACCCAAGGCTTTGCACATACCAGGAAAACACTATGACTGAGCTATGTGCCCAGCCCTACTTTTGTTTTTTTTATTTGATTTTTTTTTGTTGTTATTTTTTTGAGGTAGGATTTCACTCTAGCCCAGGCTAACCTAGAACTTACTCTGTGGTCTCAGGGTGGCCTCAAATTCATAGCAATCCTCCTACCTTTGCCTCCCAAGTGCTGGGATTAAAGGTGTGTGCCACCACGCCGGGCTTGTTTTGATTTTTTTTTTAATTTCATTTACTTGCAAGCAAACAGAGATAGGGGAGGCAGAGGGTAGAGAGTGACAATATGGGTGTGCCAGGGCATCCAGCCTCTGCAAATGAATTCAAGATGTATGTATCACTTTGTACATCTGGCTGATGTAGGTACGGAGGAATGGAACTCAAGTTGTTAGGCTTTGCAGGCAAGCACCTTAGCTGCTGAGCCATCTCTCCAGCCCAAGTAAAACTTAAAAAAAAAAAAAATTTAAGGGCTGGAGAGATGGCTCAGCAGCTAAGGCGCTTGCCTGCAAAGCCTAAGGGCCAAGATTTGATTCCCCAGTACCCATGTAAGCCAGCACAAGGTGGTGTATGCATCTGGAGTTTGTTTGCAGTGGCTAGAGGCCCTGCCATGCCCATTCTCTCTCTCTCTATCTGCCTCTCTCTCAAATAAATATATAAAAAAGAAAAACTTGGGCTGAAGGGATGGCTTAGTGGTTAAGGCGTTTGGCTGCAAAGCCAAAGGACCCTGGTTCAATTCCCCAGGACCCACGTAAGCCAGATGCACAAGGTGGCGCATGTATCTGGAGTTCATTTCCAGTGGCTGGAGTCCCTGGCACACCCATTCTCTCTCTTTCTCAAATAAATAAAACTTAAGATAAATAAAAAAAAGAAAAGAAAAACTTTAAAAGACTACTTTAAACTGGGTGTGGTGGCGCATGCCTTTAATCCCAGCACTTGGGAGGCAGAGGTAGGAGGATCGCCATAACTTTGAAGCCACCCTGGGACTACATAGCGAATTCCAGGTCAGCCTGAGCTAGAGTGAGACACTACCTTGAAAAACCAAAAATAAAAAATAAAAATAAATAAATAAAAATTAAAAAGTAAATAAAAGGCCACTTTAGTAGTTATTACAATGCCCTGGAAAACTAGAAGCAAAAGACTAAACATGATGCGCTCCTTCTTACCATATTGCAGAGTTAATCTTTGCTGGGGCAGAAACAACCTGTTTGCCTCATTTCTTCTTATATACAAAATGAAATCTACAAATAGTTTCCATGGAATTTTTTTTTTTTTCAAGGTAGGGTTTCACTCTAGCCCAGGCTGACCTGGAATTCACTATGGAGTCTCAGGGTGGCCTTGAACTCACAGTGATCCTCCTACCTCTGCCTCCCAGTGCTGGGATTAAAGGTGTGTGCCACCACGCCTGGCTTGGAATTTTTTTTTTTTTTTTGAGGTAGGGTCTCACTCTAGCCCAGGCTGTCCTGGAATTTACTGCATAGTCTCAGGGTGGCCTCAAACTCATGGAGATCCTCCTACCTTCTGGCTCACCAGTGCTGGGGGTTAAAGGTATGTGCCACCACACCCAGCTAGTTTCCATGGAATTATTAATAAATTTACTATTACTATTAATTTCTTTGAGACAGGGTCTCACTTTAGCTAGGCTCTCCTGGAACTCACTCTGTAGCCCCAAGCTGGTTTCAAACTCTCAGCAAACCTGGTACCTCAGCCTCCTAAGTACTGGGACTAAAGACCTACTATTATTGTTTTGAGAGCTTCAATCAATAAGATAGGATGGTGGGCTTGGAGAGATGGCTTAGTGGTTAAAGTACTGGTTGCGAGCTAAGGATCCCGGTTCGATTCTCCAGGTCCCACGTAAGCCAGATGCACATGGTGGCACATGCATCTGGAGTTTGTTTGCAGTGGCTAGAGGCCCTGCCATGCCCATTCTCTCTCTCTCTATCTGCCTCTCTCTCAAATAAATATATAAAAAAGAAAAACTTGGGCTGAAGGGATGGCTTAGTGGTTAAGGCGTTTGGCTGCAAAGCCAAAGGACCCTGGTTCAATTCCCCAGGACCCACGTAAGCCAGATGCACAAGGTGGCGCATGTATCTGGAGTTCATTTCCAGTGGCTGGAGTCCCTGGCACACCCATTCTCTCTCTTTCTCAAATAAATAAAACTTAAGATAAATAAAAAAAAGAAAAGAAAAACTTTAAAAGACTACTTTAAACTGGGTGTGGTGGCGCATGCCTTTAATCCCAGCACTTGGGAGGCAGAGGTAGGAGGATCGCCATAACTTTGAAGCCACCCTGGGACTACATAGCGAATTCCAGGTCAGCCTGAGCTAGAGTGAGACACTACCTTGAAAAACCAAAAATAAAAAATAAAAATAAATAAATAAAAATTAAAAAGTAAATAAAAGGCCACTTTAGTAGTTATTACAATGCCCTGGAAAACTAGAAGCAAAAGACTAAACATGATGCGCTCCTTCTTACCATATTGCAGAGTTAATCTTTGCTGGGGCAGAAACAACCTGTTTGCCTCATTTCTTCTTATATACAAAATGAAATCTACAAATAGTTTCCATGGAATTTTTTTTTTTTTTCAAGGTAGGGTTTCACTCTAGCCCAGGCTGACCTGGAATTCACTATGGAGTCTCAGGGTGGCCTTGAACTCACAGTGATCCTCCTACCTCTGCCTCCCAGTGCTGGGATTAAAGGTGTGTGCCACCACGCCTGGCTTGGAATTTTTTTTTTTTTTTTTGAGGTAGGGTCTCACTCTAGCCCAGGCTGTCCTGGAATTTACTGCATAGTCTCAGGGTGGCCTCAAACTCATGGAGATCCTCCTACCTCTGGCTCCCAAGTGCTGGGGTTAAAGGTATGTGCCACCACACCCAGCTAGTTTCCATGGAATTATTAATAAATTTACTATTACTATTAATTTCTTTGAGACAGGGTCTCACTTTAGCCTAGGCTCTCCTGGAACTCACTCTGTAGCCCCAAGCTGGTTTCAAACTCTCAGCAAACCTGGTACCTCAGCCTCCTAAGTACTGGGACTAAAGACCTACTATTATTGTTTTGAGAGCTTCAATTCAATAAGATAGGATGGTGGGCTTGGAGAGATGGCTTAGTGGTTAAAGTACTTGTCTGCGAAGCCTAAGGATCCCGGTTCGATTCTCCAGGTCCCACGTAAGCCAGATGCACATGGTGGCACATGCATCTGGAGTTTGTTTGCAGTGGCTAGAGGCCCTGGCGTGCCCATTCTCACTCTCTCCCTCTCTCTGTCTCTAATAAAGAAATAAAAATAAAATCTTTAAAAGATAAAAAGCAGGAAAGGATTCAAACACAGAGGGCCTGGAATTGTAGGCTGAACAGTTGGATGGTTATGGAATGGAGGCTTGTAAAGAGTATTGGGCAGAAAAGTAGCAAAATCATCACTATCCGTGTTGTAGGAGGAAAACTGGTAGCAGTGTGTAGGGTAAAGGAAAGGGCTATAGAACATAAGAAAAATTAGGGACTGGAGAGATGCATCTGGAATTTGTTTACAGCAGCAAGAGGCCCTGGTGTGCCCATACACTCTCTCTCTCTTTGCAAAATTAGATAAATAAATAACTGTTAAATTGTTGTAAAGGTCCTGAGAAGATGCTAATGGTAATTACTATGGAACTGGAGGAGATTGGATTAGTTCCAGAATAACAAATAAGCAAAGAAAAGTACCAAGAACAACAAAAAAGAAGCCAAGTCAGTATTATCCCAGGCAGAGGCAGGAGAATCATTGAGTTTGAGGCCAGCCTGAAACTACAGAGAAGTTCCAGGTCAGCCTGGGCTAAAAAAAAAAAAAAAAACAACAAGCCCCCTGTTGCAGTCAGGTTCACAGTGCTGGTAGAAAACACCTGACTAAGAGCAGCTTGTGGGAACAAAAGGTTTATTTTGGCTTACAGACTTGAGGGAAAGCTCCATGATGGGCAGGGGAAAATGATGGCATGAGCAGAGGGTGGACATCACCTCTTGGCCAACATAAGGCAGACAACAGCAACAGGAGAGTATGCCAAACAATGGCAAAAGGAAGCTGGCTATATAACACCCATAGGCCTACCCCCAACAATACACTGACTCCAGGAGGGTTTAATTCCCAGACTGCTAACAGCTGGAGACATAGCATTCAGAACACTTAAGTTTATGGGGGGACACCTGAATCAAATATCACATTCTGCCCCTGGCCCCCATAAACTGATAACCATCCATGATATAAAATGTAATGCATTCAACCCAACTTTAAAAGTTTTTATCAATCCCAATGATGTTCAAACAACCCCACAGTCCAAGTCTTTTAACTGAGCCATAATAAAAAAAAATCCCTCCAAAACCCCATAATGGCACAGAATAAAAATTCACAAAGATGGCATTGGGCATAGCAAAGAAATTTCCAGCAAATACATGATTTAAACAAGACAAACATCAAACTCTGTTGCTCCAAGTCCAACAACTCTAGTCAATGACAAGACTCCAAGTTCAAAAATTCTAACCAGTGACAAGTCTCTGGAGTTCCAATCCCGCCCCTCCAGCTAGGCTACTCACAGTCCTGGAAAACTTCATCCAGTGTGACAGCTCTCTTTAGCAGCCATCTCATAGTTCTGACATCTCCATTGGATCTCCACTCAACCCATGGTTCATCCTCATGGTTACAGTGGACTCCACACAGGTAATTCAAGAAGCCTGTTTCACACTGCCCATGGCAATTTCCAAAATTCAAAACCATGTTGCAAATTCAATGACCATCTCTTTCCTTCATTTGTTGTACCAGGTGGGCTACCAACTTGTTAATCCAGAGGGGAATAAAGCAGACTTTGAAGAACAGGACATTCCTTCAGCATTCAGGCCCCTTCTTCAAAAGAGTCCATATTCTTTCTGTTGTCCCAGTGTAGGTCAGCTGGCCCAATCTCAATGGTTGTACTCTCTCAAACAATTGCAGCTGAACAGGCAGAAGTTTTGGCCCAAAGATTTCATTTCTGTGCTATACCCCTCTGCTCACACTAGTCCATTTCTACACACTGCAACCCTGAAGAACTTCTCAGAACACAGGTATAACAGCAAGCCTCTCACACAAACTGCTTCTAGCCCAGTCCAAGCAAAGCTCTTTCTCACTCATAAGCCAAACCTCACAGTCCATAGTTCTTAATGCATTCAGGTCTTTGAACTCTGACCAGAATAGTCCATCAAGCTGTACTTACAGCACTGCAAGGCATCACTTAGGCCAAGATTTCAAATTTGTCCATATTCCTCCAGCAAAGCAGTTCCACAAGGCCAAAAGCCACACAGTCAGGTGTCTAGCAGCAATTCCACTCTTCTGGTAGAAAACACCCAAGCAAGAGCAACTTATGGGGGGGAAAGGGTTTGTTTTGGCTTACAGACTTGAGGGGAAGCTCCATGATGGCAGGGGAAAATGATAGCATGAGCAGAGGGTGGACATCACTCCTGGCCAACATCAGATGAACAATAGCAACAGGAGACTATGCCAAACATTGGCAAGAGAAAGCTGACTATAACACCTGTAGGCCTGCCCCCAACAACACACTGCCTCCAGGAGGGTTTAACTCCCAAGTTGCCAACAGCTGGGGACATGGCATTTAGAACACCTAAGGTTATGGGGGACACCTGAATCAAACCACCACACCCCTCGATAAACAAAAGCCAAGCATGGTAGTGTACAGTTGTAATCTCAGCATTTGGGAGACAGAGGCAGGAGAATCAGTATTAGGTTCCAGGCTAGCCAGACCTATACAAACAGACCCTGTCTGAAAAGAACCTATATAGATAATTATATTTGGCTGGATGTGAGTAGTGCGGCAAAAGAAGGGTTTGATTAGGACTGAGGTTTCTGGCCTGAACTTTAGAAGGTGCACAGGTCAATAACTGAACGGAAGTGCGGGGATTGTGTGTGTTCCTTTGTAGAGGTGGGGTGCACCAGAGACAGGAATGGTTTCTTTTGTTTTGAAGTGCCTGTGGTTATGCAGTTGGTGTTGCATCTGGACAATAAGAGTAGGTCTGGCGATATTCTTCATATAAAGGAATACTCTTGTCACGAGAACAAGTCATTTTTATAGTGCTCAACCCGTAGCCCAAACCCAAGTAGTTATTATTTGGCCAGCAGTAAAAACTTTGTTATAGCCCCTGACCAATTACTATGTGGAGGCCTTTGGTTCCTGAAACTGCCACAGGCAACATGATATTCATTGTGATTAATTATCATGTAGCCCAGTACAAAGACAAGAATATTTACTGCGGTTTCCCGACGGTGCCTGCGAGGTTTTCTCCTGGAGCCCTCTAGAGGTAAGAGAACTGGACAGCTCCCCAGGTGGCTCTCGTCCCTTCTCCAGGGGTCCCGGCTGCTCAGCTGCGAGCTATCATCCGCCCTGTGGGGCTGGCTTCGCTCTCACTTAGGTGCCCAAGTTCGTCCTCCACAGAGCCCCTCACCGCGGGGCGGAGCTTCTGGCCCCGCCCACCCTCCCCGGCCACGCCCACCCTCCCCGGCCACGCCCACCTCTCCTCGGTCCCGCCCCTCCCGGCTGCCGACTCCGTTCTCGGGCGGTGTGTGCGCCTGCGCTGGCCCTGGTCTCGGAGCAGCCATGATGGTGGGTGTTCTCGGCGGCGCCGAGCCCGGGGCGCGCGGTGGGGGCGGCGGCTGCGGCCGGGCGGGCGGGCGCGGGGACCTCGCGGGCCTGGCACTCACGTCTCGCTTTGTGTCTACCCCCCATCCCATCCTCTCCCGCTGGACCGCGCCCGCCGACCCCGCAGGAAGGCCTGGATGACGGCCCCGACTTCCTCTCGGAGGAAGACCGCGGAGTAAGTTCTGCCTTGTCTCGCGCAGGAGCCTCGGTGGCCGCCGGGCTCCGGCCGTGGCGAGAGGAGGGGGCTCCCGGCGCGCCGCGCCCCCCGCCCGGCCCTCCTGCCGCGCTCCCCGCCGCAGCGGGCCCGCCCTCCCGCAGCCCTTCCTCCCCGGGGACTGTCCGGTCCTCTTTCTTGGCCCCGGCCCGGGATCCGACCCTCCGGTGAACCTGCTCTTTCCCGGGCAGGGTGCGGGGAGGTGGGTGAAGGTGGCGGCCGGGCTGGAACCCCCCCTCCCCCGCCTCTCTGGGCCGAGAGGACCGGTTCTCGGACCTTCCTGGTGGCATCCTTGAATCTCTCTTTGTGTACATGTCTTGAACCATGCTCACCACTTCTCTCTCTCTCTCTCTCAAAAGCAGAAATGGTATGGGTTTAGTTTAAATTTACCATTTAGCAAAGATTTTTTAGTCAGCAAATCTCAACTGTACTTCAGTGACCTAACAGATTTTGCCAAGTACTGGGAGCCCACACCATTCACTTTTACTAGTATCCCCTCTACACAATATTTTTGTAGGTTTCCCCTTCCAGCTTTGTTGACGTATGGCTGACACATTAATTGTATATATTTAAAATGTATAACATTTTGATTTGTATACATTGTGAGATGATTACCACTGTAAGGCTAATTAGCATATGCCTCAGTCTTAAGTTACCTTAATGGTGAGAACACCTGACATCTACTCTCAGCAAGTTTTAAGTTTAGTTATTCCTAAATATAGTAACCACACTGTACATTAAGATCTTACTTCTTTTTTTTTTTTTTTTTTCCCCCCCGAAGTAGGGTCTTACTCTAGCTCAGGCCGACGTGGAATTCACTATGTAATCTCAAGGTGGCGTCGAACTCAAGGCGATCCTCCTGCTTCTGCCTCCCGAGTGCTGGGATTAAAAGCGTGTGCTACCACGCCCGGCAAGATCTTACTCTTTTTAAAAATTTTATCTTATTTGCAAGTATAGAGAGAGAGAGAGAGAGAGAGAGAGAAGGGGCGCACTAGGCCCTCTAGCTGCTGCAAATGAACTCCAGACGCATGTTCCACTTTTTGTGTCTGGCTTTAAGTGGATACTGGGAAATCAAACCCAGGTTGTTAGGCTTTGCAGGCAAGCACCTTAACCACTGAGCCATTTCTCCAGCCCCAAGATCTTACTCCTTTTATTTTTATTTTTGAGAGAGAGGAAGAAAGGCAGAAAGAGAGAGAGATTGGGCGTGCCGGGGCTTCTCAGCCACTGTGAATGCACTCCTGACGCGTGTGCCCCCTTGTGTGCATGTGCGACATTGCATGTCTGCGTCACTTTTGTGGCTGGCTATATGTGGGACCTGGAGATTTGAACAAGCATTCTTAGGCGCTTCACAGACAAGCTCCTTAACGGCTAAGCCATCTCTTCAGCCCCCCCCCCCTTTTTTTAAAAACAAAATTACTTATTGCCTTTTTGCAAGTAGAGAGGGAAGAAGGAAGAGAGAATGGACTGCCAGGACCCCCTGCCGCTGCAAATGAGCTCCAATCACGTCCACCATTGTGTGTGTCTGGCTTTTAACATGGGTATTGGGGAATTAAACCTGGGCTGTCAGGCTTTACAAGCAAGTACCTTTAACTACTGAGCGGTTTCTCCAGCCCCAGAACTTATTCTTAAATCAAAGTTTGTATCCTTTGACCAGACCCCTTTTCTCTGCCTCTGTCTCTGTTTCAAAACTGATTTCTTCCCATCCCATGCCCCAGGTCCCATTTGTCCTGGTTGAAGGGTAGTGCATATATAGTGCTTTGTACAAGTGATTACTTGAGAAATATTGACATATGATAATTGCTGCTCAGCAAAGTTACAGTGTTTCTGTACATTGAAACATTTGACAGCCTGCACCTTTCTTGCTTGCTTGCCTGTTTTTGGAGATGAGGTATCCTTGCTTAAGCTGCCCTCAAACTCTGGGCAATCATCCTGGCTCTACCTCCCAAGTACTGAGATTACAGGCGGCCCCCAGCATGCCTGGCTTGCACTTTTTTTTTTTTTTTTATTTATTTATTTGAGAGCGGCAGAGAGAGAGAGAGAGAGAAAGAGAGAATGGGCGCGCCAGAGCTTCTAGCCTCTGTAAACGAACTCCAGATGTGTGCGCCCCCTTGTGCATCTGGCTAACGTGGGTCCTGGAGAATTGAGCCTCGAACCAGGGTCCTTAGGCTTCACAGGCAAGCGCTTAACCGCTAAGCCATCTCTCCAGCCCTTTTTTTTTTTTTTTTTTTTTTGGCTTGCACTTTTGTTTTCCATTTTGGTGTTTACTTATCCATCTTCCATAATGAGAGACACTGTTGGACTTTAGGTAGGTGATAAGATGTGGGCTCTTACTGCTTGTCAGAAGAGATGAGTATTTACTGATGAGTTAGCAAACGTTCAAGTAGAAAGACACAGAGGATATTCTATGCTTTTTTATTTGCTTGTTTTTCAAAGTAGGATCTCACTCTAGCTCAGGCTTAAAATTCACTATGTAGTCTCAGGGTGGCCTTGAACTCTCAGTGATCCTCATACCTCTGCCTCCCGAGTGCTGGGATTAAAGGCAAGTGCTGGGACTAAAGGCATGCACTATCACACCTGGCTTCTCAATGCTTTTTATTTTTTAAAGATTTTTATTTGTTTGAGATATAGAGAGGAAGAGTGAGTGAGAATGGGTACGCCAGGGACTCAAGCCACTGCAAATGAACTCCAGATGCATGCATCATCATGTGCATTTGGCTTACATTGGGACCTGGAGAATTGAACCTGGATCCTTAGGTTTCACAGGCAAGCGTCTTAACCACTAAGCCATCTCTCCAGCCCAATGTCCTATGCTTTTATAAATGACAAATTTACTTTCTCACTTTACACAAAAGCATCATACAACTTCTAATTTCTTTTTGTTTGTTTGTTTGTTTTTCGAGGTAGGGTCTTGCTGTAGCTCAGGCTAACCTGAAATTCACTATGTAGTGTCAGGGTGGCCTCAAACTCATGGCGATTCTCCTACCTCTGCCTCCCAAGTGCTGGGATTAAAGGCATGTGCCACCATGTCCAACTTCAAATTATATATTTAAAATATTTTATTTATTTATTTATTTGACAGAGAGAGGGAGATAATAAGCATGCCAAGGCCTCCAGCCCCTGCAAATGAACTCCAGATGCATGTGCCACCTTGTGCATCTGGCTTACATGGGTCCTGGGGAATTGAACCTGGATCTTTTGGCTTTGCAGGCAAGCATCTTAACTGCTAAGCTATCTCTACAGCCCAAATACATTTTTTTTTTTTTGAGGAAAGCCCAACAGACTGGCCTTTTTTTTTTTTTTTTTTTTCAATGAGAGAGTGAAAAAGAAAGAAAGAGCAAGAGAGAATGAAAGAATTTGAGTGCCAGGGCCTCCAGCCACTGTAATAGAACTCCGGATGCATGCGCCCCCTTGTGTGCATGTGCGACCTTGCGTGCTTGCATCACATTGCGCATCTGGCTTATGTAGGACCTGGAGACTCTAACATGGGTTCTTTGGCTTCACAGGCAATTGCCTTAACTGCTAAGCCATCTTTGAAGCCCAATAAATAAAATATTTTTTAAAAATTTGAGTAAGTAACCGGGCATAGTGGTGTGTGCCTTTATTCCCAGCACTTGAGAGGCAGAAGTAGGAGGATTGTCGAGAGTTCGAGGCCACGCTGAGACTACATAGTAAATTTCAGGTCAGCCTGAGCTAGCGTGAGACCCTACCTCAGAAACCATCTCCCCCCCCCCCAAAAAAAAATTATGTAAGTAGTATGTCCAGAAAGTTTTTTTGGATCTTACAAAATTAGAAGGTGGGGAGACAAAGACCATGACTGACCAAGACGTTGTTATAGGATGTTATGCTTGAAATAGTAATGTGAAATGGAAAGAACAGGCTGGGAGTATTGCCTGTTGCTGGAGTGATTGTCAGTGTAGGCAAAGGGCCTGGGTTTGAGCCCCTCAAAGTGAAAAAATGTATGAGTTAGAAATTGTTTAGAGTGTCATGATGGGTATGTGCATATGTCTAGTTCTTCCTTGTTTTGGTGCTGTGGAACTGGATGAATCATAGTAACAGTTACCGCTGGGCACTGTGTAAGCCATGTCTGATTAGTGTCTTCTCATTATCCCTTTGAAGCCTTTACTATGCCTCCTTTACAGATGAGAAATCCGAACCTCAGAGGATCTTAGGTTGTTAAGGTCACACAGCAATGAGTGAAAGAGCTGGACTTGAAACCTTGCTTCTGCCAGAGCTAGTCTCCATGTATCTCAGTGTTCTTCAAATATATGCATCAGGCTGGTTGTGGTGGTGCATGTTTGTGATCCCAGTCTTTGGTAGGAGGAATACATTTTTTTTAAATATTTTATTTGCAAGGAGAGAGATACAGACATAGAGAGCAGAGAGAGAGAGTTTCTGGGCACACCAGGGCTTCTAGCCACTGCAAACAAGCTCCAGATGCATGTACCATTTTGTGCATCTGGTTTGCATCGGAACTGGGGGATTGAACTCAGGTTGTTAGGCTTTGCAGGCAAGCACCTTAACTGCTGAGCCATTTCTCCAGCCCAAGGAATGCTTTTTAGGCCAACCTGTGCTGCATAGCAAATTCCAGGCCATCCTTGATTATATAGCAAGACCCACTGCCAACAGAATAATGCTCACATAAGAATCACTGTGGATGCTGGTCTTCAGTGGCATATTCTGTAGTCCCGTCCCTTGGAAGGTCTATCAGAAGAATCTCCAGTACAAGGACAGCCTGGGCTACATAGCAAATCCTCAAAAGAGTACAGCAAAAACCCCACCCAAACCAGAACAATTGTTGGAAAAGCAAAACAAAAACTTTGGGGGTCCTTGCTCTTACTAAATCTCTTGGAATGGGGCAAAGGACAAAAGACTGTGTTTTTTTTTTTTTTTTTGGTTTTTCGAGGTAGGGTCTCACTCTAGACCCAGGCGTGCGCCACCACTTCCTGCAAAGGACTGCTGCTTAACCCTCACCAAGAAGTTTCCATTGTGCACTGAAGTGTGGTTACTGCTGCAGTCACTCTGCTAGTTCTTCGGTTCAGCAACAGAAGTATGTGGCCTGCTTAAGTTTCCATGTGTCATGTCAGTCCTGATAGAAATAGATGGCCATAATTAGAATTTAAAGGCTTTGCAGTTTTTCTTTAGATTATCTTGCTCAGCTTTTTAAAAAAGGGAGTGTTTCTTTTGTTTTGTTTTGTTTCTAGGTAAGGTCTCACTCTATCTGTGACTGACCTGGAACTCACACAAACTTATGGTACTCCTCCTACCTCTGTATTCTGGGTGCTGGGATTGAAGACATGAACTTCCATGTCTGACTTTTTTATTGTTGTTTTGTTTTTTTCGAGGTAGGGTCTCGCTGTAGCCCAGACTGACCTGAATGGAATTCACTAAGTAGTGTCAGGGTGAACTCACAGTGATCGTCCTACCTACCACTGCCTCTGGAATGCTGGGATTAAAAGGTGTGTGCTACCATACCCTGCATGCCAGATTTTTTCTTTTCTTTAACTTACTTATTTGAGAGAGAGAGAGAAGGAGGCAGAGAGAGAGGGAGAGAATGGGCGCTCTAGGGTCTCCAGCCACTGCAAATGAACTCCAGACACATGCGCCACCTTATGCATCTGGCTTACGTGGGTCCGGGGGAATCAAACCTGGGTCCTTTGGCTTTGTAGGCAAGCACCGTAACTGCTAAGCCATCCCTCCAGCCCCCAGATTTTTTCTGAAAGGGAGTGTGTAGCCCAGGCTGGCTTTGAATTTGCTATGTAGCTGAGGATGACCTTGAATTTCTGATCCTCCTGCAGGCATAAAGCACCACCATCAGGGAGTCTTGATAGAGAAAAGAATAAAGTGCATATTTGATCTAAGTTGCAAAAGAGACATCACAGATTCGGAAATAACACATACAGAGCAGTAAGTAGTTAAAAAAAATCAAAGTCAGTGTTTTAAAATAAATCTTTCAAGCAGACTTAAATTTTTATCAAGATATCTGTATCAGAACCAAATCTTTTTTTTTTTTTTTTTTGGTCTTTCGAGGTAGGGTCTCACTCTAGCCAAGGCTGACCTGGAATTCACTATGTAGTCTCAGGGTGGCCTTGAACTCATGGTGATCCTCCTACCTCTGCCTCCCAAGTGCTAGGATTAAAGGCGTGCGCCACCACGACCCGCTTAGAACAGAATCTTATAGCATTATGAAAACACTGTTTTGTAGGCTGGGGAGATGGCTTAGTGGTTAAGGAGTTTGACTCCAAAGTCAAAGGATCCCGGTTCGAGTCTCCAGGACCCATGTAAGCCAGATGCACAAGGGGGCACATGCATCTGGAGTTCGTTTGCAGTGGCTAGAGGCCCATTCTCTCTCTCTTTCTCCCTCCACCTTTCTCTCTCTCAAATGAATAAATAAATAAAATATATTTAAAAAAAGCTGAGCTGGACATGGTGGGTCACATTAAAAAAAAAAAAACAAAAACACTGTTTTGTGAGAAGCTAAAGGAGGCTTAAAGAATGTATACTGTTAGGAGCTGGAGAGATGGCTCAGTGGTTGAGATGCTTGCCTGCAAAGACTAAGGACCCCAGTTTGATTCCCCAGTACTCACATACAGCAGATACACAAGGTGGCACATGCATCTGGAGTTTGTTTGCAGTGGCTAGAGGCCCTGGTGTGCCCATTCTCTCCCTCCCCCCCCCCATAAATAATTAAAATTAAAAAATTTTAAAAAGCTGGGCATGGTGGCACACACCTTTATTCCCAGCACTTGGAAGGCAGAGGTAGGAAGATCACTGTGAGTTCAAGGCCACCCTGAGACTACATAGTAAATTCCAGGTCAACCTGGGTTAGAGCGAGACCCTACCTCGAAACACCCCCCTCACACACACACACACACACACACACACAAAGTGTAAAATATTAACTGGATGTGGTGGTGCATACCTGTAAAACAAAGAGGTAGGAGGATTGCTAGTTTGAGGCCAGCCCAGGCTACATTGTGAGACCCTGTCTCAACCCTCCTGCCCAAATTCAGTGTTATTAGCCCTAGTTTGAGCTCTTAAGTACCTCCTCAACTGAAGGAAAGTTGCATGTTATTTAATAAACAAATGACTTGCTTTGATGAGCTTGTTAGATAAGAGCAGTACACTCCAGAGTGATGACATAATTCTCTTAGCGTATGTTTTCCATTCCAAATGGTTGTTGATTGTTTTCAGGAAGGACTTTAGGTAGAGTAGCTATCTTGTGGGCTTCTAGCCTTGTTCAGATGGCAGTGACCTTGGGATGACTCAGAAGGCACCATGGTGCTGAGAAGATGTGACAGAGGGGTGCTCAACACTGAAATATCTCTATCACACCTTCCAAGGCTCAGGGTCCATTGCGGAAGAGGTGGTGGAAAGAATGTAAGAGCCAAAGGGAGGGTAGGATTCCTTACAACATGCTCCTCCAGACACAAAATGGCCTGCATATCCGTGACCCCACAGTGCCTGATACTACCTACACAAGACCATCATAACAGGAGGAAAAGATGATGACATCAAAATAAATAAAAGACTGAACAGTCACTGAGGCCAGTTTAATTTCACCTTGGAAATGTGTGCCCCACCCTGTTGTGTTTTTCTTTCCCCTGAAGCAGGGTCTCACTCTATAGCTCCAGACTGGCCTCAACTTCTCCCTTTGCCTCCCCAGTGCTGGGATTAAAGGGGATTAAAGGCGTGTGCCACCATGCCCTGCTCATCTTTTCCATGGCTTGCCTGTATTGTAGCAGTATCCAGCACTAGTCTGTCAGATCTATTTTTTTTTTTTTTTTCAAGGTAAGGTCTCACTCTAGCCCAGTCTAGCCTAGAACTCACAGTGATCCTCGTACCTCTGCCTCCCAAATGCTGGGATTAAAGGCATGCACCACCATGCCCAGCTTTTTTTTTTTTTAAGTATTTATTGACAACTTCGATAATTACAGACAATATACCATGATCATAATCCTCTCTTACCAATCTCCTTTTACCACCTCCCAATGAATTCCTTTTTTCCAACTAATGTCTTCCATTTTTATGCCATCATTTTTTTTTTTTTTTTTTTTTTTTCCTGAGGTAGGGTCTTGCTCTAGCTCAGGCTGACCTGGAAATCACTGTGTAGTCTCAGGCTGGCCTCAAACTCATGGAGATCCTCCTACCTCTGCCTCCCAAGTGCTGGAATTAAAGGCATGCGCCACCCTAACTGGCTACCATCATTTTTCCCTCCTATTATACAGGTGTTACGTAGGTAATGTCAGCCACTGTGAGGTCATGAATATTAAGGCCACTTTGTGTGTGGCTAGCCTAGATCTTTTGATTTTTCTCTTTTCTTCCTTTTACTTACTTCTCTCTCTCTCTCTTTTTTTTTTTTTAAGGTAGGGTTTCACTCAAGCCCAGGCTGACCTGGAATTTACTATGTAGTCTCAGGCTGGCCTCGAACTCATGCTGATCCTCCTACCTCTGTCTCCCAAGTGCTGGGATTAAAGGCATGCACTACCACACCCAGCTAAATATTTCTATTTTGTAATCTAGCCTTCACATTACTTTCAATTTGATAATTGAGATGATTGGACGTTTCACTCTTCCAGGTTCTTCCTTGGACCCCATTCTTTTTGGAGTAAGGTAAAGGTATTAGGCTAGCATTCCTTACTGTTCACAACCCCTTCTGACTGGCTTTACTGTCCACCCCCATCCCATACTATACTGTAGTTGGCTTGTCATTGCCCAAACACCTCTGAAGTTTGTTTGCTTCAGTCTTGTGGAATGTTCTCCACCTTTTATTTATTTATTTATTTATTTATTTAATTTATTTATTTTTCTTTCTTTTATTTATTTATTTTTTTATTAACAACTTTCATGATTGTAAGCAATATCCCATGGTAATGCCCCCCACCCAATTTCCCTTTGAAACTCCATTCTCCATCATAATCTCCTCCCCCTCTCAATCAGTCTCTCTTTTATTTTGACGTCAGGATCTTTTCCTCCTGTTATGATGGTCTTGTGTAGGTAGTGGCAGTCATTGAATGTCTTCACTGGTGATTTCTCTCTCTCTACCATTGAACTGCATGCAGAATGGCTTCTTCCAGCTTTCTGTCAGCTGGTCTACATGGAGGAGGTTATCAGCTCAGTTCCAGCAGAATTTCTCAGTGGCCTTGCAGCCCAAGTATGTGGAGTCTTCAGCAATAGGGTCTTACCATCTATTCCTGGCGGGAAACCAAGGACCTCAGCAATGGCCTGTAATGTTTTGGGGGCATCAGGAACCTCCCTGGCCAACAACTCACTGGAAGGTATCCCAACCGTGGCACTGAAAACTTTCTAGTAACAATCTACAGCTCCTGAGTGTTCTGTTGTTCAAAAAAGCAGGTTTCCTCCACCTTCCCTTTGGTCAGTCTCTTCCCCTGACCTCACTTGGGCCTTTTCACCCCCATTAATCCCTTCTTCTACTTACATATATACAATACCAACCTAAGTCCCCCCTCCCTTCCTTTCTCTTCCCTTTATATATCTTTTCTAGCTTACTGGCCACCTTTTCTTTTATTAGAAGTTTAACTTATCTGTTAAAACTTGGCATACATATTTGCACTTCTTTTGTACCTATACAACATTTACACATATATAGAGATTTAGAAAGATTAAATAACTGACTGAGGTCATGCACAGCAAGTAGGAGCTGCAGTCAGACACAGGCAATTGAGCCCTAGGCTCTTTTGTTTGTTTGTTTTTTTGAGGTAGGGTCTCACTCTGGCCCAGGCTGACCTGGGGTTCACTATGTATCCTACCTTAGCCTCCTGAGTGCTGGGATTAAAGGCGTGAGCCACCACTCCTGGCCCGAGCCCTAGGCTCTTAACCACTAAATGAGTTAACTGCTAAGTACTGATATGGAATTTTCCAGACTGAGGGCAAGGGGAGGGTCTGTCAGCAGAAAGGACAGATATGTGTGGTGATTTGGTTGTCCTTGGTGTGCCTGACATTCCTGGGGCAGGAGTTGGAATGGTAGATATGGCTAGAAGATAGATTTTTTTTGTATTCTAAAATCAGTCATGTGCTTTTTATGGTCATCATAATAATAATAATAATAATACACATTTTATTTTCACACTATAAGAATAATGACTTAAGCCGGGCGTGGTGGCGCACGCCTTTAATCCCAGCACTCGGGAGGCAGAGGTAGGAGGATCGCCATGAGTTCGAGGCCACCCTGAGACTCCATAGTGAATTCCAGGTCAGCCTGGGCTAGAGTGAGACTCTACCTCAAAAAACCAAAAAAAAAAAAAAAGAATAATGACTTGAAAACCTGCCAATTTAAAATGTTTTACCATAGTAATCAAAACATTGCCTTATAAGCCAGGCGTGGTGGCGCACGCCTTTATTCCTGCACTGGGAGGCAGAGGTAGGAGGATCACTGTGAGTTCGAGGCCACCCTGAGACTCCATAGTGAATTCCAGGTCAGCCTGGGCTAGAGTGAGACCCTACCATGAAAAACAAAACAAAACAAAACAAAAAATTGCCTTACAAATATCTTTGTTAAATATATATGTCAACATTTTGTTTTGTAAATGCAACATATATATAATCTTTTATTTTCTCATATTAAAGTATGCTAAATTATATTATTATTTTTTTTGGTTTTTTGCCTTTCTTTTTTTTTAATTTTTATTAACATTTTCCATGATTATAAACAATATCCCATGGTAATGCCCTCCCTCCCCCCCCACTTTCCCCTTTGAAACTCCACTCTCCGTCATATCCCCTCCCCCTCTCAATTAGTCTCTCTTTTATTTTGATGTCATGATCTTTTCCTCCTCTTATGATGGTCTTGTGTAGGTGGTGTCAGGCACTCTGAGGTAGGTCATGGATATGCAGGCCATTCTATGTCTGCTGGTGTTGTTTTTGAGATAGGGTCTGGCATGGAACTTGTTCTGTACCCCATACACTATTTTGGCCTTGGACTATAGGTGTAAGCCACCGTGCCCTGGGCTTAGAAAATTGAATCTGGATTGCATAAATGACAAAAACTCCAGGCAGTGGGAAGTGCTGAGAGGTTTCAAGCTAGGAAATACAAGTATTCAGATGAAGATAGCATTGTAGCTCATTCTGAAATGGGGGAGGGAGTTGATACTTCTTTTAGAAAAGGAAAGAAGGCAGCTAGCAGGCTGCTGGCAGTGGGCCTCATGGGAGGTAACTGAGGTGCAACTGAGGCAGTAAAAGCACATGAAGGAGGCACATAATAAAGAGATGTTTTGCTTTTTTCAAGGAAGGGTCTCACTCCAGCCCAGGCTGACCTGAAACTCACTCTGTAGTCCCAGGTTGGCCTTGAACTCAAAGCAATCCTCCCAAGTGCTGGGACTAAAGGTGTGCGCCGCCATGCCTGGTGAGATGCTTACTTTTAAAATGCTTTATTTTATTTAGAGAGAGACAAAGAATGTACGTCAGGGCTTCTGGCCACTGCAAATGAGCTCCAAACGCATGTGCCACTTTGTGTATCCAGCTTTATGTGGGTACTAGAAAATCCAACTTGGGTCCTTTGGCTTTGCTGGCAAGTGCTTTAACCACTAAGCCATCTCTTCAACCCTAAATGCTTTATTTTAGTAAAAATTAAACATGCAAAACTAAATTTTTGCTGCGTTTGGTGGCATATGCCTTTAATCCCAGCACTCAGGAGGCAGAGGTAGGAGGATCACCATGAGCTTAAGGCCACCCTGAGAATACAGAGTGAATTAAATTTCTTTTTTTTTTTTTTTTTTTGGTTTTTCGAGGTAGGGTTTCACTCTAGCCCAGGCTGACCTGGAATTCACTATGGAGTCTCAGGGTGGCCTCGAACTCATGGCAATCCTCCTACCTCTGCCTCCCGAGTGCTGGGATTAAAGGCGTGCACCACCACGCCCGGCTAAATTTCTTTTTTCAATGCAAGAGAGCAAGAGTGGGAGAATTGTCACACCAGGGTCTCCAGCCACTGTAATCGAACTCCAGATGCATACACCACTTTGTGTACATGTGCAACCTTACACACTTGCCTTTGCTTATGTGGGACCTAGAGAGTTGAACATGGGTCCTTAGGCTTCACAGGCAAGTGCCTTAACCACTAAGCCATCTCTCCAGCCCACAAAACTAAAATTTTTAAAAAACTTTTTATTTATTTACTCGAGAGAGAGAGAGGCAGAGAGACCCTGCTTCAAAAATAAAGCATACACTTTTAATCCCAGCACTTGTGAGGCAGAGGTAGGAGGATCACCCTGAGCTGAGGCCAGTTTGGGACTGCAGATTGAGTTCCAGGTCAGCCTGGGTTAGAGTGAGACCCTACCTTGAAAAAACAAAAACATGCCTAAACTTTTGTTTGTTGTGTTGTATTTTGTTTTGTTTTGTTTTTTTGCTGTAGTTCAGGCAGACCTGGAATTCACTATGTAGTCTCAGGCTGGCCTTGAACTCAGTGATCTTCCTACCTCTGCCTCCTGAGTGCTGGGATTAAAGGTGTGCACCACCATGCCCAGCCCTAAAACAGGCAATTTTAACAGTAAACTTTAAGTGGTAAATTTGCGTTCCTCCTGTCCAGCCTCCTGAGTGCTAGATTAACAAAAGTATGGGCTGGAGAGCTGGCTTAGCAGTTAAGGCACTTGCCTGTGAAGCCCAAGGACCCAGGTTCTATTCCCAGACCCCACGTAAAGGTCAGCCTGGACTAGAACAAAACCCTACCTCGCCCCCCCCCCCAAAAAAAAAGTAGGAGCTGGAGAGATGGCTCAGTGGTTAAGAGTGCTTCCTGGACAAGCATGAGGCCCAAAGGAGGACCTCCTGAGTTTCATACCCCAGAACCCAAATAAACAGTTGGGCATGGTCACAGATGTCTTGTAGCCCCAGTCCAATGGGGAGCAGAAATCAGAGAATCGCTGGGGCTCATGGAAAACTGACAAGCTCTCGAATCAGTCAGAGACTGTCTCAAGGAAGCAAAGTAATGAGTGGTGGAAGAGGGCCATCTGATGTTCTCCTCTGGCCTCTGTATGTACATGCAAGGGGTGCAACAAAACTTCACAAATAATATGTAAAACATTTGTTATGGGCTGGAGAGATAGCCTAGCAGTTAAGGCACTTGCCTGTGAAGCCTAAGAATCCAGGTTTGATTCCCCCCAAGTACCCACGTAAAGCCAGATGCACAAGGTGGTGCATGTGTCTGGGGTTCGTTTGCAGTGGCTAGAGGCCCTGGTGCTCTCATTCTCTCTATCTGCTTCTCTCTCAAATAAATAAATACCGTATTTTTTAAGTTTGTTAAATACATATTGCTATATTGCCTTGAATCAACTGTTTATATTTGTTCTACCAATAGTGACGTCTATGAAATGAATAGGTCAATAGTATTACTAGTAATGTTTTATTTATTTGTTTCTGGTATGGTATGTGAGAGGAAATCTGGTTGCAAATGTCAGTTTCCAGAAAATATATGTGTAATCAACCATTGATTTGACTTCTAGTTGTGCAGGTGGCACATTAGTAATGGATATGAAATATTACAGGACTTTCTTTTTTGGGCGGGGGGAGGGGAGTTCTGAGGTAGGTTTCACTGTAGCCCAGGCTGACCTGGAATTCACTATGTAATCTCAAGGTGGCCTCTAAATCACAGCGATCCTCCTACTTCTGCATCCCAGAATGCTGGGATTAAAGGTGTATGCCACCACACCAAGCTCTAGGACTTTTCTTTAAAAATCATAACTAGCAGTCGGACGTGGTGGCGCACGCCTTTAATCCCAGCACTCGGGAGGCAGAGGTTGGAGGATCGCTGTGAGTTCAATGCCACCCTGAGATTACACAGTGAATTCCAGGTTAGCCTGAGCTAGAGTGAGACCCTACCTCAAAAAAAAAAAATTAAAAATAACCTGGCAGGGGTGGGGGGGGCTGGAGATAGATGGCTTAATGGTTAAGGTACTTGCCTGCAAAGCCTAAGGACTCATGTTCAACTCTCCAGGTCCCATGTTAGCCAGACACACAAAGTGATGAAAGCACACAAGGGGTTGCATATGCGCCCAATGGGGCGCATGTGTCTGGAGTTCAGTTGCAGTGGCTGACCAGTTTTCTCCCTCTTTCTCTGTTGCATTAAAAAAGGGGGGGGGGGCAGTCTATCGGGCTTGACTCACACACACACACACAAAAAAAAGTCATAACTAGGCTAGGAGTTAAATAAGTGCAAAATTTGTCCCAATAATCGTAATGGAATTAGAATTAAATTATCTGATAATAATTGTTCAGTCCAGTTATGGTTAACACCCTTTTTCTTCTTTACTTACTTTTTCTTCCTCCCCAAGGTAGGGTCTCACTGTAGCTCAGGCTGGCCTGTAATTCACTAGATAGTCTCGGGGTGGCCTTGAACTCATGGTGATCCTCCTACCTCTGCCATTCAAGAGCTGGGATTAAAGGTGTGCACCACCTCGCCTGTTCCTTCTTCTTTACTTTCAATTCAACAAATATGTATTGAGGGCCTCCACTGGTAATACACAGGCACAAGTCTGTCCTTGTGGAGTTTAGTTTTAGTGGAGGGGGGCATTACAAAATAAGTAAGGTAAGTTAGGTGGTGAACAAGTGCTATGGAAAAAGAGAAGGAAGGGTAGGGATTGTTGAGTGGGTTGGAGGTACAGTGGGCTACAGGTTTAAATAGAGTGGCAAGGGAAGTCCTTCCTGAGAAAGTCTTTAAGACTTGAAGGAAGTGAGCCCTGTAGGCAGATATCTGCAGGCTGGATATTCCACCAGAGAAACAGTAAGTGCAAAGAAATCCTTTTGATTTTTTGTTTTTTCGAGGTATAGTCTCACTCTAGCCCAGGCTGACCTGGAATTCACTGTGTAGTCTCAGGGTGGCCTTGAACTCATGGTGATCCTCCTACCTCTGCCTCCCAAGTGCTGGGATTAAAGGTGTGTGCTACCACACCTGGCTAAGTGCAAGGAATCCTGAGATGGGATCTGGAGAGATGGCTCAGCAGTTACAGGTACTTGTTTGCAAAGCCTTATGGCCTGGGTTCAACTCCCTAGTATCCATGAAAAGCCAGATGCACAAAGTGTCACATGCATCTGTAGTTCATTTGCAGTGGTAGGAAGCCTTGGCATGCCCATTCTCTTTCTGTCTCAAATAAACAGACACATATTTTTTAAAAAGGATCCTTAGTTGGCAGCATGCATGTGTGTTCATGAATAATGAGACCATATGCAGGACTTCAGTGAGCCGGAGGCATAGTAGATTAGTCAGAGGACTAGTTGGTACATGGAGATGTTATAGTGCCTAGTAGACCACTGTAAGGATTTTGGCTTTTTTATCATGTGGCAACCCCTTGTATTTTGAGCACCAGAATAGTTTCTAGTTTAATGAGATCATAGTTCTATGGGTACTAGATTTTTAAAATTTATTTATTTATTTATTTATTTATTATTTGAGAGAGAGAGGGAGACAGGAAGGTAAACAGAGAGTGAGCATAGGCGTTACGTGGGTATAGGGAATCAAACCCAGGCTGTCAAGTGCTGGGATTAAAGATGTGTACCACCATGCTTGGCTATCCTGCCCCCTCACCTGCAGGTAAGGTCTCATTCTAATCTAGGCTGACTTGGAATTCACTCTGTAGTCTCATGGTGGCCTTGAACTCATGGCTATCCTCCTACCTCTGCCTCCCAGGTTCTGGGATTAAAGGTGTGCACCACTGCACCCAGCTAAGTTATTCTTCTAATGATAATGGATTTTTGTTGTTTAGTCTACCTTTTGTGTCTCCTTTGGTTTTTCTTTTGACCAGTGCAACAAATGTTTAACTTATTCTCTAACAAAAGTACAAAGTTTATTGACCCACATAAAGATCAAGCCAGACTAAATATACTCTAATTAGAAATTTTCTCAAGTTGAACTCACTAGTTTCTGAAAGTTAATTAAATGTTGGTGAATCACACGTTGTTTGTATTGAGTCTTTTCCTTAACAAAACCCTCTAAAATTAATTAATTTTTTTCTAAATAGAGGAAAGCCTGCCTGGAAAACCTGTACATTTTATGCCATTAGCATTACAGTTTACATACACTGTTGGAACAGTAGAGAAGATGAGCATGGCCCTGTACATGCCAAGTCATGAAGCGTTGCATATTTATTATTTTATTTTCATTTTATTTATTTATTTGACAGAGAAAGAGGGAGGGAGGGAGAATGAAGGGGCATGCTAGGGCCTCCAGCCACTGCAAACAAACTCCAGACGCATGCGCCCCCTTGTGCATCTGGCTAATGTGGGTCCTGGGGAATCAAACCTGGGTCCTTTGGCTTTGCAGGCAAATGACTTAACCGTTAAGCCATCCCTCCAGCCTGTGTTTCATATTTAAAAACAAAAATTAGGCCAGGTGTGGTGTGGCACACACCTTTGATCCCATCACTCGGGAGGAGGCAGAGGTAGGAGGATTGCTGTGAGTTTGAGACAAATCTGAGACTACATAGTGAATTCCAGGACAGCCTGGTCTAGCGTGAGACCCTACCTCGAAAAACTAAAAAAAAAAAAAAAAAGTTAGCTGGGTATGGTGGCACCACTCCTGGCTCAAATATGTTTAAACTATAAAAACATATGTAGTATTGAAGCCATATAGCAAATTAATTTTCAGTGAGAGTTGAGGGATGTAGGAGGAATTTTCAGTTTACAAGATTGCTGTGCTGCCTACGAAGCTAATGAAGCAGGTTGATTCTATTGCAGGGGCTGATTTTTCCATTAGACATCTTGGTTATTAGAAAAGGATTTGAGTGCTGGAGGGATGGCTTAGTGTTTAAGGTGCTTGCCTGCAAAGCCTAAAGACCCAGGTTCAATTCCCCAGGACCCATGTAAGCCAAATACTCAAGGTGGCGCATGTAGCTGGAGTTCATTTGCAGTGGCTTCAGGCCATAATGCACCCATTCTCTCTATCTCTATATTGTCTCTCTCTCTCTTTCTCTCAAATAAATAAAATGCATAAAAAAAGAAAAGCCCTAGCTGGGCATGGTGGTGCATGCTTTTAATCCCAGCACCCTGGAGTCAGAGGTAGGAAGATTGTGCTCATGAGTTCGAGGCCACCCTGAGACTACATAGTGAATTCCAGGTCAGCCTGGGCTAGAATGAGACCTTACCTCAAAAAAAAAAAAAAAAAAAAAAAAGAAAAAGAAAAAGAAAAAGAAAAAGAAAAAACAGCGGGGAAGGGAGGCTAGAGAGATGGCTTAGCCTTTAAGTTGCTTGCCTGCAAAGCTGAAGATTCCAGGTTTGGTTCCCCAGGACCCACGTAAACCAGATGCACAAAATGGCACATGTATCTGGAGTTCATTTGCAGCGGCTCTTGCTCTGTCTCTCTCTCTCAAATAAATAAATATTTTTTGAAAAAAACCTGTCTTAAAAAACAACAAAATTAAGGAAAAAGACATTGAGAAAATAGAAGTCTTATATATGTGAAACAGATCTGTCCGTCAAACAAAATGCCCCTGTATGTCAACTTGTCTGTGTGCTCAGGACTAGAAAAGAATCATTAGAGTGTAAAGTGTATACAGTAGCTGACTAAAGGAAGATGGAGCATCAAAGTGAGCACTTCAGCTGCAGTTTCTATTGTGAAATATAAACAAGTCAGTTTCACTTGTCATCACCTTGCATCATGCAAAATTCAGAAGAACTTTCAGTATTTGTGATTCATGTATACTTTTCTAAGATAACTCTAGAACTCAGTTTTTAAAAGAATAAAAAAGACAAATGGATGAATTAATAGCTATTAAGGCAATATGTGAATGTATAATATGCTTTAATAAATTATACAAGAAAGAGCTGGAGAGATGGCTCAGTGGTTCTTTGCCCCAGCACCCACATAAAGCCAGATGCACAAAGTGGTGGGCACAGTCATCTGGAGTTCATTTGCAGTAGTGGCTAAAGGCTCTGGTACACCCATTTGCTCTTTATCTCCTTCTCTCTTTCAAATAAATAAAGTGTTTTTAAAAATAAAGTGGGCTGACGAGATTGCTTAGTGGTTAAGGCATTTGCCTGCAAAGCCAAAGGACCTAGGTTCGACTCCCCAGGACCCATGTAAGCCAGATGCACAAGGGGGCACACGCATCTGGAGTTTGTTTGCAGTGGCTAGAGGCCCTGGCACACCCATTCTTTCTCTGTCTCTCTCTACCTGCCTATTTCTGTATCTCTCTCTCCCTAAATAAATAAATAAAAATAAAAATATGTTTTAAAAAGTGCCAGGTGTGGTGGCGCACACCTTTAATCCCAGCACTCAGGAGGCAGAGGAAGGAGGATCACAGTGAGTTTGAGGCCACCCTGAGACTACAGAGTGAATTCCAGTCAGCCTGAGCTAGAGTGAGACCCTACCTCGGGAAAAAAAAAAAAAAAAAAAAAAGGTAGGGCTGGAGAGATGGCTTAAGAATAATGCCTGACTTGTCTGCAAAGCCTAACAACCCGGGTTCAATTCCCCAGTACCCGTGTAAAGCTAGATGCACAAAGGGGCACATGTGTCTGGAGTTCGTTTGCAGCTGCTAGAAGCCCTGTCGTGCCCATTCCCCACCCCACCTTGCCAATAAATAAATAAAATAAAAAAATTATGCTTGGATGTGCATGATGTCATAGTGCGTGGCACTACCTACACAAGACCAGTACAATAGGAAAAAATGGTGACATCAAAATAAAAGAGTCTGATTGAGAGGGGTTGGGGATATGATGGAGAGTGGAGTTGTGAAGGGGAAAGTGGGTGAAGGGAATTATGGTTTATTGTCTATAATTATGGAAGTTGTCAATAATTAAAAAGAGTTAAGGCACTTGCCTGTGAAGCCTAAGGACCCAGGTTTGATTCCCTAATACCCATGTAAGCCAGATGTACTGGTGGCACATGTGTCTGGAGTTTGTTTGCATTGGCTAGCGGCCCTGGTATACTCATTCTCTCTTGATCTGTCTAATAAATAAGTAGTGTAAAAATAAAATATTTTTTTCTTTAAAAGTTTTTTAAATTTTAATTTATTTGTTTGAGAGTGACAGACCCAGAGAGAAAGAGGCAGATAGATAGAGAGAGAGAGAGAGAGAGAGAGAATGGGCACGCCAGGGCCTCTAGCCACTGCAAACGAACTCCAGATGCATGCGCCCTCTTGTGCATCTGGCTAACGTGGGTCCTGGGGAATCAAGCCTCGAACCGGGGTCCTTAGGCTTCACAAGCAAGCACTTAATCACTAAGCCATCTCTCCAGCCCTAAAATATTTTTTTAAATAAATAAAGGGTAGCCGGGCCACGCCTTTAATGTCAGCACCAGGGAGGCAGAAGTAGGGGGATTACCATGAGTTCGAGGCCACCCTGAGACTACATAGTGAATTCCAGGTTAGCCTGGACTAGGGTGAGACCCTACCTCGAAAAACCAAAAAAACAACAAAAAGTAAAGGGCTAAAGGGGCATAAAGGAATTCACTGAGGGCAGTAGAAACTTTCCCTATGTCAGTTTGGTTTGGTATGCATACATGTATGTGTAAACTCATCATATGTGTGTGTGTGTGTGTGTGTGTGTGTATACACTACATTTTATTTATTTATTTATTTATTTATTTATTTTTTTTTTTTTTTTTTGAGGTAGGGTCTCACTCTAGCTCAGATTGACCTGGAATTCACTATGTAGTCTAAGGCTGGCCTGGAACTCATGACGATCCTCCTACCTCTGCCTCCCGAGTGCTGGGATTAAAGGTGTGTGCCACCTTTTTTAAAGAATTTCCTGGGTTGGAAAGATGGCTTAGCGGTTAAGGCACTTGCCTGCAAAGCCTAAGGACCCATATTTGACTCTCCAGGTCCCATGAATGCCAGCTCAAAGCCTCACATGTACACAAGGTGGTGCATGCATCTGGAATTGAAATGCAGTGGATAGAGGCCCTGGTACACCAATTCTTTCTCTCATAAAATAAAAATAATAGAGAAGTTTGTGTAAGCTATGATTTGTTTTCTTCTTTAGCTTAAAGCAATAACTGTAGATCTTCACAATGATGCTGCTCTGCAAGTGGACATTTCTGACGCGCTCAGTGAGAGAGACAAAGTGAAGTTCACTGTTCACACGAAGGTAAGTGGGTTTCATGTTTTGTGTGACTTTACATGCACATGTATTATACATTACCAGAACTTGGGTTTTGAACATAAATTGAAAAGAAAGATATCTATTTTAAAGATTTATTTTTATTTACTAGAGAGAAAAAGAGAGTGAAAATGGGCGTGCCAGGGCCTGTAGCCATTGCAAACGAACTCGACACATGTGCCACCATGTGCATCTGGTTTACGTGGGACCCAGAGAATCAAACCTGGTCCTTAGGCTTCGCAGGCAAGCACCTTAACCACTAAGCCATCTCTCCAGCCTTTTATTTGCTTTTTAAATTTTTATTTATTTATTTATTTGAAAGAGGGAGGGAGAGAGAGAGGGAGAGGAAGAGACAGATAAAGAATGGACACACCAGGGTCTATAGCCACTGCAAATGAACTCAAGATGCATGCGCCACCTTGTGCATCTGGCTTACATGGGTACTGGGAATCAAACATGGGTCTTTTGCCTTCCCCAGGCAAGCACAGTCATCTCTCCATCACTCACACTTTTTTTTGTTTGTTTTTCAAGGTAGGGTCTCACTCTAGCACAAGCTGACCTGGAATTCACTCTGTATTCTCAAGGTGTCCTCAAACTCACAGCAATCCTTCTACCTCTGCTTCCCAAGTGCTGGGATTAAAAGTGTGCGCCACCATGCCTGGCCCCATTCTTTTTAAAAAATTTTTTATTTATGAGAAAGTGAGAAGAGAAAGTGGCAGATGGAGTGAGAATGGGTGCTCTAGGGCCTCTAGTCACTGCAAATAAACTCCAAACACATGTGCCATCTTGTGCAACTGGCTGTATGTGGTTACTAGGGAATTGAATCCAGGTTGTTAGACTTTGTAGGCAAGCACCTTAACTGCTAAGTCATCTCTCCAACCCTATTCTCAATTTGTAAGTGCCTGTCAACTTGTTTTCCAAAGATCCAAGGTTTTTTTGTTGTTTGTTTGTTTTGTATTTTCGAGGTGGGGTCTCACTTTGGCCCAAGCTGACCTGGAATTCACTATGTAGCCCCAGGATTGCCTTGAACTAACAGTGATCCTTCTGCCTCTGCTCCTGAGTGCTGTGATTAAAGGCATGTGCCACCATACCAGGTCTAAGGATAATTTTGTCTGATGATCTTACAGTTTTCATACCAGAGTTTAAAGTCACTGTTTTTCACATAGGACTAATTTAATTTATTTTGAGGTAGGGTCTCAGTGATCCTCCTACCTCTGCCTTCGATGTGCTGGGATTAAAGGCATGAGCCACCATGCCCAGTTTAGGACTAATTTTTAAAATTAATTTCTGTGTGTGTGCATGTGTGTCTTGTACGAATGCACAAGGGCCTCTTGCTGTGCTGTGAATGAACAGCACCCACTTGTACCACTTTATTTATTTATTTTAATTTTTTTGTTTATTTTTATTTATTCATTTGAGAGCCACAGACAAAGAGAGAAAGAGGCAGAGAGAGAGAAAGAATGTGCCAGGGTCTCCAGCCACTGCAAACGAACTCTAGACGCATGCGCCACCTTGTGCATCTGGCTTACATGGGTCCTGGGGAATTGAGCCTCGAACCGGGGTCCTTAGGCTTTACAGGCAAGCGCTTAACCACTAAGCCATCTCTCCAGCCCCCCCACTTTATTTTTTTTAATTTGGTTTTTGAAGATAGGGTCTCACTCTGGTCCAGGCTGACCTGGAATTCACTATGTACTCTCAGTGGCTTCAAACTTAGTGGTTTTCCTACCTCTGCCTCCCAAGTGCTGGGATTAAAGGCGTGCACCTCCATGCCCGGCTTTACACCACTTTTTGTATCCAGCTTATGTGGGTGGTTTGTGCCTTTAACTACTGAGTCATCTTCCCATTCCCTAAGACTTAACTTTTTAATATTTTATTTATTAGGGGGAGCAGATATATATATAGAGAGAATGGGCGCACCAGGACCTCCAGCCACTGCAAACACCATATGCATGCACCACCTTGTGCATCTGGCTTACATGGGTATTGGGTAATCAAACCTGGATCTTTAGCCTTCACAGGCAAGCACCTTAACTGCTAAGCCATCTTGCCATCCCAAGGCTTAGTTTTTAAAGACTAATATGTAAAATGTTTATTAAGAGCTTCATGGTAACTTTTACTTTGATTCAAGAGAATTGTTGTCTTTGCAGAGTTCATTGCCAAACTTTAAACAGAATGAGTTTTCTGTTGTCCGACAACATGAGGAATTCATTTGGCTTCATGATTCCTTTGTTGAAAATGAAGACTATGCGGGTTATATTGTAAGTACTGAGGTTTCATTTTCTGAGAGTGTTATAGATAGAAGTTGCAGTCTTGTTTAGCCTTTTATTTATTTATTTTTAAAGATTTTTAAAAAAATTTATTTATTAGCGACAAAGTGAGTGAGAATGGGCGTGCCAGGGCCTCTAGGCACTGCAAACGAACTCTAGACGCATGTGCTCCCTTGTGCATCTGGCTAACTTGGGACCTGGAGAATCAAACTTGAGTCCTTTGGCTGCACAAGCATGCACCTTAACCGCTAAATCATCTCGCCAGCCCTTGTTTAGCCTTTTCTTAACTAATGTAATTTGTAAGATATTGGCCTTTTATCCTGAGCTAACTTGTTTGGAGCTTGGAGAATGTTATGCTTTCTCACTTAAGCTTGAATTCTTTGTTGTTGTTTTTTTTTTTTTGGGGGGGGGGAGTTCTAGGTGGGTCTTACTCTAACCCAGGCAGACCTAGAATTCACTATGTAGTCTCAGGCTGGGGTTGATTTCACAGCGATCTTCCTATTTCTGCCTCATGAGTGCTGGGATTAAAGGCATGTGCTGTGTGCTACTATGCCCAGCCTCTGTTTTTGTTCTTTTCTTTGTTTGGTTTTTTGAAGTAGGGTCTCACTTTAGTCCAGGCTGATCTGGAATTCACTATGTAGTCTCAGGGTGGCCTCGAACTCATGGTGATCCTCCTATCTCTGCTTCCGAGTGCTGAGATTGAAGGCATGTGCCGCCACGCCTAGCTGTTTTTATTCTTTTTAGGGTCTCACTATGTACACAGCCTAGCTCTTGGCTGGCTTGGAACTCTGGGTGTAGACTACACAGTCTTCCTGTCTGTGTCTCAGAGTACTGAGATTATAGGCACCAGCCACCATTCCCAGCTAAGCCTGCATTCTTACTTACTGTTAGGATTGCAATTTTTTTGTTTTTGTTTCTAATTAAAATTTGTGTGTGTGTGTGTGGGCTGGAGAGATGGCTTAGTGGTTAAGGCATTTGCCTCCTAAGCCAAAGGACCTCAGTTCAATTCCCCAGGACCCACGTAAGCCAGATACACAAGGTGGCACATGTGTCTGGAGTTGGTTTGCAGTGGCTGGAGGCCCTGGTGCGCCCATTCTCTCTTTCTCCCTGTTTGCCTCTCTCTCTCTCAAATAAATCAATAAAAAATAAATAGAAATATTTAAATTATTTATTTATTTATTTATTTTTGGTCTTTCAAGGTAGGGTCTCACTCTAGCTCAGGCTGACCTGGAATTCACTCTGTAGTCTAGTCTCAGAGTGGCCTTGAACTCGCAGTGATCCTTCTACTGCCTCCCGAGTGCCTTGCTTTTTTTGTTTGTTTGTTTTTATCTATTTATTTGAAGCAACAGATTGAGAAAGAGGCAGAGAGAGAGAGAATGGGCACATCAGGGCCTCTAGCCACTGCAAAGGAACTCCAGGTGCATGTGCCTCCTTGTGCATCTGGCTTACATGGGTACTGGGGAATCGAGCCTCGAACTGGGGTCCTTAGGCTTCAGAGGTAAGCACTTAACCACTAAGCCATTTCTCCAGCCCCTGCAATGTGTTTTTGTTTTTTGGGTTTTTTTTGATTGATTGTTCCCCCCCCCCCCCCCGGGGTAGAGTCTCATTCTAGCCCAGGCTGGCCTGGAATTCACTATGTAGTGTCAGGGTGGCCTTGAAATCACAATGATCCTCCTACCTCTGCCTCCCTAGTGCCACCACACCCTGCTGCAATGTGTTTTTCCAGGATACTAATGGAGTTGGAGGAAGTGTTACAAAATGTACCCTTAGAGAATAGAAGCCTCCTTAAGCTGATGTAATCAAGAGTAGATACTGTTCCACAGCTGTTAACTGCAATCTGATTTGTGAAATTTAATTTAATTTTTATTTAATTTTATTTTTGGGTTTTTTTTTTTTCGAGGTAGGGTCTCACTCTGGCCCAGACTGACCTGAAATTCACTATATAGTCTCAGGGTGGCCTCAAACTCACAGTGATCCTACCTCTGCCTCCCAAGTGTTAGGATTAAAGGAGTGCGCCACCACGCCTGGCTATTTTTGGTTTTTCAAGGTAGGCTCTCGCTGTAGCCCAGGCAGACCAGGAATTCACTGTGCAGTCTCAGTGGCCTCAATCTCATGGTGAGCCTCCTACCTCTGCCTCCGTAGTGCTGTACACCAGCTCACCCAACTTGTTGACTAGTTTTTTTTTTCTTCTTTTGAGGTAGGGTCTCACTCTAGCTCAGGCTGACCTGTAATTCACTATGTAGTCTCAGGGTGGCCTTGAACTCATGACCACCCTCCTACCTCTGACTCCCAGAATGCTGGGATTAAAGGCGTGTGCCACCACGCCTGGCTTTCTTTCTTTTTTTTTTTTTTTTGAGGTAGGGTCTCATTCTAGCACAGGCTGACCTGGAATTTACTCTGTAGTCTCAGGGTGGCCTTGAACTCATGGCAATCTTCCTACTTCTGCCTTCTGAGTGCTGGGACTAAAGAGGCGTGTGTCACCATGCTCAGCTTCCCAGCCTGATTAAAAAAAAAATTATTTATTTGGGCTGGGGAGATGCCTTAGTGGTTAAGACATTTGTCTGTGAAGCCTAAGAACCCCGGTTTGATTCCCCAGGACCCATGTAAGCCAGATGCACAAGGGGGCACATGCATCTGGAGTTGGTTTGCAGTGGCTGGAGGCCCTGGCACACCCATTCTCTCTCTCTCTCTCTCTCTCTCTGCCTCTCCCTCTCTCTCTCTCTCAAATAAATAAATAAATAAATAATATATTCTTATTTATTTGACAGAAAGAGGCAGGCGTGTGTGTGGGGGGGGAACGGTTGGGAATAGGTGCACCAGGGCCTCCACCTGCTACAAAAGAACTCCACAAACATGCATCACCTTGTGCATCTGGCTTACATGGGTCCTGGGGAGTTAAACCTGGGTCCTTTAGTTTTGCAGGCAAGCCCCTTAACCGCTAAGCCATCCCTCCAACCTCCAACCCCAATTTTTTTTTTTTTTATTAACAACTTCCATGATTGTAAACAATATCTTATGGTAATGCCATCCCTTTCCCTACTTTCCCTTTGAAACTCCATTCTCCATCATATCTCCTCCCCCTCTCAACCAGTCTCTGTTTTATTTTGATATCATGATCTTTTCCTCCTATTATGATGGTCTTTGTGTAGGTAGTATCAGACACTGTGAGGTCATGGATATCCAGGCCATTTTGTGTCTCGGGGGAGCACGTTGCAAGGAGTCCTACCCTTCCTTTGGCTCTTACATTCTTCCCACCACCTCTTCCCCAATAGACCCTGAGCCTTAGAAGGTGTGATAGAGATATTGTAGTGCTGAGCATTCCTGTCACTTCTTTCCAGCACCATGATGCCTTCTGAGTCATCCCAAGCTCACTCTCATCTGAAAAGAGAACGTTCTCTACCAAAAGTAAAAGTAGCATTAATATATGGGTATGAACATTAAGAGAAGTGCTTACTGGGCAGTTCGATGAGCATAGTATATACATTTAGCCAGATAGCAGCAGATGTTACACCCCTAGGGCTCATGACTACCCCTGTTACAGGTTTTCAGTATCAGGGATATATTCCCTCCCATGGAGCAAGCCTCCAGTCCAGTTAGAGGGCAGTTGGTTTCTACCATGACAGATGTGCCACTATTGTACTCGTTGGCTCATTTGGCCTGGCTGGCCAAATATAAAGCTTGCAGTGTCCACTGTTGAGTATCTTTACTCTCTCTTCCGTTGAACTGCATGCAGAATGGCTTCTTCCAGCTTTCTGTCAGCTGGTCTACATGGAGGAGGTTATCAGCTCAGTTCCAGCAGGATTTCTCAGTGGCCTTGCAGCCCAAGTATGTGGAGTCTTCAGCAGTAGTGTCTTACCATCTATTCCTGGTGGGAAACCAAGGGCCTTGGCAATGGTCTGTAATGTTTTGGGGCATCAGGGACCTCCCTGGCCAACAACTCACTGGAAGGTATCCCATCCCTGGCACTGAAACTTTTCTAGTAACAATCTATGGCTCCTGTGTGTTCCATTGTCCAAAAAAGTAGATTTACATATGACTTATTTGTATCCTCTTAGATTTTGATTAGCCCTTCCTCCACCTTTCCTTTACTCAATCTCTTCCCCTGACCTCACTTAGGCCTTTTCACCCCCATTAATCTGTTCTTCTACTTACATATACACAGTACCATCCTATTAAGTCCCCCCTCCCTTCCTTTCTATTCCCTTTATATCTCCTTTCTAGCTTCAACTCCAATTTTAAAAAATACTCTTTATTTATTTATTTGCAAGCTGAGAGAGGAAGAGAGAGAAGAGAGACAGACAGAGAAAATGGGTATGCTAGGGCCTCTAGCCATGCAAATGAACTCAGTACATGTGCCACTTTGTGCATCTGGCTTCACATGGGTACTGGGGAATTGAACCTGGGTTATTAGGCTTTGCAGGCCAGTGTCTTAACCACAGAACCATCCCTCCAGCCCCCTTAACTAATTTTTTAAAATATATTTTCATTTTATTTTTTTATTTATTTGAGAGCGACAGACAGAGAATGGGCGCACCAGGGCCTCCAGCTACTGCAAACAAACTCCAGGTGCATGCGCCACCTTGTGCATCTGGCTTTACATGGGTCCTGGGAAATCGAGCCTCAAACCAGGGTCCTTAGGCTTTACAGGCAAGCTTTTAACCACTAAGCCATCTCTCCAGCCCACCCCCCCCCCTTAACTAATTTTTAAATAAAATCTTTCTGCCTGTGACACCAGAGTTTGGGACCTTGGGCTCACTAGGGCCTCTTGCCTCTGCAAATGAACTCTAGGTGTATGTGCCATTTGTGCATTTGGCTTTACATGGGTAATGGGGGAAAGGCTGCATTATACAAGACTTTGCAAGCAAGCACCTTTAACCACTCAGCCCTCTCTCCAGCTCCTACTTCATCTAGGCTACCCCCCCCCCCCCCGCGGTAGTGTCTTACTGTCACTCAGGCTGACCTGAAACTCACTCACTCAGTAGCTCCAGGTGGCCTCAAACTAACACCATTCCCTCTATCTAAGCCTCCCGAATACTTCAGTCCATTTTTTATTTTGAGACAGGGTCTTGCTAAGTTGTCCAGGCCTGCCTCCAACATTTGATCCTCTTGCCTCAGTCTCCTAAATAGCTACTATCTTTTATGTGCATGCGTGTGTGTGTGGCATGTGTGGTGGAGGCCAGAGGGCAACCTCTGGTGTCATCCTCTGATATGCCATCCACCATGTTTGGAGAAAAGATCTCTCATTGGCCTTTCACTCATTCAGTAAGCTGAACTGCTCATTCAGCTCCAGGGATCTGCCTTTCTCCACCTTCCCCAGTGCTGGGATACAGGTGCACACCACCACACCTGGCATTAATGTGGAAATTAGAGTTCAAAATTAGATCATCATACTTGTAAAGCAAGACTTCACCAATTGAGTTATCTTCCAAGCCCGTGAGAACTACCTTAGTACCCCAAAAAAACCATTGTAAGGGTGGACAACTCTGTAGGGTGAGGCAGGATGCTTTCCCCAATTTTTTGAAAACTCTGGTTAGCCAAACCCTATGCCAAAAAGAAAAAAGAAAAAAGTGCTATGCTGTGTTTCTTCCTTGGTACAAATTAAGGGCCTTAATTCCTAGAACTAGTAAAATTTTCTATCTCAGTTTGGGAGTTTGTGATCCTCAGTTCATTTATTTAGCTTTCTCAGACAGTTTTTGGTTTTGGTTTTTTTTTGTTTTGTTTTGTTTGTTTGTTTTTCTTTTTTTTTTTTTTGTTTTGTTTTTCGAGGTAGGGTTTCACTCTAGCCCAGGCTGACCTGGAATTCACTATGGAGTCTCAGGGTCACCTCGAACTCATGGCGATCCTCCTACCTCTGCCTCCCGAGTGCTGGGAGTAAAGGCGTGCACCACCACGCCCGGCTTGTTTGTTTGTTTTTCAAGGTAGAGTCCCACTATGGCCCACATGAATTCACCATGTAGTTTCAGGCTGGCCTTGAACTTACAGTGGTTCTCCTACCTAGGCCTCCTGAGTGCTGGGGTAAAAAATGTGTACTACCATACCCTGCTGTTTTGTTTTGAGATGGAGTCTCGCTAACACAGACTGATCTGGAACTCACTCTGTAGCCTAGGTTGGTCTCAAAAACCTGGTGTTCCTCAGCATCTTCAGTGCTAGGGTTAAAGAAATGTATCACCACACCGGCTCATATAGTCTTATATAGTCTTTCTGCTAGACTATATTGCAAACATTGAGAGAAATGAAATAGTTGGGGCTAGAGAGAAGGCTCAGTGGTTAAAGACACTTGCTTGGAAAGCTTGACGGCCATACGTTTGACTCCCCAGTGCCCAGGTAAAGCCAGATTGCACAAAGTGGCACATGTGTCTGGAGTTTGTTTGTAGCCCTGGTGTGCCCATACATATACTCTCTCACTCTGAAATGAACAAATGAAATTTTTTTAAAAAATTGGGCCAGCCATGGTGGTGCATGCCTTTAATCCCAGCAATCAGGAGGCAGGGGTAGGAGGATCTCCATGAGTTCGAGGCCATCCTGAGACTACATAGTGAATTCCAGGTCAGCCTGGGCTAGAGTGAAATCCTACCTTGAAAAACCAAAAAAAAAAAGGGGGGGATGGGCTGGAGGGATGGCCTGGCAGTTAAGGTGCTTGCCTGCAAAGCCAAATGACCTAGGTTCAATTCCCCAGGACCTACATAAGCCAGATGTACAAGGTGGTACATGTATCTGAAGTTTGTTTGTAGTAGCTGGAGGCCCTGATGTGCCCATTCTTTCAATATATCCCTCCCCCCCCACCATGCTGATTTCTCTCTCAAATAAATAAATAAATTTAAGGCAAGTATAATGTTGCATGCCTTTCATCCCAGCACTCAGGAGGCAGAGGTAGGAGGATTGCCGTGAGTTCGAGTCCAGCCTGAGACTATATACTGAATTCCAGGTCAGTCTGGGTAGAGTGAGACCCTATCTTGAAAAACCAAAAAGAAAAAAAAACCTTTTTTAGCCTACTAAAAAGGGATGAGAGAGATCAACTCAGTGGCTAAAGGTGCTTGCCTACAAAGCCTGATGGCCAGGGTCCAATTTCCCAGTACCCACAGAAAGCCACATGTAAAAAAGTGGTACATGCAACTGGAGTTCATTTGCAGTGGCCAGAGGCCTTGATGTGCCTATATTCTCTTCTCTTTTTCTCAAATAAATAGTTTTTTTTTTTTAATCTACTTAAAAGAATGAAATGAAGTAGTCCTTAAAATTGGTGACTTAGAGGCTGGAGAGATGGCTCAGCAGTTAAGGCATTTGCCTGCAAAGTTTAATGACCCAAGATCAATTCCCCAGGGTCCATGTAAAGTCAGATGCACGAAGTTGCACATGCATCTGGGGTTCATAAAAATTTGGTGCTTGGTTTTGTTATAGATCCCTCCCGCACCACCAAGACCTGATTTTGATGCTTCACGGGAAAAACTACAGAAGCTTGGAGAAGGAGAAGGGTCAATGACAAAGGAGGAATTCACGAAGATGAAGCAGGAACTGGAAGCGTATGTGATGGCTCTTGTGGTTGCTTTTGTTAATTGTTCTTGTTTTAATGCCTTTGTATGCTTTCTGATACCCACTCTTTTAATCATTTTATCATAGTGACTCTTCCTGAAAGATAGAGGCTTAAGTCATCACAGCTAGTGTTAAAGGTCATGATCAGAGCCTACAGGGAAATTATAGAATTGTCTCCAGTGTCATGTTCTTGAATCATTTAAATAGACTAAAAATTGAGATTCCAAAGTTTAAAAAAGGAAAAAAAAAAGTAAGAACGGAAAGGACTTTTTTTTTTTTTTTTTTTTTTTTTTTGAGGTAGGGTCTCACTCTAGCCCAGGCTGACCTGGAATTCACTATGTAGTCTCAGGGTGGCCTCGAACTCATGGTGATCCTCCTACTTCTGCCTCCCTAGTGCTGGAATTAAAGGTGTGTGTCACCATGCCCAGTTGGGAAGGCACTTGTACAACAACAACAAAAAGATGTACCTAAGACTACATAGTAAATTCCAGATCAACCTAAGCTAGATGTAAAGGTTTTGTTTTGTTGTTGTTTAATTTTTTTTTGATATTTTTATTAATTTGAGAAAGACAGAGAGAGAGATTGGGTGTTCTAGGGCCTCCAGCCACTACAAATGAACTCTTTTGTTCATCTTGTGTATCTGGCTTACATGGGTCCTGGGAAATCGAACCTGGGTCCTTTGGCTTTGCAGACAAGTACCTTCATCACTGAGATATCACTCCAGCCCTATTTGTTTTAATATTTATTTTTATTTTTATTTATTTATTTGAGAGCGGCAGACAGAGAAAGAGGCAGAGAGAGAGAGAGAGAAAGATTGGGCGCGCCAGGGCCTCCAGCCACTGCAAAAGAACTCCAGATGTGTGCACCCCCTTGTGCATCTGGGTAACGTGGGTCATGGGGAATTGAGCCTCAAACCGGGGTCCTTAGGCTTCACAGGCAAGTGCTTAACCGCTAAGCCATCTCTCCAGCCTTTTTTTTTTTTTTTTTTTTTTTTAAGAGAGAGACAGAGAGAGAGAGAACTTGTGCACCAGATCCTCAGCCACTGCATTGGAATGCCAGACACTTATGCCACCTAGTGGGCATATGTGATCTTGCGCTAGCCTCACCTCTGTGCATCTGGCTTACATGGGATCTGGAAAGTTGGGTTCTTAGGCTTCACAGGCAAGCGCCTTACTGCTTAGCCATCTCTCCAGCCCTTGTTGTTTTTTAATTTATTTTTATTTATTTGAGAGAGACAGAGACAAAAAGAATGAGGCGCTCCAGACTTAGCTGCTGCAAACAAATTCCGGATGCATGTGCAATCTTGTGCATCTGGCTTAAGTGGGTACTAGGGAATTGAACCTGGGTGCTTTAGGTTTGCAGGCAAGTGCCTTAACCTCTAAGCCATTCTCCAGCCCAAGGTTTTATTTTTATTATTTGTTAGACCTCAGTTGTTACTAGCCTAGCTTTTTTTTTTTTTTTTTAATTTTCTTTTCTTGAGGTGTAGGGTCTCACTCTAGCCCAAGGCTGATGTGAAATTCTGTACCTTAGGCTGACCTCGAACTCACAGCAATCCTCCTACCACTGCAGAGTCCAGTATGGTGGTGCCCACCTGTAATCACAGTACTTGGGAGGTAGATACTCACTTTCTGTGTCTATCTCTTTCTTCTCTCTCTCCTTTTTTTTTTTTTTTTTTTTTGGTTTTTTGAGGTAGGGTCTCATTCTGGCCCAGGCTGACCTGAAATTCACTATGTAGTCTCATGGTGGTCTCGAACTCATGGCGATCCTCCTACCTCTGCCTCCTGAGTGCTGTGATTAAAGGCATGCACCACCACACCCAGCATTCTGTCTCTCTTTCTAAGAAGTGTAGGGTCTTACTCTAGTCCAGACTGACCTGGAATTCTGTAGTCCCAGGCTGTCCTCAAACTTCCTAAATAAAACTAATAAATAAAATATTTAGCTAGGCAGAGGTAGGAGGATCACTGTGAGTTTGAGGCCACCCTGAGACTACATAGTGAATTCCAGGTCGGACTGGGCTAGAGGAAGACCCTACCTCAAAAAATAAAAATAAAAAATTTTAAAAAAGAAGAAGAAAGAGAGGGAGGAAGGGAGGGAGGGAAGAAGGGAAGGAGGAAGGGCAAAACAACAAAACAGAAGTGTGGTCCTGGTGAGACTGCTCAATGGTTAAAGGCACTTTTTTGCAAAGCCTTCCATCCTGATTTAATTCCTCAACTACTCACATAAAGCCCGACAGACATCTAATAATGGAGAGAGGCCCTGGCATACACATACATGTGCAAATAAATATTTTTTTTTTTTGGTTTTTCAATGTAGGGTCTCCCTCTGGCCCAGACTGACCTGGAACTCATGGAGCTCACTATGTACTCTTAGGCTGGCCTCTTAACTCACGGCGATCCTCCTACCTCGGCCTCCCGAGTGCTCGGATTAAAGGTGGGTGCCACCATGCCCAGCTCCCTATAGTCTGGTTTTTTTTTTTTTTTTTTTTTTTTTTTTTAGTCTGGTTCTTTGAGGCAGTATCTCACTATAGTTCAGACTGACCTGAAATTTATTATGCAGTCTCAGGGTAGCCTCAAACTCTCAGCGACCCTGCTACATCTGCCTCCCAAGTGCTAGGATTAAAGGCGTGCATCACCATGCCCAGCTATAGTCCATTTTTAACATGCTGGCTGAAAATAATCTTCCCCCTTTTTTATAACATTTGAACTTTCTATTTTCAAGATACAAGTTTTGAGAGTTTTACAAGGAAACAATTTTCCTTGCATTATTGCCACCTCCATCTCTTATCATTTCTCTCTTTCACGCATTTTTTTATGCTTTAAATTTTTTTTTATTGACAACTTCAATATTTGTAAACAATATCCCATGGTAATTCCCTCCCTCCCCCCACTTTCCCCTTTGAAACTCCATTCTCCATCATATCCCCTCCCCCTCTCAATCAGTGTCTTTTATTTTGATGTCATGATCTTTTCCTCCTATTATGATGGTCTTATATAGATAGTGTCAGACACTGTGAGGTCATGGATATCCAGGCCATTTTGTGCCTGGAGGAGCACGCTGTAAGAAGCCCTACCCTTCCTTTGGCTCTTACATTGTTTCTGCCACCTTTTCTGCAATGGACCCTGAACCTTGGAAGGTGTGATAGAGACATTGCAGTGCTGAGCACTCCTCTGTCACTTCTCAGCACCGTGGTGGTTTCCTAGTCATCACAAGATCCCTGCCATCTGAAAAGAGAAGGTTCTCTAACCAAAAGTGAGAGTAGCAATAATATGTGGGTATGAACATTAAGAGAAGTGCTTACTGGGCAGTTTGGTGAGCATAGTACATACACTTAGTCAGACAGCAGCAGACATTTTACCCCTAGGGCTCATGATACTCCTGTTGTAGGTTTTCAGTATCAAGGATGTATTCCCTCCCATGGAGCGGACCTCCAGTCCAGTTAGAGGGCGATTGGCTTCCACCATGACAGACGTACCACTGTTGTACCCATTGGCTCATTTGGCCTGCCTGGCCAAATATAAGGCTTGCATTTCCTTACTCTTGCACTTAAGTGGTTTTCAAGTGTATACTCACACTGCTACTCTACTTCTGTTTAGAATGCTAAGTATACTCTGAGAAAGCAGGTCTTTTTTGTCAAAGTGTCTAGTGACAGATATTGTAAGAATTCCATCAGTGTACAAGAAGTTGTCTAATAGCCATCAGATACACTTAAGAGTCTATAAGACTGAAAACTGGAAACTCACAGAACACATTACTATTGAAGAGTCTGCCTTTCCAGTGGCCCTGACCATGGTGTTTTTTGTTTTTCTGAGAAAGTCAGTGGATTCTGTTGCTTCTCGGGGCATGGGGCTCAGGAGCTTTAGTGGGGTGGTCTGCTTCCTCTTCACCACAACGGGCATCTGGCTGTGCAGGATGACACTGGCTCTTTGGGTGGCTGCCAGGCGCAGGTCAGGGCAGGACTTGTTCTTGCCATAGATCGTGTGTCGCCCACTGCTGAGGGTGGCTCACCCCTCCCCTTGGCCGTTGGCGGGCTCCACTCCTGCCATCTTGCAGTGAATCAGCCCATTGTAGCAGGAGTTGCGGCCTTCAGAGTATTGGGCTCGGTGCTGTAGGTCTGCTTGTTCCTCCTGATCAGGAAACTGGAGCGCTTCCACACCCCCATCCATTGCAGATGCGGACATGGTGGCGGCTCCTCGCTGAGCAATGGCGGCCAGAGACGGGAAGCCTGACTGTGGTTTTTTTTTTTTTTTTTTTTGTGGTCTGGTTAGGGTTGGGTAAGAGAGACTGGGTTTAATTCTATTGCTCCCTCCATCCTCTTCATCCATCTTTCTTGTCTTCACTGAGTGACTGCCTCACAGAGATGAAACTTCTCCCAACATTGGTCCTGCTTGGTATGCTGGTATGTAGAACTTGTCATTCTTGCATGGAGTTGAAGCAAGACTATCACGTTTTTTCCTTGACTGGCTCCTCCCCCAAAATAGAAATATTACAAATTGGTTGCTAGGATTCACTGATGATTAAAAATATCTTAAACTGCTGGGCATGGTGGTGCATGCCTTTAGTCCCAGTGCTTGGGAGGCAGAAGTAGGAGGATTGCCATGAGTTCAAGGTTACCCTGAGACTACAGAGTGAACTCCAGGTCAGCCTGGGCCAGAGTGAGAGCCTACTTTGAAAAACCAAAAAATAAAATAAAATATCTTAAAGTGCCAGGTGTGGTGGCACACACCTTTAATCCCAGCATTAGGGAGGCAGAGGTAAGAGGATCACTGTGAGTTGGAGGCCAAGCTGGAGCTACAGAGTGAGTTCTAGGTCAGCCATACTCCCATATGGGAGACCATACTTCAAAAAAAAAAAAAAAAATCACCAAAAAACAAAACAATCGCAAAATATGTGTATCTTAAACACATTTATTCAGTATAATGCCATAAACAGTCTCTCCCTTCTTGCATATTTAGGTTATTATATGAAAATAATTAACTGAACATATGTTTAATGAGTTTTGAGTTTCAGTATTTTTTTGTAGTAAGGTATACAACTAATTATACAAAAATTTTTAAGATATTTATTCATTTGCAAGTAGAGAGAGATAGAGAGAAGAGAGACAAACAGAATGGGTGCGCCAAGGCCTCTAGTTGCAAAGTCCAGATGCATGGGCTACTTTGTGCATCTGGCTTTATGCAGCTACTGGGGAATTGAACCTGGGTCTTTAGGCTTTGCAGGCAAGCACCTTAATCACTGAGCCATTTCTCCAGTCCCAACAGAAACATTTATTAAGGTTGTATTGAGCTGGAGAGATATTTTAGTGGTTACAGTGCTTGCCTGTGAAGCCTAAGAACCTAGGTTTGATTCTTCAGGTTCCCATGTAAGACAGATGCACAAGGTGGCGCATGGGTCTGTAGTTTGTAGTGGCTAGAGGCCCTGGTGCACCCATTCTCTCTCCTTCCCTCTCCCCCCCGCCCCTCCCCCGTCTCAAATAAATAAAATTTTTTTAAAGTTGTATCAAATTCTTTCTCAAGCTAAAAGACACATCCCAAGAATGACCTTTAACATCAGCTTGTATAGTAAGAAAAATTTATGACTTAAAGATGTTAACATTTAGATAGAATAGATAGTAAACTAGCATGAAGTCTTCTTAGGAAGTGAATTATATGTTTACTTAAAATTTCAACTAAAACCCTTGTTTACATTAATTGTATCTTTATTTATTTATTTATTTTTTGTTTTTCGAAGTAGGGTTTCACTCTAGACCAGGCTGACCTGGAATTCACTAGGTAGTCTCAGGGTGGCCTCCAATTCACTGTGATCCTCCTACCTCTGCCTCCTGAGTGCTGGGATTAAAGGCGTGCGCCACCACGCTCGGCTTTACATGAATTATATCTGTGTGTTCCTAATTTTGCACTTAAAATATCCCAGAGTGTTTGCTGAAAACAAAAAAAAAGATGCAAATGACTTCTTAGTTGATCATTTTTTCACTCTCAGTTTCGTGGTTGTTTCCAGGGAATATCTGGCCATATTCAAGAAGACAGTGGCGATGCACGAGGTGTTCCTGTGTCGTGTAGCAGCACATCCCATTTTGAGAAAAGATTTAAATTTCCATGTCTTCTTGGAATATAATCAAGATGTAAGTACCAAATTGATGAATGCACTGATTTATTAGTTTGTTGTTGTTGTAAGAGCCATTGGAGGGGTTGGGGATGCAACACAGTAGTAAAACAGTAGCCTAGTATATTCAAGGTTGTGGGTAGTAAAAGACAGGAAACAGAAAAACAACAGGTTTGCTTCAGAATGTTTTGATATTTCAAGGCAGTTAAAAGCGTATTTTCAGCCAAACGTGGTGGCAGCATGCCTTTGATCCCAGCACTTGGGAGGCAGAGGTAAGATTGCTGTGAGTTCGAGGCCACAGTGAGACTGCATAGTGAATTCCAGGTCAGCCTGACCCTACCTTGAGAAAACAAAATAAATAAACAAACAAACAAATAAATAAATAAATAAAAATAAACTAAAAGTTTCAGGGCTGGAGATAAGGCACTTGCCTGGAAAGCCTAAGAACCCAGGCTTGATTCCCCAGTTCCCAAATAAAGCCAGATGCACAGAGAAGTGCATGAATCTAGAATTTGTTTGTAGCAGTTTTAAAGGTTCAAGGCTGGAGAGATGGCTTACTCATTAAAGCACTGCCTGCAAAGCCTAAGGACCTGTATTTGACTCTTCAAATCCCACATAAGCCTGTCACAAAAGGTGATACAACCATGCAAGGCTGTGCATGTGCACAAGGTGGCACATGCATCTGGAGTAAGATTTCAGTGGTTGGAAGTTTCAGATTTTTAGAGGATTTGGATTCAGGTTGCTCAGTCCCAAGCATTTTTAAAAAAAATACATTTAAACATATTTTTTAGAAACACTTGTTTATTTGAGAAAGAAGCAGATATAGAGAGAGAAAGATTGGGGATGTCAGGGCCTTCAGCCTCTGCAGACAAACTCCAGATACATGCACCACCTTATGTATTTGTCGTACGTGGATCCTGGGGAACCGAAACTGAGTTCTTTGGATTTGCAGGCAAGCACCTTAACCACTAAGTCATCTCTCCAGCCCTAAATATTTATTTTAAATATTTTATTTTATTTGTATATTAGAGAGAGGGCCAGATAGAAAGAATGGGCACGCCAGGGCCTCTAGCCACTGCAGACAAACTCCAGACACATGCACCACCTTGTACATCTGACTTACATGGGTACTGGGGATCGAACCTGGGTTCTCAGCCTTCGCAGGCAAGTGCCTTTACTACTAAGCCATCTCTCCAGCCCCTCCCCATTTTAATATCTTTTTTAAATATCTTACTCATTAGGGAGAGAAAGGAAGACCAAGCATTTTTAGTACGGGAAACCAATCTTGTTTTGCATGGCACACTGATTTTTCAATGTTTCAATACTGAACCTAAGAAATAAAATTATCAGATTAGTCAGTTTGTCTTCCTTCCATTTTTTTTTCTGAGATAGGATATTGCTTTGTAACCCAAGCTGGCCTCAAACTCATGATCTTACTGTCCTGGTTACCCAGACAGCTGGGATTACAGGCATGTACCAATACTTGTCTTGATTGTTTGCGGGGAGGAAGAGGTGAGCTAAATGTTTATTTTATTTATTTATGTATGTATTTATTTATGTATTTATTGAGACTGATTTTACCCTGTAGGCCAGGCTTGCCTTAAACTCATGATTTTCCTGTCCTAGCTTCCCAAGGAGCTGGGATTACAGGTATGCATCAGTGCATCAACACAGCTTGATTAATGTGGCTTTTTTGTTGTTTTTGTTTGTTTTTCAAGGGAGAGTCTCAGTGTAGCCCAGGCTGACCTGGAATTCACTGTAGTTTCAGGTGGCCTAGAACTCATAGCAATCCGCCTACCTTGGCCTCCCAAATTCTGGGATTAAAGGTGTGCACCACCACGCCTGGCTTGATTAATGTTTTTTAAAAATGGAATTTGAAGTTATCTGAAGCCTACCAAGAGTTATTCCAGGAAAGTGCTTGATTTGACCTTCCTTTCCTGTCCTAAGAAGTGGGGAGTACCTGGAATCTCAATGCCTACCTTGGCATTTGAATTTGAATTTGATGTTTTCTGAAGCCTAGTGAAGATTTATTACAGGGAGGTGCTTGAGCACAGGAATCCCATAATCTTAGGGTAAATCATTGATGCTTGATCTGCAGAACTTACCTTCTTTAGTTCTGACTGCTCTGATTTCCTTCTTCCCCCTCCTCACTCCCTGCTGAAAAACTGCTACACCACAAAGAAAGAATGAGGTGGGTCAGCTTTAAGGATTGCTTCATAGTGTTGGCAAAAAATAAATAAATAAAGTTTTTTAGCCAAGTGTGGTGGTGCACACCTTTAGTCCCAGCACTCAGGAGGCAGAGGTAGGAGGATTGCTGTGAGTTCAAGGCCAGCCTGATACTATATATGATTTCTAGGCCAACCTGGTCTAGAGTGAGACCCTAGCCCCCCAAAAAAAGGTTTTAATGAATTAATGATATAGCTCTTAGTACCTATATTTGGATAACAAGGTTAATTCATAATTTCAGTGGAAAACAAATTAGCAAGAGTCCTACTTACTTGCTTCCAAGTTAATATTAAGACCAAAGAATTTTGTATATTTAAGCTTACTTTTCTGGTTTGGTTTTAGTATTAATAATATTAGAAGACACAAGATTTTATGGCTAAAGAGATGGCTTGATGGTTAAGGCACTTGCCTGTGAAGCCAAAGGACCCCAGGTTCAATTCTCCAGGATCCATGTAAGCCAGATGCACAGGGTGGCACATGCATCTGAAGTTTGATTGCAGTGACTGGAGGCTCTGTCACACCCAGTCTGTTGAGTGTGCCTCAAAAAAAAAAAAAAAAAAAAAAAAAAAGAATAAAGAAAGTAGACACTATTTGTAACTTTCAAAAAAAAAAAAAAATGCTAACCTAAATTACTTTCTTTCAGTTGAGTGTGAGAGGAAAAAATAAAAAGGAAAAACTTGAAGATTTCTTTAAAAACATGGTTAAATCAGCAGATGGAGTAATTGTTTCGGGAGTAAAGGTAAGATTTATATTTGATAAGTAGCATTGTTGGTTGAGAATATACTTTTAAGAGGGAAGGAGATGAAATTTGAGTGTGTTTATTGATGATGATTTTGGTAATCTGAGAAAATTTTAAGCTTGTATTGATTTTTAGCTTTTGTTTATTTAATCTTCACTATAACCCAGCAAGTTAGATTTATCACCATTTGCTGGGCTTGGTGGCGCACACCTTTAATCCCAGTACTTGGGAAGCAGAGGTAGGAGAATTGCCGAGAGTTCCAGGCTACCTTGAGATTACGTAGTGAATTGTAGGTCAGCCTGGGCTAGAGCAAGACCCTACCTCAAAAAACCAATAACAACAATAAAAATTATTAGTATTATAACTATTAAAAAAAAAAAGAATACTTTCTCTTTGAGGGGTGAGGCTGGGCATGGAGGCGCATGCCTTCAATTCTAGCACTCTGGAGGCAAAAATAGGATCCCTGTGAGTTCAATGCCATCCTGTGACTGCATAGGTCAATCTGGGCTAGAGCAAGACCCTATGGGGGGAATCTATGGGTTTTTGGGTTTTTTGCCCATTTCACTATGTAGTCTCAGGCTGGCCTTGAACTCATGGAAGTCCTCTTACCTCTACTTCCTAAGTGCTGGTACGGTGGAATGAGCCACCATGTTCGGCTTCAAAGTCTTAACATGTTAATAAAATGAGTAGAATACTTGATTTTTATAGGGTAGTTGTATTATTTTCCTCATGATAATTTTATATTTATAATGATGACAGAATGATTATACAAATAAATGATTTTGATCCTCCAGGATGTAGATGACTTCTTTGAGCACGAGCGGACATTCCTTTTGGAATATCATAACCGAGTTAAGGATGCATCTGCTAAATCTGATAGGATGACAAGATCTCACAAAAGTAAGACTGTTAAGTGGCTTAAGTTTGTTTTTTTTTTTTGTTTGTTTGTTTGTTTTTCGAGGTAGGCTCTCACTCTAGCCGATGCTGACCAGGAATTCACTATGTAGTCTCAGGGTGGCCTCGGAACTCATGGTGATCCTCCTACCTCTGCCTCCCAAGTGCTGGGATTAAAGGCGTGAGCCACCACACCCAGCCTGCTTTTTCTTTTTTTAAAAATATTTTTATTTATTTATTGGAGAGAGGGGGAGAAAGAGGCAGAATGGGCATTCCAGGACCTCCAGCTTCTGCAAAGGAACTCCAGATGCATGTGCTACCTTGTAGATCTGGCTTACGTGGGTCCTGGGGAATCGAACCTAGGTCCCCAGGCTTTGCAGGCAAGCACCTTAACCACTAAGCCATCTCCTGCCCAGCTTAAGCTTTTTAATGAAATAATTATAAAGTTGACATATTATAGTTTGTAAAAATCTGGACACAGAGCCGGGCGTGGTGGTGCACGCCTTTAATCCCAGCACACGGGAGGCAGAGGTAGGAGAATCGCCGTGAGTTCAAGGCCACCCTGAGACTACATAGTGAATTCCAGGTCAGCCTGGGCCAGAGTGAGACCCTACCTTAAAAAAAAAAAAAAAAATCTGGATATAGAGCAGTGTTTTTCACACTACGACCTATGAATAGATTCACATCTTCTCTGCCTTCCCTTCAGTGTTTTTTTTTAAACCCAGCCTGAACTGGAACTTATTCTGTAGTTCCAGGCTAGCCTTGAACTCACAGTGATCCTCCTACCTCTGCCTCCCAAGTGCTGGGATTAAAGGCATGTGCCACCACACCTGGCTTTTGTCTTCACTTTTCTTTCTCTCTCTAACTTTAGGCAGCAGTTGGGAAGGGGGCTCCAGACCCCTCAGATTGACTTTATTACTTTATGACTTAGAATTGATTCAGGACATCTATCTTCACAAGATTCAATTCAAGCTGTCATGATTTTCATGGCCTTTTCCCAAAAAATACTTCCAGGTTTTCTATCTTCAAACTCCATCCATTCCCCTCTGTTTCCAGTAGTGCTAACTCCCACAGAACTTCTGAATATGTCATCATTTTCTATGCCCTCTGCCTTTTCTGTTGTTCCCTTCATCTGAAAATCTGATTATGCTACAAAAATCAACTCATTTAGTAGGTTCCATAAATTCTGTAACTTAGGTAGAATCCTGTATTTCTTCTGCTCCAAAAGCAGTTTTGACATTGTTATGCCCAGATTGTGAAGTCCCCAAAGACCACCAAGAGAGTCAGACACATATGCAGCAGCAAAGAGCTTTATTTCGGGCTTAAGCTTGGACCTGTGACTTTACCAAGGCAGTGGATCCATACAAGAGCCCTGAGCAGCAGGGGGCCAGGGTTTTTATAGGGATTTGAACAAAGTAGTAGGGAGAAGTAGGGGAATGGTTACATGATTGGTTGATTTAAGCAGTAACTGCACTTGTATTTTTCTGATAGGCTTAGGATACTGGTGGGCAGGGGGCTAAGGGGATTCAAAGCAGATTAGGTAACCTTTATTGTGATTGGCTATGTGTATTTGAGGAACTTTAAGCAAACTTATTTTAAGCAAACTTATCTATGACCATAGGAACGCATGGTGCAGGCAGTCTATTCCCCCTTATCAGGAAACTGACCTTGCCAGGAAGCAGAAACTTAGGCCTATTGATGATTCTGAGGCTTCTTATGGCTCCCTGAGTCCTTCAACATAAGTCTAACTAACAGTATCTGTCATATTGTAGTGTGTATCCTTTCCTTTTCTAGACTTTCAGTATCTTCTATTACATGAACTACCGTTTAATTCTTAATGCTTTCTCCATAGGTGCTGCAGATGATTACAATAGAATTGGTTCTTCATTATATGCTTTAGGAACTCAGGATTCTACAGATATATGCAAGTAAGGATTTTAATTAAGAACGTGAAATAAAGAGAAAGCTTTGTTAGCATTCTTGGAAACACAGTATTTATAATCTAGATAGGCGTTTTCTTTTCTTTCTTTTTTTTTTTTTTTTTTTTTTTTTTTTTGAGGTAGGGTCTCACTCTAGCCCAGGCTGACCTGGAATTCACTATGTAGTGTCAAGTTGCCCTTAAACTCACAGTGATCCTGCTACCTTTGCCTCTTCCACCCCCACCCCCACCCCACCCCCCGCCAGTTCTGGGATTAAAGGCATATGCCCTGCCTGGCTCTAGATAGGCATTTTAAAATATATTTGTCAAAACATTTATTTGTGTATGTAAGTGCACAAGCACTTGACCTTCTTTGCAAATGGCTTTATATGGGTGCTAAAAAAGATGGAATTCAGCAAGCAGGCTTGGAAGGAAGTGTCTTTAAGGTGCTGAGCCATCTTTCTAGCCCTGTCACCTTATTTTTGAAACAGCACATTAACCTGGAGCTCAGCAGTTTGGCTGCACTTAAGTAGGTAGCAAGCCCTCGTGTTCTGAACACAGAACAGGCAAGCAACTTAACCATTAAGCCATGTTTCCAGCCCCAGCCCAGTTTTTTTTTTTTTTTTTCCAAGGGGGGTTTGTTATAGGGTCTCACTCTAGCCCAGGCTGACCTGGGGATTCACTATGTAATCTCAGTGTAGCCTCAGACTCACAGTGATCCTCCTACCTCTGCCTCCCAAGTACCCAGCCCAGGCTTTTTTTTTTTTTTTTCCAAGCAGAGAAGGAAGGGGGAAGGGAGGGAAAGAGAATAGACACATCCAGGGTCTTTTGCCATTGCAAGTGAACCCCAGATGCATGTGCCACTTTGTGCATCGGACTTTATGTGGGCACTGGGGTATCAAATCCCTGGCTGTCATGTATTGCAAGCAATCATCTTTAACCACTGGGCCATCTCTCCAGCCCTGGTATTGCGTTTTGTCTTTGGCTTTTGGTAGTGCTAAGGAGTTAATACAGTATCTTACAGGAGTCTTAAGCACTCAGCCCCTGCAACTGAACTGCAACACTAGTCCCCATGCCATTGAATTTTTTTATTTATTGTACTTTATTTATTTGGTTTTTCAGGGTAGGTTCTTGCTGTAGTCCAGGCTGACCTGGGATTAGTCTCAGCCTGGGCTTTAACTCACAGGATCCTCCCTTAGCCTCCCAGGTGCTGGGATTAAAGGCATGTGCCACCATGCCCTCCTTTTTTTTTTTTTTTTTTTTGCTTTTGGTTGGTTGGTTGGTTGGTTTTCCAAGGTAGGATTTTGCTCTAGCCCAGGCTGGCCTGGAACTCACCATGTAGTCTCAGGGTGGCCTTGAACTCACAGCAATTCCCCTACCTTTCTAAGTTTAATTTATGACTTAGACTATCATGAAGTCATTGAAATAAGAGGATTTTCTGCAACAGTGCAAAAATCAGGAAGTTTTTATTTTATTTTATTTTATTTTTATTTTTATTTATTTTTGGTTTTTCGAGGTAGGGTCTCACTCTAGTCCAGGCTGACCTGGAATTCACTCTGTGTTCTCAGGGTGGCCTTGAACTCATGGTGATCCTCCTACCTCTGCCTCCCGAGTGCTGGGATTAAAGGCGTGCGCCACCATATCCGGCTATCGGGAAGTTTTTATTAACTAAGAGAAGTCTTAGTTATGACTGTTGAATGTTTCACATAATGAAGCAAGAATGCTCATTAGTGATATGGTTTGGGGACATGTTCTCTAAACAGTTAAAGTAGAAAATTATTTCAAATGTTTCTGATGAAAATATTTTTTTCCTTCTAGGTTTTTCGTCAAAGTTTCAGAACTGTTTGATAAAACAAGAGTAAGTACTAAATTCTTGGACCTACTGGGTAGGGTTATACTAACAATCTTGTACAGACACTTGAGAATCTGTTTAAAATGCCAGATGTGTTACACACCTGTAGTCTCAGCACTCAATAGGCTGAGGCAGGAGAATATGAGTTTGAGGCCAGCTTGAGCTACCCAGAGAGTTCAAGGCTAGACTGTAGACTAAACTGTTGTATAGCAAGGCTCTGCCCATGTTCCTGAGGTTTGTGTAAAAAGCACTCCATTGAAGTCTTCCCAGCTCCAGGGATACATTTTTTAAAATTAATATTATTGGGGTGGAGGGATGACTTACTTGTTAAGGCACTTGTCTGCAAAGCCAAAGGACCCAGATTCAGTTCCCTAGGACCCATGTAAGCCAGATCCACAAGGTGGTGCATGCATCTAGAGGTTTTGTTTTTGTTTTTCAAGGTAAGGTCTCATTCTAGCCCACGATGACCTGGAATTCCCTATGTAATCTCAGGGTGGCCTTGAACTCACAGTGATCCTCCTACCTCCCAAGTGCTGTGTGCCACCATGCCTGGCTTCAAAAGTTTATTCTTGAGCCGGGCGTGGTGGCGCACACCTTTAATCTCAGCATTCAGGAGGCAGAGGTAGGAAGATTGCCATGAGTTCGAGGCCACTCTGAAACTCCATAGTGAATTCCAGGTGAGCCTGAGCTAGAGTGAGACCCTACCTCAAAAAAAAAAAAAAGTTCATTCTTAAAGTCAGGCAGGCAGATCGTGGAGGCTCATGCCTTTAATCTCAGCAGTCTGGAGACAGAGGTAGAAGGGTTATTGTGAGTTTGAGGCCTGCCTGAAACTACATAGTGAATTTCAGGTCAGCCTGGGCTCGAGTGAGAACCTACCTAAAAAAAGCAAAACAACAAAAAAATATGGGCATGGTGGTGCACACCTTTAATCATAGTATGTGGCAGGCAGAAGATCACTGTGAGTTCCAGGCCACCCTAAGAATAAATAGTGAATTCCAGATCAGCTGGGCTAGTGAGACCCTACCTCGAAAAACCAAAAAAAAAAAAAAAAAGAAAAAAGAAAAGAAAAAGAAAAAGAAAGAAAAAAAAGACATGATAATGCCTTGAAAACAAAAAAAGCATGGTGGAGCATTGCTGTGAGTTCAAGGCCAGTCTGAAACTACATAGTGAAATCCAGGTTGGCCTGGGCTAGAGCAAGACCCTAACTCAAAAAAAGGCGGGGGGGGGGGGTGTGGAGCTGGAGAGAAACTCTGTCTCAATACAAATAAACCAAAAAAATTAATAGCATCAGGTTTAGAGGTATAGCTCAGTGGCCAAGCACAGTGGATTTGGTCTCAGCACCACCAGAAACACCTCCCCCCCCCAAAAAAAGTAAATAGTATTAATAACTAAGAGACATGACATAAATTCACTAAAGTCATTTATCTTCATTGTTTTTTGTGGGTTTTTTTGCTAGAGTTTTAAGGGAAAGTAAAATGCTGATAGGAAAAAGGGAAAGAAACTGACAAAACAGGCATGGAGACAAAAAGACACTGTAGCTGTAACTAATGTTGTTACATGTTGAGAAAACTGCTCAGAGCAGAATGTAATACTGATTTAATACCCAAGCTCTTCCCTTTTTACAGAAGATAGAAGCACGGGTATCTGCTGATGAGGACCTCAAACTCTCGGACCTGTTAAAATATTACTTAAGAGAATCTCAAGCCGCCAAGGTAACTCCATTGTTCATTCCTTTAGAGGTCACGGGATTTAAGACTGTTACTTATCAGAGCGTAGGTGAGCTTTGTATATAGGAGCGTGGGCACTTTACCAGCGGCTACGCCACTGAAGAAAATCAAATGGCTCCTTTCCCATCAACCAACTTATTGCATATAAATCCTCAGAAAGAGGCTGGAGAAATGGCTCAGCAGCTAAAGGCACTTGCTTGCAAAGCCTGTTGATCCAGGTTCCATTCCCCAGTACTCACATAAAGCCAAAAGCCAGATGCACAAAGTGGTGCATGGCTGTAGTTTGTGTGCACTGGTAAGAAGCGCCATTTTCTATAATCTCCCCTCCCTTTCTTTCTCTCTCTCCCTTCCGTTTCTTTCTCTTCCTCCCTCTCTAGAATATTTTGTTTTTGTTTTTTTTTGTTTTTTCGATGTAAGGCCTTGCTCTAGCCAAGGCTGACCTGAAATTTACTCTGTAGACTCAGGGTGCCCTTGAACTCATGGCAGTCCACCTACCTCTGCCTCCCGAGTTTTGGGATTAAAGGTGTGTGCCACCACACATGGCTCAATAAAAAATATTAAACAAAAAAATGTCCTGGACCTTGGGATGACTCAGAAGGCACCATGGTGCTGAGAAGAAGTGACAGAGGAGTGTTCAGCACTGCAATATCTCTATCACACCTTCTAAGGCTCAAGGTCCATTGCGGAAGAGGTGGGGGAAAACATGTAAGAGCGGAAGGAAGGGTAGGACTCCTTACAACGTGCTCCTCCAGACACAAAATGGCCTGGATATCCATGACCTCACAGTGCCTGACACTACCTACACGAGACCATCATAAGAGGAGGAAAAGATCATGACATCAAAATAAAAGAGAGACTGATTGAGATGGGGAGGGGATGTGATGGAGAATGGAGTTTCAAACGGGAAAGTGGGGGGAGGGAATTACCATGGGATATTGTTTACAATCATGGAAGTTGTCAATGAAAAATAAATTTAAAAAAATTCCTGGGCTAGAGAGATGGCTTAGCAGTTAAGATGCTTGTCAGCAAAGCCAAAGGACCCAAGTTTGATTCCCCAGTACCCACATAAGGCGAATGCACAAGGCAGCACATGTAGCTGGAGTTTATTTGCAGCAGCCGGAGGCCCTGGCATACCCATTCTTTCTCCCTGTCAAATAAATAAATAAAAATGAAATTAAAAAGAAATCCTCTAAAATCAGTGTAGAGCCTCATGAGCCCTTCTTCCCTCTGTAACAATCTGTTGCCAGGCCCAGTCTTGTGCAGATCTTGTATGGGTTACACAGTTGCTGGGAGTTCAAGAGTGCGACAGCTGTTTCATGCCCACAAGTCACTATTCCAGAGCACCTTCCTACAGCTCTTACATTGTTTCCATCACTTCTTCCAGGATATTTTCCCTCTCTCATATATATATATGTACATATATATATATGTATGTATTTATACAGAGAAAGCTGACAGCAGCACTGATCCTATGGGCATAAGCATAGTTCCTTAGAAGGCAAAGTTTCACAGCTTTTTCTTTTTATAAAAGCTTTTAAAAATATTTATTTATTTGAAAGAGAGAGAGAATGGGCATGCCAGGGCCTCCAGCCACTAAATGAACTCCAGACGCGTGCGCCTGCCCCCTTGTGCACCTGGCTAACGTGGGTCCTGGGAAATTGAACCTGGGTCCTTTGGCTTTGCAGGCAAACACCTTAACCACAAAGCCATCCCTCCAGCCCAGTTTCAAGCTCTTTCAAAAGTGAAGCACACATCTGCCCAGTGGTCTAATCATGTTACTCTCAGGTATTTACCCAAGGGAAATGACTGCATGTATCATGTATCTACATAGGTGTCACAGCAACTTTATTTGTAATGGCTAAAGATTGCCAATAACCCAAATGTCCACCAACAGGAGACAGCAGAATACAACTCAATAGCAAGGAATGAGCTATAGGTACACAAAGCAACAGGATGAATCTAAAATTAGAGTAGCAGTGTGGGACAGTGGCTGAACACTAGCATGTGCAAAGCACTGGGTTCAACCCCAGCATTACAGATAAATGAATCAGGAATCCACTTGAAACATACTCAGTAGTAGAGCCAGGCATGGTAGCACATGCACCTTAGATCCAGCTCCCTAGATAGCTGAGGCAGGAGGATCAGGTGTTCAAAGCCAGCTTATTCAACACATTGATACCTTGTCTAAAACAAAAAAGTAGCTGGTTGTGCTGATGTACACCAGTAGGAAATTGCTGAAAAGGTGGAGGCAGAAGGATCAGAAGTCCGAGGCCAGCCAGGACTATACATTTATGCTGGGCATGGTTACATATATATGCTAAAAGAAAATAAAGTAAAACCGGGCGTGGTGGCGCACATCTTTAATCCCAGCAGAGGTAGGAGAATTACTATGAGTTCAAGGCTAGACTGAGACTACATAGTGAATTCCAGGTCAGCCTGGGCTAGACTGAGACCTTGAAAATCAAAAATAAATAAATGAATAAATAAAAACATCAAGAGACTGGGGCATAAACTGTGATGCTCTGTATTCAGCTCCCAGAACCTGCAGAGGGAGCAACATTTCCGAAGGTGACTGGCATGTGAGATCACTGTATCCCCTGCCTCTGAAGGTAGTGGTAGTTGAGTGTAACTACTGGAGAGATGTGTTATGTACTTGGAAGCATTCTGTTTTCTAGGATCTCCTCTACAGACGATCGAGGTCCCTAGTGGATTATGAAAATGCTAATAAAGCGTTGGATAAGGCAAGAGCAAAAAACAAAGATGTTCTGCAGGCGGAAACGTCCCAACAACTGTGCTGTCAGAAGTTTGAAAAAATATCTGAATCTGCAAAACAAGGTACTGTTGATGCAGGATTTTGGTATTTGGGAGGGGTCTCCCTAACTTGTGAACTTTAGTCTTTGGGTCCTTATCTTATTTTAACAAACAACTGATAAAAACAGACTCAAATCAGGTGTGGTGGCCCACACTAGGAGGCAGAGGTAAGAAGAATGCTTTGAGTTTGAGGCCACCTTGAGATTACATAGTGATAAAAGGAGAAATTATGAATTACTGAGTTTGTTTAGGGAGAGTCATGATTCGTGAAGTTTATTTAGAGAAAATTGGTATCTAGGAAGCGGCTGGAGCAGTTCCACACATATGAAAGACAGGACCTAGAAACCCATACAAAAAGATTTAGAAGCCGGGCATGGTGGCGCGCGCCTTTAATCCCAGCACTCGGGAGGCAGGGGTGGGAGGATCCCCATGAGTTCGAGGCCACCCTGAGACTGCATAGTGAATTCCAGGTCAGTCTGGACTAGAGTGAGACCCTACCTTGTAAAACCAAAAAAAAAAAAAAAAAAAAAAAGCCAGGTGTGGTGGGGCATGCCTTTAGTCACAGCACTTGGGAGGTAGAGGTAAGAGGATCATCATGAGTTCAAGGCCAGCCTGAGACTAAGCATAGTGAATTCCTGGTTATCCTGGACTACAGTGAGACCCTACCTCAGAAAAAAACAAAAGGAAAGAAAATATTAGAAAAAACATTCACACACACGTATATATGCAAAGCATGAAAAGCATCAGCCCTGTACCTTCACATGGGAGAAAGTTAGAATAAGTGGTGTGGCTTGAAGAAGAATAACTGAGAGAAAGTGCCAGAGCAGAGACAGGAAGATTCAGATGCCAAAGAATTCAGTAATAAAGCCTAGAGAGTTACATACATGGTAGACCCAGAGTTTAGAGGAAATGCCCATGTGGTAGACTCAGAGATCAAAGAAAAAAGTCAAAAGTGAGAAGGTACCCCCCAAAAGATAGAAGGCAGGCAGAAAAATACCCAGGTCGGGGCTGGAGAGATGGCTTAGCAGTTAAGGCATTTGCCTGCAAAGCCAAAGAACTCAGGTTTGGTTCTCCGGGACCCATGTAAGCCAGATGCACAAGGTGGCACATGCATCTGGAGTTCACTTGCAATGGGCTGCAGGCCCTGGCATGCCCATTCTCTCTCTTTCTCTCTATCTCTCTCTCTTTCTCTCTCCTCCCTCTTTCTGTCAAATAAATAAATAAAAAAATAAAAAATACCCAGGTTGAGGGCTGGAGAGGTGGCTTAGTGGTTAAGATGCTTGCCTGTGAAACCTAGACTCAGGTTTGATTCCCCAGTACCCACATAAGCCAGATGAACAAGGTGGCACATGGCATCTGGAGTTCGTTTGCAGTGATTGGAGGCACTAGAGCACCCATTCTTTCTCTGTATCTGTCTCTTCCTGTCTGTTCCTCAGTCTCTCAAATAAATAAAGAAAATATTAAATTTAAAATATTTTAAAAAAGAAAAATACCCAGGTAGAGAGGCAGATTTACATGTGTCCAGACAAATGAGATGAGCTGGCAGAGATCAGCAGGGACAAGCCTTTATAAGCAATTAAAAATGGATTTTCCCAGGTATGGGAGCACATTCCTTTAATCCCAGCACCTGGGAGGCAGAAGTAGGAAGATCACCATGAGTTCAAGGGTACTCTGAGACTACATAGTGAATTCCAGGTCAGCCTAGGCTAGAGCAAGACCCTACCTCAAAAGACAAAGAAATAAAAAAATTAAAAAAATAAAGGATTTTGTTGGGCTGGAGGGATGGTTTAGCAGTTAAGGCATTTGCCTGCAAAGCCAAAGGACCAAGGTTCTATTCCCCAGGACCCACATTAGCCAGATGCACAAGGGGGTACACGTGTCTGGAGTTCATTTGCAGTGGCTGGAGGCCCTGGTGTGCCCATTTTCTCTCTCTCTCTCTCTCTCTCTCTCTCTCTCCCTCCCTCCTCCTCCCTCCCTCCCTCCCTCCTCCTCCCTCCCTCCCTCCCCCTTTTTTTAAAAAAAGGATTTTGTTGTCAGACTCAGGTATGTAGAGTGAAGATCTGATTGGTTTGCAGATTCAGGAGGCTGACCCAAAGGCTAGCCCGCCTGATAGTGTGCTAGACTGTGGAGACAACAGGGGGTGCTGCCGCTATTGTGGATGAAACTCAGGTCAGACAGACATGAGTTCCAGTTTTCCTAAAATAGGTGAAGTGACATCTGTTTTTCTTTGGGCTTCTGTCCCTAACTAAACTGCCTAAAAGAAGCTAGCTCTGTCCTTCCCCTTCATGGTAACATCACAGCTGCCTTCACAAGAGATGCTTTGTAATTATTAGGAATTAATTCTAACTTTTTTTTTCTTTCTTTTTTTTTTTGTTCACAGAACTTATAGATTTTAAGACAAGAAGAGTTGCTGCATTCAGAAAAAATTTAGTGGAACTCGCAGAATTAGAACTGAAGCATGCAAAGGTAGTGTTGTATTAAAGATTTAATAACAGAGCCGGGCATGGTGGTGCACGCCTTTAATCCCAGCCAAGGCAGAGGTGGAGAATCCCTGTGAGCTCAAGGCCAGTCTGGGACTGCAGAGTGAGCTCCTGGTCAGCCTGGATTACAGTGAGACCTTACTTGGGGAAAAAAACGAAAGGAACTCGGGCATGGTGGTTCATGCCTTTAATCCCAGAGGTAGGATCGCCTTGAGTTTGAGGCCACCCTGAGACTACATAGTGAATTCCAGGTCAGCCTGGGCTAGTGTGAGACCCTACCTTGGAAAAACAAAACAAAAATAAATAAAAGGGAAAAAATGCTTTATAACAAGTGACATTAAATTGCGTAATATATAAAATTATTTTTTAATGACAGGGATATTGGCAAAACTGTTTTTTTGTTGTTGTTCGCTTTCTTTTTTGAGGCAAGCCCAGCAGACTGCCCCTTCTTTTAATGAAAGGTTGAGAGAGAGAGAGAGAATGAGAATTGGTGCACTAGGGCCTTCAGCCATGGGAATCGAACTTCAGACACATGTGCCACCTTGTGCACATATGTGACCTTGCACTTCTGTTATGTTGTGCATCTGGCTTATGTGGGACCGGGATAGTTGAACAAGGGTTTGCAGGCAACTGCCTTATCTACTAAGCCATCTCTCCAGCCCTGTATGTTTACTTTCTTTATTTTTTATTTTTTGGTTTTTCAAGGTAGATTTTCACTCTAGTCCAGGCTGACCTGGAATTCACTATGTAGCCTCAGGGTGGCCTCAAACTCAAAGGCAATCCTCCTACCTCTGCCTCCCAAGGCTGGGATTAGAGACATGTGTGGCCACACCTGGCTTTCTTTTTTTTTGGCCAGCCCTGTTTTTGTCTTTTTGTTTTATTTATTTATTTGAGAGAGAAAGGCAGATAGATAGAGAATGGGTGCAGGAGGGCCTTTAACTGCTGCAAATGAACTGCATGCACCACTTTGTGCATCTGGCTTTATGTGGGTACTGGGGAATCGAACCTGGGTCCTTTGACTTCATTGGCAAGCCCCTTAACTGCTAAGCCATCTCTCCAGCCGTGTTTTTGTTTTGAGATAAGGTCTCTCTCTAGCCCAGGCTTACCTGGGAATCACTGTGTAGTCCCAGGCTGGCCTTAAACAGATCCTCCTACCTCTACCTTTCTTCTGCAATTAAAGGTGTGTGCCACCACGCCTGGCTAGTTTTTTTTTTTTTTTTTTTTTTTTTTTACTGTATTTATTGAGGGAAGAACAGAGCCAAGGAAAGGCACCCACATGGCTAAAGAGCTCACGTGTGGAGGGCCTAGGGGAAAAAAATTATGGAAAGAAAAAGGAAAGTTCAAGGAGCTCCTGCCATGTGGGGAGCTGAAGGGAATAAAGGGGCCCATGTGGAGAGTAAGGGGCCTCCCAGCTGGGCCTGGGCCCAGCTGAGGGAAAAACTCACCCACAGCTGGAAGTTCCTGGGTTTTTTTGAGTTAGGGTTTCACTCTAGTTCAGGCTGACCTGAAATTCACTATGTAGTCCCAGGGTGGCTTTGAACTGAAGGCAAGCCTGCTACCTGTGCCTATCTAGTGCTGGGTTTAAAGGGTGTATGTAACCACACCCAGTTTTTTTTTTTTTTTTTTTTTTTTTTTTGAGAGAGAGAGAGAGAGAGAATGAGCACACCAGGGCCTTTCTTTCACCTTTCAGCAGCTGTGAACACCAGACGCGTGTGCCCCCTTGTGTGCATGTGCAACATTGCATGCTTGCATCACTGTGCATCTGGCTTACATGGGTCCTGGAGAGTCGAACCAGGATCCTCTGGCTTTGCAGGCAAATGCCTTAACCGCTAAACCATCTCTCCAGCCCTGTGGCGTATGCTTTTAATCCCAGCACTTAGGAGGCAGAGGTAGGAGGATCGCTATAAGTTCAAGGCCAGCCTGAGACACCATAGTGAATTCCGGCCAGCCTGGGCTAGAGTGAGACCCTACCTGGAAAAACCAAAATTTAAAAGAAAAAGAAAGAAAGAAAAAAAAATATTGACTAACCTACAAACTTAAAACTATTTTTTTTTATTTTAAGATTTTCCTTTTTATTTTTAAACAGGGTCTCACTGAGTTTCCCAGGTTGGCCTTGTACTTGCTCTGTAGCCTAGCAGACCTCCATCTTTACCATCTCCTGCCTCAGCCTCCCAAGTAGCTGGGGTTATAGGCCTGTACTTTTGGGTCCAAGTAATACTGTATATTTGAGGTAAAACTCAAACTGTTTAAAAGAAATTCATAAAGTGTTTTTTCTTCTTTAGGGTAACCTTCAGTTGCTGCAGAACTGCCTTGCAGTTTTAAATGGAGACACATAAGCCATGCTCCACGTTACTGTTACAAAGGGCTGCCTTCCTTCAAATCTTCTTTCTTTCTTACTGATAAGCATTTCTGCTCACTGGAATCAATAACCAAGCAGCTGACAGTGCGTCTCCTCTCCTCCGAAAACAGTGGGCCGTGCTGTGCGCAGGCAGGGCCAGCCAGACCACAGGGTGTAACGCTGAACGCTTCACCCGGCAGTGGGCTGTCATCGTGCACGTGTCCGACCAAGAAGCCCAAAGTTAAACTTTTGTTTTTTAAGTAGTCTCTCTGTGTACATTTTATAAATAGTAATTCTCCTGGCTGCCACTCTTATTTACCTTTAAGTTACTTCTGAAATTCAGCCTTTCAGAATACATTGTTCAAACATGATAAAGATTGCCTTGATTTTTTTTAAATTTTTTTAAAAAGCATTGTATACCTTTCATTCTGTCATGTAGCCTTGTAAAGCATCTTAGACTTACTTTTAACTAATTAACAGAGACGTTTTGGGTCAGAATTTATGTTATCTTTATAAGTTTGATTTCTGGGAAAAAAATGCATTAGTATGTTTGCCTTAAACTTGTAGACTAAACCAATTATTGTAAAATAACCAGTGATAACAGTGGTAGTTTTTAACTCTGTGGTCATTGTATCACACTAAAATTTGGAGTAGTTTTAAGAAATCTACTCCAACATTATGCTTTACAGCATAGGTCTAAGATTTATTATTATTTTTTTTATTCCTTTGAAAAAATGGCCTGTTGAACCAAGTTCACCAATCCCTTCACAACAGAATGAGCTGGGCCACTGTTCTCTTCATAGGAAGTGCAGTTGGGCAGAGAGGCCAGTGACAGGTATCTGTGAAATAAAGGAGCGGCATTGCTTCTGGATTCCGTCCCTGGCTCAGCCAGTGAACTGGGAGATGTGTGTCCCTGAGACTCTTAGTAGCCACGGCAGTGTGTGTAGAGTGAAAGAGGTCTGCTAGACGGACAGTTCTTGTATGTAGGAGAAAAGTAGAATATTTTAGATGGAAGTTGATATGCAAATAGTAGACTGACTGCCAGTAGTTCTGTTACAGATACGACTGGTCTTTCTAATGTGAATGAGCGTCATCGTCGTTCCTAGTTTAAAGTTAGATTGAATGGTTGGGCTCCTCCAGTGTCTTTTTCTAACTTTGCTCTGTTTGGAAATCACAGGGACATGGGCTGGTCACCCCTTGGATGGGTTCCTGGTCTGTTGACATTTTTCCAAACCGTTCTGCTGATTGCCTGCTCCGTCCAGTTTCCATTCATCATGACTCCAGCCTTTCTCAGCTGCATGTTCTCTTCCTGCCTAACGGGCTTGGTCAGTGTTCTGTCTCTCAAACTGACATGCTCCTCGTGCTGCCTAAATGTTCGTTTTTCTGTTGTTGGCTGACATCTGTGTGTTTCGTCCTTTGTGTGTGTAACCTTCATTGTTAAAAGTGCGCCCATGCAGTGTCCACCAGTGGGTGAATGCAGGACCAAGAGCCCTTGCTTCCAGATTCAGGTCCAGCCCTTCACCAGCTGCCCTTGTGGCCTCAAGCAGGTTTGGGCAGACTTTCTTGACTTCTGCCTCAGTTCTCTACTCTAAAGGACATGTTGACCTACCTCACAGGGGTGTTGTGAGGATTAATAAATGTTGGTACTGTGCTTTGGAAATGTGAAGGTCTGTGTAAGTGCTAAGAAACAGCAAGTCCAGAGCCAAAAGCTGGACTTATCCACTGACCGTTGTGTTTTTACAAGATGCTGTCTTCTGGGGAAGGAGGTGGGATGTATCGTAAATTCCATGAGAAACTTTTGGAGGCAGCACATCAAGAGTGGCAGGTGCTACATGTATACATTTTTCCCCCCCGAAGTAGGGTCTCACTCTAGCCCAGGCTGACCTAGAATTTACTATGTAGTCTCAGGGTGGCCTCGAACTCACAGCCATGTTCCTACCTCTGCCTCCCAAGTGCTGGGATTAAAGGGGTGCGCCGCCACACCCGGCCTCATGTACACATTATTCAGTGCACTCACTACACAAGGCCTTAACCCTCACAAAGACTGCAGATAATGTGCTGCTCTGTCAAGCAGGGTCTGCCTCTAGCTCACTGCTGTTGAATAGTCCCTGATGAAAATAGCTGCTCTAAGCCAGGCATGGTGGCACACACCTTTAATCCCACTACTTGGGAGACAGAAGTAGGATCACTGAGTTCAAGGCCACCGTGAGACTACATAGTGAACTCCAGGTCAGCCTGGGCCTGAGTGAGACCCTACCTCAAAAAACAAAAAAAAAAAAAGAAAGAAAAAACCTGCTCTGGGGTTGGAGAGATAGCTCAGTGGTGAAAGGCACACCACGAGCTTGCTTGCGGAGTTCAGGCCCCCAGCACTCGTGTAAAGCCTGACGCAGTGGCTCATACATTCAAAATCCCAATGTACCTACAACAATGGGAGGTAGAGTCAGGAGAACCTCAAAGCGTGTGGGCCAGCTAGTGTGGCCTTCATAGCTTTAAACAAGAGACCCTGTCTGTCTCAGAGAGGATCAACATTCCAAACTTTTCCACTCACTTCCTCATAGGTAGTGTGGAACGACAAACACCAATTTTAAAGCAAGGCTAGAGAGATGGCTTAGTGGTTAAAGGCACTTGCTTGCAAAGTCGGCCCCAGTTCAATTCTCCAGTACCCAAGCCAGATGCACAAAGCTATGCATACATGTGAAGTTCATTCACACTGGTAAGAGCCCCTTGCATGCGTGGTGGCGCTTTAATCCCAGGCAAGAGATAGGAGGATCGCTGTGAGTTCAAGGCCAGCCTTAGACTACATGGTGAATTCCAGGTCAACCTGGGAAAAAAGTATAACTGCATGTTGATCGCATATGGAGACAAAAGAAATTCTTTATTCAAACAGAATGCCAAATGTCTTGGGGTACAGCTGGTACAGCATGGTTTCAGCAAGCACGTAGCCATGGTGAGGAGTTAAGGAATCAGAGGAGGCAGAGGTAGGAGGTCGCCATGAGTTGGAGGCCAGCCTGAGAGTACAGATTGCATTCCAGATCAGCCTGGGCGACAGTGAGACCCTACCGCTCAAAAGAAAAGAGAAAGTGATCTGTCCTAAGAACAGCATGAGATACTTGGCTAATCGGAAGGGTCAACGTTTTGGGCCGCCACTACGCCCGCCCGGCATTTTTTTTGGCTGAAAAGAAATCAGATCGGTCAACACGCCCTCTGTGGGTCCACTGAAGCTGGCCAGATCCGGGTCTGGCGGGCGGGGTTTGGTGGAGGGGCGTGGTGTATGCAAATTAAGAAGCGCGCGGAGGCTGCCGGTCCCCGTGGTCGCGGGCCTCCGCGTCGTGCGTGGACGAGATGTGGCGGAACGAGGGCTTCGGTGTAGACACAGACGAGAGCACGGGAGTGTGCGGTGAGAAGCGGCGTGCGGACGGCCGGACGGTGGGCGACCGTGAGTTTGGAGGGGGGCTGGTGATATGGTGAGCCTGCGTGGGGGGGGGGGGTAAAAACCCAGAGTTACGTGACTCATAGTTAAGGTGGCGTTTAGCACGGCAAGGTTTACACATTGCACTGCGTCTCTGCTGACCCCTGTGATTTCTGCAAATACGGGCATCTCCATCTCATAATTTGTGGTAGAGGGGTACTGCGTTCGCGCTTTCCCCTGGTTTTACAGTACAAAAGTAAGAGGCTAACAGCACTTTTGTGGGAGATGACGTTTAGCAATTGGGAAAGCAAGTGGTTTTTCCCAAAGTCTACCTCGCCCGCCCAAGTCAGGTGTCCAAAGGGGTTGTGCGTGTGGAGGTTGTTGGCAGTGGTTGGATTCTCTTTCGTGCCCATTCTCTCTCTGTCTCTTAGCCACTAAATAAACTATCAGAAGAAAACATAATTAGTGCTGTTGAGATGGTTTAGCCATTAAGTGCTTGCCTGTGACGCCTAAGGAGCCCGCTTCGAGGCTCGCATTTCCCAGGACCTACGTAAGCCACATAGGGTGGCACATGATCTGGAGTTCCTTTACAGTGGTTGGAGGCCCTCATGCGCCAATTCTCCCTCTCTCTCTCTCACTGCCTCTTTCTCTCTGTGTCATCTCAAATAAAAAAAGAAGCTAATTTAAAAAGGCTGTTTGTCAATTATCTGTAGTTTCCTTAGTGAATCATTTGTTCTGGTGATTAACAGTTATCTTATCCTATCAGGCCTTAACTTACCTGTTGAGAGCGCATTTGTTTTAAGTTGTAGTATTTCTTTATTGGCAACTTCCATAATTGTAAACAATAGCCCATGGTGATTCCATCCCTCCCCCCACTTTACCCTTTGAAACTCCACTCTCTATCATATTCCCCTGCCCCATCAGTCTTTTATTTTGTCATTATCTTTTCCTCCTATTATGATGGTCTTGTGTAGGTAGTGTCAGGCACTGTGAAGTCATGGATATCCAGGCCATTTTACTATTTACACTTCTTTATTTGAGAAAGAATGGACGCACCAGGGTCTCCAGTTCATGCAAACTGTGCTTTTGCCAGTTTGTGCATGTGACTTACCTGCGTAATGGGGAATCAAACTGCTGTCTTTTGGCTGGGCAGGCAAACGCCTTAACGGCTAAAGTCCTCTGGAGTTTCTTTGCAGTGGCTGGAGACCCTGGCAGGCCCATTCTCTATTTGCCTGTCTTTCTCTCTCTGAAATAAATTTTAATCAAAGCCAGGCATACTGACACTCAAGAAGCAGAGGCAGGAGGGTTGCACATTCAAGCCAGCCTGAAAAACCACGAGAAAGTCCGCTGAGCTCTCTAGTTCCTGTGAACTTGACCGGCTGTTTCATGCTCCTGCCTTCCCTATGAGATGGACTTTCAGCCATACTAACTTCCTTCCTTCAGTAGCTTCTGTCAGGTCTTTTGTGGCAACAATGAGAATAATACAGGAATTCTCCATGCAACTTGCTACTCCAAAAGTGCAGTAAATCACCTACCTGTGCAGGTGGTTGTCATAGCATCCATTTAGTGAGGGAGGGCACAATTTACTGAGGATGGTGCACAGTGTTAACCCTATGTCAGTCCACTGAATGGTACCTTTGAAAGCTCTTTTTTTGTTGTTGTTGTTGTTTGTTTTTTTAATGCATTGTGGGCCAATGGGTCTCTTTGAGTCAGGATTGCAGCGTCTTTCTGACAGAACCAAAGCAGTTCTGGGAGCAAGAAGTCTGAGATCCGGGCTCCATGATGACCATTTCTGGTGAAGGTCCGCTTCAAGGTTAGAAATGGCTACTCTGTTAGCCTTCCCTGCCAGAAGGCGGTGCCCTCTGCCAGTGCACACGTGTGGACAGACCATGTCTACATACTGGGAGTGCAGAATGGGTTGCAAAAGTGTAAGGATATCATTATTGCCAGTACTGAAAGGAAAATTCATTAGAGTGAGAGAATGGGCACACCAGGGCCCCTAGCCACTGCAAACAAAAGTCCAGATGCATGCGCCACTTTGTGCATCTGGCTTTAGGTGGGTATTGGGGAATCAAACCACGCCACAGGCTTTGCAGACAAGTGCCTTAACCACTGTGGCATCTCTTCAGCCCTAGAATTTTTTTTTTTTTTTTTTTTTTTTTTTTTTTTTTTTTTTTTGATGTAGGTTCTCACTCTACCCAAGCTGAGCTGGTCTGAAACTCATGGTGATCCTCCTGTATCTGCCTCCCAAGTACTGGGATTAAAAGCATGCGCCATCATGCCCAGCCCCTAGAATACTTCTTTTCAAAATTTGAGCTCAGGGGTATCTTTCCAGTCCACAATTAAGTTTTGACAGGATAGCTTCAAATAGAAATCACAGATTTGAATCTTTTGTCTTTTTTTTTTTTTTTCCGAGGTAGGGTCTTACTAGCTGAGGCTGATCTGGAATTCACTATGTAGTCTCATGTGGCCTTGAACTCACTGCAATCCTGCTATCTCTGCCTCCTGAGCATTGGGATTAAAGGCATTCACCCACTTGCCCAGCTGAATCTCTATTAATTTCACTTTGGTAGCAAGAATAAGTCAGTGACTGAAGTAAGTGCTTGAACCTTTTCAACAAGTCTGGCTGCCTGTCCCCAGGTTAGAGGCACTGTCAGGGCCAGGGCTAAAACAATAAACTATTGTTCTAAAGCCTAATCCCAGACTGATTGTTTGCTACCTACTGCCAACCTATATGCCCAGCCCAAGTTCCAGGTTTTAAATTTTTTTTTTTTTTTTCGAGGTAGGGTCTCACTCTAGCCCAAGGTGACCTGGAATTCATTATGTAGTCTCAGGGTGGCCTCAAACTCACGGCAATCCTACACCTGCCTCCCAAATGCTGGGATTAAAGGCATGGGCCACCATGCCTGGCTCCTAAAAAAAATATTATTTATTTATTTGAGAGAGAGAGAGAGAGTGTGTGTGTGCGTGTGTGCAAGAGTTAGAATGGGTGTGCCAGGGCCTCCAGGCACTGCAAACAAACACCAGACCATGCACCACCTGGTGTATCTGGCTTACATGGGTACTAGGGAATTGAATCTGGGTCCTTAGGCTTCACAGGCAAGAGCCTTAACCACTTAGCTACCTTTCCAGCCCAATAAATATGTTTTTAATTAAGTAAGTACCAGGCATGGTGGCACATGCTTCTAATCCCAACACTGGGGATGGATAGGTAGGAGGATTGCTGTGAGTTCGAGGCCAAAGTGTGATTAAGGAGTGAGTTTCAGGTCAGCCTGAGCAAGACCCTGTCTCAAAAAAAGGAAAACTTTTTTTTTTTTTTTTTTTTTTTTTTCGAGGTAGAGTCTCACCGTAGCTCAGGATGACCTGAAATTCACTATGTAGTCTCAGGGTGGCCTTGAACTCAGAGGGTTCTTCCTACCTCTGCCTCCCAAATGCTGGGACTAAAGGTGTGCACCTCCATGCCTGGCTTAAAAAAAAAAAAAGAAAAAAAAAGAAAAAAAAAAGAAGAAATTTGAGCTGTAGAGATGGCTCAGCAGTTAAGGAGCTTCTTTGCCTTCAAAGCCAAAGGACAGAGGTTCAACTCCCCAGAACCCATGTAAACCAGATGCACATGATGGCACATGTGCCTGGAGTTCTTTGCAGTGGCTGGAGACTCTGATGAGCCAATATTGTCTCTTTCACTAACTATATCTCTGTCCTCTCTTTGTCTCAAACAAACAAACAAACAAACAAACAAACAAACAAACAAACAAACAAAACTTTAACCTCAAGCCAAGTGTGGTGGCACATGCCATTAATCCCAGCACTTTGGAGGCAGAGGTTGAGGTATGCTGTGAGTTCAAGGCCACCCTGCAATTACATAGTGAATTCCAGGTCAGCCTGACTGGAGTGAGAACTGCCTCAAAAAAAGAATAAATAAAAATAAAATAATGGTTTAAATAATAAATAAATAAATACATAAATAAATAAATAAAAGCATGGTTTTAGCAAGCAGGAAGCCATGATAAGGAGCTAAGGAATCGGAGGAGGCAGAGGTAGGAGATGGCCATGAGTTCGAGGCCAGCCTGAGACTACAGATTGCATTCCAGGTCAGCCTGGGCAACAGTGAGACCCGACCGCTCAAAGAAAAGAGACACTGATCTGACCTAAGGACAGCATGAGATACTTGGCTAATCGGAAGGGTCATCGTTTTGGGGCGCCACCACGCAGGCATTTTTTTTTTTTTTTTTTTTTTTTTTTTGCTGAAAAGAACTCAGATCGGTCAACGCGCCCTCTGTGGGTCCACTGAAGCTGGCCAGATCCGCGTCTGGCGGGCGGGGTTTCGTGGAGGGGCGTGGTGTATGCAGATTAGGAAGCGCGCGGAGGCTGCCGGTCCCCGCTGGGATTAGAGGCATGGGCTACCATGCCCAACCCATTTTTTTTGACAAACAATACAAATATATTTTAATTGAAATAAACAAAAATGCTTCCATAGCTTTCACTTACAAACAAATTCTTTGACTGCATTACCGAGCCAAACCAAATCTGAAGCAAAACCCATTTGAAATGTATTTGGAGTCAGGTAGGAAGACGCTACGTGTCTTTAAAAAAACTGATCTTGCTTGGTGTGGTGGCACGTGCCTTTTATCCCAGTACTTGGGAGGCAGGGGTAGGAGGATCACCGCCAGTTCGAGGTCATCTTGAGACTACATAGTGAATTCCAGGTCAGTATGTGCTAGAGTAAGACCTTACCTCAAAAAAGTAAAAATAAATAAATAAATAAATAAAATAAAATAAACCTGACCTTCTCCTAAGGGCTGGTCATAGAAGTGTAAACAATGTAAATGAATCCATCATTACCAGCTGTCAGATCATATGTGTTACCTGTGCTTTTGGAGAACACACACACATACACACACACACCTGCCAATACACCAGGGAAGAGTTGTTATATCACAGTCACATCTGAGTTCTTGGCAGACAGGAATGTCAAAAGAAGAGTAATTTTTTCTGTTTATTTTTATTTATTTGAAAGCGACAGACAGACATAGAGAGAGGCAGATAGAGAGAATGGGCATGCCAAGGCCTGCTGCCACTGTTCATTTGGCCTGGCTGGCAAAAAATAAGGCTTGCACTGTCCACGGTTGAGTATCTTCACTGGTGATTTCTCTCTCTCCCATTGAACTGCATGCAGAATGGCTTCTTCCAGTTTTCTGTCAGCTGATCTACATGGAGGAGGTTATCAGCTCAGTTCCAGCAAGATTTCTCAGTGGCCTTGCAGCCCAAGTATGTGAAGTCTTCAGCAATATGGTTTTACCATCTATTCCTGGTGGGAAACCAAGGGCCTCGGCAATGGCCTGTAATGTTTTGGGGACATCAGGGACCTCGCTGTATTTTTTATTTTTTTATTATTTTCACGAGAGAGCGAATTGGCATGCCATGACTCCCAGCCATGGCAATTGAACTCCAGGTGCATGTGCCACCTTGTGGGCATGCGCAAACTTGTGCTTGCATCACCTTGTACCTGGCTTATGTTGGACCTGTGCAGTCTATGAAACCTCTGAGCTATGAGAGCTCAGTACGCAGGCTTTGGAAGTTATTTCTGCGAGTCCATGTTGACATGAATACGTTCTGTGATTCTCTCCTCTGTCTGTGGTGCCATGTCTGGGTGACTCAGGTTTCTGTAACACCACAGCCCTATTTTAAAAAAAAATTATATTTTTATTTATTTATTTGACAGAGAAAGAGGGGGAGAGAGAGAGAGAATGAATGGGCATGCCAGGGCCTCCAGACACTGCAAAGGAACTCAATATGCATGAGCCCCATTGTGCATCTGGATTATGTGGGTCCTGGGTAATCAAACCTCGGTCCTTTGGCTTTGCAGGCAAATACCTTAACCGTTAAGCCATCCCTCTAACCCAGTATTTTTAACTCATTTATTTATTTATTCATGTTTGGTTTGTCAAGGTACGGTCTCACTCAAGCTCAGGCTGATCCACAATTTACTATGTAGTCTTAGGATGGCCTCAAACTCAGCCTGGTCGTCATACCTCAGCTTCCCAAGTGCTGGGATTAAAGGTGTGCACCACCACGCCTGGCCCTACTTTTAACTCTCTATTGACAACCAATTTACCATACATTTACACAGTGTATCATGATCATAATCCTCTCCCACCATCCTCTTTTGTTCTCTCTCGCCATGCCTCTCCACTTGAGGGGGAAATCTCCTGTTTCTGGCGACTATATGGTTAACTTTGTTTCCTTCCTTCCTTCCTTCCTTCCTTCTTTCCTTCCTTCCTTCGAATGTTGTGGTTGAAGGGGGTATAGGACTCCTGAGGTTTTGTAGGACGTGCTGAGATCAGGAGATCAAGGTCAACTTCGGCTGTATAGAGAGTTTCAGTCCAGCCTGAGATACATGACAGCCTGTCTCTAAAGTGAAGTCATGAATACCACCACCATTTGTATCTGGAAGACAGTATGGCAAAGCACTCCTTTCCTTTCTTTGGCTCTTACATTCTTTCAGCCACCTCGTTGAAAGTTGTCCCTGAATCTTGGAGAGTGTGATAGATCGTCTTACTTAGTGCTGAACATGACACTGTCACCTCTCCGCATTTTGGTAACTATTGAATCTCCCCAATGCTCAATACCATCTGAAAAGAGAAGCTTTATTTTTTTCATTTTTTATTTAATTTATTTCTTGTTAACAACTTCCATGATTGTAAACAATGTCCCATGGTAAGAAGCTTTATTTTTAAAAATATTTTTAACACAATTTGTTTTTATTACAGAGCAAGAGAGAGAGAGCAAATGAACTCCAGCCACATGTGCCACCTTGTGCATCTGGCTTATATGCTTACTGGGGAATTGAATCTGGGTCCTTAGGCTTCACAGGCAAGCGCCTTAAGCACTAAGCCATCTCTCCACCCTGAAAATGTTTTTTATTTACTTATTCACCAGCAAAGAGAGACAGAGAGAAGGGAGAGAGACAGAAAGAATGGGTGTGCCAGAGCCTCCAGTTGCTGCAAATGAATTCCAGATGGATGTGTCATATTGTGCATCTTGCATTGTATGGGTACTATGGAATCAAACCTAGTTTCGTAGGCTTTGAAGGGAGGCACTTTAACTGCTGAGCCATCTCTCCAGCCCAAGAAGGTTTTTTGTTGTTTTGGTTGTTGTTGTTTGGTTTTTCAAGTTATGATTTTACTCTAGCCTGGGATGACCTGGAATTCATTATATAGTCTCAGGGTGGCCTTGAACTCATGGCAATCCTCCAACCTCTGCCTCCCAAGTGCTGTGATTAAAGGCGTGCATTCCCCACCCAGCTGAAGCTTTCTTTTTTTTGTTTATTTTTATTTATTTATTTGAGAAAAACCAATAGAGAAAGAGGCAGAGAGAGAGAGTGAGAGAGAGAATGGACACGCCAGGGCCTCCAGCCAATGCAAATGAACTCCAGATGCTTGCGCCCCCTTGTGCATCTGGCTAGCGTGGGTCCTGGGAAATTGAGCCTCAAACTGGGGTCCCTAGGCTTCACAGGCAAGCGCTTAACTCCTAAGCCTGCCCTCCAGCCCTGAAGCTTTCTTTTTGAGACTGAGTTCCATTAACAGGCTTTGGCTGGCCTCAAAGGGAACCTCCTGCTTCAAAATCACCAGTGATGGGCTCAGAGGCATGTGCTACCATGCTGGGCTCAAAACCTTTTTATTTTATTTTTTGGCTTTTTGAAGTAGGGTCTCCCTCTAGCCCTGGCTGCCCTGGAATTCACTATGTACTCTCAGGGTGGCCTTGAACTCACAGCAACTCTCCTACCTCTGCCTCCCAAGTGCTGGGATTAAAGGCATGCACCACCATGCCTGGCTCAAAAACTATTTTTTTTTTTCTTTGATGTAGGGTCTCACTCTAGTCCAGGATGACCTGGAATTCACTATGTAGTCTCAGGCTGGCCTGGCACTCAAGGTGATCCTCCTAATTCTGCCTTCCAAGTGATGGGATTAAAGGCGTGCACCACCACGCCCAACTCAAAAACTATTTTTACTAATATACAGTCTGTTTAGAAGTAAGGTGTGGTGGCATACACCTCAAATCCCAACACTTGGGAGGTTAAGGTAGGAGGATAAGGTGTTCAAATTCAGCTAGTTGTGTAGAGAGTTACAGGCCAGCCTGGGCTACAGGACATTCTGTTTCTAAATAAATAAATAGATACAATTTGTATTTTTGTCTGTAGACTAATATTCTTGGGAAGGTGTGGCAGGAAGACCACCAGAGCCCAGGACTTCAATCCCAGCCTACACACACGGGGAAATATATGTGAAAAATTTTATGCTGAGCAGGGCATAGTGGTGCATGCCTTTAATCTCAGCACTCAAAAGGCAGGGGTAGGAGGATCACTGAGTTTGAGGCCACCCTGAGAGTACATAGTGAATTCCAGATCAGCCTGGGATAGTGTGGAGACCCTACCTCAAAAAACCAAAACAGTGGCCTGGAGAGATGGCTTAGTGGTTAAGCGCTCCTGTGAGGCCTGAGGACCCTGATTCAAGGCTCGATTCAGCAGGACCCACGGAAGCCAGATGCACAAGGGGGCGCACGTGTCTGGAGTTCATTTGCAGTGGCTGGAGGCCCTGGTCCTCCCATTCTCTCTCTGTCTCTGTCGCTCTCAAATAAATAAATAAATAAAATTTAAAAAAATAGACCAAACAAAATTTCGTGGTGGAGATGGCTCAGCGCTTAAGGCACTTGCCTGCAAAACCTAACAAATAAACAAATAAAGCGAGATACATAAAGTGGCACATGCATCTGGAATTTTCAGTCACATGAACCCCAGCATGCCCATTCTCTCTGTTTCCCTTCTCTCTCTCTCTCTCTCTTTCTTGCTAAATGTAACTAAATAAATAAACAATTATTAAATCCTAGGAACAGCCGGGCGTGGTGGCGCATGCCTTTAATCCCAGCACTCGGGAGACAGAGGTAGGAGGACCGCCGTGAGTTCGAGGCCACCCTGAGACTCCATAGTGAATTCCAGGTCAGCCTGGGCTAGAGTGAGACCCTACCTCGAAAAACCAAAAAAAAAAAAAAAAAAGTCCTAGGAACAGAAGCAGCTGGAGGTAATGCTCACTGGTAGAAATCATAAGCCACCACGATGGGTCTCCACATGACCAACAATAGCAACACACCCAGGCTGGCCTTGAAGTCACTATGTAGCCACAGCTGGCCTCAATCACAATGTGGCTCTACTTCCTGCCCCCCACTGACTCTCTCTCTCTAGTAAATAATTTTCTGAAAAAGAAATAACCAAGCTTGTTGGTGTGCACCTTTCATCCCAGCACTTGGGAGGCTTAGGTAGGAGGATCACCATCAGTTTGAGGCCACCCTGGGACTACATAGTGAATTCTAGGAGAGCCTGAGATAGAGGGAGACTCTAGCTCAAACATAAAAGAAACAAAACAAAAACAACAACAACAAAGAAGCCACAGCAGCAGCAGCCAGGCGTGGTGGCATACACCTTTAATTCCTGCACTTTGGAGGCAGAGGTAGGAGGTTTACCATGAGTTCCAGGTCAGCCTGGGCTTGAGGAAGACCCTATCTTGAAAAAACAACAACAAAAAACAAAACAGAACGAAAAAAAACCAAACAAACCATAAATAAATGTGTGTGTGTATATATATGTGTATATATATATATATATATATATATATATAATAAAATAATAATAAAAAGAAAGGAAGTAAAGAGAGAGAGAAGAAAGAATTTCAAAGCTCTCTCCAGTTCTCTTTCCACAGTATAATGTTCAGCATCCTGAATCTACTGACTTGTTTTACGGGAAGAGACATAGGTTGAACAAAGCTTTGTGTAGTGTTGCAGTCCGGTTCACATTGCTGGTAGAAATCACCCAACCAAGAGCCGCTTCTGGGGAAAAGAGATTTATTTTGGCTTACAGGCTCAAGGGGAAGCTCCACAATGGCAGGGGAAAACGATGGCATGAGCAGAGGGTGGACATCACCCCCTGGCCAACATAAGGTGGACCACAGCAACAGGAGGGTGTGCCAAACACTGGCAAGGGGAAACTGGCTTTAATACCCATTAGCCCGCCCCCAACAATACACTCCCTCCAGGAGGCATTAATTCCCAAATTTCCATCAGCTGGGAACCTAGCATTCAGAACACCTAAGTTTATGGGGGTCACCTGAATCAAACCACTACATATAGACACTGGATAATACAGTTGACACAAGGTCTTCTTTTCTTTTTCCTTTCCTTTCCTTTCTCCCTCCCTCCCTCATTCTTATTTTTACTTTTGAAGATGGGAGTCTCACTCTGTGGCCCAGCCTGTCACGTGTAGAAATTACAGGCTTGAGTGACACAGCAGGCTGCTTTACTGAGACCCAAGAGTAATGTGGATCTAACTTAAACAATTGCACCACCTTTCTGTGGTTGCTTTGAATGTAGGGTTCACTGCAGGCTTCCCTGGAACTCACTCTGTACTCCTGGCTGGCATTGAACTGACAAAGATCTTCCTACCTCTGCCTCCCCAGTGCTGGAATTAAATGTGTGCCCACCACAGCTTGCCAGCCTAAAGTCTTTGAAGTGTGCATTTCTGCCGCTGATGATATAATCTGTGCCAGCCTGCGGCACGAGGCGAAACAGACCCCGAAGGAGGCAGTGGGAATGAACCTGAGACAGGAACAAAAGGAATGGAGCCAAGACAAGTTCTGATCAAGGCTCAAGTTTATTCAGGCAAGCACAAGCTTATATACAGAAAATAAAACTTTCTCAAAACAATGCCTTCATGTCTGCTCCACCAAGGCCTTCAATGCCTCTGTGCCTGAAGTCCGCTTTACCAAGGCCGTCCATAAGGCCTCTGTGCCTGGATTTCCAAGACCAGCTGCAGTTCCCACGGTCAAAGAGCAGCTACAGCTCCCAACAATAATCCAGTTTTGCACTGCAGAAATAAAACCCGCAGTGCAGGCTGGAGGGATGGCTTGCAGTTAAGGCGCTTGCCTGCAAAGCCAAAGCCAAAGCACCCAGGTTCAATTTCCCAAGACCCACATAAGCCAGATACACAAGGGAGCACATGTGTCTGGAATTCATTTGCAGTGGTTTGAGGCTTTGGTGTTCCCATTGTCCATCTCTCTCTCTCTGTCTCTTTCTCTCCATCAAGCAAATATATATATTTGGGGGTGGTTCGAGGTTGGGTCTCACTCTGGCCCAGGCTGATCTGGAATTTACTATGTAGTCTCAGGGTGGCCTCAAATACAGGCTGATCCTCCTTCCCCTGCCTCCCAAGTGCTGGGATTAAAGGTACATATCCCCATGCCTGGCTTTAAAATTACATTTTTATTTATTTATTTTTGTTCTTTGAGGTAGGGTCTCACTTTAGCTCAGGCTGACCTGGAATTCTCTATGTAGTCTCAGGGTGGCCTTGAACTCACGGTGATCCTCCTACCTCTGCTTCCCAAATGCTGGGATTAAAGGCGTGTGCCACAACGCCCGGCTAAAAAATATAATTTTGAAAACAAAAACTATATTAAAAATAGTGCTCAAGCACTGAGCTGCACCCCAGCCCCAAAGAGGGAAAACTGGGAGAGGACTCAGGAAAGGGTCCTAGAAGGGCAGACCTAGACTCTGCAGCTGGTAATCCCTACCCACACTTGACAGGATTTGGCAGAAGGATCTAGAGTTCAAGGTCAGCCTAGGTAAATTGGCACACCTCCTTTGAATGAAACAAAGCAGTGAATGCTGGTGGTTGATGTCTGGGTAGGGACAAATGCTTATGATCCCAGCACATGAGAGTTTGAAGTTTTGGAAAGGAGTACAAATTTGTGGCTAGCCTGTGAGACCTACTCCAAAAAACAAAACTGTAAGAGGGAGACATGGCTTAGTGGTTAATGTGTTTGCCTACAGAGCCAAAGGATGCTGGTTCCATTCCCCAGAGGACACATAAGTCAGAAGCAAATGGTTGGACATGTGTCTGGAGTTCCATTACAGTGGCCAGAGGCCATGGTACATATATTTTCTCTCTTTGTCTCTCTCACAAAAATAAATAAATAAATAAACAAACAAACAAATGAAAAAAATAAATAAATGTGTGTGCTACCCAGGAATAATGATAAAACTTTTTTTAAAAATTATTTTATTTATTTATTTATGAGAAAGAGACAGATAGAGAGAAAGGGAGAATGGGCACTCCAGGGTCTCTAGCGAGTGCATAGGAACTCCAGACAGATGTGCCCACTTGTATATCTGGCTTATGTGGGTCCTGGGGAATTGAACCTGGGTCCTTAGGCTTCACAGGCAAATGGTGTAACTGCTAAGTCATTTCTCTAGTCCTCCATAAAACCTTTAATCCCAGCACTTGGGAGGCTGAGGTCAGAAGATCTAGGTGGTAAGTTCCAGGTCAGCTTCCATAGAGTGAGACCATACATCAGAAAAGAAAACTAGTGTAGGCCAGGCTTGCTAGGTCATACCTTTAACCCCAGCACTGCATCTAAGACATAGGTAGGAGGATCATATTGAGTTCCAGGTCAGCCTAGGCTGGAGTGAGACCCTACAGAAAACAAACAAAACAATAATAAGGTGTGGTATGGTAGCACACGCCTTTAATCCAGCACCTCATCAGAGACCTAGGTAGGAGGATCACTGTGAGTTCAAGGCCAGCCTGCCCTAGAGTGAGATTGCATTAAACTGGGCGTGGAGTGGGCGGTGCCTCACACCAGTTCCTGTCTGGCAGCATAAAAGCAGGAGCCACAGCAGAGGCTCCTGCTAGAGAAGCTTCAGGCTCAGAGTTTGCTGGCCTGTGCCAGTCGCTGGTGAGCGTCTTCGCATTTGTGAGCACACATCAGGTAAGGGGAGGGGATGGCAGGGCTGGGGTGGGGAGGCAGGTAGGGAAGTAGTCAGGCTGTGTAGGAGATGGTGGGACACAAGGTCAACAGGAAAGACTCCCCAGGCCCAGGCAAGGGTTGGGAAGGGGAGAGGTGCCCGGAGAAGCGAAGGCTGAGGGATGGGTTCTCAAGGCCATAGAGCGGCCTTTTATGAATGCAACCCTGTAAGCCTTGCTTTGAGATTCCAAGGTCACCCAAGGCCTGTGTCACTTTTAGTTTTTTCTAGGTAAGGTCTCACTCTAGCCCAGACTGAACTGGAATTTTAACTATGTAGTCTCAGGATGGCCTGGAACTCACAGTGATCCTCCTACCTGTGCCTCTCAAGTGCTGGATTAAAGGTGTGTACCTCCACGACCAGCTCTTCGGCCTTTTATTATTGATTATTCTTTTTTCTTTTTTAAGTTTTTTCACTCTTTTGTTTATTTATTATATACAGAGAAAGAGGGAGAGAGAGAATGAGCATGCCAGGTCCTCTAGCCAGTGCATACCAACTCCATATGCATGTGCCTCAATGTGTATTTGGGTAACGTAGGACCTGGAGGATCAAACATTGTAGAATTTGTAGGCAAGCACCTTAACCGCTAAGCCATCTCTTCAACCCTGATTCTTCTTATTTATGCTTACTTTTGTTTTCCATGCTTGTGAATATGGATGTACCAGGATTTCTTGCCCTTGCTAAAGAACTCCAGATGCTGTGGCCACTTTTGTTTCCAGACTTATGTGGGTGGCTGGGTAATGAACCCTGTCTGGCAGGTTTTGTGAGCAAATGTCTTTAAGTGCTGAGCTATCTCTCTAGCCTTATTGCCTCTTCTTTTTCGAGGTAGGTTCTCTCCTAGCCCATTCTGACCTGTTGTTTGTTTTTATTTATTTATTTGAGAGCGACAGACCAAGGGAGAAAGAGACAGAGAGAATGGGCGTGCCAGGGCCTCCAGCCACTTCAAATGAACGCCAGATGCGTGCGCCCCCTTGTGCATGTGCCAAACATGGGTCCTGAGAAATCGAGCCTCAAGCTGGGGTCCTTAGGCTTCACAGGCAAGCGCTTAACCGCTAATCAATCTCTCCAGCCCCCTAAATACTTTTTTATAAACAAAACTTTCATTCTGATTCAACCCTACTATGCGCAGGCCCTGTTTTTTTTTTTTTTTTTTTTTTTTCATTTGTTTGCAAGCAGAGAGACAGAATGGGTGTGCCAGGGCCACTACCCACTGGAGACTAACTCCAGATCCATGCATGCACCACCTTGTGCATCTGGTTCATATGGGATCTGGGAAATTGAACTTGGGTCCTTAGGTTTCACAGCCAGCCTCATGCTTTTTGTTTTTTGAAGTGGGGTCTCACTCACTCTATCTGAAGCTGACCTCCCATTCATTTTCTAGTCTCAGGTTGGCTGTGAACTCACAGCGACCATCCTACCTCTCCCTCCCAAGTGCTGGAATTAAGGGCATATGCCATCCTGCAAGGTGCATTATGGTATTTTGAGGAGACTGGGTTTTGTCTTCCTTATCCTTTCCTCTATCACCCTCTCCCCTTGTGCCCTCCTCCTAGCATAGCCTCCTTTGTGTTGTCTTTGGTTCTTGCTTCCTTCACCTCCCATTCCTTCTGCTTTGTCATGGTCTCCTGTCTCCAATAATAGCTGACTGTCACCCTCATATCCCCTTATTTGCTTGCAAACATTAAAAGTTAGGATGCACATATGAGAACCTAAATCCCAAGTGATTTCCAGTCTTTTCTGAAATTTCAGTATGTACACACAATATACACAATCTTCATGTGACATCTGTAGGTTACTTACACTACTTCCTACAGTGAGAATGCTTCATAGGTAGATAGGGCTTCGTAGGTAAAAATGACTAGTGTGTACAGACCACGATCTTTTTCATAGTTTCAAGGAGAAGTTGGTTGAATCTTGATGTCCAGTGCAGGCAACTAGCTTAGCATTGTGGTGCATGTCTAATCCCAGCGCATGGGTGGTAGAAACAAGAGGATCAGGAATCAAGGTTATCTCAGCTCCATTACATTCAGGCCATCCCAGATTCTGTGAGACTAGGCTTCAAAACAAAACACAACAAAACAGTGGATTGTTATTGTTTACATGACAGAAGGATGTCTGGGGAAATTGGCACCATTGCTTTTCTGTAGTGTTTACCTGAACAGGAATAGCAGTAAGTAGGTCTTCTTGACACTGTCTCACCATGTAACATAGGCTAACCTTGAAAGTGTGTATATCCATTGTTGTTGTTTTGAGGTAGGGTCTCACATTAGCCCCAGACTGACCTGGAATTTTTGTTGTTGGAGGTAGGATTTCAATCTAGCCACGGCTGACCTGGAATTTACTATGTAGTCTCAGGGTGGCCTAGAACTTGTGGCAACCCTCCTACATCTGCCTCTCAGGTTCTGGAATTAAAGGCATGTGCCACCACATCTGGCAGGAATTTTAAACATTTTATTTTTCTATTTATTTTATTATCTATTTTATTTATTTATTTATTTATTTATTTGAAACAGAGAGTGTGAGAGAGAGAAAAGGCACACCAGGCACTGCAGACAAACTCCTGATGCATGTGCCATCATGTGCATCTGGCTTAGATCGGACCTGGTGAATGAACCTGGTTCCTTAGACTTTGCAGGCATACAACTGCTAAGCCATCCCTCCAGGCCTGGAATTTTATATTTTGTTTTGAGACAGGGCCTCACTCTGTAGCCAGACAGGCCAGGAACTCAAGGTAGTCCAAATGGGATATCTGGTGTGAGTCCTCGTGCCTGGCTTTCACTTTCAGAGCATTACTGCAATGTAGACCAACTGCTGTGGTTTGGGCTCCAGCCAGTCAGCAAACATATATACTGGGGGAGGAGCTCCTGAGCCTCCATTGCTCCCTGAGGAGCTGGTAGCTGTTGATAGTCCCCAGGGAAACAGAGGCATCTTCAGTGTTTAGACACTAGTAAGGTCACCCTGCTCCATTAAAACACTCCACGCCCATGTGCATGCAAGTCACCTTAGTAGGAACAAAAGACATTAAAGCATTAAAGTAGGAGGAGACTAATTGAGAAGAAGCGGCTCAGTGGGAGACAGAAAAGAGAATAAGGGGCAAGTATGATCACACCAGTCCTGAGTGTGGTGGCACTTGTTAGCACTGGGGAGGCAGAGACATAGGATCACTGAGTTTGAGGCGAGCATGAGACTAGAGCGAGACTCTACCTTAAAAAATTGATGTCTGGTTACAGGAAGTTAACAGACAGCTCAAGCAGGTATATTAGGGTCTGGGACCTGGGAGCAATTGTATCTGGGGCTTCTGCTGCCTGGGGACACCCAGGAAACCCTGATTCTGTTGCCTTCCAACCCCTTCTCTGTTGCTCCAGTCAGAATGATCGAGGTTGTCTGCAATGACCGTCTGGGGAAGAAAGTCCGCGTGAAGTGCAACACCGATGACACCATTGGGGACCTTAAGAAACTGATCGCGGCTCAAACTGGCACCCGTTGGAACAAGATTGTCCTTAAGAAGTGGTACACCATTTTCAAGGACCACGTGTCACTGGGAGACTATGAAATTCATGATGGAATGAACCTGGAGCTTTATTACCAGTAGAGCAGAATTGTTTCTCCTGCCCTGCTCCCCACCCCCAGTCACACTGGTAGGGATGCTTTTAACAGTCCACATGAATAAAAACTTAGATGCTGTTTGGTTGATGTCACCTCTGTGTGAGAGCTGTCAGAAGAGGAGAGTTGGTAGCTGGTTGTTACCATGCTTGAGTACACAGTTGCTAAGGGGGGACTCAAGATCTTCTGGAGACAGTCACATTTGTAATGCAGCACTTGGGAGGTGGAGGCAGGAGGATAAGATCAAAGTCATCCTCAGCTACACTGGTCCAGGTTGGCCTGAGCTATGTGAGATCACTGTTTTTTCCCACTTTTCCTTTTTCTATTCTCTTTTCTTCCTTTCTTTCCTTCCTTTTTTTTTTTACTTAGAGAGAAAGAGAATGGGCCTGCCAGGGTCTCTAGCCACTGCAAACACCTTCCAGATGCATGTGCCATCTTGTGCGTCTGGCTTATGTGGGACCTGGAGAATCGAACCTGTATCCTTAGGCTTTGCAGGCAAGTGCCTTAACTGCTAAGCCATCTGTCCAGCCGTGGCTTCTTTTTTTGTTTTGTTAGAGGTAGGGTCTCACTCTGTCCCTGGCTTGGCTTGAACTCATGGTGATCTTCCTACCTCAGCCTCTCAAGTGCTGGGATTAGAGATGTGTATCACTGGGACTAAAGATCACTTGAGAATCATTCTGTACTATCTGGAATCATAATATATTTTAGGAAATGCTTGTTTTCCCATTATTTCCTAGGGTGCCCCCTGCAAATGGAAGAGTTGACGAAGGCATTTTCCTTCTGAAGTGACAACTCCGGTACAACAAGCAGGTGAAGACACCGACAACAGCTGGGCACAATGGCGCATGCCTGTAAGCCGAGCTGCTAGGAAGACCGAGATGGGAGAGACGCTTGAGTCCAGCAGTTTGAGATCAGATGCATCGTGAAGATTTTTGTAAAAGAAAAGAACAATAAATTCTTAACGTTCTGCTAAGTGACTCATTGGTTCATAGTGACTTCGAAAAGGATCCCAATGCCATAATAAAACAGAAGTGAGATTTTCTTTCTTTCTCTTTTTTTTTCTCTCTCTCTTGACATCATGTATGGTTATCAGTTTTGGGGGGCCAGGGGTGGAACATGGTGGTTTGATTCAGGGGTCCCCCATAAACTTAGGTGTTCTGGATGCTAGGTTCGCAGCTGATGGTGACATGGGAACTAAGGCCTCCTGGAGGCAGTGTATTGTTGGGAGTGGGTTTATGGGTATCATATCCAGTTTCCCCTTGCCAGTGTTTGGCACATCTCCTGTTGCTTTGTCCACGTTATGTTGGCCAGGGGGTGATGCCCACCCTCTGCTCATGTCCTTATTTTGCTCTACCATTGTGGGGCTTACCCTCTAGCCTATTAGCTATAAATCTGGAGAATTCTGGAAGTCTTCTGTGGAAAACACCCATTTGTTTGGGAAAGTTATGCCTGAGCACATGGCTCAGCTTTGTGTGATTTTCCAGAGATTCTGTGAGGTTCCAGGTGGGCTATATGGACCTCTAACCAGGAAAGTGGGGGGTACGCATTGCAATATGGACCTTCTTACTTTGAGGACATTACGTATAAGCAGAGAGCCAAAGTTCTGTGGGCCCAGATTGGTGGAGTTGTAGGAAAGAAAGATGTGAGGTCAAGCACTGGTCTAGAGTTGACCATGGGCAAAGGAAGGAAGGGATATAGCAGTGCTCTCGATGTCCAGTCACCTTTCTCTGCAGGGGAAGCCAGAGGTCAGGGTCATTTGGGTAGAAGCCAGAAAAACATGCAGTCAGACATGTGGAAATCCTCACATGAAAGCCACCTACACCAGGAAAGGCAGGGGTCATCCAGCATGGCAGTAGACACCTTCGGTCAAAGGTAAAGATCAGCGATGGCGAGGGAAAGCCAGGCTCCCCAGAGAGCCACTGGCCCTTACACACGCGGGGCAGTAACGTGGATGAATCAGTCCACTTCTGCTCCAGGGTGACTGATGAGCAAAGCCCAGTGCTTCGTGGTCCTGGTTGGAGGCCCGAGGTAGATAGGGAGACACGGGGCACAGAGCCCTTTGAGCATGAGGCTGATGCTGAGGTGTCCAGTACCTTGGAAGTGACCAGTCCAGAAGGAGCAGCTGCCAGCTCTTCGGGGGAATTTTCTTAGACAAATGTCTACAGATGTGTGATGGTGTTTGGTGTCACTGTTGATGAAGCACTTCAGTGTGACTTGGGCTGTTCTGAGAGGCCCCATACAATGCGCCGTGAGCCTTCCGGTTGTGATTGGCAGTCTGATGAGGAGGAGGACACTGAAGCTTGCAGCAAGTCTGAACAATCATGTGAAGTCCATGAAGAGGTCCCTTGTGACCTGAGCCACACTGAGAGGTCATGTGTCTCCTGGGTGTGACTCTCAGTCTGACAGAGCCTTAAAGTCCAGAGAAAAAGTCAGTAGAGAAGTCCAGTGTGATCTTCCCCAGAAAGGGCTTCTAGTAGCAGGTCAGCGTTCTCCACTCCATAAAGAGCCAATGTCAGACAGGACAGCCACTCTGCAGAGAGCAACAAGGAAAAGGGGCTCAGAGAAGGTCAGGAGTAGGGTGCACAGCACAGGTGAAGAAATGGAGATTAGATAGAGCATTTTCAAGAAGGTAGAGGATGACTGTGCACAAGGACAGGCTTTATCAAGAGCTGGGCAGGGTGCTAAGCGGGGAGTCGGAGCACTCTCTCCATCCCAGGTGTCAGGCGGTCCTGCGGTGACAAGCAGCAAGCTGGAGTGGGGCACATATGCCAGCACTGCTGTGGCCTCCAGAGTAAAGGGGAAGGAGGGCTCTGTAGCCACGTGTGGCAGGTTCCAGAAGAAATCGACCATGGCCAAGCAGGATGACCTAAAATCCAGAATTTCAAAAGCAACTCAGTGTGACGTGAGCTCTTCTGAGCTTCCATCTATGACAAGATGTGAGCCTCGTGGTACTGATCTGGAGTCTGATGTGGACCCTGAGATGTACCCAGGCGAGGAGGATTCTGATGTACAGAGCAAATCAGAACTGTCACGTGCTGAAGGTCCTCGTGGATCACTTGAATGGAAGTAACTAATATTTTCTCGTGGAAGTGCCTCTTAGGGCCTGGAAGCAAAGCTAGCTGATGACATAGCCTTTAACTTTGCAGTACAGGGCCCAGCTGTCCCTGTCTGCGGGGCTCCCATACAGCATCCCGTGTTGCTTCTGCCTCCCAAGGAACTGCAGTGTGCTGCCAGACTTTGAGTACGACATGCTGATCCGGAGCCGCCCGCGGTGCATGAGCATTTTCAGTCAGGGATTCTGAGCACGAAATCTGGGTCACCTGACAGTCACTAAACCTACAGGTCCTTCCTTGCTCTGGCTCTAAGGCATATTGTGACAACTCCCTTCATACTTTCGTGAGACTGGGATAAAGACCACTTGAGCATCATTCTGTACTCTCTTCAATCATAATATATTTTAGGAAGTGTTTGTTTTCTCATTATTTCCTAGGGTGCCCCCTGCAGATGGAAGAGTTGATGAAGGCATTTTCCTTCTGAAGTGACAACTCCGATATGCAACAACAACTGAAGACATGGACAACAGGTGGGCACAATGGCACATGCCTCTAAGCTGAGCTACTAGGAAGACTGAGATGGGAGAGACGCTTGAGTCCAGCAGTTTGAGATCAGATGCATCGTGAAGAACAAATCCTATTTTGTAAAAGAAAAGAGCAATAAATTCTTAACAAAAAGTTCTGCTAAGTTATTCATTGGTTCATAGTGACTTTAAAATGATCCCAATGCCATAATAAAACAGAAATGAGACTTTCTTTCTTTCTCTCTCTCTTTCTTTTCTTTTTTTTTTCTCTCTCTCTCTCTTTACATCATGTATGGTTATCAGTTTTGGGGGGCCAGGGGTGAAATGCAGTGGTTTGATTCAAGTGTCCCCCATAAACTTCGGTGTTCTGAAGCTAGGTTTCAGGCTGATGGTGATATGGGAATTAAGGCCTCCTGGAGGCAGTGTATTGTTGGGGGCGGGTTTATTGGTGTTATAGCCAGTTTCCCCATGCCAGTTTTGGCACACTCTCCTCTTGCTATTGTCCACGTTATGTTGGACAGGGGGTGATGTCCACCCTCTGCTCAGGTCCTCATTTTCCCCTATCATTGTGGGGCTTCCCCTCTAGCCTATAAGCCAAAATAAATCTCTTACCCAGAAGCTGCTCTGGGCTGTGTAATTTCTGAGATGACATAATGAACTTCAGGTCAGCCTGGGTTACAGCAAGTTCCCACCTCGACAAAAACAAAACAGTGAATTTCAGGTCAGGTTCGCGCTCTTCCCTGGTTTAGCTGTTTGAAGACAAAGTCTATTTTAGGTTAGGACGATTATGTAGTAACATCAAAGGGTTAGGGTTAGTGGGTTGCAGGAATTTCTCCGTTTTCTTCTCTGCAGTCCCCGTGTTCTTCAGTTACCCTTGTGTACTAATGAACATTTTTAACAGTTGTGCTGTGGTCGGAGTAGTAAATCGCCTATTTTTATTTTATTTTATTAAGATCTCAATTTATAACCCATGTATACATAACCAAGCAGAGATAAAGAGAGAATGGGCATGACAAAGCCACTTTGTGCATCGGGCTTTTAGGTGAGCACTGGGGAATTGAACCCAGGCAGACAATGGCCTTTAACAGCCTGAGCCATTTCTCCAGACCTCTTTTATTTTCCCTGATGTACGGTCCCACTCTACCTCAGGCTGACCTGAAATTCACTCTGTAGTCTCAGGCTGGACTGGAAAGCACCTCTACCCCCAGAGTGATGGGACAGACTAGAGGCCTGTGCTACCTCACCGGCTTCCAGCTTTCCCTTGTATGGTTTAATCTTTTCGGTGCTTGCACTCTTCTTGTCCCTTATTTCTTCTTATTATTATTTCTTTTTGTTGTTGTTTGTTTTGTTTTCTCGAGGTAAGGTCTCACTCTAGCCCAGGCTGACCTGGAATTCACTAAGCAGGCTCAGGGTGGCTTTGAATTTATGGCAATCCTCCTACCTCTGCCTCTCAACTGCTGGGATTAAAGGCATGCGCCACCACACCAGGCCTTGTCCCTCATTTTGTATAAAAGTCTGCTGAGCTGCAAATTCACCACTGCAGTCTCAAGCCTTTTCAGTGCTCAGCACTGAAATATCTCAATCACACCTTCCATGGCTCAGAGTCCATTGTGGAAGAGGTGTCGAAAAGAATGTAAGAGCCAAAGGAAGGGCAGGACTCCTTACAACGTGCTGCTCCAGACACATGACCTAGATGTCCATGACCTCACCGTGCCTGACACTACCTACACAAGACCATCGTAATAGGAAGAAAAGATCATGACATCCAAATAAAAGAGACTGATTGAGAGGGGGAAGGGATATGATGGAGAGTGGAGTTTGAAGGGGGAAAGTGGGGGGAGGGAGGGACGTACCATAGGTTATTGTTTACAATAATGGAAGTTGTCAATAAGAAGAAAGAAAGACATACAGACCGAAAGAACAGGGCACCTGCTTGTTTTAATGGCTGTGGGGTAATGTCATTTCAGTGTCCCCACTGAAATGTGGTAGCTGCAACTCATCTCACCTTTGATCAAGCCACTGGCCCCACGCTCCTGTATATCCTTGTGTAGTAAATGCTTTAGCAATTGCCTTGGCAAGTTGTGGTTTGGTCAGAGGAGCCTGATTGGGGGGGGGGGGTGGAGGGACTTCTCTCCCTTCAAGGTAGGGTCTCCCTCACTAGCCCAGGCTCTCCTGAAATTCACTATGTAGTCTCGGGGTGGCCTGGAACTCACAGAGATCCACCTACCTATGCCTCCCCATTGCTGGGATTCTACACATTTTAAAAAAGGTTTTAATGCAACGAGGATGATGCCTATAAACAAAGCCTGAATAATTTCTAACTGTGCAAACAATTAACAGTAGCAACCACGGCTGATTTAGGCCCCAGTATTAGTGAGGGGTTGTGTCTGTGCTGTAGAAAGCTGGGTCATGCCAGGTACAGGGGTACAGACGTAGCACGTGGCACTTGGGAGGTGCACTGAACAGGACCATATATTTGGTTGGTTTTGGTTTGAGTTAGGATCTCACTGTAGCTCAGGTCAGCCTGGAATTCACTGTGTCATCTCAGGGTGGCCTCAAACTCACAGCAATCCTCCTACCTCTACCTCCCTAGTGCTGGGATTAAAGGCATGTGCGCCACCACACCTGGCCTGATATTTAGAGAGTTTATTAGATTAAGAGAAGAAAAGAGAAACCTGCTTGGTGGCACATGCCCTTAATCCCAGCACTTCGGAGGCAGAGGTAGGAGAATTTGATGTTTTTAGAAAAATCTCATACTGTTCTACATTGGTACTTTTAATCTAATTAATTAATTAAAAAGTTTTTGGTTATTCAAAGTAGGGTCTCACTCCAGGCACAGCTGGGATTCATTATGTATTCTCAGGCTGGCTTTAAATGTATGGTTATCCTCCTACAACTACCCCCAAATGCCCAACCTATTTTTTTTTTGACAAATAATACAAATATATTTTATTTAAAATAAACAAAAATGCTTCCATAGCTTTTTCTTGCAAACAAATTCTTCTTTCAATGGATTACCGAGCCAAACCAAATCTGAAGCAAAACCCACTTCTGATTTGAAATGTATTTGGAGTCAGGTAGGAAGACGCTAAGTGTCTTTAAAAAAACTGATCTTGCTTGGTGTGGTGGCACGTGCCTTTTATCCCAGTACTTGGGAGGCAGGGGTAGGAGGATCCCCGCCAGTTCGAGGTCATCTTGAGACTACATAGTGAATTCCAGGTCAGTATGTGCTAGAGTAAGACCTTACCTCAAAAAAGTAAAAATAAATAAATAAATAAAATAACCTGACCTTCTCCTAAGGCCTGGTCATAGAAGTGTAAACAATGTAAATGAATCAATCATTACCAGCTGTCAGATCATATGTGTTACCTGTGCTTCTGGAGACACACACACATACACACACACACCTGCCAATACACCCGGGAAGAGTTGTATATCACAGTCACATCTGAGTTCTTGGCAGACAGGAATGTCAGAAGAGTAATTTTTTCTGTTTATTTTTATTTATTTGAAAGCGACAGACAGACATAGAAAGAGGCAGATAGAGAGAATGGGCATGCCAAGGCCTGCTGCCACTGCTCATTTGGCCTGGCTGGCAAAAAATAAGGCTTGCACTGTCCACGGTTGAGTATCTTCACTGGTGATTTCTCTCTCTCCCATTGAACTGCATGCAGAATGGCTTCTTCCAGTTTTCTGTCAGCTGATCTACATGGAGGAGGTTATCAGCTCAGTTCCAGCAAGATTTCTCAGTGGCCTTGCAGCCCAAGTATGTGAAGTCTTCAGCAATATGGTTTTACCATCTATTCCTGGTGGGAAACCAAAGGCCTCGGCAATGGCCTGTAATGTTTTGGGGACATCAGGGACCTCGCTGTATTTTTTATTTTTTTATTATTTTCACGAGAGAGCGAATTGGCATGCCATGACTCCCAGCCATGGCAATTGAACTCCAGGTGCATGTGCCACCTTGTGGGCATGCGCAAACTTGTGCTTGCATCACCTTGGACCTGGCTTATGTTGGTCCTGTGCAGTCTATGAAACCTCTGAGCTATGAGAGCTCAGTACGCAGGCTTTGGAAGTTATTTCTGTCAGTCCATGTTCACATGAATATGTTCTGTGATTCTCTCCTCGGTCTGTGGTGCCATGTCTGGGTGACTCAGTTTTCTGTAACACCACAGCCCTATTTTTCAAAAAAATATTATATTTTTATTTATTTATTAGACAGAGAAAGAGGGGGAGAGAGAGTGAGAATGAATGGGCATGCCAGGGCGTCCAGACACTGCAAACGAACTCCAGATGCATGAGCCCCATTGTGCATATGGATTATGTGGGTCCTAGGTAATCAAACCTCGGTCCTTTGGCTTTGCAGGCAAATACCTTAACCGTTAAGCCATCCCTCCAACCCAGTATTTTTAACTCATTTATTTATTTATTCATGTTTGGTTTGTCAAGGTACGGTCTCGCTCAAGCTCAGGCTGATCCACAATTTACTATGTAGTCTCAGGATGGCCTCAAACTCAGCCTGGTCGTCATACCTCAGCTTCCCAAGTGCTGGGATTAAAGGTGTGCACCACCGCGCCTGGCCCTACTTTTAACTCTCTATCAACAACCAATTTACCATACATTTACACAGTGTATCATGATCATAATCCTCTCCCACCATCCTCTTTTGTTCCCTCTCGCCATGCCTCTCCACTTGAGGGGGAAATCTCCTGTTTCTGGCAACTATATGGTTAACTTTGTTTTCTTTCTTCCTTCCTTCCTTCCTTTCTTCCTTCCTTCCTTCCTTTGAATGTTGTGGTTTAAGGGGGTATAGGACTCCTGAGGTTTTGTAGGAAGTGCTGAGATCAGGAGATCAAGGTCAACTTCAGCTGTATAGAGAGTGTCAGTCCAGCCTGAGATACATGACAGCCTGTCTCTAAAGGGAAGTCATGAATACCACCACCACTTTGTATCTGGAAGACAGTATGGCAAAGCACTCCTTTCCTTTCTTTGGCTCTTACATTCTTTCAGCCACCTCTTTGAAAGTTGTCCCTGAATCTTGGAGAGTGTGATAGATCGTCTTACTTAGTGCTGAACATGACACTGTCACCTCTCACCATTTTGGTAACTATTGAATCTCCCCAATGCTCAATACCATCTGAAAAGAGAAGCTTTATTTTTTTCATTTTTTATTTAATTTATTTCTTGTTAACAACTTCCATGATTGTAAACAATGCCCCATGGTAAGAAGCTTTATTTTCAAAAATATTTTTAACACAATTTTTTTTTATTACAGAGCAAGAGAGAGAGAGCAAATGAACTCCAGACACATGTGCCACCTTGTGCATGTGGCTTATGTGCTTACTGGGGAATTGAACCTGGGTCCTTAGGCTTCACAGGCAAGCGCCTTAAGCACTAAGCCATCTCTCCACCCTGAAAATGTTTTTATTTACTTATTCACCAGCAAAGAGAGACAGAGAGAAGGGAGAGAGACAGAAAGAATGGGTGTGCCAGAGCCTCCAGTTGCTGCAAATGAATTCCAGATGCACGTGTCACATTGTGCATCTTGCATTGTATGGGTACCAAGGAATCAAACCTAGTTTCGTAGGCTTTAAAGGGAGGCACTTTAACTGCTGAGCCATCTCTCCAGCCCAAGAAGGTTTTTTGTTGTTTTGGTTGCTGTTGTTTGGTTTTTCAAGGTAGGATTTTACTCTAGCCTGGGATGACCTGGAATTCATTATATAGTCTCAGGGTGGCCTTGAACTCATGGCAATCCTCCAACCTCTGCCTCCCAAGTGCTGTGATAAAAGGCGTGCATTCCCCCGCCCAGCTGAAGCTTTCTTGTTTTGTTTATTTTTATTTATTTATTTGAGAAAAACCGATAGAGAAAGAGACAGAGAGAGAGAGAGAGAGAGGGAATGGGCACGCCAGGGCCTCCAGCCAGTGCAAATGAACTCCAGATGCTTGCGCCCCCTTGTGCATCTGGCTAGCGTGGGTCCTGGGAAATTGAGCCTCAAACTGGGGTCCTTAGGCTTCACAGGCAAGCACTTAACCGCTAAGCCTGCCCTCCAGGCCTGAAGCTTTCTTTTTGAGACTGAGTTCCATTAACAGGCTTTGGCTGGCCTCAAAGGGAACCTCCTGCTTCAAAATCACCAGTGATGGGCTTAGAGGCATGTGCCACCATGCTGGGCTCAAAATCTTTTTATTTTATTTTTTGGCTTTTTGAAGTAGGGTCTCCCTCTAGCCCTGGCTGCCCTGGAATTCACTATGTACACTCAGGGTGGCCTTGAACTCACAGCAACTCTCCTACCACTGCCTCCCAAGTGCTGGGATTAAAGGCATGCACCACCATGCCTGGCTCAAAAACTATTTTTTTTTTTTCGTTGATGTAGGGTCTCCCTCTAGTCCAGGATGACGTGGAATTCACTATGTAGTCTCAGGCTGGCCTGGCACTCAAGGTGATCCTCCTACTTCTGCCTTCCAAGTGATGGGATTAAAGGCGTGCACCACCACGCCCAACTCAAAAACTATTTTTACTAATATAGAGTCAGTTTAGAAGTAAGGTGTGGTGGCATACACCTCAAATCCCAACACTTGGGAGGTTAAGGTAGGAGGATAAGGTGTTCAAATTCAGCTAGTTGTGTAGAGAGTTACAGGCCAGCCTGGGCTACAGGACATCCTGTTTCTAAATAAATAAATACATACAATTTGTATTTTTGTCTGTAGACTAATATTCTTGGGAAGGTGTGGCAGGAAGACCACCAGAGCCCAGGACTTCAATCCCAGCCTACACACACGGGGAAATATATGTGAAAAATTTTATGCGGAGCAGGGCATAGTGGTGCATGCCTTTAATCTCAGCACTCAGGAGGCAGGGGTAGGAGAATCACTGAGTTTGAGGCCACCCTGAGAGTACATAGTGAATTCCAGATCAGCCTGGGATAGTGTGGAGACCCTACCTCAAAAAACCAAAACAGTGGCATGGAGAGATGGCTTAGTGGTTAAGCGCTCCTGTGAAGCCTGAGGACCCTGGTTCAAGGCTCGATTCCCCAGGACCCACGGAAGCCAGATGCACAAGGGGGCGCACGTGTCTGGAGTTCGTTTGCCGTGGCTGGAGGCCCTGGTCCTCCCATTCACTCTCTGTCTCTGTCGCTCTCAAATAAATAAATAAAAATTAAAAAAAAAATAGACCATACAAAATTTCATGGTGGAGAGATGGCTCAGCGGTTAAGGCACTTGCCTGCAAAACCTAACAAATAAACAAATAAAGCCAGATACATAAAGTGGCACATGCATCTGGAATTTTCAGTCACATGAGCCCCAGCATGCCCATTCTCTCTGTTTCCCTTCTCTCTCTCTCTCTTTCTTGCTAAATGTAAGTAAATAAATAAACAATTATTAAATCCTAGGAACAGCCGAGCGTGGTGGTGCACGCCTTTAATCCCAGCACTCGGGAGGCAGAGGTAGGAGGATCACCGTGAGTTCGAAGCCACCCTGAGACTCCATAGTGAATTCCAGGTCAGCCTGGGCTAGAGTGAGACCCTACCTCGAAAAACCAAAAAAAAAAAAAAAAAAAAATCCTAGGAACAGAAGCAGCTGGAGGTAATGCTCAGTGGTAGAAATCATAAGCCACCAGGATGGGTCTCCACATGACCAACAATAGCAACACACCCAGGCTGGCCTTGAAGTCACTATGTAGCCACAGCTGGCCTAAATCACAATGTGGCTTTCCTCCCTGCCCCCCACTGACTCTCTCTCTCTAGTAAATAATATTCTGAAAAAGAAATAACCAAGCTTGTTGGTGTGCACCTTTCATCCCAGCACTTGGGAGGCTTAGGTAGGAGGATCACCATCAGTTTGAGGCCACCCTGGGACTACATAGTGAATTCTAGGAGAGCCTGAGATAGAGGGAGACTCTAGCTCAAACATAAAAGAAACAAAACAAAAACAACAACAACAAAGAAGCCACAGCAGCAGCAGCCAGGCGTGGTGGCATACGCCTTTAATTCCTGCACTTTGGAGGCAGAGGTAGGAGGTTCACCATGAGTTCCAGGTCAGCCTGGGCAAGAGGAAGACCCTATCTAGAAAAAACAACAACAAAAAACAAAACACAATGAAAAAAAACCAAACAAACCATAAATAAATGTGTATATATATATATATATATATATAATTTATAATTTATAATTATATAATTTATAATTATAATTATAAATATATATAATTACAATTATAATTATATAATATATAATTTATAATATATTGTCACTTCCCTTCCCGTCCAGCGGAATAAGGCAACGGCAATCGGAATCCTTCTCGAAGCAGTTTATTCAGGAATCCTTTACATCTGGGGGTGTGGGGCCCCGATACCAAGCCCTCCTCCCTATAAATAGCCAGCCTAACCTAATCAGCAGCTGCCTCGTGGGCATAGGCAACAGGGCGCAGCCAACCACCTGATGATGATCTATTCTTACGTAGTGCTGTACATGCGCACTTTGCAGTGTGTACGAAGGGGAAGCAGGAAGTGATGCTTAGTCATGATACTTGGCAGCCAGCCCAGGCACCATCTTGTAATGGCCTCCATACCCGCGGAGACTTGGCAGGAAGCCGAGACTTGACAGGAAGCCCGGGGGGCCTTGGGGCGGCGACCTTGGGATGGCCGCCACACCCGCTCTCCACAATATATAATTATTTTATTTATAATATATACGTATAATAAATAAAATAATAAAAAGAAAGGAAGTAAAGAGAGAGAAGAAAGAATTTCAAAGCTCTCTCCAGTTCTCTTTCCACAGTATGTATGTTCACCATCCTGAATCTACTGACTTGTTCTATGGGAAGAGACATAGGTTCAACAAAGCTTTGTATAGTGTTGCAGTCCGGTTCACATTGCTGGTAGAAATCACCCAACCAAGAGCTGCTTCTGGGGAAAAGAGATTTATTTTGGCTTACAGGCTCAAGGGGAAGCTCCATGATGGCAGGGGGAAACGATGGCATGAGCAGAGGGTGGACATCACCCTCTGGCCAACATAAGGTGGACCACAGCAACAGGAGGGTGTGCCAAACACTGGCAAGGGGAAACTGGCTTTAATACCCATAAGCCCGCCACCAACAATACACTCCCTCCAGGAGGCATTAATTCCCAAATTTCCATCAGCTGGGAACCTAGCATTCAGAATGCCTAGGTTTATGGGGGACACCTGAATCAAACCGCACATATAGACACTGGATAATACAGTTGACACAAGGTCTTTTCTTTTTCATTTCCTTACCTTTCTTCCTCCCTCCCTCTTTCTTATTTTTACTTTTGAAGATGGGAGTCTCACTCTGTGGCCCAGCCTGTCACATGTAGAAATTACAGGCATGAGTGACACAGCAGGCTGCTTTACTGAGACCCAAGAGTAATGTGGATCTAACTTAAACAATTGCACCACCTTTATGTGGTTGCTTTTAAGGTAGGGTTCACTGCAGGCTTCCCTGGAACTCACTCTGTACTCCTGGCTGGCATTGAACTTACAAAGATCTTCCTACTTGTGCCTCCCCAGTGCTGGAATTAAATGTGTGCCCACCACACCTTGCCAGCCTAAAGTCTTTGAAGTGTGCATTTCTGCCGCTGATGATATAACCTGTGCCGGCCTGCGGCACGAGGCGAAACAGACCCCGAAGGAGGCATTGGGAATGAACCTGAGACAGGAACACAAGGAATGGAGCCAAGACAAGTTCTGATCAAGGCTCAAGTTTATTCAGGCAAGCACAAGCTTATATACAGAAAATAAAACTTTCTCAAAACAATGCCTTCATGTCTGCTCCACCAAGGCCGTCAATGCCTCTGTGCCTGAAGTCCGCTTTACCAAGGCCGTCGATAAGGCCTCTTGTATCTGGGGCTTCTGCTGCCTGGGGACACCCAGGAAACCCTGATTCTGTTGCCTTCCACCCCCTACTCTGTTGCTCCAGTCAGAATGATCGAGGTTGTCTGCAATGACCGTCTGGGGAAGAAAGTCCGCGTGAAGTGCAACAGCGATGACACCATTGGGGACCTTAAGAAACTGATCGCGGCTCAAACTGGCACCCGTTGGAACAAGATTGTCCTTAAGAAGTGGTACACCATTTTTAAGGACCACGTGTCACTGGGAGACTATGAAATTCATGATGGAATGAACCTGGAGCTTTATTACCAGTAGAGCAGAATTCTTTCTCCTGCCCTGCTCCCCACCCCCAGTCACACTGGTAGGGATGCTTTTAACAGTCCACATGAATAAAGACTTAGATGAGGAGAGTTGGTAGCTGGTTGTTACCATGCTTGAGTACACAGTTGCTAAGGGGGGGATCAAGATCTTCTGGAGACAGTCACATTTGTAATGCAGCACTTGGGAGGTGGAGGCAGGAGGATAAGATCAAAGTCATCCTCAGCTACACAGGTCCAGGTTGGCCTGAGCTATGTGAGATCACTGTTTTTTCCCACTTTCCCTTTTTCATTTCTCTTTTCTTCCTTTCTTTCCTTCCTTTTTTTTTTTTTTAAATTAGAGAGAAAGAGAATGGGCCTGCCAGGGTCTCCAGCCACTGCAAACACCTTCCAGATGCATGTGCCATCTTGTGCGTCTGGCTTATGTGGGACCTGGAGAATCGAACCTGTATCCTTAGGCTTTGCAGGCAAGTGCCTTAACTGCTAAGCCATCTCTCCAGCCGTGGCTTCTTTTTTTGTTTTGTTAGAGGTAGGGTCTCACTCTGTCCCTGGCTTGGCTTGAACTCATGGTGATCTTCCTACCTCAGCCTCTCAAGTGCTGGGATTAGAGATGTGTATCACTGGGACTAAAGATCACTTGAGAATCATTCTGCACTATCTGGAATCATAATATATTTTAGGAAATGCTTGTTTTCCCATTATTTCCTAGGGTGCCCCCTGCAAATGGAAGAGTTGACGAAGGCATTTTCCTTCTGAAGTGACAACTCCGGTCACTTCACAACAAGCAAGTGAAGACACCAACAACAGCTGGGCACAATGGCGCATGCCTGTAAGCCGAGCTGCTAGGAAGACTGAGATGGGAGAGTCGCTTGAGTCCAGCAGTTTGAGATCAGATGCATCGTGAAGATTTTTGTAAAAGAAAAGAACAATAAATTCTTAACGTTCTGCTAAGTGACTCATTGGTTCATAGTGACTTTGAAAAGGATCCCAATGCCATAATAAAACAGAAGTGAGATTTTCTTTCTTTCTCTTTTTTTTTCTCTCTTTACATCATGTATGGTTATCAGTTTTGGGGGGCCAGGGGTGGAACTTGGTGGTTTGATTCAGGGGTCCCCCATAAACTTAGGTGTTCTGGATGCTAGGTTCGCAGCTGATGGTGACATGGGAACTAAGGCCTCCTGGAGGCAGTGTATTGTTGGGAGTGGGTTTATGGGTATCATATCCAGTTTCCCCTTGCCAGTGTTTGGCACATCTCCTGTTGCTTTGTCCACGTTATGTTGGCCAGGGGGTGATGTCCACCCTCTGCTCATGTCCTTATTTTGCTCTACCATTGTGGGGCTTACCCTCTAGCCTATTAGCTATAAATCTGGAGAATTCTGGAAGACTTCTGTGGAAAACACCCATTTGTTTGGGAAAGTTATGCCTGAGCACATGGCTCAGCCTTGTGTGATTATCCAGAGATTCTGTGAGGTTCCAAGTGGGCTATATGGACCTCTAACCAGGAAAGTGGGGGTACGCATTGCAGTATGGACCTTCTTACTTTGAGGACATTACATATAAGTAGAGAGCCAAAGTTCTGTGGGCCCAGATTGGTGGAGTTGTAGGAAAGAAAGATGTGAGGTCAAGCACTGGTCTAGAGTTGACCATGGGCAAAGGAAGGAAGGGATATAGCAGTGCTCTCGATGTCCAGTCACCTTTCTCTGCAGGGGAAGCCAGAGGTCAGGGTCATTTGGGTAGAAGCCAGAAAAACATGCAGTCAGACATGTGGAAATCCTCACATGAAAGCCACCTACACCAGGAAAGGCAGGGGTCATCCAGCATGGCAGTAGACACCTTAGGTCAAAGGTAAAGATCAGCGATAGCGAGGGAAAGCCAGGCTCCCCAGAGAGCCACTGGCCCTTACACACGCGGGGCAGTAACGTGGATGAATCAGTCCACTTCTGCTCCAGGGTGACTGATGAGCAAACCCAGTGCTTCGTGGTCCTGGTTGCAGGCCCGAGGTAGATAGGGAGACCCGAGGCACAGAGCCCTTTGAGCATGAGGCTGATGCTGAGGTGTCCAGTACCTCGGAAGTGACCAGTCCAGAAGGAGCAGCTGCCAGCTCTTGGGGGGAATTTTCTTAGACAAATGTCTACAGATGTGTGATGGTGTTTGGTGTCACTGTTGATGAAGCCCTTCAGTGTTACTTGAGCTGTTCTGAGAGGCCCCATACAATGTGCCGTGAGCCTTCCGGTTGTGATTGGCAGTCTGAGGAGGAGGATACTGAAGCTTGCAGCAAGTCTGAACAATCATGTGAAGTCCATGAAGAGGTCCCTTGTGACCTGAGCCACACTGAGAGGTCATGTGTCTCCTGGGTGTGACTCTCAGTCTGACAGAGCCTTAAAGTCCAGAGAAAAAGTCAGTAGAGAAGTCCAGTGTGATCTTCCCCAGAAAGGGCTTCTAGTAGCAGGTCAGCGTTCTCCACTCCATAAAGAGCCAATGTCAGACAGGCCAGCCACTCTGCAGAGAGCAACAAGGAAAAGGGGCTCAGAGAAGGTCAGGAGTAGGGTGCACAGCACAGGTGAAGAAATGGAGATTAGATAGAGCATTTTCAAGAAGGCAGAGGATGACTGTGCACAAGGACAGGCTTTATCAAGAGCTGGGCAGGGTGCTAAGCGGGGAGTCGGAGCACTCTCTCCATCCCCAGGTGTCAGGCGGTCCTGCGGTGACAAGCAGCAAGCTGGAGTGGGGCACATATGCCAGCACTGCTGTGGCCTCCAGAGTAAAGGGGAAGGAGGGCTGTGCAGGCACGTGTGGCAGGTTCCAGAAGAAATCGACCATGGCCAAGCAGGATGACCTAAAATCCAGAATTTCAAAAGCAACTCAGTGTGACGTGAGCTCTTCTGAGCTTCCATCTATGACAAGATGTGAGCCTCGTGGTACCGATCTGGAGTCTGATGTGGACCCTGAGTTGTACCCAGGCGAGGAGGATTCTGATGTACAGAGCAAATCAGAACTGTCACGTGCTGAAGGTCCTCGTGGATCACTTGAATGGAAGTAACTAATATTTTCTCGTGGAAGTGCCTCTTAGGGCCTGGAAGCAAAGCTAGCTGATGACATAGCCTTTAACTTTGCAGTACAGGGCCCAGCTGTCCCTGTCTGCGGGGCTCCCATACAGCATCCCGTGTTGCTTCTGCCTCCCAAGGAACTGCAGTGTGCTGCCAGACTTTGAGTACAACATGCTGATCCGGAGCCGCCCGCGGTGCATGAGCATTTTCAGTCAGGGATTCTGAGCACGAAATCTGGGTCACCTGACAGTCACTAAACCTACAGGTCCTTCCTTGCTCTGGCTCTAAGGCATATTGTGACAACGCCCTTCATATTTCTCGTGAGACTGGGATAAAGACCACTTGAGAATCATTCTGTACTCTCTTCAATCATAATATATTTTAGGAAATGTTTGTTTTCTCATTATTTCCTAGGGTGCCCCCTGCAAATGGAAGAGTTGATGAAGGCATTTTCCTTCTGAAGTGACAACTCCGATATGCAACAACAACTGAAGACATGGACAACAGGTGGGCACAATGGCGCATGCCTCTAAGCCGAGCTACTAGGAAGACTGAGATGGGAGAGACGCTGGAGTCCAGCAGTTTGAGATCAGATGCATCGTGAAGAACCAACCCTATTTTGTAAATGAAAAGAACAATAAATTCTTAACATAAAGTTCTGCTAAGTTATTCATTGGATCATAGTGACTTTAAAAGGTTCCCAATGTCACAATAAAACAGAAATGAGACTTTCTTTCTTTCTCTCTCTCTTTCTTTTTTTTTCCTTTCTCTCTCTTTACATCCTGTATGGTTATCAGTTTTGGGGGGCCAGGGGTGGAACGTGGTGTTTTGATTCAAGTGTCCCCCATAAACTTAGGTGTTCTGAAGCTCGGTTCCAGGCTGATGGTGATATGGGAATTAAGGCCTCCTGGAGGCAGTATATTGTTGGGGGCGGGTTTGTTGTTGCTTTAGTCAATTTCCCCATGCCAGTGTTTGGCACACTCTCCTCTTGCTATTGTCCACCTTATGTTGGACAGGGGGTGATGTCCACCCTCTGCTCATGTCCTCATTTCCCCCTATCATTCTGGGGCTTCCCCTCTAGCCTATATGCCAAAATAAATCTCTTACCCAGAAGCTGCTCTTGGTTGTGTAATTTCTACCAGCATTGTGAACTGGACTGCAACACTCACAACTAGATGGTATAACCCGGTTGTTAAAACTTCTACATTGGGCTGGAGACATTCCTCAAGGGTTAAGGCCTTTGCCTACGAACCCTGAGGAACCAGGCTGCTTTAGGCAGGACTCTGGTAAGCGAGATACACAAGGTGGTGTTTGTGTCTGGAGTTCATTTGTGGTGGATAGAGCCCTGGCACACACATTCTCATATTCTCTCTCCCTCTCTGTTTCAAATAAATCAATATTTTAAAATATTGTTCATTTATTTTATTTTACTGAGTTGTTGATTTTATTTTATTTTATTTTATTTTTTTTTGAGAGAAAGAATGGGCACAGCAGGGCCTCCAGCCACTGCAAACAAATTGCAGGGGCATGCTCCACCTTGTACATCTGAGTCCTGGCTAATCAAACCTGGATCATTGGGCTTTGCAGGCAAGTTCTGTAACCCTTAAGCCATCTCTGCAGCCCTAAGATATTAAAAAAAAAAAAAAACCCTCCGCATTTGGGCTGCAGGATAATGAGAAATTAAGTAGGAGCCTGGGTAGAAGCCTCCTCCCTGTTGGCTAACTGTGTCGATGCTGGAGAGAGGTGCTCAGCCAGCTGCGGGAGAAGTCAGCAGTGCTCTTAATCAGCAGTGGAGCAGGCAAGATTTAGGGCTGGGCTGGCAGACCAAATATGACAACCAGTGCAATGCTGGCATGTTTGTTAAGGGGAAAACCAGCTGCTCCCTGATTGGATTTGAGGCTTGCTCCATGGGAGAGGATTCACCTGGTATTGAAAACAATGAAACACATATGACTGGGAGCTCAGCAGTTAAAGGCTCTTGCTTGGAAAGCCTGGTGGCCTGGATTCATCCACTTAAGCCAGATTCATAAAGAAGTGCACATATCTGGAGTTTCTTTGCACTGCGAGTAAGCCATGGTATACCCAAGCTACTCTATCCCCCTTCTTCTATCAATAATAATAATAATAATAATAATAATAATAATGCTTTCAAAGGGCTGGAGAGATGGCTTAGCGGTTAAGCGCTTGCCTGTGAAGCCTAAGGACCCCGGTTCAAGGCTCGATTCCCCAGGACCCACGTTAGCCAGATGCACAAGGGGGTGCACGCGTCTGGAGTTCGTTTGCAGTGGCTGGAAGCCCTGGCGCACCCATTCTCTGTCTCTCTCTCTCTCTCTCTATCTGCCTCTTTCTCTCTCTGTCTGTTGCTCTCAAATAAATAAATAAACCAATAAATAAATAAACCAAAACAAATTTTAAAAAAAAATGCTTTCAAAAAGTCTATGGCTGGGGGGATGTCTTAGCAGTTAAGGCATTTGCCTGCAAAGCCAAAGGACTCAGGTTTGATCCCCCAAGAGCCACGTTAGCCAGATTGCACAAGGGGGCGCATGAATCTTGTGTTCGTTTGTAGTGGCTAGATGGCCTGGCATGCCAATTCTCTCTTTTTCTCTCCCTCTCTCTGTCAACTAAAAATATTTTTGAAAAACCCTATGGCTTAAAAAAAAAAAAAAAAGAAAAAAAAGAAAAAAGAAAAGCCTATGGCTGGCTGGGCATGGTGGTGCATGCCTTCAATCCCAGCACTTGGGAGGCAGAAATAGGAGGATCGCCATGAGTTCAAGTCCACCCTGAGGCTACATAGTGAATTCCGGGTCGGCCTGGGCTACAGGGAGACCCAACCTCAAAAAAACAAAACAAACAAACAAAAAAAGCCTGTTGCTGGCGCGATGGCTTAGTGTTTAAGGTACTTGCCTACAAAGTCAAAGGACCCAGGTTCAGTTTCCCAAGACCCATGTAAGCCAGATGCACAAGATGAACAATGGAGTCCATTTGTAGTTGCTGGAGCCCATAGCACATGCAATCTCTCTCAAATAAATTAAAAAATAAAATAAAATATTTTTAAAGTCTGTGACAGGAAAAGTAATAGCTATAGATGGATAAACTAGTATTATCTGGTTAAGTGAATGTATTAATACATGTAAAACCACCCTCTAAATACTTAGGTTTATGTCTATGTATTAATGCTACTATCACCTTAGGTTACAGAAGCTTATCTTTTCAGATGATGACAACCACTGTAGAAACTCAAGCCTCACCAAAGTGCTGAGAAGTGGTGACAGTAGGGTATTCCCCACTAAGTGAGACATCTACGTCACACAGCCTATGGTCCATTATAGAAGAGGTGGTAGAAAGAATCTAAGTGGCAAAGGAAGGGGAGGAATGCTTTGTAAAGCTCATCCTGTCACAATGTCACTGTGGTAGTCATGATACCACCTACACAAGACCTACATTAACAACAGGGAAAAAGTAATGTTATCAAAACAGAAGAGATGCTAGTTGGAATGAAGAAACTCGGTGGAGGGGATGTCTTGCTTTCTTACACACATCTGACTAAGTCCCCAGTCTATTAATTCAGTATGTCACCCTCAGAAATGTGGCCTTTGCACAGGTCCTAAGGGTCGTATTGAGGTGATTGTGATGATTTGAGACAAAGTCACAAGTACCCAAGGCTGTCCTCTACCTCTCTCTGCAGGGTGCCCTGAACTCCTTACCCTCCATTCTCAAGTGCTGGGAAGACAGGCTCATGCCACCATGTTTACGTAGTGCTGGAGATTGAGCCCATGATTTCCACACACTGGGCAGGCCCACTACCACCGGAACTTCATTTCCAACCCTACTTGTTACTTCATAATGAAAACTGAAAGGGGCATTCATGCTGGCGAAAGAGGCACATGACCTTAATCCCAAAATTCAGGAGGCCCTGACAATCAATTCTTCCTCTTGCATAAAAAAGAGGCTATCTGGGGGGTGGAGAAATGGTTTAGTGGTTAAGGTGCTTGCCTGGACAGCCAAATGAACTGAGGTTCGATTTCCCAGAATCCACATAAAGCCATATGCACATGGTGGCACATGCATCTGGAGTTCCTTTGCAGCGGCTGGCATGCCCACTCTCTTGCTGTCTATCTGCCTCTTGCTCACACACACTCTCACATAAATAAAAATTTTTAAAAAAAAATGGATCAGTGTGGTGGTTTGATTCAGGTGTCCTCCATAAACTTAGGTATTCTGAATGCTACTCTCCCCAGCTGATGGCAATTGGAAATTAAAGATCACTTGTGAATCATTCTGTACTCTCTTCAATCATAATATATTTTAGGACAAGTTCGTTTTCTCATTATTTCCTAGGGCGCCCCCTGCAAATGGAAGAGTTGATGAAGGCATTTTCCTTTTGAAGTGACAACTCTGTTATGCAAGAAGCAAGTGAAGACACGGACAACAGGTGGGCACAATGCGCATGCCTCTAAGCCGAGCTACTAGGAAGACTAAGATGGGAGAGACGCTTGAGTCCAGCAGTTTGAGATCAGATGCATCGTGAATAACCAACCCTATTTTGTAAAAGAACAGAGCAATAAATTCTTAAAAAGTAAAAGTTCTGCAAAGTTACTCATTGGTACATAGTGACTTTGAAAAGGATCCCAACACTAATAAAACAGAAATGAGATTTTTATTTTGATTCTCTTGCCCTCCCCCCACCTCTATTTTGTGTGTGTGTGTGTGTGAAGCCTAACTGTTGCAGTCCAGTTCTCATTGCAGGTAGAAATCACCCATCCAAGAGCAGCTTCTGGGAAAAAGAGTTGATTTTGTCTTACAGGCTCAAGGGGCAGCTCCACAATGCCAGGGGAAAACGATGGCATGAACAGAGGGTGGACATCACCCCCTGGCCAACATAAGTGGAAAATAGCCACAGGAGAGTGTGCCAAACACTGCCAAGGGGAAACTGGATCTAACACCCATAAGCCCGCCCCCAACAACACACTGCCTCTAGGAAGCATAAATTTCCACTTGTCATCAGTTGGGGAGACTAGCATTCAGAATACCTAAGTTTATGGGGGACACCTGAATCAAACCACCACATTCCGCCCTTAGCCTCCATAAACTGATAACCATACGTAATTCAAAATGCAATGTATTCATGCCAACTTTAAAAGTCCCCATGGCTTTTATCTGTTCCCATGATATTCATATATACCCATAGTCCAAGCTCTTTTAACTGAGCCATAATACCAAAAATTAACCTCTAAAAACCATAGTGGCACAGAATAAACATTCACACTGCAAAAATTGGCATTAAGCATAGTAAAGAAATATTCTACCAATACAAGATTTAAAACAACCAGGGCAAACATCAAACTCTGTAACTCCAAGTCCAACAACTCTATCCAGTTGGAAATCTCCAACTCCGATAATGCTAACCAGCAACAAGTCTCTGGTATTCCAATTTTGCCCCTCCAGCTCGGCTACTCACGGACCCATAAAACTTCATTGGGGCTGGCAGCTACTTAGCAGCCATCTCGTGGTCCCTGCATTTACACTGGGGTTCCACTGCAACCTATGGTTCATCCTCATGGGGTCTCCATGCAGGCGTCCAGGAAACCTGCTTCACATTGCCCATGGCCATTTCCAAAACACAAGACTGTGTTGGAAACTCAATGATCCTCTCTTTCCTGCATTTCTTATACTCCACAATACCAAGTAGGGTGTCAATTTGTTAATCCAGGGGGGAATACAGCAGACTTGGATGAACAGGACACTCCTTGAGCACTCAGGCCCCTTCAAAAGAGTCTACATTCTTCCTGTTGCCCCAGCGCAGGTCAGCTGGCCCAATCTCAAAGGTTGTAATTTCTCAAGTGCAGCTCAATGGGCTGCAGTTCACCCCAAAATTTTTCTTTCTGTGCCATATCTCTCTGCTCACACCAGTTCATTTCTACACAAACAACTCTGCACAACTTCTCAGGACACAGGCATAAGGGCATGCTTCTCTCAGAAACTGCTAGCCAAGTCTAAGCAAAGTTTCTCACTCTCATAAAATAAACCTCACAGTCCATAGTTCTTACTGCATTCAGGTCTTTCAACTCTGACAAGAATAGTCCACCAAACTGTACTTACAGCACTGCAAGGTATCTCTTAGGCCAAGGTTTCAAGTCCTTCCACATTCCTCTTGAAAATCAGCTCCAAATGGCCAAAACCACACAGTCAGGTGTCTAGCAGCAATCCCACTCCTCGGTTCCACTTTACTTTTGCAGTCAGTTTCTCATTGCGGGTAGAAATCACCCAACCAAGAGAAGCTTCTGGGAAAAAGAGATTGATTTTGTCTTACAGGCTTGAGGGGCAGCTCCACAATGGCAGGGGAAAACAATGGCATGAGCAAAAGGTGGACAACATCCCCTGGCCAACATATGGTGGACAATAGCAACAGGAGAGTGTGCCAAACATTAGCAAGGGGAAACTGGCTATAACACCCATAAGCCCGCCCCCAACAACACACTGCCTCCAGGAGGCTTTAATTTCTGATTGCCATCAGCTGGGGAGACTAGCATTTAGAATACCTAAATTTATGGGGGACACCTGAATCAAACAACCACACCAAGAGACTGACCTCTTTTTAAAATTATTTTTATTTATTTGAGAGAGTGAGAGAGAGGCAGATAGACAGCAAGAGAGGGGGCATGCCAGCCACTGCAAAGGAACTCCAGATGCATGTGCCACCGTGCACATATGGCTTTATGTGGAACCTCGGTTTCTTTGCAGGCAAGTGCATTAACTGCTAAACCATTTCTCCATCCCCCAGACTAACCTTTTCTTATGCAAGAGAGGAAGAATTGGCATGTCAGGGCCTCCTGTGTAATTGACCTCCACATGTGTACGACCTTGTGTGCATGTGTAACCATGTGTGCTTTGACACCTCGTGTGCCTGTTTTACATGGGAACCGCAGACTGGAACATGGGTCCATAGGATTAAGCCATCTCTCCAAACCTTGCTTGGTTTTTTCAAGGTTGTGTCTCTAGCCTAGGCTGGCCTCAAATTCATGGCAATCCTACAGTTTACTCCTGAATTCTGGGATTAAAAGCATGTGCTTCTTTAACCAGCACGAATGCCACTTTCAATTTTCCTTATGAAAGAATAAGTTTGGTTGGGGATGAAGTTCCGGTGGAAGTGGGCCTGCCCAGTGTGCGCAAATCGTGGGCGCAATCTCCAGCACTACGTACACTGGACGTGGTGGCATGTGCCTGTCTTCCCATCACTTGGAGATGGAGGGTAAGGAGTTCAGGGCACCCTACATAGAGAGGTAGAGGAAAGCCTGGGGTACATGTGACTTTGTCTCAAATCATCACAGTCACCTTAATACGACCGTTATTACCTCTGCAAAAGTCTCATTTCTGAAGGTGACCTTGCACTTATCTTGTGCATCTGGCTTATGTGGGACCTGGAGAGTTGAACAAGGGTTTGCAGGCAACTGCCTTATTGACTAAGCCATCTCTCCAACCCTGTATGTTTGTTTTCTTTATCTTTTATTTTTTGGTTTTTCAAGATAGGGTTTCACTCGAGTCCAGGCTGACCTGGAATTCACTATGTAGTCTCAGGGTGGCCTCAGACTTAAGCCTCTGCCTTCCAGGGCTGGGCTGGGATTAAAGACTTGTGTGGCCACACCTGGCTCGCTTTTTTTTTTTTTTTTTTTTTTTTTTTTTTCCCGGCCAGCTCTGTTTCTGCTTTTGTCTTTTGGTTTTATTTATTTATTTGAGAGAGAAGGCAGATAGACAATAGGTGCAGGATGACCTCTAACTGCTGCAAACAAACTGCATGCACCACTTTGTGCATCTGGCTTTATGTGGGTACTGGGGAATTGAACCTGGGTCCTTTGGCTTCACTGGAAAGCACCTTAACTGCTAAGCCACTTCTCCAGCCCTGTTTTTGTTTTGAGATAGGGTCTCTCTCTAGCCCAGGCTAACCTGGAACTCACTGTGTAGTCCTAGGCTGGCCTTTAACAGATCCTCCTACCTCTACCTTTCTTCTGCAATTGAAGGCATGCACCACCACACTTGGCCAAACTTTTATTTTCTTGTTGGTTTACTGGGTGGGGGGTGGGGTGTTTGTTTGGTTTTGGTTCTTTTATTCTTTTATTTATTTATTTATTTTTGGTTTTTGAGGTAGGGTCTCACTCTGGCTCAGGCTGACCTAGAATTAACTATGTAGTCTCAGGGTGGCCTCGATCTCACAGTGCTCCTCCTACCTCTGCCTCCACAATGCTGGGATTAAAGGTGTGCGCCACCACACCCGGCTGGTATTTTCTTTAATTACTGTATTCACTGACAGAGTACAGAGCCAAGGAAAGGAACCCACATGGCTAAAGAGCTCACGTGTGGAGGGCCTGGGGGAAAAAAGTGTGGAAAGAAAAATAAGTTCAAGGAGCTCCTGCCATGTGGGGAGCTGAAGGGAATAAAGGGGCCCATGTGGAGAGTAAGGGGCCTCCCAGCTGGGCCTGGGCCCAGCTGAGGGAAAAACTCACCCACAGCTGGAAGTTCCTGGGTTTTGTTTTTTTTTTGAGTTAGGGTTTCACTCTAGTGCAGGCTGACCTGAAATTCACTATGTAGTCCCAGGGTTGCTTTGAACTGAAGGCAAGCCTGCTACCTGTGCCTCTCTAGTGCTGGGATTAAAGGGTGTATGTAACCACACCCAGTTTTTGTTTTTGTTTTTGTTTTTTTGAGAGAGAGAGAGAATGAGCACACCAGGGCCTTGCTTTCACCTTTCAGCAGCTGTGAACACCAGACGCGTGTGCCCCCTTGTGTGCATGTCCGACGTTGCACGCTTGCATCAGTGTGCATCTGGCTATGTGGGACCTGGAGCGTCTTAACTGCTAAGCCATCTCTCTAGCCCTTTTAAATTAAAAAAAAAAAAAAAAAAAAGGATTCACTTAAGTTATAACCAAGGAGAGAGAGGGGAGAATGGGCACTCCAGGACCTCAAGTCACTGCAAATGAACTCCAGATGCATGCACCACTTTGCGCATCTGGCTTTATGTTGGTACTGGGGAATCAAACCCAGGTCATTATCCTTTGCAGGCAAGTGCCTTAAACCTGAGCCATCTCTCCAGCCCTAGTGGGTTTTTGTTGTTTTTATTTATTTATTTATTTTTATTGACAACGTCCATTATTGTAGACAATATACCACACACACTTTCCTCTTTGCAACACCACTCTCCATCTTATTCCTTCCCCTTCTCAGTCAGGCTCTCTTTTATTTTGATGTCATCATCTTTTCCTCCTATTATGAAGATCTTGTGTAGGTAGTGCCAGGCACTGCAAGGTCATAGATATCCAGGCCATTTTGTGACTGGAAGATAGAGTTTTGTCTTGAGACAGGATGTCACTGTGTAGCACCCAGACTGATCTTGAACTAGAGACCCTTCTCATCAGTCTTCCTCCCAAGTGCTAGAATTGCAGATGTGAATTCACACATCCAACCCTGTTTGTTGAACTTTCTGTCCCCCTCCCTCTTGTTCTTCCCAGTTGAATGTTCCCATTTATTTTATTTTATTTTTGATTTTTCAAGGTAGGGTCTCACTCTAGCCCAGGCTGACCTGGAATTTTAAATTTTTTTATTTATTTTTATTTGAAACAGGGAGAAAGGGAGAGACCCAGAGAGAGAGCTAGAGATAGAGAATGGGGGCACCAGGGCTTCTAGGCACTGCAAATGAACTCCAGAGGCATGTGCCACCTTGTGCATCTGGCTTACATGGGGCCTGGAGACTCAAACCTGGGTCCTTAGGCTTTGCAGGCAAGCACCTTAATTGTTAAGCCATCTCTCCAGCCCATGACCTGGAAATTTAGAATTCACATAAATTGTTCAAGAAAGGTAGAGAAGATGATCATTTGGAAGCGCTTTGGCTAAGAGCTCGGAAAACAAACACTTTGGCACTGACTGACGAGGGTGTGGAGTGAGCGGCTCATGCCTGGAAGAGGAACCTACGGCAAGATGACGGCCTGAGTCTGAAGCCAGCCTGGGCTACAGAGTGAGACCCTATGTGTCTCTCTCTCTCTCACATACACACTATCAAATATAAACACACACACACACACACAGAGAGAGAGAGAGAGAGAGAGAGAGAGAATGGGCACGCCAGGGCCTCCAGCCACTGTAAACAAACTCCAGATGTATGTGCCCCCTTGTGCATCTGGCTTACATGGGTCCTGGAGAGTCGAACCAGGATCCTCTGGCTTTGCAGGAAAATGCCTTAACCACTAAACCATCTCTCCAGACTTGTGGTGTATGCTTTTAATCGCAGCACTTAGGAGGCAGAGGTAGGAGGATCGTTCTAATTTCAAGGCCAGCCTGAGACAACATAGTGAATTCCAGGCCAGCCTGGGCTAGAGTGAGACCCTACCTGGAAAAACCAAAATTAAAAAAGAAAAAGAAAAAAAATTGACTAACCTACAAACTTAAAACTATTTTTTTTTATTTTAAGATTTTGCTTTTTATTTTTAAACAGAGTCTCACTGAGTTTCCCAGGTTGGCCTTGTACTTCCTCTGTAGCCTAGCAGACCTCCATCTTTACGATCTCCTGCCTCAGCCTCCCAAGTAGCTGGGGTTATAGGCCTGTACTTTTGGGTCCAAGTAATACTGTATATTTGAGGTAAAACTCAAACTGTTTAAAAGAAATTCATAAAGTGTTTTTTCTTCTTTAGGGTAACCTTCAGTTGCTGCAGAACTGCCTTGCGGTTTTAAATGGAGACACATAAGCCATGCTCCACGTTACTGTTACAAAGGGCTGCCTTCCTTCAAATCTTCTTTCTTTCTTACTGATAAGCATTTCTGCTCACTGGAATCAATAACCAAGCAGCTGACAGTGCGTCTCCTCTCCTCCGAAAACAGTGGGCCGTGCTGCGCGCAGGCAGGGCCAGCCAGACCACAGGGTGTAACGCTGAACGCTTCACCCGGCAGTGGGCTGTCATCGTGCACATGTCCGACCAAGAAGCCCAAAGTTAAACTTTTGTTTTTTAAGTAGTCTCTCTGTGTACATTTTATAAATAGTAATTCTCCTGGCTGCCACTCTTAATTACCTTTAAGTTACTTCTGAAATTCAACCTTTCAGAATACATTGTTCAAACATGATAAAGATGGCCTTGATTTTTTTTAAGTTTTTTAAAAAGCATTGTATACCTTTCATTCTGTCATGTAGCCTTGTAAAGCATCTTAGACTTACTTTTAACTAATTAACAGAGACGTTTTGGGTCAGAATTTATGTTATCTTTATAAGTTTGATTTCTGGGAAAAAAATGCATTAGTATGTTTGCCTTAAACTTGTAGACTAAACCAATTATTGTAAAATAACCAGTGATAACAGTGGTAGTTTTTAACTCTGTGGTCATTGCATCACACTAAAATTTGGAGTAGTTTTAAGAAATCTACTCCAACATTATGCTTTACAGCATAGGTCTTAGATTTATTATTATTTGTTTTATTCCTTTGAAAAAATGGCCTGTTGAACCAAGTTCACCAATCCCTTCACAATAGAATGAGCTGGGCCACTGTTCTCTTCATAGGAAGTGCAGTTGGGCAGAGAGGCCAGTGACAGGTATCTGTGAAATAAAGGAGCGGCATTGCTTCTGGATTCCGTCCCTGGCTCAGCCAGTGAACTGGGAGATGTGTGTCCCTGAGACTCTTAGTAGCCACGGCAGTGTGTGTAGAGTGAAAGAGGTCTGCTAGACGGACAGTTCTTGTATGTAGGAGAAAAGTAGAATATTTTAGATGGAAGTTGATATGCAAATAGTAGACTGACTGCCAGTTTTTCTGTTACAGATACGACCGGTCTTTCTAATGTGAATGAGCGTCATCGTCGTTCCTAGTTTAAAGTTAGATTGAATGGTTGGGCTCCTCCAGTGTCTTTTTCTAACTTTGCTCTGTTTGGAAATCACAGGGACATGGGCTGGTCACCCCTTGGATGGGTTCCTGGTCTGTTGACATTTTTCCAAACCGTTCTGCTGATTGCCTGCTCCATCCAGTTTCCATTCATCATGACTCCAGCCTTTCTCAGCTGCATGTTCTCTTCCTGCCTAATGGGCTTGGTCAGTGTTCTGTCTCTCAAACTGACATGCTCCTCGTGCTGCCTAAATGTTCGTTTTTCTGTTGTTGGCTGACATCTGTGTGTTTCGTCCTTTGTGTGTGTAACCTTCATTGTTAAAAGTGCGCCCATGCAGTGTCCACCAGTGGGTGAATGCAGGACCAAGAGCCCTTGCTTCCAGATTCAGGTCCAGCCCTTCACCAGCTGCCCTTGTGGCCTCAAGCAGGTTTGGGCAGACTTTCTTGACTTCTGCCTCAGTTCTCTACTCTAAAGGACATGTTGACCTACCTCACAGGGGTGTTGTGAGGATTAATAAATGTTGGTACTGTGCTTTGGAAATGTGAAGGTCTGTGTAAGTGCTAAGAAACAGCAAGTCCAGAGCCAAAAGCTGGACTTATCCACTGACCGTTGTGTTTTTACAAGATGCTGTCTTCTGGGGAAGGAGGTGGGATGTATCGTAAATTCCATGAGAAACTTTTGGAGGCAGCACATCAAGAGTGGCAGGTGCTACATGTATACATTTCCCCCCCCCCCCCCACGAAGTAGGGTCTCACTCTAGCCCAGGCTGACCTAGAATTTACTATGTATTCTCAGGGTGGCCTCAAACTCACAGCCA